>VZSR01002340.1:8817361-8849516 GCA_013398615.1 Brachypodius melanocephalos
CCTGGGGATTCACGGGAAGAAAAGGAGTTTCCAGTCTTTAGCATCTCCCACTCTGTTGGCACTGACAGCAAACACAGCTTCAGCCTCAACAAGACAGGGAGGGTCAAAGGTTTTACAAGTCCTGGTCTCACCTCAGCCTTGCCACAGGTACAGCCTGACAGGGAGAGGGAAGGAAAAAGGTCAGGATGGGTTAAAGTTCCAGAACATCCTTGCCGGGATTTTGTCAGCTTTGGTTTCACTGATGCCTTTAATGTCCAGCAGCTCCTTCCCTGGTGCATGAGCCACAGCCCCCACCGTGTGAAATCCAGCTTCTTCCCATCATTGGCATTTGTGCCACATTGCAAGGAGGGAGGGAGGGGAAAAGGACATGGTAATTTAGTAAGAATTTAGCAAAGTTTTCCGATTCACCTTGTTTTGAAGGAAAAATATTAAGGTCAGATATTAGGAAGGAATATTTCCCTGTGAGGGTGCTGAGACCCTGGCACAGGGTGCCCAGAGAAGCTGTGGCTGCCCCTGGATCCCTGGCAGTGTTCAAGGCCAGATTGGAGAGCCTTGGAGCAACCTGGGATAGTGGAAGATATCCCTGCCCACGGCAGGGGGTGGAGCAGGATGAGCTTTTAAGGTCCCTTCCAACTCAAACCATTCTGACATTCCACTGTTCCATCCATTCAGGGGACAGGGATTTCCTTCTGCCAGGTTTGGGGGAAGCTGCTGCTTTATTAAATGAGTCCCACTGACTTTTGCTCCTCTCTTTAGCTGTGTATCACATGTGCTTCCTATACAAAGTCCCAGCAGTTTCACATATTGAGAGAAGGAAGCAGAATGCTGAAGCTGTGACAAAAAGCTTTGCAGAAGTACTTTAAAGCCTCAAAGCCACCCCCAAACCCAAATTAAAAGTGAGCCAGTGCTGTTTACTCATCTCAGCAGACTTGCAAGCCTACAAACGTTCCCAAGCATGTTCCTGAAAAATCAGCAATGCCCTGCCTGTGGCTGACCCCTGGGTTTTGGAGCAGGACAGGCCCCTGGGAGCCTCCTGACCCTCCCAGCAGCCCGAGTCACAGCACCTGGCCCCAGGGTGGGTGTCTTTGTGGCTGTGGTGGGATCTGACCCCTGGATTCAGGGATCCTTTCCCTGCAAGCACCCAGGCTCAAGCACAGCTTCCCCATGCACTGGTGGCTGCACCACCACCTTTTGCCTGGAATTGCTCCCTTGATGGGGCTGTCACTGACCTGGGGACACAGTGCTGTACTCCATGGCTGGAGAGGGTGAGTGAGTCCTGCCAAAAATCACACCAGGAGCCACTGATGGACCTTCTTTCCAGGACACCCTTCTGCTCTCAGGACGAACCACAGTGGCTGTGCTCCTGTGGTGGGGGCCAGAGGGCCAAAGCTTGTTTCATCTTACCTAGAGGACCTTGTGCCAGGGAGATGAGGAAGAAGCTTTACATCACCCTCCATCTGGCTGTCCTGCTGAGGGAAATTAAAGCAAAAGGGAGGAAACCCAATCAGGCACCTGCTGTGTGAGTGCTTGGTCACCACATCTCACCTCACTTTTCCTCTGGGACCCCTCTGCGCAGGTCTCCTGTCTGTGGCCATCACACAGGAGGGACCAGTGTACCACTGGAACAGTGGGAAGGGCTGTGGGGAATCAGGATATGAACCATGCTGCTGCAGGTTTTGTAGAGGCTCAGGCAGAATTCATAGTTACATTCATTTTAAGTTATTTCCCCAACTATGACCATGAAAATTTTTTTAAAATTCTTTTTTAGTGAAAACTGAGATTTTGTGTAACATGAATACTCTCATGCAAGCAGCAATCTCCCTAAAGATACTTTACTGGATGCTTTTTTGGTGTAGCTTCCTTGCATTCCTCCAGTCTGAATTTCTGAGCTCATTCTGGACATCTTTTATCTATGGCTCTGGTCCCTCCTTCATCCCTAGGGAAGGGATCTCTCCTCTCATGTACCAGTGGAGAAGGAAGACTGGAAATTTGGGAAATGGGCTGTAATTCATCCTGTGCACACAGTGAGGGAGAGAATGAGGAAAAACAGAACAACAGAAAACCCAAACCCCACCTAATCCAGAGGCTTTTCCCAAAGTGATGACTTGGTGTCAACAAACAATTTTGTGGATTCCAATCCGCTCATGCCAAAAAAACATGTGGGGAAATAAAAGGAAAGAGTCATATAGGAGAGAATTTCTTCCTGGTGTTTTTGATCAATGTGTGTAGTTTTCAGTTTAAGTGCATGTAGGATGTCCTTCACCTGAAAGGTCTCTGATTTGAAGGAAAAAAATCACCTCTTGGGCTGAGTGTGTTAAACCCCAGCCTGCTTGCTCAGCCTGGCAAGGGCAAGGAGTTCTGTAGCCTTTGCTGCTGCTGGGCACCCACCTCCCAGACTGCAGGAACCCCCTGCAATCCAGGAGAGATCCTCAGATCCTGCTGCCAGATCCTGCAAAAGCTGGAGTGCCACAGCTTCCACTGAGAGAAGAGGGAGGTAAAAATATTAAAATTAACTTCCATGGATGTTTAGAAAACTTCGGAAAACAAGGCAGAGAGGGCAATGTCTGAGACAATGGAAAAAGCCACTTGCTATTGATTTGCTGCATCAGCTCCTCTCTCTATCAACCAAATTGGATCAGAGGAGCAGTTAAAACTCAGTTATGCAGCTACACAGGAATTATACACTTCAGCAATGCCTTGCTTGACACTTCTGCCCACTCCCCATTCTCCCCAGCCTTGGAGGTGTGTACTCCTGCCCCATGGCCCCTCACCCCTCCTTTCAAACAAGCACATTTTACTTGAAATCTGCAGACTGGGAACCTCAAACACTGACCTGAGGTGCTGATCCCAAACTTCTAGTATTTGTCTATCAGGTCCTGGAAAATGAAGAGAAACAGCACAGAAGTGCAACTGGCATTAGTAAGTGGTATTAATGTCATTAAGGAAGGGGAGAAAACCCACCAAGTTGGCTTCATCATGCTAAAAATAACTGCAAGGCAAATGGCACTTGAGGGGAAGGAAACAAGGCAGAGAAGAGTGGGTGATACAGGAGCTGAGAGCACAAGGTCAGAGGCTACGAAAACCAGTGTCTCCTAACTGAGAAAAGGGATTGCTGAGACATGAGCACAGGTAACTCCAGACAGGAGATAAGGAGAAGGGAAAGTGAAATTTCTGAGGGAGAAATGACTTAGTTGATACAACAAAGAGCCTGTGAAGAGGATGAGCAGGCAAGTTTGTGGAAGCTGTTTTCCCACCATGATGCTGTCTCTGCTCCTGGAGGTGAGGGTTCAGTTGAGCAGGCTGATGCTCACCCCTTGATCCTGCCCATCCATGCCCCTCCCAGGTTTCTGCTTGGTCACCCCTCCAGCAGCTTCTGGCAGAAGCCAGTTCAAGTCTGGAGGCTCCTGAACCCCCACAGCCTGTGTTTCCCAGGCTGCTGAGCCATCAGTCCTTCCCCGCCTTGATGCCCTGTCTGGGGTTTGCCATCATCATCTGTCTTCTTGCTGTGACAGAACACCCAAAGCCAGGGTTGGGGGCACAGGAGCCTGGGGTGGCTGGGTGAGGTGCCAGAAAGGCTGCAAATGACTGCCAGAGCACAAAGCCTTTCACTACAGAGTCACAGCATCATTCAGGCTGGAAAGATCTGAGATCATTGAGTCCAGCCTGTGACCAAACACCACTTTATCAACCAGGTACTGGGTGCCACATCCAGCCTTTCTCTAAACACCTCCAGGGATTGGGACTCCATCACCTGATGCCCAAGCAGCCTTTCTGTGAAGAATTTCTTCCTGTTCACCCTGAGCCTCCCCTGGCACAGCTTGAAACCATCTCCCCTTGTCCAGTCCCTTGTTCCCTGGGAGCAGAGCCTGACCCCTCCTGGCTGTCCCCTCCTGTCAGGAAGTTGTGCAGAGCCACAAGGTCCCCCCTGAGCCTCCTTTTCTCCGGGCTGAGCCCCCACAGCCACTCTTCTGAGAACTCCAGTCCCTTCCCCAGCTCTGTTCCCTTCACTGGACATCTTTTATAAAGAATAGAAGTGATCCCTGCAGCTGATCTTGCAGGGAGATAAAGGCAGTGCCACTGAGTGTCTGTGAAATTGTGAGCAGTGGAACAAAGAATGGCCTCAACTTTTCTGCTCTGTACCCCCTCCAGGTCTGCTTCACCCTTACTCATCAGGAGAATCCAGTCTCATACACATGGATAAGCAAAAAGCTTATCCACGTAGAGCACAGCCTGTTTAAGGTGGCCTTCACCTCCAGCTCCAATTCACAACAACAGCTGGACCCCTCTGGCTCGAGCAGGACAGCAGCAGTGTGAAAATACAGACAGCGACACCAACACTTAGAGTCTCCTGTGCTGGGGAGTCAGCTCATTCTTGCACTGCAGAATCCTTGTAAAAACTACTTGAATGGCTCTGGAATTACTTCTCCCAGCAGTGGGACAAACTGATGTGGAGCAGACCAGAGTGACAGCATTAAAGCAAGAGCACAACAAGACTCCACTTACATGGGGAAGGAGAGTACGGGACACAGAATTAAACCTCATTCTGATGTTTAAACCTTTTTTTAGCTCTTTCAATTTAACCATCAAAAATAAACTCCCTGAAACATAAAGTATTAAATTACCCTCTTTACCCTTCTCTTCTATGTGGTGTCCTTACAGGATTTTAAGAGAGAAGCTTAACTTGCATGGGTCACAGTTGCTGCTGCTGGTTTTGGGGAAAGGATGATGTGGAATGATGGGAAGAGGGCATTAAGGGATGAAGAGCTGCAACAAAACACAACTGGTGACCAAGCCAAGTCTCCCTTAGAAGCTTGTCACAAAAGCATTTATATATACATATATATTATTTTTCCATCTAGGAGTGGTTTCCAACAATGCATAAAACCAGGACAGGATTACTGCAGTGCAGCTGATTTCACAAATTGTTACAAATGGGGAACCATGAGAGGGGACAGAACTACATCTCCTTACCCTCCCCTGCCCTAATTTAAGCATCTGCATCCATTCTCAGACATCTGAACATGCAGCCCAGAGACTGGAAGAGCATCTCCTCTGCAAGTTTGGATGCTGTTTGTGTATCACAACTCCAAAAAGTTGATCTTAATCACTGCTTATTTGTAATTAATTCATGTGTACATTCAAATGAAGAATGCTTTGAAAGCCAAAAACTGCTACCTGCAACTAGGGAAAACCAAAGCATTCCCTGAGCACTACATTTTTTGTCACATTACCAAAATCATCTCTACAGGGTGGGAAGGAGGTAGGAAAGCAAATCTTTTATTGCAAAGCTGTACCATTAGGCAGAACGAATGTTCATCTTGGAACTCTCTCAAAATAGAAAGGTAGTTTTTTGATGAATAAATTTAATCACTAAATTTAAACCCAACAGCCACAAGAACAGGTTATCAGAAGTGGGAATTAGATATGAGGCAGGTAGAAATTAATCCCAAATACAGCTACTCTGTTAAGTGTATTTAACACAGTATCTCAGTTTAGTAGTTTATTTCCTACCCTAACTTTAGTGTTTAGATTTCTAAATCACTACAGCAATTTAATAAGGAAGCAAGTTTGACTACCTGAAACTAAAGGCTAATTTTACCAGACCACAGTATAGACAAAATACAGATGACAGTGTTTAGAAAGCTGGATACTGATGACCACACACAGAAACTGAATTCAAAGCTGAGTTTGTATCAATCGTTTTTATTAGATATCAGCAGTTTACAAATTTGAATTAAGAAAATTACAGAACAGAATTAAATTGAATTCATTCTTGGCTGTAAAGTTTTTTCTTTAAGGTCATAATAATTTTTATGTAGGATGTCATCAGCAATAAATTCTAGACTGTCTAAAACACAGCCCCACTATTTCCTTATTCAATAATTGATAATTTATCAAAACTCTAAGATTGTGCTAAACATTTTAACAAGTGTTTAATTAACTACTCTATTAGGCCCTTAGTATATTTCAAGTTGGTTTTTTTAAAATTTTTACACAATACAGAATTTTTAAAAGCACTTAAGGATTCTATATTGCAATTTTCTTTTGTAACTTTCAAAACTAGGAATAAATAGACTGTTCCCACAACAAGGTGAAATCCACTATTTAGTATTACCACGTTTTGACTTCTCCACACTTCACATCTAAGCACAGAACCTTCTAGCTGGAATACTGTTTTAAACCACTAATTCCCCACCATTTTAATGCACATCAATTTATGACTTCAAGAGCTTTTACCTCATGGCAAAGCACAGGTTTAATTTAAATGCATATTTTGCTACAGTCTACTACAACACCACCCCCTCTTTTCTCCTTCCTGCCTCACAGACAGAGCCAATAATAAAATAAAGCTCCCAGCTTACCTAACAATAAGGTTGTTAAGAAATAAAGACTGGAAAGGAAGAAAAAAAGAAAAAAAATATATGCAATGTAACAAGTTGCTGCAAGATTTCTGCTCTGTTAAGATGAAACAGCACTAAGAAAAGGCTGAGTCAGAAATCTGCACTAAGAAACAGGTAAAAACATCATCAGTCTTAAGGCAACCTTCTTTTGAATCAGCAGTGATTACTTGTGTGCCTGAAGAGGAATCCTTCTTTAGCTGCAGTTAGGAACCATATCGATCCTAAAAGTAAAAACAAATAACAAACCAGACATGAGTGGGTTTTCCACAAAAACAAATCAGTTTTACTTCCATTTGTGCAATAAACAGCAGCTGAGTTCTTCAAGACTTGCAGAAAATTGAGCAGTGCTCCCAAGAACTGGAGTTTAGGGCTCAAGTGCAGGATAATCAGCCTGATTTTCAAACACCTGAGAGCTCCCAATGACCTCAAACAGGAACTGCTGAGTGACTGGAGCACAAAACATGCTGGACATTGAGGCCAGGATGGCTAATTTCATGCAAAAACACGAATCAAAGGTCAATTAAAGAGCCAACACAAGAGTTGGTCTGGATGATCACAGCAGATCCTTCCAACTACACTATTCCTTCCTGAATTAGGAAATGTGATGAGTTTAACACAGAGTGACAACAAATAACTTTCATCATGGGATTTTTAATTTTAATTGTAAGAAAAAAGATATCCTAATGAAGGTAAGCTAGTAGATACAGATTTATTTTTTAAATTATAAAGATTTACCATCCACTTTGAGAGGTCTAAAGAGCTCAAACCCAAATTCTTTATTTTCTCCCTAAAGATAATTCAGTGGCAGGATCCATGGCACTAAACCCCTCTAGAAAGGCATCAACTGGTGGTTAATAGATGGTGACATTTTTACTCACCTGTATAGATGTCATGACTCCATTAGCAAGGACAGAAAGTTTTCCAGCCACAGATTTCACTCCTTGTTTAAACTGAGCTATATCAGGAGCTGAAGGCAAGACATTGGTAATATTGTAGCTTCCTAAAACACACACACGGAGGAAATGAAAAAAATATATTAAAATCAACATTTTTTTTTCTCCTTGAAGTACAATGTAGAACTAGGAGCACTAGACAGAGATCTCAATGTCTCAAATGCATCTTCCTTTGGACTGTTTTCAGGTTTTCATCATTCCACCCAACAGTGTCATCCTCTACACTCTGCATTCCCAGCTAAGCAATTCATGCTTGCACAGTAGATGACTTATTCTGTACTTCCAGTCTGTGACAATGTTGTTTTGTATCCTCAACAAAACAGCTGTTATCCCCTTGCAATTTAAAGATGAATGCACTTCAGAGGTGGCTGAAGTGATGAACCTTATTGTGGGCATGCAGAGGGGTGATTTCCATGCTATATAAACTCATGTATTTTGCCTTACTACATCTGAGGCTTGGAAAAATCCACAGAAATGACAGTAAACATAAATAAATTAGGTTTTAAAACTCCAGAACAATGCTGGCAATCCAGCCTTCCTAAAGTCTTATTTTGGACAGAATAAGCTCTGCTGTTACAGAAAGTGCAGGTCTAAAGGCAACAGAAATCAAAGATAACTACCTAACTACTCTAATTGCATTCTAAACTAACTGCATGCTAAGTATTAACATGCTAACAATTACCATCACCCACTCATTGGTGAAAATAATTACTGGCATGCCTTAATATCACATATGGGATACTGTCAAAGGCACAAATCCAAGTAAACCAGAATCACAGCACTGTGATCACAGAGTCAATCACAGAATGGCCTGGGTTGGAAAGAACCTCAAATATCATCTCATTCCAACCCCCTGCCATGAGCAGGGACACCTTCCACTAGCCCAGGTTGCTCCAAGCCCTGTCCAGTCTGGTCTTGGACACTGCCAGGGGTGGGGCAGCCACAGCTGCTCTGGGCAACCTGTGCCAGGGCCTCCCCACCCTCACAGGGAACAATTTCTTCCCAATATCCAATCTAACCCTGCTCTCTGTCAGTGTGAAGCCATTGCCCCTTGTCCTGTCTCTCCAGGCCCTTGTCAAGATTCTCTCTCCATCTTTCCTGGGGGCTCCCTTCAGGCACTGGGAGGCCACAATGAGGTCACCCCAAAGATCTCAGGAATAAATGGGACTCCAGGGAGTAACCATCCCAAACCAGATCATCTTCCAAATGGAGCTCCTTTTAGTCTTTTGAAAAGGGGTGGAGAGGAGAGAGAGAGAGAGGGAACCTGTAGCTCCTCTGTCCTGGGAAGTTCAAGGCACCTGCCTCCTTAGCACACACACAATCCTGGAGAGAATTTGTTTTACCTAAGATAAGAGGCTGGTTTGTAGCAGAGATGCCTTGTCACATTCAGGGAACTTCCCACTCCAATCCTTCAACACAGCATGGGTTTATAGGTATTACAGATCCTCTCTATAACTTATCTTCAAGATTCCCCTCAGACAATCCTATTTCTGAGCTGTAATTTGGACTTAAAATCTGTTCCACTCATCAAAAGCTTCAGGCATTTTTGTTACTAAAATCAGTCATAGAAATAAAATCTGCAGATATAAATAACCTGAGAAGCTCTAACCACTTCTCAGCCACAAGAATTCCCTCATCATTTGCTGGTTAGGTTTGGTTGGTCTAAAACAGTTCTTGCAAACAAGGCAGGAAAGCAACTCCTTTTGTTGTGGTTTCCTTCCAAATCAGCACCTCCAAGTCAGCCACCTGACTTTCATAAGCATCAGCTTTGAAATAAGGCAAAAAGGCTTTTTCTTGCAGCTCCCTCTTTGGTTAAAAACCAAAACCAAAGAGCCCCACACTGTTCTACCTGGACATCTCATCAGTGCTCACAAAAACAACCTTAGATGCAAAGGATGTTTTATCCTGGCAAAGACTCCAGAACTACAGTGGTGTTTTTGTTGACAGTATCCTGATTACGTTTATTTTATGGAAGTAATGATAGTCTGGGCATTAATTCCACACCAGACAACTGTCTGTGGAGCAGCATTTCTCCAGGAAGGGCCACCCCTCAGTTTTTGGGGTGAGTGGTGTAGCAGAGACATGCAAAAAAGGAAGTTCCTGTACATTTGATGTAGTGTGAATTTATGACATCACAAATTGCAACTGCTCTTTTAAGTGGCTAAAGCAATTTTCTGTGATTTCTGCTTGGTATCTTCTTCCCTCCTTAATTTTTTTTTTCACATTTCAAATTCCTAAATCCTGGTTGTACTTAATCAACTGGTACCAGGAATTATTTCTCTGCTAGTCAGTGTACTCAAACTTGCTTTTAGTGGATCAAAACTAAACAGTCATGCGTTTGGGGGTTTTTCCCTCCTACTTTTCCAAAGTAAAACCAGATGCTGCACACTGATTGTTTTTCCAGCCTATCTGAATAATTTCACAGATTTCAAGTTCTTCAGTAACTCTTCTTTTTTCGAATTTCTTCAAAAGTTAAGGAATGAAACTCAACTGATTCAGCCTATAGAAGGTTCCAGTATTTGCCACCTTTTCCATTGCACATTATTGCACAATCCAAGAAGTGTTGGAAAGAAAACAGGAGACATTTTCAATACCCTAAGGGGCTTCTTTTCACTCAATCTAATCTTTCTCTCTTTCTGATTTGATGAACTACACTCTCCACTGTAGGATGCTCCAACAAATCTTCAAAACAGACAATCCAAGTGAAGATCTTCCTTAATTTTGCAAGACCAGAGGTAGAAGCAAATATCCCACTGAATGGATATGCCATGCAACAGATTACATGAGAATTTCAAGTCTACTCATGTTTTATTAATGATTTTTCCTAGCTCCAGTATTATTATGGCAGCTAAGGAGGTACTTATGGTAATCAATAAAAAAAAAAACTACCTTAGAGTCCATTTAGGTGCTACCTCATTGGAAAATATGAGTTTTCCTTTGATAAATCTTATTTACTAAACAGTCTGCTATTTGCAACACAGCCCCCCAGTATAAAATACTGAACTTACAGAATCAAAAATAGAGAACTTGAAATTTAAGGGGTTACTTTTTAAACAACGACCACACCTGCCATGCCTGTTTGAGCTATTAGTATTTGGCTTGCAGAACACAGTGATGGTTGTGATTGGAAGCAGAGCCAGGGCCTGCATTCCCCATGTGCTCCACTTTCTCACTCCGTTTCATTTGTACCTGTTGGTTGTTTTCTCTGGTCTTCAAACAAGTCAGCTGAACTTATGGATGTGCTTCCAGAAAGCCTTTCTAGCCGAGCCCTTGCTTCATACTGGAAAAACATTGAGAATTAAAAGGATTTTATCAGCTTGCTGCCACCTTTTGAGGTCATGTCAGATAATCTGAGAGACTACAGACATTTAGAACTATGACCATACTGAAAGTTGTGCCCATTTCAGTTTTCACATCACTTACACTGAGTTTGCCACCATCTCATTTCTCAGTTACCCAAGAGTGACATTTATCATTGCAACCCCAAGGGTTCCACTTGCTGTTAGCTACCCTGCAATTACAACCCTTAAAAACAACAACTAAAAAATGTGAAACAGAGGGGAAAGCACTGCAGTTAACATCCTGCTGACCCTTCCAACCACATGACACTTTGAAATCAACTTTTTCCAAGCTCCCTGCAAACAGTAATTGTATTTTTAATTAGTATTTACAGTGTTAGTTGTTCATTACAAATTTGTATTCCACCTCCAAAATGCAGCACAATACTGATCTCTTTTTTCCTAGGCTGATTCTGCTCCATACAATTCACTGAACAATTTATTTACTTGATTAGCTTTACAACATTAATGATCTTTTCATGTAACAAATACACAGCAAAAAGATGTTTCAGCAGTGGTTTGTTGGCATTAGTCTGGGTATTTAGAACAAATTAAGCCCAATTCTATCAAAAATCAGGAGTGCTGAATCATAGTCTGCCACTTCTATCAGGAAAGAAGAATGATGGAGGTATGGTCCTATGTGCAACTGCAATTCCTTAAAATAAAATTCTAAATGATCAGAAATTTGTACATTCCTATCAAACGAATAATCAAGGAGACATAATTCTGTAAGGTCATTAATTCCACCGATTTTAACTATTTATTGCCTTCTCTCTAACTCACAAGAATACCATTTTTATAGTCAAAGAATATTTTAACATTTGGAAAGACTTATCACTGTATCCCACTTACATCAGCCTGATCTTGCCTTCCAAAGTACATGTCTGATGAAATGGCTTTGACATTGCCGAATTTCTTCTGTGCCTCGTCTGTGTTTGCGGGAGGTTCACACTCAGGCTTACGCCGAGACGCGGGCCTGGAAGGAAAATAAACTGCATCAGGGAGAGGAAAAGAACTGCACCTGCACTCAGCCACATCGTGGCAGAATGAAAGGAATCAAACAAGAAGCACTGCAGTGCTCGAACTGAATTGTACAGACAAATGAAAAATATGATTTAAAGTAGAAAGAAGAGAGGCAGAAAACACCAACCAAACACATAAACCGCCCCCCACCCCCTTCTTACATTTTCTACTTGGTTACAAAGATAAAAATATAGTTTTCATAGAGAAAACATATTTTTTATGATCACAGTCAGACCTGTTGTTTGTGTCTCCAGTACCTTCACCCTCAGAACTGAGCATCCCAAATTTTCATTCATTTATTAATGTTTCCTTTGATTCATCACACAACAAACAAAGCAGGTATGTGCTCAGAACAGGGCAAATATTTGAGCTCTCCCCCATCTTTTGTCTACTTCTTCTTTTGCTGAAACTCTTTGGGAATCACTTCCAGTACATGCACTGAACAGCTCTGAACAGACAGAACTTAAAATGTAAGGAAGAAATTCAGCTTACAAAAGAAATTCAGACAGGAGATCCCTTGACTGATGGAAGTTCTGGCCAAATTCTGCCACAGATTGAAAATCCCACTACCATGACCAGGACTAAAATCAAATTAAAACTTGGGCTTTCTGGACAAAGATCTGTTTGGTTTTCTTGGTATACCTGTCTGAAAATCCTGTGCTTTTTGAAGTTAACAATATATCAGTGTCTTTACTATTATTTTCTTTCTTC
Organism: Brachypodius melanocephalos; assembly: GCA_013398615.1. NCBI lineage: Eukaryota > Metazoa > Chordata > Aves > Passeriformes > Pycnonotidae > Brachypodius > Brachypodius melanocephalos. Next base: position 8,829,788 of record VZSR01002340.1, read on the forward strand.
CAAAAAGCATCTGAATTGTCATCCCATTTGGAGAAAGTGCTGCTCCTCAAATCTGAAGAATCATAGTACCTAGAATAAAAGAAAAAAAAAAAACTATTGAAAAGTCAGAACTTTGTTATTTATTGAAAAGTGGGAATGTATTTATTTCTTGTTAGATAATGACTGCTGTAAGTATTCACTAGCAAGTATGTTTTCAAATTACACCTGTCAGTGAGTAATTTGGATTTCACAATACTGCTTTAGAAGCTTTGTACAGTTGAATCCAATGGCTCAGAACAGGCGGGAAAGCCTTTATTTCTGGTTCTGTATTTTTAAAAAATCCAAATATTAAGAACTTGTGAGTTTTGCAGTACATTAAAATTAAATCCTAAAAATGTATTTCTTGAAAGTAAGTCTGAGTTTAATAAGGCAATCTTCTCTTGCACATCAAAACCACGGGGAAAACACAAAACAAGGAAAAGAAAAAAAATTAAGCATGTTTGTCAATTCTGGTACATCATTTGATCTTTTCCCCTTTTGATTACCTACACATATCTCAGCATATGTGGAAAGTATTTGAAAAAAAAAAATACACCACCAAAATCTATTAAATGCCAAAGATTAAGATTCTGTGCCTGAAGAAATTTACCTGAAATTTGGCTATGACCAGGATGGGTAGAAAGATGATCAAAACCACAGGGGGATAGGAGAATAGAATCATTTAGTAGAACAAGATAGGATATTAAAGTCTGCACCTGCATTTTGTGAAAAATACTCTTAAAAATGAAAGTTCTCCATGTTTGCACTATAAATGGTCAGGCCACTCGCTGTTGCAGTTTATGAGAAATGCAACACCTGCAGCAGCAAAGGCTCAGCACCGAGCATGGAAAATATGAAGGACAGACCTGGAATGAACTTCTACAAAAAGCAGGAGCCTCTCTCCTGACAGACAAAAAGAAACCACAGCAATCTTCCAAATTCCATAATAACAAACAATCAAGGTGCTTTTATGGATTTGAAGCTCTCCAGTCTCTCAATGCCCACCAAAACCATGGCACTGGGTAGGGGCTACATGAGTTGGTATGAGTAAAAGTGTTTATTTTCCCTTAGCTTCTCTCAGATTTTTGCAGCTTTGCAAAATACTTCCTCAGTATTTGGGGTGGGGGGAGAAAAAGAAAAACTGCATTTAACAGAAAACAAAATTTTACATTGTGACATTAATAAATATTTTATTAACTGTAGCAAAAGCAAAACATCACAATTCAGGATTTTCAGAGGCTTCAATTTTATGTCTAAATCTTGAGACCTTTAGCTTGCTTAATTCACTTACCAGCACTCTAATATCCAGGATGATTATTCTGCTTTTGGGCATATACTAAGATCATATTACAGCTATTGTGCCTCTATTTCAAAGTCACAGCTTGAAATAAAGGATAATAATACCCTTAACAAGTCCAAATCTGACTGTTCTTTCTTTAAAAAGAATGAACTTGTGTACTAACTCCAATTAGATCCTCCCAGCTCCAACCAGAACAACAAGAGCAGGGAACAGCCAGGTTACAATTTATCCTCTAATCCTTGAACCACAACATATTAAAAAGCCTCCTCTATAATTCATCCTTTGCCTGCTGGTAGCTGATGAATAATTTGAGAGCAGTAACAGTTCTTTCTGGGGAACAAACAAGGCAAGCACTGAAATGCTACATTTTATTTTAAAAGACTGCTTCCACTTTCCTTGGACCTACATTTTCTATTTCTGCTGCAGTGACTGCACTACAAAATAGTGACACAGAAGCCTTTGTGCTTTTATTTGCCTGTCTACAAACCATTAGGTACAATTTCTCATGTTGCTGTGGCATGGATCCAATAAAGGCAGTTTGTGAAAGCAACACCCGTTTATATATCTCAGTCCAGAAACAGCTGGTTCATTGCAATTAGTGCCTGTAGGATTTAATTCTTTTTCTTCTCCCAAGAGCAGTATTTTATAGTGTGCATTGCATTTATTCTCTTATAATAAATGTTTCAATTATTTTTGACTTCCATTTTATGTTTTACATTTTACATCCAAGTCTCTTGAAATAGAACTGCAGACACAACACACCCAGCAAAAGTATCTCAGAAAGATCGATGTTTTTGCATTTGGCATGCAGAGAATGATGCAACTGTAGTACATCTAATATCAGACCTCAGTGCTTGTTTAATTTGGAGTTGAAGACAATAGCACAAGAAATAAATAAAGAAAAAAGGAATGAACACAAGTCATTCTGTCAAAAAATTCAGTGGATTTGGAATACAGCAAATGCAAGTTTATATGAAAACTGTCTGTGCAAGCAGAGACGAGACTCTGGACAAGATAAAATCTACAAACACATAGTTCAGACCATTTTCCCAACCAAGCTACCTCTTCTGCTTCCCAAATCCAAATGCCACTGAGGCAGAGTCAACTTTTCCACAACTCTTCTGATTCAGATGCCCCCTGAAAACATGCTGCGTGTGTAAACAGGTTCAAATTGCCTTCATCTCAGCTTTCAAAAATACTGTGCATATTATTATGGAGCTTGTATATACTTCTGGGCCCATCCAAAATCAAAAGCTTAGAGAATACCTTGAGCTAGAAGAGAAGTAAGAGTCCTCCACATCATCCATGTACTTCTTCTTGGGCTTTGCAATTGTTGGTGTTTCCTGCTCTATTGTCTGCATATCTGAGGTGACCGAGTGAGAAATGCCACTGGGGACAGGAAGAAAACAAGCATGTAAAGAGATGACAAAAATCAAAGCCCAAATCTAGTTTCTGCAGGTTGCTGAGAAAGCCCAAGCTACACAAACATTTAAGGAAAGAGGAATTAAAATAAAGGAAACCCTTGGAAAACTGGTGTTCTCTCAAGTAGGGACAGGACTTCTGAACACAAAGCCTGTTCTGACCTCTGTGTGGCAGGTTAGAACTTGAATCTATCAAAGCTTCCCCTTGACAAAGAGAAAATTTTTTTTGCTGATATTGCTCAAGTTTCCATAACATGCTCTAGTCCATTTCTTCATTTCCTGAGTAAAATGAGGGATAAGTGCATAAAACCACAGAGTATTTCAAAGAGAGTTTCCAGAACTTCACACACCTCCTGGTACTGCCCAATCCCATGCCAAGCCTCTCCAGTTCAGTTTTCTTCTTTCCAGGGAGGTTTAAGGTTTCTTCTTTTGCTTTAATATCAAGATCTCTGTAGGCCAACCTTAAAGATGATACACTGGAAAAAAAAACACAAGTTACCAGAGAAATGTCCAATGCTGCATTGAATGATCAGTAGAACAGGAACAATATTTATTGTAGCACTGTATTTTCTAATGTCTTCCCTTAAGGGAAGCATCTGGGCCCAGCTAAGTCTCCATCCCTGACCTCTAAACCATCTTAATATTTTCCAGTGCAGCAGAGACTGAGGTTTTTCATCTTGATTACAGAATTGCACAAATACTGCTAAAATTTAATTTGTCAGGTCAAAAGGGATATATTTTTTATTGATTTTAATGAGCAACTCAGCAATATTTTAATTTGTAAGTCTCAACTGGCATGAAGAACAAATGAACTACCAGAAGAAAGGCAAATGAGATTTAAGATGCTGCTGGTAGATGTGCTGCAACGCAGAAAAGAATAACTGATAACATCTACCCAGCACTTTAAGCAGCAAAATCAGCAGCCCACCTCAGGAAATCTATTTTACTAACATCAAAATCTTATTTGCTGTTGATTAAAACAAATGGGAATACTGACCAAGTTTTTAAAAGTAATTTCAACTATTTACTCTTGTCAGTGCACAGCAGAAGATAAGGAAATTGTGTACAAATTTAAAATCACATTTAAAGTTTCAAGTCTCAGAACTCTTCCTCCTTCTACATATTAAACTACAGAAGACTCACTTCCACTCCTGCCACATAACAAAGTCGTATTGAATTAATTTAGTAAAGCTTATTACTTAAGCTTTTAAAATTAAAACCACCACACAAATTAGTTGGAAGCAAATGAATTTTAGCAGAGTTCACCCTTCCTTTCACTTTGGTAACTGCTGCCACCTACAGTTAAAATTTCCAAATGATAACCTCAGGGAAATGGAGGTCTCTTGCCTCCACGGGGACTGGATCCATAAACTCAGTGTATATGCATCTCTCGTGTTTACAAGCATTTTTAGAGGGTTTTGGTTACTGCAGAAAGGTTGCAGAACTTTTATTAAAAGTTGGCTTGTATCTTTAGATTTATACATGTCTGACACAAAACCCAAGACACTACTTGGGACTTTCTTCCAAACTAAATTATACAAAGACAGTATTGATAAAGAAGAATAATACATGAACAATCCTTTTTATTATTATTTAGTTGTTACTTCAGAGTCTCTCCACTGGTAGTTTTTGGCAATCACCAAGAACCACGATGTTGTGGTTAAAACACTTCAAATGATCCTCTTGTGATTGGCATTTTTAATGCAACCAAAACATTAATTTCTGCAAGGACAACATCAAAGTGAGCAAAAGGAATGGGGAAGAGATTACAGACCAAAGACCTTGGTATCATGAGCAAAAAGTGATCCTGTAGTTATGTAATAATTCAGAAAACTTTTTAAAAGGTTAGAGGAAGGACTCTGTAGCACCTGACAGAATGTTCAGCTCTGTAACAGTAGAAGTGTACACTAACCAACTATTTAGTGGTCTAATTTTGATGAGAACTAATGAAATATTAAAAAACGAAAGCCCATAGCAGAGGAATGTGGAAGGAATCAGGAACAGCACCTTCTGAGCTTTGGGGCTGAGTATTTATTAATTAAGGAGGACCAACAGATTCAAGGCCTCAGACAGAATTATTCAAAGGGTTTTGGTGAAAATGAAGGCAGTTCCAGTATAAATTAGCTGAAAACTTCATCAGGCAATTTGAGACAAACTTCTTCTGCTCTTATCCAGTAAGTACAAAGTAAGCTGAATATTCCCTATGCACTTAGAAAGTCTGTTTTCAATAGTATTGAGTTGACTACACCAAATCAAAATAAACTAGGTAACTAGCACAAGATAAAAAAATTCAAGAGCCAAGAATCTTCTTAATACTTCATTTTCTACAGTAACCCATTAACTGTATAAACATACATTTAACAGCCAGAAAAGGGGGACTGGGGGAATTACTGCTTGCCTCATCTTAACTATGTCTGTTTGGGCATTTTTTTAAGAACTGAAGTTTTATTGGCATATGCTAACCTATGGGAGTGTTGAAAATGCTGTCAATTAGATCATTAAATTAGGCTTCATAGTTTACCATTGTATCATTAACCCATACTTACAGTGGCTCTTCCTTCTCAGTTTTCTTACTACTGTGAAGATCCTCTCGTTCCTTCATTTTATCTACAGCTTGTGCTTGTTTCTCAATCTCATTGAAGCTTTGGCAGCTCACTTTTTGGGCTCCCAAACCACCTTTTTTGGCACCAAGCTGGAATTACAGAAAAACAAAAAAACAAAAGCCCCAATATTATAACTGAGACAACCACCTCAGCTGACTCAACAGCCAGATGTGAAAGCAGCAGCAAACACTACACCCTGGCTGGGAGCAGTCCTTGCAGACAGCAAGGACAACTTGGAGAAGAGAAAATGTTTCTTTACTTTTTTTGGACTTCAAAATTCTGCTTCTGCTAATTGTTCTTACAAATTTAGTTAGCTTTGCAGTGAAGTCTCACAGAAAAATGGAAATACTCGGGTTCTAATTTTTCAGAGATTGGCAAATAAATATAACACATGGAACAACTTTGGTTTCTTTTGTTACATAGGAATAATATAATAAATTTTGTTGCAATGGAACCATTATCAGATTTATAAAACAATATTGCAAATAAGGATACAATGGTGCTGACTCAGATGGTGACACAGCCCTCAAACTGCTGCTCTAGATGGTGACACAACCCAGCCCTCAAACTGCTGCTCTTGGTCTCCTCTGTGTTTAACTCATCACCTGCAACACTGCAGCAACAATAAAATTGACAATGCGTTTATCCCCACCTTTTACTGCTTTAAAGCCTTCATGTAAAAGCTCCAGGCCATGCACACACAGATCACAAACTGTACCTGCACCTGTCAGCCCAGTTCTGCTGTTCTCACTGGAAAGGAACAGATCTGCACAAATCACTCAGAATAAAAAACTCCTCTTGGGTATTAGGGTTTTCTAATGGGACCACAGAATCATGGGATTTAATCTAAATTATCTGCTCCAATAAACCTTCAAAATGTTTTGTCCTGCAGTGGCCCAGACTTTGTAACAAGCTGACAGCCTGTCACCCTGACAGCCCACAATTAGGGTGGCACTAGGGTGACTATTAGGGTTGTTTCTTGAGTTGCAACAGCCACACATTCAAAACTTGAGCTGCTTTCCTCAGTCTTCCTGTGCCTTGAACCATCATTTGGAGACACTGAACTCTCTTCCTGCCTTTTTACAGAGACCAGATGCTACAAAAGGGCTAAGACCCCATGCAGAATCAAGTATGTAAATTATCTTTAAACTATCTTGAAACAAATGACCTATAATACAGTTAAAAATACTCATTGTTTACATACACTTACCCCCTTCTTAGCTTGATTTGGCTTCTTTTTTATGAAGGTGGTGTTCTCTGCAAGGATTAAATGTACATTAGTTAACACACAATTTTTATTAATTCCAGAACTGCAGAAGAAAACTTCTGTAACATCAACCTCAAAATAGTTTTCGGCATTTATCTTCTTGTCTTTCTACACTGAGGGGCTGAGATACTAAACTGAGCTACAGAACAGAGCAGTAAATATCTCCAAGAAAATGTGGGGAGCTACCTTGGATTGGGATGTCTTGAAAATATGCAATAGGAATAAAATTACAGCTCAGCTGTCTGTTGCAGATTCCTGTTAGAAACAGGAAAAGCAGGACTTGCTCTTCTGAATCAGACTTGAGATCCATCTGACCTCATATCACTTCCAAGATGAGTTTCTTCCTGTCTAGAAATGCAGTGGCTGTGTTTAAACCCACCAGTGACACACATAAAACATACCTACATCATTAAAACATCACAAGCATTACACACAGCTCCTACTGGATGCCTGTGCACACAAAAAAACTACTCTGAGCTGAAATTTGCACGGAAAGGGACGTACACAAAACAGAGATTCCTCCCTTAAGACAGAACTTGTGATGTCCAAACTTGTTTTAGGAGAACATGTTGAAGATACAAGTGAGAAAAGCAGGAAGTGCACCTAGTGAACTTTTTTGTAGTCACCAGCTCAAAAATAACCAAACTCAAATAAAAACAGTGATGAAGACCATACCTGTCTAAAGTATTGAAACAGGCCCAGACAGCATTTCTTGACTACCTCTGTGCTGCTGAGAATCAACACTTTGTTCTCAGAAACCTGATCCTGCAGGACGAGCCTCAAAGTGACAAATCACTGAGGTATTTTACTCTATTCTACTTCCATCAGCTTTTTTCCTTACTCCCAGTATAAAATGCTCAGTGTTAAGTGTAAGAGCTTGGTCATTGAAAGTAATTGCATTATCAACACAAGATTGTTCCAGTCCAAGTTTTTATGTTCAGACTTCTGAAAAGGGAGCAAAATCTATTTCCACAGCTCTTCCCAGGCAGACATTCTCTGTCCAAAAGGATATTTATTTGGGATCTCTACACTTGCTGCTCCCTTCTGCTGCTTGCACTCATTACCTAATGCAGGCTGTGGGGATGTGCTAAGGCCATCAACACTTGGTCCATGTTCTGGTCCTAAAATATAAGGAATAACAAGGGTAAGAATATCAGAAGGCTCTTTAGAATGCATGAAATACCAAAACACATCTCACTGTAGTCAGGGCAGTGCCTGGCAGAGACACCATCATGTGGTATTTCCATCTCAGCTTTTCCAGTCACTAAAAGAGCAGCAGGCTCTTAATAACACACAGCTTCTTGTGTTATTAAGCATGGTTAGGTTATTTAACTATTAAAACAGGGTAAAAAGAGGCTAAACTAAGACAATATCAGAAAAATGCAACTTATTGTTAACAAAGAATCAGTCATACCTTCACAGGATTCTGGAATGTTTTCTGAAGTTTTCTGCTGGAGAGAAACTGGTTCTGGTAACATCCACTCTGCATCCTTTGCCTTGAAAAAAAAAACCCACAAAATCAGAAGTGCACAGAAAATGGAATATAGCAAATAAATATGAGCACTTAGCTAAAGACTGCCTAAGCATCACTGGTTTAATAATATTGAATTCTTATGATTACAGTTTTTAGGATTAAAACCTGTACTCAGAAGGGCAACTATTAAAATTACAAGAAATGTCTACCTTTACTAAAAACAAGAATACTTTTATTTCCCCTCTCAGGAATTTTGTTTACCATCAAAACCAATAATATGCATTTTAACTGTGCTTTAGATTTCTTTATTGTATGCTGGATGATTTACTTACATATAATCACCACAAGCTCTTGCACTTGCCACTTTCTACACACTTCATTTTTGATTGTGAGCAGTCCCCTCAACATTCCTGGTGTGTCCTCCCACTCCCTTCAAACACATTTCCCTACACAGGCAGGTTTGTGACCAGGTCACAACAAATGTTGTAAGAACTGTTACACTTTGCTGATTGAAAACCCAAGGTACAACACAGTACATTTACAACAGAGCACCTCCAAGCAAGAAATCCTGGCTCCAAGTGGAATTGTTATGTCTACAAAAAAACCCCAAGATATTAATTCCATATTTAGCCACTATTTGGGTCATTTAAAATGATGATCTTAGAAAGTGGTTCACATCCAGGAAGAATTCCGAAACTCACAGAAGGAAAAGCAGATAAATATTATCTCCCTGACCTACCTTTTCTCTATAAAGTCTTCTTTCAGGGTTTAATCTTTACCACAGAGCTCAGAGTCAATCGAAGTGTTTAGAAAGGAAACAAGAATTAGACAGGTAATTTGTACCTTGGTAGAAACATGGGCTGCAAAAAAATCTTCCTCCTCTTTGTTTTGAGTTGATGCTGGTGGCACTCCACACCCATCTGTCCACAGCTGAAATTAAGGAACAGAATTTTACAGATTAATTGCATTAATGTGTTTTTTCCAATGCATTAATCTTAAAATGACTCTGTTTTCTTTTCAGGTTAAAAATGTATTGATTTTTTTTTTCTTGTCCATATTTTTTCCTCACAGATTTATCCAGTGTTCAATAGATAACATTCCTTTTTTTTTATTAAATTAATATGTATTTCTTGTGTTCCTGGTGGACCAGCCAAGAGCTTTGTGCAAAGCCAGATCTCAGGGCTGGGGTCCCCAGAGTGCCACAGGACTGCAGGACAAGACTCCAACCTGTCACCTGCACTCCAAGATCACTCTCAGGCAAATCTTTTCTCACAGCTCTTCCTACTCCATGCAGGAATAATGACCTCTGCCAGAAAGGAGAGTGAAGGTACAACAAGCTCACCTCACCATTCAACAATGAGCTCTATCAGTAAGTCAGAAAAGGAATTTTTTAACATGTGACAGAGGAGGGGATGGTTGGTATGAAATGCAATTGTCTGAATAATTTACTTCAGTAATTTAAATAGCACATAATCACTCAAGTTTGCAGTGCACAGCTAAAAATATTTACTAAGTATTTAGTGAATTTTTCAGATATTTAATATCAAAGGATTGGATGGAATATGTAATGGAAGCAAGACAACCACAGTTCCTCAGAGAGTCATTTGGGGAACTTGCCATAAACTTAGATACACACAGTATATTGTACTTGAACACAGTTTACATCTTAAGCTGCTTACTAAGTCAAAAGAACTATTCTCTGAACTTAGTGATGAGAATTATATTGTCCATAGTAGGAATAATTAAGAATGATCCATTAGATTTCATGCTGCCTGATGCACAGATAAGAGAAAAAATAATCAAGCCTTCTTGCCTTTAATTTCCACTCATCTGATCAACTTCAAATGAACCAGTCACAAATTTCAACAACCTGAATGCAACCATCAAAATATGTTTTCTGTGTGTGAGGAAGGGAACTGTTGTCAAAGTTATCTAACACTTCAGAAATCAATTCTGGATACTTTGCTCAACTCCTGTCAGCAACCTAATGATGTTTTGACAGCTTGTGTGAACTGCCTCAGCATTTCTGAACAGCAGGTTCTACACAACTTGCTAATTTCCAAAACATTATCTTTGTAGGAGAAAAAAACCCAAAAAATACATTATTTACCTGTTCAAAACAAACCTCACTTATTTCAGATAAGCAAAAATAAAACCACTGCATGGTTCATGGAGAAATGGCCACGTTATCTGAAGACTGATAATCTTTTGTGTTACTGATTACAAATTTAAAGTGACTTTAGAGGGAAAGAAAGTAAAGTTTTTCAGGAATCTCCAGGCCTCAGGACACACACTACTCACATCAGTCCCATGCTTTCTGGTGGCCTGTGTTGCAAGAGATTTGATCTTCTCCTTGTAGAGCTGAGCAGCACGACTGTTGTACTTGGCATTGGTGTCATTGGTTGTGCACCCATGCTGGTGGAAAAAAGCAGACTGGAAGCAGAACACAGAAAATACTGTGAGGAACAGGCTTAAAAGCCAATGACATATGACACAAAAATATATTGCAATGCAGTAAACTACTCTGCTCCTCTCTCTAAATCTATCTTTTAAATTATGGAGTCCAAGTAATCTGCAAAGTACAAAGGAAGCTCCACTCTTGTAACTTCTTTACATATAAATAAAACACAAAACCACCCAATACATCTGTGTGATGCCTAAAGAGCATATACAAATGCAAGCTTCCATTATATACAAAAAATCCTTGTTCTGAAAATAAGTGAATAAGTGGAAGGGAGAGGTAAAATTAACTTCCAGTAGCTGTGCTCCACAGGACATCATTCCTAATTTTCTAAAAGGCATTGCTTGGATTCATCTCTGTCAGGCTGGGGAGATCAATGCATGTTCAATAGTATCAAAATGAGTGTACAAAAATGGTCCTCCTTCAAAAGAAAGAGGTGTTTATGCACACATCTATGTGCCCAGATATGTTTATAGGCTTGTGTGTTTATATAAAATGAAGAAATACATTTCTGCATGTAACTATATACACCTATTAACTTGGTACTCAGAGAGGCTTCTTAGAAACTCTAATTCCAATTACCATAGAGCTTTGGTCTGAAAGCACAAGGAACTAAGGACACTTTGGTTTTTTAGCTATCTAAAACACAGCAGGAAGCTCAAGACCACTGTTATCCAGAATTCAGCATCATCAGGCAATTACAGAACACAAATGATTGATGTTAACCCAGCAATGCTTCTAGCCAATAGTTAGTAAAACTAGAATTTGATATTTAACTGCAACCAAAAGGGAGTGGCTTTTTAGTGCCATTAAAAGTGTTAATTTTACTTCAAATATCCAGACAATTTACCAATCTGTTTTTTCACGTTTTGAGTATTAATCTTCTGAAGTAATCCAAACCAGACCATTGAGAATTTAGGGTATTTGGGGAGTTGCTGAGGGTACGCTGCACCTCTTGGTACAATGCATGGTAGGAAACAGTGACATCCAAGCAGGAAGACAAAACCCCACAAAATTAAACAATTAAGGTTTATTGTCATTCTTCTGCTAACAGGCTTTCTAAGATTAACTCAAGACTTTTTCAGACTTTGCCATTTCTTCTTTCCAACTGCCTCAAGCCCTTTACACAGCAAAATTGATATCATTTAATCAAAGCTTTTAAGCATTTGGCTAAAAAAGAAACTATTCTTAACATGAAATCTCTCTCTTCTCATTAGTCAAAACTGTGATTTTTATGTACTAAGTGGCTTAACAGAAACTTGATGAAGACATTCATGTAACAGCAGTATTAACATGGAAAAGAATAACTTAGCAAGGACAGGCAGAAGAAAAACAGGGAGAAGACACCATGTAACTGCTCAGATCAGTAAGCCTGAGATAGTGACTTGTTGCATGCCAAATTCAAAGAAAAATATTTGACTGGAAAATACAAAAGTGGAAGATAAGTAGCAATGACCCTGAACTCAGAATTTTTTGTACGTAAGTAGGAAAAAAATTTATAAAACCCCTAAAGACTTAAGGAAAGATTGTTAAAACTGTCAAGGAAAAGTCTATGGAAAGCAAGCTGGGATGAAGCCTCTTAAAGAAACAACATGAAGGATCAAGCACAAATGAAAAAATATAAGGGATAAGCATTCAGGGAATCAGAAGAAAAGTAAAAATTGCTTTTGAAAGTTGCATTTTTCCACACTGGGTGGGCCAACTTAAGGAAGCACTCAGTTATTTGTGGGAAAAGCTGTGAAAAGATTGCCAAAGAGCTTACAAAAGAAAACAAAAAGGGAGATTGAGAACAAGACAGCTGTCAACAGAATTTCAATTTACAAACAAATTGTGTAAGTACATAAAAATCAAGTTGAAAGGAACACCCAATATGAATTGGCTCAAATAATGACACTGCTAGTCCCCCTCCAACCATGCAGCACGTCTCATCTTCAATGCTAACTCAACTGAAGTCAGAGCCTGACTCCAGCATGAACTTTTGGCAGTTGCATGGGTTTTGGCATGGTTTTATCACAAGCCATGGAAGGAATGATGGTCACAGCAAGGGGCCATAAGCTTGCTTTACAAGCCACCTTTGAGCAGCTGTCCAAATCAGACATGTCCTGACAAGGAATCTGATTTGGCCTTTTCGGTGATTTTCATCACTGACTTCTAAGAAATAAAACCCACCATTTTCAGACTATACTGAAGTGGAGAAGTTGCAAGAATGGAGGATGTAATCAGCATCCAGAGGAATTCTTTAAAAATGGCACGGGGAGGGCTGTAGCAAAGAAAAAGGACTGGAAAAATAATCCCAGGAAAGAGGCAGTAAGGACAGACAACATTTTCCAAGCCTACCAAGCTTCAATGCGCAAAGCGAACGCTCAGGAGTACGTACGGCATTTGCATTTCCTCCGACCTGCATGCATCTCAGCTGGAACCAGGACCAATTGGAATCCAGTTCTGTAGATCTAAACACAAAGAAATGTTTTTAGTCTTACCACCAAAGCCATTCAAAATCACTCTGTTTCTGGTTTTTTTTTGCCCAGTGTTTCTCTCTCCCTGTTTTTTTGTAATCTGTAGTTTTATCAGACCCCAAAAGGCTCTGAGTCAGCAGCTGGGACACTCACCTGGAACAGGCCAAGCTCAGGGTGCAGATTTATTGCACTGACTGCCTGAGCACTACCCAGCTACCAGAACCACGGAATTGTTTGGCTTGGAAGGGCAGAACTCAGGTGCCACCACAATGAGCTGCTTCAGGAAGCAAAGCTGGCAAACTGAACACAATTCCCAAGAAGCTATCAGATACAGCTAAGCCAGCAAAAACACTAAGAAGGTTATCAGAAGCTGAAGGAAGAATGGGTTTTCCTCTCTGAGCAGGTCTGTGAACAAACAAAACTATTTAAAGATGAATTTTACTGTCAGAGCACACCAACACTTACCGAATGAAACTCAAGTGAACGCCAAGGGACCGATGGGACCCTGAGCAATCAATGCAGAGAAACACTCCATAGGTGATGCTTGCCCAGCTGGGGTTCTTTGCTCCACAGTCAAAACACACCTTAAAGCAAAAACGCCCATCAGTATCAGGACTTGAGCATAACCAGGCCTTAGAGTTGTATTACAGGTCACTGTAACACCCCTGCAGTGATCCAACTTTGTTAACTCATTCTTACAGCATTTGTTGACATCACAGCTCCATGAATCCTAATTTTAGACATCTGAACAGGAGTTACACAATCTGCCCACACAACTACAGCCTCCCCATTTCCAAAAATAACCACTGTACATAGGTTGAGAAATCAGGTCAGAAAACCCACATCAGCCTAGTTCAAACACACATTTAACACAGCGCTTCCAAAACTCCTGGAATAGGAAAGTGGTTAAGAAATATTTCCCCAAGGCAGGCTCTCCTCATGCTGCCACCTGTGAGTCCCCAGAAGGTTATCAGCAGGACTAATGGCATCATTATCTATTTTCCTATATTGAAACCTTGACCTTCAGGGCAAGCCATGGCAATCCAGCTGTGTGAAGAAGGCCTCTGAGCACTGCTTATCCAGGCAGCCTCTGCAGATTTGCATGATTCATCACACACCAACTGCCACATCAGCCTTTTCACTGTCTGTGCCACGCTGGTTAAAAAGCAACCAGGTCCATAGTTATTGCATGGCCAAACCCAGGAATTTCCTACCCTCTGCCACCACGCTGGACCTCTAATATCCAGCCAAAAGAGCAAGAGCTGTGTCTGTGTGTGTTTCACACACTTCAAAAGTCATCAGACCATGACTTTCAAGTCCTTTTTTCAGCTATCCTGAGTTTTGTGCTTCTTCGACCAAGGCAAGCAAGAACCAGAAAAAATTATCTGATTCAAAGCAATTATCAAATGCAAGGAACACAATGACTTTAAACAGAAACAGCTATTCTGAGTTACTGCCATGTGTACACATCTATTCCTTTATGACAGGACTTTATCTGATCAATGCTTTTACAGAGGTATCTCCAAAGTCTCCAGAGAAGTATTTTTACAATAAAAGCATCCACCCAGTGGCACCTAATAAGAAAGAACTCCACAGAGAGAGAAGCTTTTACACACAAATTGACAGCATTTTAACTTGCAACTTTATCCTTTAACATCCTCCTATATTAAGGAGGATGCATGCATGTGATAGGAATGGAAGTTCTAGCTATATGCAGATATAAAAGATAAAGTTTATTCCAAGCCAGGTGGGGACATATGGAACATCAAAAACAGGCCACAGAGCTTCCAGCACCTCCTTGCCAAGCTGAACAACAAAATAAAAATAAAAGTAGGAAGTCTTCTTGCCAGAAACTCCCTCTATAAACCTGGACAGCAATTTTTGTCTCTTTCTTTCTGTTTACACACAGTCAAACAAGCCCTGAGTCTGGCCTCAGGTCATGTCACCCATCATCCATCCAAATTAATTTCAAGTACATGCCCAGGAGCAGTTTGAGGCTAAACTCCTCAGTTTAATGGTGGTCTATTTAGCTTGGGCAGTCCAAATTTATCAGGCACAAGCACGGTTCACCAGCAGATCCAGCCTCAACTTTTCCAACAACTGAACACTTTAAGACTGAGCGTCAGTTCGTTAATGACAGGTAACACAGACAAATCATGGAGATCAGAGCTCCTGCACAGGCAAGCCCTGCCTTCACCTAACAACAGGGACCTAATACTTATTAATGTTATTTACATATCCCACTCCTGTATGTGGAAATGGGGCATTCACCGGCATACAGCAGAAATGAAAGCAACACAGAATGGGTGGCAACAGGAGAGGTTAGAGGGAGTCCCTGAAACAAGCTCAGGTGGAAGAATGGCACAGAGGGAGTGAGAGAAAAAGAAGAACGAGTAACACTTCATGTATGCCATATTCTGAGAAAACACACAGCCTAAGTAGTCAGAACCTGTTCTTTTTTTTCCAAAATTCTTTGAAGCAGCTCCTTAAAAAACATGAGATTTATCTTCATTTTAAATTGACTATTTTCAGGCTTTTTCTTACAAGGCCAAAGGAGGATGGAGACAACAAAAAAAGAGAAGATTCTGCTTGAAACCAAAGCCAACAGAGCAACCCTGATCTCACTTTTGATACAGGAGAGCAAAGCTGACTTACAGCTGGAAGCCTTGTGGAAATTCCCTGGAGTACAAATGGGAAACGAGAATCTCGAATGGGTGGTTAAAAAAAAAAACAACACCCATTTTTTTAAAGTTCAGTCATAAACATACCTGAAGGTTCTCCTCCTTTCCCTTTCCTTTCCTTCAATTATGAGCACTTTGTAATTTCAACATCTTAAAGTCCATTGCATCACCTTGGAGCTGGCTACCCCAGCTCAGTATCTTCACTCACACAGGAGTCACTATCAGACACCTGTGGAGATTATTCACAGGCATAAAAATGTACCTTTCAGGACTGAGACGCAAGCAGGAACATCCAATTTTCTTCCAAAAGCAAAGAAGGAACTGCTATTTCCATCAATGTTATGCAACAGAAATAGATGCATGTTTCATTAACATTTAGACCAATTTTTCTTCGTTTTCTCAATTTTTAAAGTACTTCCCACCACACAGATTTTAAGAAGAATTGGGGGAAGAAAATAAAATCTATTTCAAAGCCTCCCTATGAAATTGCTTCCATTTTAAAAACAAACAAATTGTATTTTCTGTACAGATTTAGGTGCAACTAAAATATTGACTAAAAATAAATCTGAAGGATATGCTTAAATAATCTAGTGCTTTCAAAATACAATTGCATGCTTTTTGTTTATTTTGTGTTGAAACACTTCAGAGTGTGGATTCAGTAAAAGTCACTTTGGAAAAAACCAACCAAAGACTTAACTGAGATGTCTGTACAAAAGCAAACACAGAGATTTGGGGATCATCCACAGCAAGCAGTCAATAAATCATAAAACATCCACCTTGCGCAAAACACCTACATCAATAAATAAATAAATTAAATATTGACACTGGCTACAGAGATGCAATAATAAATAGCTGATAGAAATGCTATTTTTGGCACAAGCAGAAGAGGTGAGTGGGTTCAGCAAGAGCACTTACCCCTGAGGTCAGGGTTACACAGGGACTTTCAGCCTCTACACTCTGAACTTCCCCTGGAGCAGGGCTCCAGCTCCAGGGCAGATCCACAGCTTGCCATTCCCAGGCTGTGGATCCAGCTGCCTGAACACTAATCCGGCTGGAGCTCAGGAGGCAATGCCACACTCAGCCAAGGTGATCTAAACCCAAGCAGCTCCTCTTAGTCACCAGCCATTGTCCTCAGATATGCTTTCCTTCCTCTCTTGCATTAGCACCAATAATCCCAGCTGCTGACCCCGCCGGGAAGCAGCTCTGCATGGGCACACGGACTCAGAGCAAAGGTAAGGCCAACTCACAGCACAGTCACCTGGTCAGGAATGCCAGCACAAGGGAGGGAACTGCAGTGCTGGCCACGGGAAGGCAAGAGGACTGCTCGTTTTGTAAGCGTCATCATCTCAAAATGATTTAAGGGACACAAGATAGTAGAGTCCATCGTGGGGCAAAACCAACACACACCACACCCAAACACACACTGTAACAACAAAACTACTGATAAACCACCAGCACAACACACATACTGGCAGTCCAAGCAGAGACAGGAGTATCATCACCAACCAAAGAAAAGCACCAGGTGGGAAAAAATGAAAAACCTGTGTATGCAAGTCTTCGAAAAGGTTGATCTGTAGAGCTCAAACACTCAACAATATCAAGTAACTTAAGCACTATGAACATTTTTACGGGTACAAAATACATCCCATTTAATAACTGCAACGTTTGTCAAGTCATCAGGCAGCTGATCACCAGTCTGCGGCCATCAGGCAGCTCTACATTATGTGACACCCAAAGACACCAAGAACTCAAAACCTCATCATAAAGGGAACTAACATGAAATTACAGACGATAATTTCCAGACAATTATTCAAACATCACTTTCAACACACTATCACCCACTAATTAAACTGCACATTTATTTAAATGAGAATTCTTTTGCTAAGCTCATGTGCACTAAGAACTACTGCAGAGCACCCAAGCAGTGTAAATGCACATGCCTGCCTACAGCAGGCTGTTCTTCCCAAACTCTACCCATAAACTGCACAGTTAAAGCAAATTACTAAGCTTTTAATCCAGAACCCTTTTCAATATTTGCACTTTCTCATGTCTTTCTTCCCCAATAAAAAAAAAACCCTTACAAATAAAAGGGGCAGATAGACTGCTTAAGAAGAACACAACAGAAAGGAAACAAACAGAAAGGAAACAAACACTAGAGGAGAAACTGATGGAACTGAGGAAGAAACAACTTTTACTTTAGCAGAACAGTCAGACAGACGAGCCTGATAGAGTTGTGAGATGTAAGCTGCTGTAAACTGCCCCTCTCTGCCTTCTTAGGTCAACCAGACCGGGCATCACCACATTGTTATTGATTTCTCTGTACCTGAGCCACTTCTTTGCCACTGGCCCACGGTGAGTGGCAGCACACATTGTGCTAATATTGCTATGTAAACACCGAATTTCTGTGTGCCATCCATGGGGAGACAGATATACCTGAGCAACCGCAAGTACCACATCCACCTGATTAAATGTACACAGTAACAAGGAGTCCAGCACAGGGGAACTGCTCGAGGCACTCCACGCTTGCCAGGCAGGGGCAGTACTTTCTAATTCTCCTGTGATCCCAATACAGAAAAAGCATCACAACAGCCCTAAATTACCCAATTTTCGGGCAGAGTGCCAGTGAGTTTAAGGAGCTTGTAAGACATCTTCTCTCACCCACGTTGTTGAGACTAGAACCTTTCCTTGATAAACTTTTTACTCCATTGCAAAGGCAAGTTTTAAGAATACTTTTGTTAGAAGCTGAGTGTTCACAAGATAATAGAACTGGTTTCTGCTTTGAGAAACCAGACCTGTACAGTCCTAATGAATTGTGTTCAATGAGTGGAAGCCAGTTTTGGGCCAGAGACAGACATCCGGATTCCTATTCCCAGAAAACAAACCCAACGTGTTTCTTCCTAACGCTAATCCGAAGTTTCCTGGTGGGTGTATATTTCACGTATGTTCTCAGCGAACACCGCAAAGCCAACACAAACAAACAGCAGAGAGCAGATGAAGGCACTTGTGCCGCGTCACCTGCCCAGCCACCTTTCGCAGCCCACACCTCCACACGCAATGGACACTACAGAAACACCTCCACACCACGGAAAACCCACCTGAGCACGGGACTAGCCCAGCAAGATTAAAAAACAAGAAGCTTTTATCCCTACATAAGTGGCTGTACCACTTTGTTGGATAATAAAAACAGGAGGGGGGAAAAAAAAAGAAACACACACTCAACACTACGTTGCAGCTGGTTGGGAACTTGTATTCATGCTCAGCAGCGGACCTGCGGCACCTCCCTCCCCAAGGGCTCATCCCTTCGGGATGCGGGATGCCGACCGGAGGGACGGAGGGCAGGCAGGGAAGAGCTCCCCCGCTCCCGGGACGGCCACCCCGGGGACCCGCCGGGCCTCTCCCTGCTGTCCCGGGCGGGACGTGCCGGGCTGCGGGCCCCGCGCCTCCCCCGCCCCGCCGGCTGTGCGACGTGTCACCGCGGCGGAGCGCTGCCCGCCCGCCCGGCCCCTTACCTTGTTGGTGGGCACGGAGCGGAGCCGCTTGAAGATGGCGGCGATGTCCTGCTTGCTGGGCTCGCACATGGCGCCGGGGGAGCCGGCAGGGCCGCCGGGGAAGCCGCGAAGGAGAAGGGCCGGAGCTACCGGAGCTGCCCGCGCCGCCGCTCCCGGGACGCTCCGCCCGCCGCGGCCGGGCCAGCCCCGCGCCTGGCGCCGAGGGGCGGTGCGGCCCCGCCCGGTTACCGCGGAGACGGGAGCGGAGCGAGGCGGCCATGGGGTGCGCGGAGCGACGGGGCTGCAGGCGGTGGTGGGAAAGCCGCGCCCACCGCCTGCGCCCCGCACAGTCACAGGAGCATTCGGCTTGGAAAAGAGCTCGGAGGTGAGCGAGGCCAACCCTTGAACGCTCGCCACCGTGTCAGCCGCACCGTGGCATTGAGAGCCACGTGCATCTTTCCAACAGCCTCACGGATGGGGCCTCCACCGCCTTCCCGGGCAGCCTGTTCCGATACCTAATCACCCTTTCTATGAAAAAAAAATCCACCTTATGTCCAAAC
>VZSR01002340.1:8849616-8865149 GCA_013398615.1 Brachypodius melanocephalos
CATTCCTTTGGTCTCAGCCCACTTATCCAGCCTGTCCAGATCCCACATCACGGGATGTGGGAATGGGAATCAGCCCCTCTCAGACCTCCAAGAAATTTTTTGACTAAACTAGGAGGCCTGACATGAAACTTTTCATATTTTTAGGATGATGTAAAGGCCAGAAACAATAAAAATCTTTTTTTTTTCTGTCTCTCCTTATACTTCACAAAAATATAAAATAAAACCAATAATTTTTCTTCCTCTCTGCAGATCATCACACACTGTAAAAATCTGAGGGGTGTATGACCCAGGGTACTTGTGAGGCTGTTCAGTCATGTAGCCTTCCTCTGAGACAGAGCTGTATTCAACTATTAAAAAAAAAATAAGATTATTAGAAGTAATATTGGCATATTTGGTTCTGACACCTCACTGGTTGCCTTGCGTTATCCTCACCTTGCACTGTCTTCTACTGCCCATCTAGTATTTCTAATATTCTAATATTACCGAATGTCCAGTCTCATAATTTTGCCTTGGATCTAATTTCTGGCTTTTTGGGTTTTATGTGCTACATTTTTGTCTTGAAGAGGGCAAGGCAAGGATAAGTCTGAAAAAAAAGAGGGTAAGTAGCAAGATCTATAAAACAGATGTGCCATAAATGGGCTACCCCACAAAAACTGACACTCATACAACATAGTAAATGTTATTTTTCCTCCAGTCTGACTAACAGAAGACTGGAGGAAAACAAACTAACCAACCAACCAAACACCAGCAAAAGTGCTTTACTGAATTGCTTTATTGACTTCTGTGCATATATATGTATATTATAAGGATGGGGTACATTCCAAACAGCAGCAACAGCTAAAGTACAGGTAAATTTAGATACAAGAAATATTCTAGAAATATCTGCTGTACAGGCTCCTCCTACTCAAGATCTGCAAATCCTCTGCAGCCTGCCACAAAGAAGTTATAATGGATAAGATCCAAAAATAATATAAAAACAGACAATGATTACAAACAAATGCATTTGAACTTCAGGTGCCTCAGTCCCAGTGGACTTAGTTTTAACTTAAGCTATGGGAAAAAATAACCATGTGGGGAAAAAAAAAGCCCAAACAAAGGCAAAAATCTATTACTGCCCCAAGACAGAAACAGTGTATTGTGAGATGCTCTTCTGGACAAGTGGAACAGAGTCATTTAATTCAAGCCAATGAGGAGGTGAAACTGAGACTTCTCTACTAATAACATTTAGTTTCTTCAACTTTCAATATCCCTTTCATACAAATCCAACTAAAGGCTGTCAGAAAAAGAAAAATCAAGTCCAAGCCCAGGCTTTATAAAAAAGCTCAGTGCAACCTTACACATTCCCTGTTTTGTCCATTTTGAGTTTTTGCACTTGCATATAATCCAAAATCTTACCTTTATTGCAAATCAGTGCAGAATCAAGCCAGATGTGAATTAAAAGTATGTCTCCACCTGGTCGTTGTCTAAACAAGGCCCAAATCCACCTTTTGATGCAGAAGCTTGAGCTCATGTCTTGATACATGCACTGATGTAGTTGGATGGTTGCTGGTATTACAGGATTAAGAAAATGCCAAATAAAATTAATATATGTCTTGTCCATGTATGGAGAGGTTAGAGGTTTAACAGAGATCTGGGATGACATAACTGGAGAGGGATCAGACTGGTGGCATGCCTTCGTTTTGTCTCTTCAGCCAAAATAATGTAAAATGAAACAAGCACTCCAACACACTTCATTGAAGCAGAACCTTCCTGTGCTGACTTACCTGGAAATAAAAGAGACAAAAACTGCTTGAATTAGAGTACCTCACTGAAGCTCAACCTGCTGTGAGTGTGTATCGTGGCCCAGAAATACCAGCCTGTGGTTTGGGAGCTTCCTTGCCCCTCCTGTGCTGAATTGAAGGCATTGTATGGAAATCCAGCGGGGCTGGGAAGGGCTTACCCTGTCTGGCAGCAGGGTCAGCGGCTGTAACATTTCACCGCCAGCAGGACCACAATGAGGAGCAGAAACACGGCGCAGAAGAGCAGGGCGAAGGCAACGTAGCACCAGGGGGACTTCTCCAAGCAGGTCACTGCCAAAGGGACAAGGGACAGTGGTGTCACCGCAGGCAGAAGGAAGGAAATTTTTGTTCTGAGTTATAGGAGCATGAAAAATCATCGTCCCTCCTGCTGTAGATGCAGCACCTGTATATCTACGGAAGTTTAGATGTGTACAAACCTGTGTGGAACTATTAAAATCACACTTTCAGGGTCAGAAGAAATCTTTTCCTGGCCAATCCTAAATTTTATCATCACAGCCATTGAGAAGAAACCTAAAAATACGACCTCTTGCCTTTAGTGGCAGAGCACAGCTGTGCCAGCACTGCTGTGCCAGCGTTTTTGCCGTGTGCACACAGCACTGCCAGCGCTTCCCGCTCTGGAATATGCCCTGCCTTTTCCTTGGAAAATGGCTTGCAGTGGTCGTGCTATCCTATGTTAATTGTCTGAGGTTACACAACTGAAGACCCACAAGGAAAGCTTGAAGGTCCAATTCAGGCTTTAAAGAAAGATTTTATAGGTAATTTGAAATTCTAGAGACTCTTCCCAGATTACCATGATTTTAAAGCATAACAAAGACACACTTATTTAACTGGTCTTTAAATCCCTGCCTCCATAATTTTCTCCTCCAACTTTAATCCTGACTAGGATCACTGTGTTAATTTGATCCCCATTCCTTAATACTTTCCATTTAAACTGCTCCCCAGTCTAAACAAGAATCAGAACAAACATTCAGCTTCTGTGGTTTTAAAGAGGATCCAGTTAAGAATGTGAAGGGACAGAGCTCTCCTAGTAGCATTTATCCATATGTAGAGCATATATGGATTTTGATATTCCTTGAACAAAATTCTAAAAACCTGGACAGTGTAGCCAGAATCAGAGAAAGGAAGGGGGGGAATTGACGACTGGGATGTAATAGGGAGCCAAAAAGCAGACAGGTCCATGGCCCCATATCATATCAAAACTGCCTTACTCACCACACTTTCCATGCTGTATTTTAAGCCTGGATTCACTGGGATGAAATCATCGGGCATTTCAATGAAGTCAGTAAATTAGTTTTGTCTTTGTAACAAAGTCTCCACGTGGCCCACTCCCTGGTCCGCCTGATTGCCACTTTTAGTAAGAAGAACCATCTGAAGCTTTCAGTTTCTTTTTCCGTGTTGTGAAGCCAAATTAAACCCCAATGGAAATGTTTGTTTGCACTAGCATTTCCCACAATTAACATTTTCCCATACATATATTAATTGCTCTTATGTATCAATGAATACAATATTCTCATCTTCATTTTCACCTCATGTACAAGAGTCAAAACTCATATCCAATATATTATTTCACTTTGCAGAACAAAATTTTCTTTCAGGGCTGGTTACATGGTTTGAGACAGTTTGAAGTATCTTAAAATTTTAACTTAAGAAGAGACAGATACAATTTTTCTGAAATTGTCAAAAAGCTGTTCAGAATTTTTGCTTTTTCGCTATTACTTTCCAAAATTAACTCAGTTTTGCTTAAAATACTATTGTTGGCATGTTCATTCACCCAAAATTGGTTCAGAATTGAAAAGCAATACATGGAAATTATTGCTAAAATGAACAGAAGAGTTTTCAAGTGCCTCCACTACAAGATGAATTTTAATCATGTGCTGAGCATCCTGCAGGAGCGGGGACCAAGGAAAAATGGATTGAAATTGCCTGCAGCAAAGAGAGAAAGTGACTCTCTCCCATACTCTGGAAAAGTTTGATGTTTGGCTGCTGAAATATAATGAGAAAACACGAAGTGCCCTGCGACGTTGCCGTACCTGAATGTGTAATTTTGGGTGTGCTGTCAGGTCCGTCGGATCTCCATTTCATATTCACCAGAGCATATGTGATTGGATCATCTGGAGGGACAAAAAGGGCTGAAATTACTAGAAGAGTTCCTGCAACTCTGCAGTGTTCTGCAGTGCACTATTCCAAATAAATAAATAAATAAATAAATATTAATTTTAGACAATTTTACAAATCCTTCTAGGTGACTCTCAGTTACCATACACTGAACTACTTTATTATGAATTCTGTTTTTTCCCTTGTCATTCCATATCTTATTCACACATTTATATATTCTGTCAATCTTTAAGCAGAAGTTAATCACTGGCAACTTTTCTTGGCTAAATTAAATTTTTTCTCTGTTTATTCCTTAATAAACGACAAGCAGGGCTGTGACACTCGTAGTCATAACCATTATAAAAAGTACTTCAGCCTGTGTTACAAGATTTTTGCAACCAAAAGAGAGCATAAAAAGTGTTGTCAGGGTGGACGTCCCCAAAGGTGTGGGATGTGTCACTGACCCCAGCAGTTTTTGGTAGGTGTGTCAGCAGAAGGAAGGAAGGAAGGAGCTGTATTTTTATACCAACTGCAACAAACCACAACCTCCAGGGTTGCCTGCTTTGCATGTTTTGCCTCATTCCCCAGGAGCTATTTTCAAAAAATTTGCTCGCTGATAGTGTATGAAATAAGATTATTTTTGCCTGAAGGAAAGCAACCTCCTAAAGGTGCTGTGGAGATCAACCTTAGTGTGGTGGTTTAGAATTTACAAAAAGTATTGACTGCAACCCATTTTCAGAACTAAGCATCTTTCACAGGCAACAGCCAAGTGGTCAGAACAATTTAACAGCATCTGGCAAAAGACGAGGGCTCAGTTTCCTGCACTTGTGCTCTCAAATACAAAAGCGATGGAACGCGCAAAGAAATTGAAGATTGCAAGAATGTATAGATATGATTTTATAAGAACATGAAAAAATATTCATTGTATAGATAGGTGATTTTTTTCTCTGCTGTATCTCACTAGGAAACAGTGGTGCTATTAATAGGTGCCAAATTCAAGATTGATTTAAAGTATCTCTTAGTGCAAGATATTACAATCAGCCTGTGGAAGGCCTTGTTTTAGGATGCCATTTAAGTAAAGCACTTATTGAGACACCAACAGGGATGCAAGATTCACAGAAGTGATAAGAATATAGATACTGCAATTGAAAATATTTTAGAAAAAATTATGACAGGCTAAACACCATGCTGGCATGCTCTAAAACATAAGAAAAGAATTTTGTGAGAAATTTCGTTACTTAATTAGCTTCATAATTGGCCATTAGAACGTTTTAGATTCTGAATTTCCAAGCACCTTATAGTGGCAAATTTCAGAATTATGATCTTGGTTTAGGGGGCTGTCAGAATAATGTATACAGCAATTTCTAAGCATGATTCACTGAAGTAAATTAAAAGCTGGGTGAAAGCACTTAAAACTATAACATATAGTTAGAAAACATAAACTAGAAATCTAAGTGACAGGGGAGGAAGAAAATAAAAATAGATGGAACAGACTTTTATGCTCTCCAAGGTTGAGACATTTTCACAACGAGTTGTACAAGCCATGAGGGTGCAAATCCAATAAATCCTTAGGGGACAGTTCTACACTGGAGTTCCAAGGATTGTCCTGTCAGCTCTTCTGCAGAGAACTGATCAAGTAATTTAAGGGGCAAACTGAACTAACAATGAAAGACAAAGATTTCATACCTGTACAGGTGCTTTTCGTACTCTATTCCAATGAGTGAATGTACATATCTAATTTTTAAGAATAAGCATTGCTTTACTGGCATACTCAGGAGGTATTTTTCTTTCCTATTGGAACCTCTGAGTATTATAATTTAAAATAAATTTTCCATGCTTAATTGTCTTACAACAAGAAAAGATCTAGGTTTTGATCAGAATTGAAAAAGCAAAACTTGATACTTTAGTTTTAAAACCATGAATTATTTCCTGCATAAATCCATTAATGGTTATATTTTGCATGTTATTTTTTGAATTTTTTTAAAGCAATGCAGTTTTATAGTTGAAGGCATTAGTAGGTTATACAGAAATTGCAGTACTAACTGTAGTTTTCAAAATAGTTCCATAGTTTTCAAAATATCTTCTATAGTTTTCAAAATTATTGAAAGTTCTGTTAAGTCTTGACTTCTATTTTTCTCAACACAGAACTTTTAGAAGAGAAAGAAAGAGGGCCAGAGACAGAGAGAGAAAGATAGAAAAAAGAAAATAGAAACAGACCTATCACTTTAGAACTTAAAAATATTTCTGATGTCTAAGAAACTGTATCAAATTAGAATATAAAATGTAAGTGGACTGCAGGTGAGAGAAGTCCACTCAATGAACTTCAGCTGTCAATGAGTTTCCAATAATCTCTATAAAGATCTTTAATGTCTGAACATTAATGTGTTTAAGAAAGATCTTATTTCAGCCATCTTACTCAAAGCCTAAATGGGATTTTAAAGGTCAGTCTTCACTTTTGCTAGAATGCAACATTCATTCTATCAATAAATATGAATTTGCCATGCCAATAGATATATAAAATAACCAGAGTTGGGTATTAATAGTTATAAAAGGCTCTCCACATGACTTCAGCTGCTGGCGAACGATTTAAGAAAGAGTGAAAGTTTTAAGAACGTGTCAGTGAGCAGAGGAAAATAAGTAATATTAAGATAAACTTTTTTTTTTTTCTTTACCTGTATCTGGAGCTTCTGAAATAAAATCCACTCTTTCCTTGGGTGACACCTCGGCATAATGCAGCTCACTTGCCATTTTGAGAAGTTGCTTTCAGGTCTCAGGTCTGCCATCAAAATGGACTTGCTGAAGAAAACACAGCCCCTATTTCTGACCTCCCCCCATCGCACCACATTAGGTCAAAAGCAGTGTTTAGATGTCTGCAAAACGAAAGGAAACCAGAACCCTTTTTTTTTTTTTTTTTTTTTTTTTTCAAATGTAAATTCTCACCTTGTAGCTTTTGGTGAACAATTTCTAATTCTTACTCCCTTCTCTTGGTGTATGTTCTATTAAAAACTGAGACTTTGATCAATTTTCTCATAAACTGTGACTTTCAACCCACACATAATTTTCATTTAGAACCTGAGCTGGCAACATGCTGAGTGTGTTCATATTCTCCTCAAACCAACTGGACATTGAAATGTGTTTCAACTGAAAACTCCATTCATTATTATTAGGTTGTTCATTTTGTGGTTATTAGATTGCTTTGGTTTGTGATTATCCCATCACTTCCTCATAAACTTCTGTAGTTCAGGGTTGAAACCAGAAAGCAATGATATGGGGAGGAACACAAAGAATATCTGATATTGTTGAAAAAACTAAATATTTTTGAAATAATGTTTTTCTGTGTTTTAATTTTTAAAAAATATTTCATAGAGAATAAAATTATTTTTAAATGTTGGGTTTAAAAATGTTTTTATAAGGTCTGCTTCCTCTTTTTTGTTGGATTTTCCTCCCCATAGAAATTTCTAAATTTGGGAGGGGGGGGTTTCTAAATTTTTGGAGTTTCTGGTGACTTAAAATGATACCAAAACTTTGAATTCTTCTCACAGAGGAATTTCTGCTCTTCGATCAGCTCTACACCACATGCTAATCCTCATATCCCTGGGGCACTATTGAGCTCGGAATTAAACCAGGGCTGAGTCTGACCTACGCTTCCTTTGCATGTTGATTTTCAAATTTTCTCAATAAAGGCAGAAAACGTGGTTCTTTGGAGTTGTCATGGTGGTTGGTCAAGGAGTGCAGTATTTTGCCCTCTTGGGATCAGCCACAGAAGAAGAATGAAGACTTTGGCATTTTCAGCTTATATCACTGGGATGTTTTGAGAATGGGCCTTCACCATCCTGGTAACTAAAAGGTTCTGCATTACTCATGGAATGGTTTGGATTAGAACAGACTTTAAAGACTATTTAATTCCAGCCCCTCTGCCATGGGCAGGGACAGCTTCCACTATCCCAGACTGTTCCAAGCCCCATCCAGCCTGGCCTTGGACACTGCCAGGGCTGGGGCAGCCACAGCTTCTCTGGAAAACCTGTGCCAGGGCCTCACCACCCTCACAGGGAACAATTTCTTCCTCATATCCAATCTAACCCTGCTCTCTGTCAGTGTGAAGCCATTGCCCCTTGTCCTGTCACTCCAGGCCCTTGTCAAGAGTCTCTCTCCATCTTTCCTGGGGGCTCCCTTCAGGCACTGCAAGGCCACAATGAGGTCACCCCAAAGCCTTCTCCTCTCCAGGCTGAACAATCCCAATTCCCTCAGCCTTTCCTCCCAGCAGAGCTGCTCCATCCCTCTGATGCCCTTGGTGTCCCTGCTCTGGCCTGGCTCCAGCAGCTCCCTGTCCTTCCTGTGCTGGGATCCCAGGGCTGGAGGCAGCCCTGCAGGGGGGTCTCACCAGCGTGGAGAAGAACCACAATGTCCTCTTCTTTCGTGGAAAGGAGAACAACAAAGAGAGAAAGTGATACTCTGGAAAAATGTGCTCTTTGGCTGCTGAAATACAATGAGAGAATGTGAAGCGTCCCACAGTGTTGCGGTACCTGACTGACCCTTCAGGAGAAAGTGTGAGGAATGTGGAGGTACCAGGGAAAGCAGAAGTTTGTAAAAAACTGAGATTTAGGCATCTAGGTGGGTGAGCAGAAGATTACAGGGTTAAAGCTTCTCTGTTCAAAACAGCATGGAATCAATCCCATGATGATTTAGGTTGGAAGAGCCCTTAATGACCATTTAATTCCAGCCCACTTCCAGTTACAACACCCTTCCCATTCTAATTCCAGCATCTTCCCCTTCCCTTAGCAGGCAGGAGATGGTTCAGTAGAAAAAGACATTTTTTGCTTGAGATTGCATCCAAGTTGAGGAATATTCTTTAAAAAAATAATATGAGGAAGGGATTTGTCTTCGTACTTAGGCACTAAACTGTCCTCAGTGTCAATAATGCAAAGCCAGACTAAATTTATTTTATATATAAAGAGGTACCTATTGTTAGAAGGATATTCAAGAATTTGGAAGAAGGGGTTTTTCCTTCCTACATTAATCCTTTGCATTTGAATCATGCAAAATAGTCACTAGATGTCTCTACTTCACCATAAAATGTATGAGAATTTCTATTCCATTTAAACTGATGGAAATTTGAAGTGCTTTTGCAGCCTTTTTTTCAGAAGTATGAGTTACGTAACACTGACCTGTTTGATTTCTTGAGTTCTGCATATAAACCTGCTCTGTCCCAGCATCTAAAGCTCTGCTATAGCTCCCAATTAAAGGAAATCCTCTGGTTTAGACTAAAAAAACCCCAGCATTTTCCCTCCCTGAAATAGATAATAGCAGGTTGTTATTCCTGCACTGGGCAGAGTAGGAAGAGGAAAACCTTTCTTTATCATGGTTTTGAACTCTTCACTATGGAGAATAAATTCATAGAATTCATATCCAAACCAAAGACATTTATGGATATAAATATCCATGGACATAGGCCATTGTTTCCTTTTAAGTCTTCAGCTTTTGAGTATAAACTCAGGAGCTGACTAAAGCTGAACAAGCAGAATAAATGCCACTGAGAATAGTATTAAAAAAAAAATCCCCTCCCTTTTCCCCCTCCTTTTAAGCAATCTGTATGAGCTGGCAGATGTAAACTAAGTATCTATCCCTGGATAATAAATCTTGTATTTTCAGGAGGATGGAGGCCTTCCCATCTGGTAATTAACAACCTTTTCCCTAATATGTTTTCCTATAAGGGGTATAGAAAATACTTCAAATTCAAGAGTACTGGCTGCTGTACCTTCAAGATTTCCTCTGATAACCTTATTTCAAATATTTGAAAATCTTCCCGAGTCTGAGCAGATCAATCTACAACATATATCATAAATGACACTAACAAGGATGTGATGCTGGGTTGAAATTAATAATCATCTGCCTACTGCCAGAAAGTAATGCAGTATTTTATGCACAATGTTCAAAAAGCCTTGATCTTAAAGATTTTATGATGCATTCAGATAAACTCTGAATGGTTGTGAAATCCCACTGGAAACATTGATACTTCAGGCATATTTCCTGTAAAAATAGGTTCATGAAATTTTGGATAGATTACCTGGAAGTTCTAATACTGCAGGAAACATCATATTCCTGCAGGAAACATCATAGCAGTTTGGTTTTATTCTTATTCCAAGCTGTCCTAGTTTGAATATGGGCTTAAAAAACTAAACTGCTGAATTCTGATCCATCCCTTGCACAGCTGACCTAAACTGTCATTTACAAGTTTCTTTTTGATTGCATAATTGTGTAATTTTGAATAGTATTATTTGCATATTAGGGAATGAAAAGATACAGAAATCGTAATTCTACACTGAATAAAGTCTCCTATTTTTTCTGGAGTTTTTCTGTTTCAATCAGTTAAAACCTGCCTGGCTCCAACAGCTCACAAGAAAACACTCAGGTAAGGGTGGTGGGTGTTCCATTAGTGACAAGAAACACTGAAGGTGGACCTGATGAGAAAATCCTCAAGGTCCCACTGATGCCAGCTTCACACCCAGGAATTTCCACAGTCAGCTGCCCTAAGGTTATCCCTGCTTTACTCTGGTGCAGCTGAAACAAGAGCTCATGCTCTGCATTTCAAGAACTGTTCGGGTGGTTTATGACTTACGTAAATGATGAATTTTGATGCAAAGAGAATGCTAAGAGGAATGCAGTGAGTCTCAAATTTACAATGTGGAAAGCTCCCTCCCCAGATTCCTGGGAGGAGGCTTTTTGGGACAGGAGGAGTTGTAAGGCAGTTCGTGGCTTTTAGCTGCTGCACCTTGGATGTTCCCTCTGGGATTCTGAGACAAAATGACAGTCAAAAAAGGTCTTGAATAAACTGCACTAAAGTACAGCTACGGATTTTGGGTTGTGTTTGTCTGGGCCAAACTGAGATATTTTCTGTTACTAAAGACCTTCCCCATGCCGGCATTTTCCAGGGATAATTTTTATTGTTACAAGAAAGGCTTCACTTGAGCTCAGCAGCTTTCAGGCAGCACAAGCAGCTGTTTGGCCAGCAGTGATATTTGCACACACTGTCCTTCTGCTTGAAATTACTGTTCAGGATCAGGTGCTGAGGACACAGAATACTGCAGGCAGAAAGCTACAAAGGGAGGGAATTATGCAAAAGTGACTGATACAGCAACAGTGACACATTCACACAAGCCCATGTTAAATATCAAACATTTCAATAACTGATTGAAATGTTTCTGAAGGGAGATGGGAAGGTGTAAATGCCTGGTCATGCATGATTCCTTGAAGTCCAGCAGAATTGTCATTTTTCTTGTAAGTTGCATAAGAACTCATCAAACAGACCCCTTTCTTGCAAGCACCCCATTTCAGTTATTTTCCAGCCATGCAAGGTAAACCTAAAAAATTGAATACACTTCTCAGAGATATCAATCTCAAAGCCCACAGTCATTCAAATTAAGTATTTAGTAGCCAATTATTTATATTCAGAGGTTGTTGGACATAATCCTGTTCCTGCTGGCACTAACTGAAAACTCTCTAAAAGCTTGGTCACAGGGATCTGCTGTGTCCAGAGGTTTTAGGGTGCAGAAACTGCAGTGGCTGTAGTGCCCAGCAATGCACTGAGGTTTTGATGTTCTCAAACCCAGAAGGGTGAACCTCACAGCCCTCCTGACCAGGGAGGTCTCCAGGACCCCCAGCCCCTCCCATTCACAGAGGGGAAGGGGAGGTGAAGGAGGACCTGTCTCATGGGTATCACCACGGCAGCCAGGCAGCTGGGCTGCCCCATGGCAGGACACACTGATGGTGGCTGCAGGGGCAGGGCTCTGACAAAAGCAGCAGCAGGTTTTTTTTCCCCTGTGTCAGGGCTATTTGCACCCACAGACACCGTCCTTCCTTCCCTTGTTAACCCCAACACCCCTGAAGTTTCCTGGAGGATCCCCCAACAATGCTCTGGGGTGGGGGGTCACATAACATTTAGTGCAGAAACAAATACATGTGAGAACTGTGCCTGAGGTCTCACATTCCAACCTCCTGTGCCATTTGTAAGGATTCCTCCTGCACAAAAGAGAGCGTCAACTGGAAATAAATGACAGGTAAAAGAACTTGTGCTGACTGACACGGAAAGTGCTGCAAATGGAAAGTCTGAGCATAGAGAAGAGGTGGGTATTTGTCAAGAACAGAGACACTTCTAGCTCCAGAGAGGCTTCACCTCTGACTTTGTACCAATGGATGTGCCATCCAGCCTTGATACAGCTGGAAGGCCATGGATGAGACAGGCAGGGCTCACCTCAGCCCTAGCAAGGAGAGAAGCTGCCCTTGTATAGAAGTCACCTCTACTTCCTGCAGCAACCGTTTTCATATTATTCAGAGGCTTAAAGGTTGCTGAAACCACAGTACCACTTGCTGGTGGCTCAAATCAGGTCGTCTGAGAGTTTCCTCACACTCTATTTGCATTCTTCTTCTTCAAATCATCCACGAATAAGAGGTGGCTGTAGAATGGGGACCTGTATCTCAGGAAGAAAGCTTTAGAAGGAGGTGGTTAGGAAATGAGCTTGTGTGCAGCTCTGGGGATCTGCACAGGACAGGGACCTGTTGGGACGGGTCTGGAGAAGGTCATGGAGATGTTCTGAAGACTGGAGCATCTCTCCTACAAAGAGAAGCTGAAACAATTGGGGCTGCTCAGCCTGGAGAAGAGAAGGTGTGGAGACCTCAGAGCTGGATCCCTTCCAGTGTCTGAAAGACATCTGTAAGAAAGCTGGAGAGGGAAAGTTAGTGACAGGACAAGAGAGAATGGTTTTAAACTGAAAGGGAACTGATTTAGGTTGGCTATCAGGAAGAACTTATTCCCTGTGAGGGTGGTGAGGCCCTGGCACAGGTTGAGAAGCCCTTCTTCCAGAGAAGCTGTGGCTGCCCCATCCCTGGCAGTGTCCAAGGCCAGGCTGGATGGGGCTCTGAGAAACCTGGGCTAGTGGAAGGTGTCCCTGCCCATGGCAGTGGGGTGGAACAAGATGATCTTGAAGGTCCCCTCCAACACAAACCATTTGATGATTCTACAGCATAATGCATTGCTCCAGGCCGCTCTACAGAAGGCAAAATTAAGATGGAAGCTGTGGAAAAAATCCAAAAGCAAAGTGCAGGATGGAAAAAGAGGGTGCCAGCTTTATGACCACAGTGCTACCAAATAAGAATGGTTTTGAACTTGTGAGCATCCATAGCCTGATAAGAGCTTCCATGGGAACTAGTAAAGTGAAAGACTTGCAAAATTTCGCTCTTCTTATTTTTGATTTGACTGTGTGAGAGCGTCTACATTCTATTAAAGTACCTTTAGTGTCCTTTGATCTGAATTATAAAGCCTCTAGGCAGCTTCCTGCTTCTTTAGATGGTGCCAAAGCCACTTACAGGAATTTGGATCTTCATTTACATGAAGCATGCTTTGAAGTGGAATTTTGAGAAGCAGGGTTTTATTACATGTTGCACTGTAAGGATGTTCACCAACATCAACGTTACTACATGTCAGAGTTAAACAGGTTGATTTTCCCAGCATATCTGAGTGATAATGAACCACTGAGACCTGCCAGAACCATGATTGCTTTTAGGCATGTAAAGAGATTTCTCAGTCATAATGCCCAAACACTGCAAAAAGCCTTCAGCAGTTGTGTGACCAGAAACTGAGTTCTTGTGGTTCAGGATTTTCTTGGTTCAGGGTTCTCGTAGCATTTTTATATTTTATGGGCAACATCACTGGCCTAACAGAATATTCTAGCATTTAGGAATTGGATGCTTCCTAGCTAGGAGAAGAAAATAGGATGTGAAAAGCAACAATGCATTTACACATTGTGCTAACTGTTGCCAATTTAGAATCGTCTGCAAACTTACTTAGCATCCCTTCCAGTCCTGTGTCCAGGTCATTTACAAAGATTTGGAAGAGAACGGGGCCAAGGATGGAGTCCTGTGGAGCCCCACTAGTGGGAGGTTGCCAGCCAAATAGAAGTTACAGTTCTCTCATTTTGCTTCCTTTCAACACCTTTTTGTAGGCTGGCTCCTTGCTGTTCTTGCCTGGTTGCTTATCTCTGGCATTATTCACCGGGTCTATCATCTCAGTAAAAGGAATATGAATATCCTTCTGAAACAAAGGAAAAATCCCAATGTTTTGGCCTTGGATTCACAACACCACCTTGCCAAGAAAGGATTTGCATTTCTCAGAATTGCTCTTTGTTTATTCAGTTAAAGCATGTGCTGGACTTCACAGAAGAAAAGGAAGTGATAATATAGCATTTTTATATGTGAGTGAGTGGCTTTGAAGTTTTCTTTCTGATGAAATAAAACCCAAAGCGTGAAGTGTGCTTGAGTAACAAGAAGCAGGATGAAAAATGAAGCCAGTTCTTTGAATGTGCAGAAGAGGAACAAGGGTTGTGATCTTTAAGAACACTGCACACCGTCTGCAGGTACACAGCTACTCAGAAAATTCCAGGGGAACATTAGGTTTAAGTGTTAACATGCCCATGTTTCCCTGGATCGCTCCCCTTTGGGACCTTCATCCTTCTGTTGAGAGAGTGCTCTGGATTTTCAAGGCTTGGCACTGTCTCTGACCTTCATCCTTGCAATGTTGGTATCAATTTCTGCTGCCAACTTGTGAACAGCCTTGGGCTTAATTTGGATGGAGATGAGAGGGGTGTTACTCTTGTCAGACTAAAAGACTGGTTTTTTCTTTCCCTGGGTGGGCTTTCTGCTATCTTTATGTGTCATTACATGAAAATATTTTCACTTCTACTCCAGACTTTCAAAAACTAATTTGAGAATGTAAATTTAGTGCAAATGAAATAAAAGACTGTAATATTTGAACAGCTTATTTAGCAGGTGCATGACTTTTAAAACTGGTTTGTTTTAAAGTGTTCAGGAGGATAATTCAGTTAGGAGTCGATTTCCGTCAATAGTCCATGAGTGGTGTCTTGCTAATATTTTTAAGGGCTTCTTGAGATAACCACTTGAAGATCCACTACCTTTGTTTTATTAGAATTTTACACAGGTTAGTAAATAGATATAAGAAAAAAAAGGAAACTGTAAATTAATATAGGCTGGTAAGATGGTTATGATGTGTTGACCTTAGCTGGCAGCCAGACACCCATCCAACCTCTCTCTCATTCCTGCTCTTTAACAGGACAGGGAAGAAAATAAGAGGAAAAGGGTCATGGGTTATGATAAAAGCAGATAAATTGCTTATCAGTTACCATCATGCAGAAAACAGACTTGACTTAAGGAAAGTGAATTACTTTTGCAAATTAAAATAGATTTGGATAGTGAGAAATGCAGACAAAAAGATTCAAGCAACACTTTGCTCCTGCTCCTTCTCTCAATTTCACAGCTTTATTCCTGGCTTCGCTCCCCTCCTCACCAACCACCCCAGAGGCACAGGGGATGGGGCACTGGGGTCAGTCCATAATAGCTCCTCTCTGCTTCTCCTTCACCCCACACTGTTCCCCTTCCCCAGGGCTGGTCGTCCATGGACTGCAGTCCCATGGTTTAGCACCACTAGACACTCTGTCAACACATTAAAGGTGAAGCCAGGATGTAATCCTGACCCCCAAAAAATCCTGGTTGAACCTTCTGAATGTGACAGCAGACAGAAATCATTACAACCATTTCAAAAGGGGAGGAAAAAAAAAAAAAAAAAAAAAAAAA
>VZSR01002340.1:8866470-8881621 GCA_013398615.1 Brachypodius melanocephalos
CTGGGATTCTTTACTGAAATCTCTCAATGGTGATAAACTTAGGATTGAAAAGGATTTCTTATTCTTCTGTACTGCTCTTCTTTCCACTTCCTTATTTTTCCATATTCAAGATCCACACAGCACTGGGCACTCCTGTTAACACCCTGCTTCACCCTTAGCCTCCTTCTCCAGTCCCACCGCTGCAGTTCACTGGTAGCAAATATCACAGGCTGGACTAATTCCAATGTGTTAATGCCATCCAAGCAATACATGATCTTACTGCTCACACTCTCACTCCTTGTTGCTCAAACTGGATTCTTATACATCACTTTTCTTAACTTTAACCCTCTCTGCAATGCAAACATCATAATTTAGGGGCTGTATCATCTGCATTGTTATACTAATCTATATACTGTAATAATACTAAATAATGTTATACTAATCTCTATACCAAATCTATTCTGAGGCCAATGTGCTGAGAGTTTTTGAATCTTGAAATTACCAAGAAAAACTCATTCATAGTTGCATTTCTGCCTCCTGGAGGAAAGTGTAAAGATGTCACGTACTTGTAAAGAAATAAGACTAGAAAGCACTGGAAGTTTTGTGGAAGGGAGTGCTCTTTGTTCTTCATTCCTGCCATTAGGTATTAATTCCAATAACTTATGGAAGAATTGTAAGCTCTGTGTGCTTACAAGCACCATTTGTCCATTCAATCTACAGAATTTATAGATGGTCCCGCTTTTACAACAGCTTTGCTTCCAATTTCACAAGCAGAAAGAAATTTTTTACTCAAAATCACTTTGACATAAAATCAATGCATTAATGGCTAAGGGATTTCTAACTCCACATGGGTATGCATTTCCAGAAAGAGCTCTGGAATACATGAAAAGAAGTGAATTGATGAATCTGGGTTCAGGTTTTACAGTTTTTGAAGCACCAACCCACAAATCCATGAGGTATCAGCGATCAGCCTGGCCCGCTGCCATGGTTAATTAACCCCATCAGCAGCTCAGCCCCACACAGCCACCTCACACCTGGGGGATGGGGAGGACAACCACAAGAGTGAA
Source organism: Brachypodius melanocephalos (assembly GCA_013398615.1). Classification (NCBI taxonomy): domain Eukaryota; kingdom Metazoa; phylum Chordata; class Aves; order Passeriformes; family Pycnonotidae; genus Brachypodius; species Brachypodius melanocephalos. The sequence continues at coordinate 8,867,517 of VZSR01002340.1, forward strand.
AGCTTCTGGGCTGAGATAACGCTCTGACAGATAAAGCAAAAGCTGCAGACACGAGAAAAGCCAAAAGAAGGGTTTAACTCACAGCTCCCCATCACAAAGGCACGGTGGTGCCGGGTGCGGTCCGGCCGGGCGGAGCGTGGCAGATGGACGGGACGGGACGGATGGAGCGCCCGAATGCAGAACTTTAAAGGTGGCCCGGTCACAAACGCGGTGACCGCACGGTTTGAGGAGGGAGCATCCACAGACCCGGGGGCGTGGCTAAATTAGCAATTTATAGGGTTACCCGGGGGCAGGGGGACAATCCCGGGCAGGGGATAGGGATTTGACCATGTATGTCAAACGTCTTGAACCAACGGAGAACCAGAGACATGACCTATTTTTGGAATGATGCCATTCCTATCCTAATTTCCATATCCCGCCTACCATGGTCTCAGGTTTATGGTTTCTGCATGTGCTACCTGGGCTCAGGTTTTGTCCGTCTCATCTAGCTCAGCTGTACAGCTCCCATGAGCAGCAGGTGCTCAGCCATCTCCAGGAGAGCAGGGCTCCAGCACACAAAACTGTGACTGGGCAAACACCAGCACTCCAGACATCCCCTCTGTTCCCTCCTGCCCCAGCTTTACATACCCATCATGATGCCAAATGGGAAATCCCTTTGGTCAATTGGGGTCAGCTGTCCCAGCTGTGTCCCCTCCCAGCTCCTGTGCAGCCTCCTGGCTGCTGGGCTGGAGTGAGAAGCAGAAAAGATGCTGTGTGATCACTGCTCAGCAATAGCTAAAACACCCCTGCGTTACCCACCCTGCTTCCAGCACAAATCCATGGTAGCTCCAGAGAATGAAATGAGCTCTGTCCCAGCCCAAACCAGCACACCTTCAGAAAAGAGTGTTGTGCTGAGGGACAGAAGTGCTGAGCAGTCTTCTAGCCCCTGCCCCTGGCCTGCTGATGGGCTTGGGCAAGTCCTTGTATTTTTGCCTGTCCAGCTGCATCCTGGCATCGATGCTCTTCTTTGCTAAAGGCTCTCAGACCCACAGGTTAAAGTAATACCCAAAACCCAGACTTTTTCAGACATGAGGGTAAGAGACTGGAGCTCTACTGGACCTGAAGCAAGGCAGGCTGTGTCTGTATGGCAGAACAGAGCACGACAGGGAAGGACTAACAAAATAGATAAATAAATTTCAGCCTGTGAGTTTAAAGTTTAACTAACATCCTTTTTTTCCTGCTGCAGTGTGAGATAAACATGCATAGACATTCCTTTATGGCAATAGGTGTCTTTGTTTCAGCCCTAGCTCTGATCATGCCTTCTGGGTGCTGCTTTTGCACCTCATCATACAAACAGGCTCTGCTGTGACACAACAGAGGCTTAGAATTGAAACCTAAACTGGGCATTTACTCATGGGACTCCCTCAGTTTAGCCTGTGGTGCAGCTCAGCCTTTGGAAACTGCATTTTACTGTCAGACCAGGAGCTCAAATTCTTTCAAATGTGCATTATGATGCAGCTGGAGTCCTGGGCTGAGCTGCCTGTTCTGTGGCAGGAGGGACTGAATTCTGCTTTGCTGCATTCTGCTTTGCTGGATCCTGCTTTGCTGGATCCTGCTTTGCAGCCCACCTCGCTGTTTTCAGTCTGCCTTTGCCTCCACACGCAATGAAGGCGATGCTGTCACACCCACAAGAAGGGGTGACATCTGCAGTTGTCACCACATTTGTTCTGTGCATAGTGGTGACTGTGCTAACACCAGAACATCACTCAGTGACATCAGTCAGGCTTGGCAGTTGGAAGGGGGGAGTCTGTGTGCACCCAGGAGCACGTCAGGATGGGGAATGACACGAGCTTGCATCCCTTTGCCTACCCCCACGGTGCCCCCGAAGCTCCAGGCTGTCAAGATCTACATGATGTGCAGAGAAATCCTACACAACAATCCCACCATCTTTCCTTGCAGGTGCTGCAAGAGAGTCTGGGCCCTCAGATATCTCCATGTTCTGCCAAACAGTCTGAAAATTCAAGGCTACAGCACCACTCCCCCCTCCCCAGACATATGGATGTTTGATACACAGCCCCTGGTATTTTAGGGACCTCACAGGGTTCTGTAAGCTCTGCATATTAATCCAGATTCATCTCCTGGGAAGAAGGAAGAGGCTGAGGCAAAGCTCTACCTGGAGAACCAAGAGACACAAGATGAAGGTGGATCATGTGACAAATTAAACAACCCAGATTACAGCTTGTGAAGAAGCAGCTGAAGGAGCTGGGAGTGCTCAGCCTGGAGAGAAGGAGGCTCAGGGGGAATGTTCTGGCTCTGCACAATTCCCTGACAGGAGGGGACAGCCAGAGGATGTCAGGCTCTGCTCCCAGGGAACAAGGGACAGGATGAGAGGAAATGGCCTCAAGACTGACATGTTATCTCTGGATGATTGTGACTGGTTTAGGAGGCAGTCATGTGAGAAGAGACTGCCGAAGTCTGTGTGCAGTGATGGAAGGTGACTGAGAGTTCAAACAACCTGTTTGGCCTTCTAACTCTCCTTTATGGCCCAAAATTAAAAAAAAAAAAACCCAAAAAAAAAACCAAACCCCAAAAAAACCCAAATAAGGAAATTTAGTTTGGTTCAGGGTTGGGTTTTGGTTTTTTTTTTTTTTTCATTTCAGAGCCTAACTATCCTGCTGTAAAGGATGCTGAGAAGTTCAGGGGAAAAGTGATTCAGAGGACAAAGTTCTGTTTCATGTGAGGACTGGTGATATGGCTGCTATGTAGGTGTCTGTGAAAGAAACCTTATCAGGCTCCAGCTCACAGTATCGATTTATCGTTTATTATCAGATAATAAACTCATTATGATTTAGATACGTTGTTTATAAATCATACTCGGGCACTTCTGACTAACCTGTTCCATGACTATCAAAGGTTCTTTTTTTTCCCCCCCCTAAACCTTTTTGTTTCTGCACTTAACACCATTACAAGTGTTTAACATCATAAGGGAAAAGATCAGTAATATAAGATCACAGCCCCAAACTTTGTTTTTTTCAGGTGCCTTTGAATGTAATTAAAAATTGCAAACAGCCTATATAAGCATTATTTTCAACATACCCATGTAGGATTGCAGACCTTTTCTGTGTTGAACTTGGAGGGAATTTTCTAAGTGGGAATAAGGCAGAAAACCAAAAGCATAGCTCTTAGCAGGAAATGCCATGCACAGGACTCCGTGTCTGACTGTTGTAAATGTATTTTCAGGTTTTAGATGTTTATGTTTCTATCAAAATCTGCATGGCTACCCCGTGACCTGAAATAGAGGACAAAAACACTGTCATCAAAATACCCTGCAGCAAACACGTGGGTAATGAAAAAGGAGTTTAAGGTAATAAAGGCAACTCAAGTTTTCCATCTGTGGAGTTGTTGGCTCAAGCAGGGAATAGTTCAAACAATGTAGGAACAGCAGCTCCTTGTAACTGCTGTTGCAGTAAAGTATGGGAGCATTCTTGTAAAAAGCATTAACCATACTTTTAAAAATTTTATTTTGAGTTCATGTAATGCATTATCAGTCTCACCTAAATTCAACCATTGAACCATTAAAGTACTTCGTGGGTGGAGCAGGTTAGAATCTGAGTTACATTTTTGAAGCTGTGTGGTTGCAGTTACATTAACCCCAAAACATCTTATACTGATACATGTACTTCTCGTTCATCTTTCTTTCAGGTGGATTTCTTTCTTTCAGATCATGCACAGGAGCACAAAACAGCCACTGCACAAACTGTACTCTCTGTTCTTGTGAGAACCAGCAAACCTTTCATACCTGTGTAAGTCCATTTTGGGCCATTCCTTAGAGAATTCCCTCTGCTTTGACCAACAAGATTTTTAATTATATATTAGTGAAAATGATGGGGTTTAATCTTCATTTTCTCCTGTGTTCTGAAGTGCAAGAAGTGACAGAATGGTGGCTGAAAACAGGCTTTGAAGCTGCATTGAAAGAACGCAGTGACTTCCTTTCTTGTGTTTCTCAGCCTTCCTCAGAGCCATAGCACAGCATGAGAGTGTTCTGGAGGTAGGCAGAGCTGAGACAGCATGCAAATGACTGTGATGACTGTGTTAGAGCTGCTCTTTCCATAGCCCCGAGGGACAGGCTCACGGATGGCAGGGGATGTCACCTACGCGGCCGTGGCCATGCTGCCGAGGGAAAGGACACGCGCTCCTTCAGGGACATCAAACCCAGGTAAAACACCTTGGGCACGCACTGTTTGCTCTCCTGTGCTGTCTCTCTGTTTCTCTCTCACATTTTAAATTGGGTAAGCCTAGAAGAATGCCATAAGATGCTGCATGGGAAGGGCAAGAAGTTGGAATAGTGGATGAGAGCCTCACAGTGCGAATCAGCTCCCAAATCAGAACCACCGAGGAGCAGCAGCTCAAGTCTGGTGCCAGGCTTTAAGTAACAGAATGAGAAGGAAAAAGTGTTCATTGGTTGAATAATGAGCATAATATTTCTTTTTAAATGAGTAACATGATCAAGACAATGCTCCACTGAATTACTACCTAGACCACAAGTCAGATCAATGGTTTTGTTCATGGAAAAGGAGCAGTAAATTAACCAGTAAATCAGGAAACTAGTAGCAGTCAAAAATGCAGTCACTGTCACTGAAGGAAGTACTGAACGTCCCCTAAAAACTTCCTGCTCTTTCTCTTTAATTTTCCAGTGGTGATTTTCCAGAACCAAATTATCAATCTGTGATCACTTCATATATTTGTAAAAAATCCCAAAGGATCAAGCCAATATTCAGGGTAAGGACAGGATTTGAACAAGATTTTCTGAAGAAGTGACATTTCTACTGATTGGGAAAAAAGTGTAATTCATTCATGAAAACATTTGGACAAAATTCTGATCACATCTAATATGAATGACAGCTTATTATGAGCAAATAGGAAATGCTTGTGGCATCAGACTAAGGATATTTTCATGCTTTCATTAGTACTTAATGTATTTAATCCCTTGAGGAAACGACATTGTGTAATGAGCATTTTCAGATGTTCTGCTTACAATGGAGATTAATAGTGATGATGGTGCTCTGAATACATGCACCTAAATGACAGACAATAATACTTTTATATATTTTTACAAGACTGGTATCCAAAAGATAAAAATTAATTTCCTTTATTATATATATGACATAAAACACTAGCTTAGACTGTGTGCTCAGGCACCCATGGATGTTGTTGGCACTGCTGTGACCTGTGCAACACAAAGAAGGCTTGCCTGGAATTTTACCCAGTATCCAAAGTGATAAAACTTATTTGTGAAGGGAGTCAGACATCAAATCTTGAGTAGAAGACATCCAAAACTATTCCTTGGTCATGCTGCCTAAAGGAAAAGCTCAGTTTTGGACAGGCAGTTCCAATGAAATTTATCATTAACATGTGGATGGCTCTTAGTAAACTTTTGTTGAATTGATTTTAATTCTGGATATTTTCTCACATGAAGTTACTGGTCCTGGTAATTAAGTGACATCTCAATGCCCTTTTCCCTTTAAATATTTAATTTCTCAAAAATGCTAATAATTTTTGTGGATGTCCTTCTGTTCATACTCCAGCGCTTCCATCACTTTTAAAAAATGGGCACCAGAGATACACCCAGTATTTCTAGAAGTCTGGGTTAAGCTGTCTCAATTATACAGAGACAAAACTCTCTTAACTAATCTTTTCTTCACTGTTTATAGCTCCCAGTCTCACCTTCTCCACTCTTATGTCTGATTATACTCAAATACGTTTTGTTTGATTGGGCTTGGACTTACAGTTGTACTTCAGCTGTCACTCAGGTGCTCAGAATAACAAGGATGAAGGGATTCTTGGATGCTCTGCCAGTGTGTTGAGGAGGATTTAGCAATGGCATTATCTGTGCACAGGCTTTGGTAGGTGCAGGTGCTGTTACTGTGCTTCAAAACAGATGTTCAAAAGTAGAAAAGTGTTCCCAAACCCCAGCAAGGATAAAGACACCCGGGAATCCATTTTCCAGTGACAGACCCCGGCAGTTTTTGTGTCCCAATTCCCTCACAGATAATTTGAGAGTTGCCTCATTATGAATTCGTGAGTGGCTACACAGAACTCTCCTTGGGAGAAGAACAAACCAAGGAGAGATCAAGTCCATCACCAAACAAACCCAAAGAAGTTGTTGCTTGCTATTGGTTGTGGCCTTGACTTCTTGTTCCCCTCCTTCACCCCCTGGGCTGCTCCAGGTGTTGACCAGGTCGACCTGGAGCCTTTCCAGCTTCCCCCAGACCCCTGGATGTGCTGGCCCACATCTGGACACAGCATTCCCTAATGGACAACCCCCCAGGAGGACTCTGTGCCACATTCACCAAGCAGAAGCTTCCAATAAACAGAGATGTTTTTCTGCATCTGACAACAGGCACAGGGAAATGAAATTTCAGTTTTAGTGACTGACAGAGGTCTCCACCTTGTTGTTGAATTAGGTGAGGGTGTGGAAGCATCCGGCAGAATTAAGGTTATGTGGTAGTTTAAAACCCCCTGCTGACTTCTGAGGGCTTCACATTCAAATAATCATGCGCCCATACACACTGTAATAGAATGAATAACTTTATTTAATTATTCAGCTTGCATGGATAATTTTTTTTCTTACAGACTTAGAAATATTCTTTAAAGGATTAAACGTTCCTTAGAGAGACATATTATTTACTAATAGTAGCAGAATGTCTAAAGTACTTATTTTAGAAGTACCTCCATTTACAGGGCTAGTGCATTTAAGAGTGTAAAAGTCCTGAGTGGTTTTTGAAAATTATTTACATTCTAAGAAGAAAAACTTTTAGGGCATTTGATTAGAGAGGAATTAAATTTAAGTTACAAATTTTCTGTAGTTCATTGAACTAATAAATTGAAATGAAGCAAACAACCAAGTGTATTAGGTCAGATTCTCTAAAGCATAGACTGTCTCTCCTATATCAATAACCTGTATTTGCCAATCAGGTTCTCAGTAGTTTTTTCTACTATAAAGCCTCTCCACACTCTCATAGGAAATGCTGCCTCATTTTAAGCTAATGAAACTCTCTTTTTCTGGCAAGTTTTCCCCTGATCAGTGAAATTTAATACCACACTTCTTTTTAAAAGCCCCAGTGGTCACAAACATCAACCATCAGATCCATTCCTCTGCTGCTACAGGCACCACCTGAAATATCCTGGGATAAACACCCACAAGTCAGGAATATCCCCAGGAATTACCTTGCTGCAGCAGCATTTCTCTGAGTGCTGGTTTTCCTTTTGGCATCTCTCTGCCCCACAAAGCAGTCATGGGTCTGGTGCTCCTCCAGCCCCTGTGGTACCTTCTGAGATGGCTCAGCAACACATGGGATGCTTGCCACGGATAGGATCCGGGTTTTTCCCATCCTTCAGCCTGTTTGTCTGGCTCCTGCTCCAGCCACACAGCTCTCAACAGTTCAAAGCTTATGGAGCTGACAGCAGGAGGAAGTGGTAAATCATCATCTTTCCTGTCGTTGCCTAGGAAAAGGAAAATGCTGAACAAGCAGCCCTGGAAACACACACCCCCCTTTTCATACAGGCTCAGCCTTTTTTTGTTCCTCCACTTGGTGATTTGCACAGCCACCAATGCCAGCGTTGCCCTCTCCTTACAGGAAACACCATCACATACGCTGAGCTGCACGTGAAGCCCCAGCCCCAAGGGAACAGCAGAGCAGAGACTTCCGCTCCCGGTACTGTGCCCTTTTGTTTGGTTACTAACTACAGGTGTAGTTTTTCCTACTGCCCAACAGTGAAACCTTTTATCAAAGAGCCTTTATGTACACTCTCTCAATGAAGGGCTGATCTATCATTTCATCTGCTGCTTTTATTTTTTCCCCCGGTTCTCGGATTTTCCACTTTCCTTTTAAAAATAATATTGAGAGATGTTTTAAAAATAATTTCTACAAATGCCTTTGTGCCCTACATGGAAAATGTAGTTAAGCAAAAGTAAAGTTCCATGTTTTTTTAGAACCCTGGTGGAGGAAGAGTCCCAGGGATGCATTTGGCTTTAGAAGCACAGTAATGCCCAGGTCTCATTAGTGCCCTGGCGATTGTCACCCTCCCTGTACTGAGGGACCTGCCTGCCAGGGAAAGGGAACATTGCACCAGATAGGTCAGGCAGCCAGAGGATGGAGCAGTTGCTCATCTCACACAGCAAAACAGAGGTTATGACAGTGCAAGTCTGTGTCTCGTGGAACTGGCACCTTAACCCCAAATTTCCTTGGGTTCTGTGGCTTTCTGAGCGTTTCCCTCTGACACAGGATGAATGCCAAACAGCTGGAGAGATGCTTGCTTTGATGCACTTCCCTGTGCCAGGGGATGTTAGTATGGGGCATTTTTTCCTGTGCCTTTAGGGAAGTTATCTTTGAGCTGCAGGACAGCAACAGTAACGCTTGGGAGCAGAGAGGAGGAACACCCCATAGCCCATCCCTGACACCACAGCCCATCCTTGATACTTGCCCTGGATTGCTCTGCAAGGTCCTGCAAGGGTGTGTGTGGGTAGGTGGGAGGAGGCAATGCTCGAGAAAAATAAGTTAAAGGAGAAAAGGCAAATTCTTAATGGTTGACAATCACTTGCTCTATGTGACCAAATATTTTGATTTCACTTCCATGTATGCAAACTGGATGCAGATTTTTAATATGTAAAATGCCACTGCATCCTCCTGACAGCAGACTGATTTTAGGCAGATGATTTCTCTGTTGTTTCCCCAGTATTAATTTTAAGGGTGCCAGGACCTTAAGCTGCTCTTCCTCCTGCCTCCCTCCAGGCTGCCAGCACAGGTGCTCAGCCTGGCTCTACGTGGCACTGGTCCTGGCAGTCCTTGTGCTCATCCTACTGGGAATCGTGGCCTTACAAGCCAAGGAATGTGAGTACATCCTACCTCCTGCTTCATCCCTTCATGGTTAAAAAAGCTCTGAAAATGCTGAGAGAAAAATTCCCTTACTCTCGCACTAAAAGGCATCAACTTACACACAGATACAGGAAATGAGAGGCTATTGACAAGGGAGTGACAGGACAAGGGGCAATGGCTTCACACTGACAGAGAGGAGGTTTAGATGGGATATGAGGAAGAAATTGTTCCCTGTGATGCTGCATTTGGTCGCAGATTTGGAGACAGGCACACGACTGAACACGCCGAGATCGTGCGACAGCAGCCAACCTTTATTCACGATGCCCCCTTTTATAGGGGGTTCAAAATTGCGCCCAGCTCAGTGGCCAATTGGATGTCTGCATTCAGGATTGAATGGGATTGGCTGGGGTCCCCTGTTTGGGTTTGAATCCAAGCTATCATTATCATACCCAGGGACTTCTTTACTTCTACTCTTTAATGAGCTAGGCTGGGAGCTGGGGTCTGTTGTGGGCCAATTTATCTGTGCAGCGCACAGACCAGCTGTAGCTGTGACACTCTGAGGGTGATGAGGCACAGGGTGTCCAGAGAAGCTGTGGCTGCCCCATCCCTGGCAGTGTCCAAGGACAGGTTGGATGGGGCTCTGAGCAATCTGGGATAGTGGCAGGTGTCCCTGCCCATGGCAGGGGTTGGAATGAAATGATCTTTAAAGTCTTTCCAAGCCAGGCCATTCCATGAACATCTTCTCAGGAGGGCTTTGCTCACTGACCTTGCTCATAACTGTACCCGGCAATGTCCACAGAAACATCCTCACATTCACAGTGCAGCTCTGGGTACAAAGACTGCATTTCCTTATCTTTGTTGTTAACCTTGACCTCTCTCTCTTATTCTTTTGACTTTGGGCTGTTCAAGTTTTGGAGGCCAGAGCAGGAAAATCAGAATGTTTGCCTCAGTACGATCTGAACAACACCAGCAATGACATTTCTTCAGAGAGGACCGTCTCAGCAGCGCTCCTGAAATGGCTCATGGAGGAGCTGTGTGAAGATGGACAGGGTGAGGCATGTTAGTCCTTTCCAGTATAGAGGACGTGTGATGTGCACAGTTCTGTTGTCTCTGTTCCCATTTCTCTCACACCCTGCAGTTTATGGGAACTCGCTGGTGCTACCCAGGAAGCATGGTGTTCCTGCAGAGCAGTGATAACAAAATCTAAACTAATATTTTAATCATAGTCTTGCTCCTCTTTTGGTATAAAATTTCCAGTATTTTTATTACATTTCTTTCTGCCAGGAGCTGCTGTCAGAAATGCCATATAGCCTCCTCTTGGCCTGGAGAACACTTTCCAGACAATGGTTCATAAACAGGGGGAGGAATTCCATCCATTGTAGGAGCTAAAGGTTCCCCCTGTCCACCCACAGGGACAACGTGTGAGCTGTGTCCCCCCGGGTGGCAGCTGCACAGGGGCAGATGTTACTTCTTCTCTGAGGAGGCCAAGAGCTGGGAGGACAGCCAGAAAAACTGCCTGGCCAGGAAATCCCAGCTGCTCGTTATTGAGGATGAAATTGAGATGGTGAGTCTTGCAGCAGCCCTAAAAGCATGTGACAGGCCTCAGCCAAACATTTCTCCAAGAGAAAACTGCCTGGATGTCAAAAGTACACACAGACAAGGAAGAGCCCCATCAGGGAAAGCACCTGACTCCCTGCACAGGAACTGGGTTTGGGAGGAGAAGCACAAGACGTGCCAAGTGTGGTTCCAGAGTAGTTTTGACTGGGAAGAGGAAATGCTGGGGACTTTCCACTCATTTCTGCTTGGCTCTGGGAATAGGGGAGGCTGGGCTGATGGAAGGGGCTGCTCTGCCATGGCTGCATCCCTGAACTTGCTCTTCAAGAGGAAATAAAAGCTGTGCATGAGGCAGGACAGTGACCTGGGCAGAGCAGGAAAGCTCCTCTGTCAGGTAACATCCTTCTAATCATTCCATAGGAATTTATAGACAACAGAGACAAAGATACCAAATATATCTGGATTGGCTTGGACGCTGAAGACATGGAGAAAACATGGAGTTCAGTGGGAGATCACAGAGTGAAAGAAAAGAGGTAATGATTTGTGGGGGGCATATCTCCGGGAAAAGCAAAGTGTGGTATCTCTGCTTGGAAATACAACCCTGAATCTGAGGTAACTACCCAAAGCACAGATCTAACCCTGCAGCCTCAGGTGTGAATTCAGAGTCTATTTCATGGCCAGTTCCAGGTCAACAGGTTCCTGCTGGGCATTTTTGCAAACTGATTTCTGCCTCCAGGACCAAGCACAGCCACAGCTCGTGTATTTATTAATGCAGAGATATTATTACACACTTCTGCTGAAATCCCTGCCAGCTCTCAATTTACAGACCGTGTGCTGCCTGCCACATAGCATTGGCTGGGATCTGTGCAGCTTTCTTCAGCACTGTGGCTGCATGGGGACAATCCTTATCCTTGTAACACTAATAATCCCAAGCATCCATCCCTCAGAAAGCAGCAGTCCCTGCTGGGGGTGTCCAAGCCACCTCTGCACAGCTGCTGTGCTTCAAGGGTGTGGTCAAGTGGGCACCATCCACCCCCCTCACTCAGAGCACCACCAGCATTTTTAACCAGTGCTGAGTTTAAAGCTGACACCTGCATTCCTTTTGGTCTCTCAGCAGGACAGCTCTAAAAAGCATCGAGGGTGACAAGAACTGTGCTGTTTACAGAAGGAAAAATGTGATCCAGGCAGACAACTGCCAGACCTTAAAGGAGTGGATCTGTAAGAAGAACGCAACTTTGCTGGTTCTCTGAGCCACATTTCCAGACAACAGGCAGAGCTTCTTGTCACAAGACCCATTTTACAGACAAACCAACTTGTGATGTAAATAATTTTTATCAGACTTGCAGGGAAATTTGCACTTGGCTGTGCTCCCTAAGAAGTCAGAAGACAGGTCCTGCAACAGGGCTGCAAGCTGTCACATGAGGATTTTGGGGGTGCTGAGCCTTCACACAGACAGATTTTGGCAGCAGCTGCCTCAGGAAAGGTCAGAGGAGAAGAGAGATTCATGAGGAGCAGCACTGTGCACGTGAACTGTGTGATGTGCAGGAATTATGGCCCCTGTGGAGGCTGAAGGGTGTGCTGGGCCCACTGCTGTCACCCCTGCACACAGGCAGCTGCTGAGCTGAGGACTTCTTATTTGGGTTTCAGGATTTTAGTGTTTTCTGAAGTTTGTGGTTTTGGTTTTGGTTTTTTTGTTTTGTTTTGGGTTTCTTTTTTTTTTCCTTGGGGTCTAATTGTGACTTACAGAAGCCACTTGAGGGCTGGGAAAAAATGCATTTATTGGACAGTGTCTTATGAAAAGCTGCTGCACAGCTACTGGGTGTAGACAGCAGACCAGGCATAGAGTGACTTGTAACAATTGTGGTTAATCTGCTGATTGCTCCCATCTCCTTCTAGTGCTGTGCCTTGGAATCTGAAGGGATTAACTAGGGAAAGGGCCTGGACTGAAAGACAACATTGCAGTGCAAGGAAATGAAGTTGATAACCTTCCTCTCCACCTATATTTTGTCCCTTTACATTGTAAATTCCAACTACAGTTACGGTATGATGAAGTACCAAAGCCAGAGACTGGTGAAATTAATGCCTGGCAGTGCATTCCGTAAATACATTACTTAGACACTGAAGTGTCATGAATAAATGCTATTTCTGGGACTAGAACACAAAAATGCTAAGAGCACTCTGACCTAGTGCCTGTATTAGATTAACATATTTGACAAAAATTAAGAAATGTCATGAATTGAAGGTGCTGCTCTAACAAAAATGGCAACAACCGGTATTTAAGACCTTAAATAGCAATGAGAAAGAGAAACAAGCCTAGCATGGCTTTTGAGATGGTGAGCCTTTACCTCCTCTTTGCTGTGAGGGACACAAATAAAGGCAGCTGCAGTTTCTCAGAGATGTTTTTTCATACCTGCACATGCCTGGGGAGGGTTTATGTCCAGCACTTTAGGGCTGCAGATTCAAAAGTGAACTGTACCCTCAGGGACTTCCCTTCAAACAACAACAAAAAAATCCCAGCACAGATTTATCCCACAGAATGCAGCCTCAGCAGCTCAAGACACATGAGAAACTGCTATTATGTAAGAGGAAACAACAAAAAAATCCCCCAAACTCAGCACAACATGTGGGGGGCTTGGTTTGTTCATTCTAGACAGAGAAGCAAAGAAAATGAAGGAATCTGAAATCAGTAAAATAATCTCTATACCTATATAATACATACTTTATGGAGAGATCATTTCTCACTGCTGAGAAATTTTCACTTCAGGGTACTCACAGCACACCCTTCTCCATGCAGTGGAGTAGATAACTGCTGGGGTTTTGGCAGATCTTTCTTGATTCATGCTGAATTTAACAAGAAAAACTCCTGCATGCTGGCTTCTCTCAAATTAGTTGTGGTGTTTAGGTTTTAACAGTATTCATGAAACATCTACTATTTGGGCCTTCTTGCTATTATTTGTGTAATTAAACAAGTTTTTGCAGGGCCTTACTGAAGCTCTTATCTACAATTTAAGCAGTCACTTATTTAAAAAGAAATTACCGTTGAAGGACTCCATCAAACTCCACTCTGAGTAAAGCAAGACAGCAGAGTTTGCAGCTTAACCACTCTTTTCTTAACATCCCCAAAGATGTTCCTTGCATGCCTGAGAAGCCAGATTCCAGAAGAGCTTTCACTGTAACCTTTTGTTAAAAGTTTGACACAGGTGTTAGAAAGGAAAAAGCATTTTTTTTTTGGATCAAATGTCCTTTTTCATGTCAGTCTCTACATTATGATTAAATATGTTTTCATGGTAAAAACCTGAATATTTTACTTTGTTTCAGATTTTTTTTTTCACCAAAAAGGTGCCTGAGACAAAAAAATACTGTTAATGTCTCAAGATTTAGATACAAACCACTGTGATTCAGGGGCTCTGTGAATATATTTATTACATATCTTTTCAGGACTATTACACATACCATATCCTTCAGAATCAGGTTAATTTTAAAACACTGCAGAATAACACCCTCCCTCCAACATATAAATTAATAGATGATTAGACTTTTCATACTGTAGAGTCCTGTTACTGTGCCTATAAAGAATGCAAGCAATTAGGAAAACTGTAATCCAGCAAAAATAGTGATTATATTTAAATAAACATCTGAAAGTCACAAGTTGCTGACAGTATCTGTTGCAGCAGCCCTCTTGTTAGAGGGCAGAAA
>VZSR01002340.1:8888880-8935003 GCA_013398615.1 Brachypodius melanocephalos
CCAAGTCCTTCTGCCAGGGCTGCTCCCTCTGCTCATCCCCACCTGGATTGATCCCAGGGGTTGTCCTGACCCAGGTGCAGCATCAGTACCTGGTTAAACACCATGAGATTCCCATGAAAGAACAGAATTTCTCTATAGAGAATATGTGACTTGCCACAGAGCAAACATCACACTTAGCACCTTGAAATGTCACTCACTGTTTGAAGCCTTTGCAGCCATAAACCCAAAACGGTTCCAGAAAGTCCAGTGTGTGCTAAAAAGGAACCCAATCTGCCAGTGATTGCTGTGAGCTCTATAGCTCTGTCAGTGCTGCCTCCAAGGTGTTCTTTGTGCATCTTGAGCCCTGCTTGCTGTTCTGACAGCAAAGCTTCATTGGCAGCGCATCCTCCCTGAGGTGCCCATTTGGCAGTGACGTCCTTTTCTTGCATTGGTACATTTAGAACCAGATAAAATTGTTTGCATGTGCAATACTGCATGAACTTCTTTTGTTTACATAAAGGATCACTCATCTCTGAAATGTCTATTCATGTCTGTGTCTGCTTAGTTACTTCTGTGCAACAGATTCTGAGCTGTTTGGAGTGGTTTCTTCTACGAACCTTGCCTTCATTCACTGTTTTCTCCTACAATAAAATCAAAATCCCTTAGCTGTGATTTTTGCCAGGATACTCAGAGCATTTTTTTTCCACCATGTCCTGAATACCACAGCTGGCTTGAGACACAGTTGGGATCCAGGTCCATAGAAATAGGATGAGCCCCAAGGATCAGCTCTTGGAGGTGTGCATGTCACGGGTTCTCCTCAATAAAGGTCATCAATGGAACCAGTCCTGTGTCCAGGATGTGCCCCTCTGGGGCTGGTGCTGGCAGCCTGGCCTATCCCAGGGAGTATCACCCATTGCCCAACTGCAGCAAGAATTAAACCAGCCTGGCATTCTCTGAAACACTGAGCACGAAAGCAGTGAGAGGTCAGGTTGGGATTGCTTAGGGGTTGCAAGGGATGGCCTTGGCATCAGGATTAGACCCTGACCAAACCAGAGTGAGGAGAAAGTAATTCACCCTTCCCTTGCAGTAGGGATGCCAGAGGTAATCCAAGAATCACAAGCTGTAAAGGGAAAGTTTATTGTAAAACTTAGATCACAAGATCAGAGAACTGTGAACAAGAACAACACAGAGGCAGAGGAAACAAAGCACTTTCAATCAAACTTCTGCCTTTGGTAGGGATTTCCTTGCAAGCCATAGTTGCTCCTGAGTCCTGAGACTTCCAGTGGCTTTCTGGGTTTGATGGGGTTTGTGCAGCTCCACAGTGGCCCCAGGGTGACTTCCCCTTCCCACCCCTCTGGTGCACAGCTGCTGCCTTTGCTGCCTGCTGAAGGCTCCAACTGAGGGCCAATGGCTCCCAGGGAAGAGGCTTTTCCCTGACCCTGCCTTCAGGAGAGCCCACTTGATCCAAGGAAGTACATTCCAGCAGATGGAATATGAAAATAGAAGAGCAGAAATCTATAACACAACATAGAATGCTCTCCTACCCTCTGCAGTAAAGTGAGTGCAAGCAAAGAACCCCCCGAGCTCAGATTCCTTCTGGAATAACAGTGCAGATCCTGGGGTCTGACACTGAGACTGTTCTGCTACAGCTCCATGTTCTTACTCTGGGGATTGAAAGTCAGGGAAGGAACTGCAAACACATTTCCAAAACATCTTGATGTGAGCAGTCAGTGAGGAGGACGGCTGGTGTGAGGGAGGTCAAAATGTGCTTTCAAGTCAGAAAGAGGCAGTTTTTCCTGTAGGATTCCATTTTCCCTTCTAATGGCCACAGTGTGCTGTGTATACATTTTTTGATGAAGCAATCTTTTTTCCCAGTGGTGAACCAGGCCATCAGTTCCTCAAGGACTTCACAGAGCCTTCTCCATCCTGCAGCTGAAGGAGAGAGCCATGAAAGGCACCAATAAAGGAGGAATAATTCTGCCTGAAAGGACACAGCAAGAAGGATAATTCTTGGAGTCACACAAGACCCAGGGTCCCAAGAGCCACTGAAGCACATGGGCAGAGCTTTGGTGACATTCCCTGTTTCCTGATCACAACTCTGTTATCCTGGTGCCACGTGTTCCTGCTGTTGGCTTGAAGTTTTCCAAGCAGGAAAAGCCCTCAGGCATCATTTCCTCCTGTGATCAATCTCCAAGGAGAAGAGGGCAGAGTATGGCCACTCCCTGCAGGTCACTCTCATACATCTCACCAGCTCCTTCACAGGTCACTGTGGGTTTCATTGTTGTTTTCTGTCCAGCTCAGCTTCTGTTGGGGCTCTGTTTTTCAGGCCTTGCTGGTCTCTGCTGGTCTCCATCCTGTGCCCTTCCCCAGCAGATCCTAAATCTGACATGCCTTCCCCTCCCTACACAGGACTGTGGCTGATTTTATGCCCAGAGCTGTGCTGCTGTAGGATTCTTTCTCTTGGGCTGATTCTCATTTCCCCCACAGGCTCAGGGATCCTGTGTGCTCTTGGAACAGTCTGGGATGGGAAGGTTTATCCACACCCACACCTGACTTTGTCCTGTCCATCCTGGCAAGGACTGGGGTTGCCCTTCCCTACTGGATCTCAACCGGATCCCAACCAGAAATCTGTGCTGCCCTTCTCTTATGGCTACAGGTGAGGCCAGGCTGTGGCCAGGTGGGGAAGGGTCTCCTTGTGCCCAGGCAGGGCTGGGAACACAGGGCTGTGGATGAGTGTGACTTCCAGAGTCAGGATCTGTTTGGGATCACCCCTGTCCCCAGCCTGGACACCTCTCCCCTGGCAGTGCCTGCCTGGAAGTGCCACCTCTGGCATAAGACAGTCCCAGACTCCTCCTGTGTGCCAGTGCCAGCTCTTGCAGAGGGGATTCATCCAGGCTCAGACACCATCAGGGAAAGGGTGGGCTGAGCTCAGCCACAAGTCTGGAGATAGGCTGCAGGAGTCCCTGGGAGCAGGGATTGGACAGTTAAAGAGAAATGAGATACATCCCAGCCACATTTCTTACAGAAAGCTGGGGTGACATTCCTGCTTGTTTTTAGCTCTCCTTCTGATGCTTTTTTGACATTGTTGCAGCTTTTTCACACATATTTTGTGTTGTTGAGGATCCACAACGTGCAGATGCTACTTTACCAAATCCAATGACTGCACAGTAATAGTCGTTAAAAGATCTGCTTATAGGGAACCTGATCAGGGGAAAAAAGTCAAATTTAATTACATTTCTGACATGCAATGAAAGGCAGAGTGGCACCTGACCTGGCTGCTGAACTGTGTTACTGTCACTAGGACCAAGAACTGCCTTGCTGGAGTCTTCCTCCCACTCCTCACTTTTGTTTCCCACATCTCCACAAAAGTTTCTGGGCAATGCTTTCCCATCCAGACCTTCCCCCGCTTTGGTCCCCTCCAGCCAATGGTGCTGACATCACCCTCTCTCTTGTCCCTGCCTCCTGTCTCCCTCCTTCCCCCAGGGAACTGCATCCAGTCAGATTCTCCCTTCCCCAGCAGAAGTACAGCTGTGTACTCTCTTGCCATCCTGATGGGATAGGCCCGTGTTCCCTGGCAGTGAAAGGCTCCCTTTCCTTGGCACAGGCATGTGCTGAAGCACCTGGATCTCAAGGAATCAGGTTCTCCCAAACCGCACTCCCTGATTTCCCTTGGGCTCTCTGCTCTTAGCTCTGGTTTGGGGATTTTCCTGTTCCCAGACATTGCATGGCAGGGACTTGCTGGAAATGAGCTCACATGTTTGGGTCATGTTTCATGTTGTTGATCCACTTCCACGCTTGCTCCTTTTCAGAGTATGTGAGACCAAGTAAGTAGTACATATGTTCTGATTGCGAGAAAAGGTAACTCTGGAAAGGAAGCCAACAATGGGAATACATGAAAATTACATTTTCACAGAAGGCTCAGTGCTAAACAGGCAGCACAGGGAATGCAATGTGCATCCAGCCACAGCACTTCTGCCCACAGCTCCAGAGGGTGAATTTCTCCATTTTAGAGGCCCCTTATGAATATAACAAATGCAATCATACGCCTGTGGTGCCATTATAGGTGTAATTTGTAGTTTAACAGGTATGACTTGATGCCTGGTGACACTTTTCCCTTCTGATGGAGGTGACAAAGCCTTTTCAGGTTTTGCCAAACAATGGCTCTCACAAAGAAGTGCCTGTTCAACCTCCTTGGCCTGTGTGCTAAATCCCTGTAAAACCCCAGCCAGCTGGGCAGGGAGTTTGCTCCTTCCCATGGGATCAGGCCTTGACAGCTTCAGGGCACAGAAGCTTCCAAAGGTAGGACTCCAAGCCCCAGGACGCCCCTCCCTGTGCAGGGCTTTGCTCCCACTGCCAGGACTGGGGTGTCCATGGCTGGCAGCGTGTCCCAGAGCCCAAGGACGTGTGACAGGAGCAGGCACAAGTGTCACTGCTCATCCCTTGGCCGTGCAGCTCCAGTCCCCTAAGCAGCTGCCCCAGGGAGTCGGATCTCACCAGCTCTTCCTTGCTGTCAATGATCACCAGGTCTGAGCCCATGGCAGTGCATTCTTCACAGGAGGCATTCCAGTCCTTCCCTGTCTCTGTAGAAAAGAAGTAGCATTTTCTCCCATGTTTTTTCCATGGTGGGGCGCAGGCTGCAGAAGGGAAGAAGAGGTGTGGAAAATCCATGTTCACATTGACCAAAGCATGCCATGACAAAAGAGAGGGCAGAGAGACAATTCCAGCCACAGAAATCCCTGTATGCTCCTGCTGAGAATTGTCACCAGAGCACCAGGGATTCCCCACAGGCTCTGGAGCTGGTGCCAGCCCAGAATTACCAGGCAGGAGCCATACAGGGAGCAGCACAGCAAACATGATCCAGCCTTTCCCATCTTTGCTCAGGGCATATAGAGAAATGTTCAGGGCACAAAAGCAGCTCTCAGATTCCCAAAGTCTGGATTGCCTGCTGCAGAATTGGGCAACAGAGGTGCTACTGAAAGCACCAACATTTGTGTGCATTGTCAGGCAGTTCAGCAGGAGGAGCAGAGAGGGGGAGCTGGAAAGGGGGGTGGGATTCAGGGAAACAGAGCCTGCAGGTGACACTTTGGTTGGGGATCCAGCAGCTCCTAAGGAGAGGCATGGAATTGCACTGAGGTCAAATTGCAGGCAATGGAGGGGCCTTGGGAAAGCAGCTCAGGCATGTTGTCCATCCTGCTCCCTGAAGGGCTGGGGTACCAGAGGGATTGTTCCTCCTGTCCTTTCCCTGCCCCAGTCTGCTCTGCTCAGGCAGCAGAGAGGCATCAGTTCTTCCCTGTGGAACAGGAATGCAGAGCTGGTTCCAAAGGACGTGCAAATGCAAACCCTCCATGGGCTCCAGAGCTCATCCTGGGAGTCTCCCAGGGTAAGGTTTGTATTCCTGACATGGCAGAGGGGTTATTTGTTTTCCTTCTGAACAAAATCCTGACATAGCCCCTTGTCTGTCCCCCTTACTGTCAATCCCATAGGCTTCTGGCAACTCCCTTTGGAATGACAGAGGATTGCCTACCTAGTGCCTCTTCAGAGATGAAGGATGATGTTGTTGAGCTGCTTTTGCTGCCAGCCATTAGACCATCTGGAAATAAGAGCACAATTTCTGCTTGCAAGGAATGACCACTACATGCCCTGTTAGAGCTGCTCTGCTGGACCTCTCTGACCACCCCTCACCCAACACGGAATGCAAACTCTGCCTCTTTGCTCATGATTCTACTATAAAAATCATTAAATGGTCAGGTCACGTTCCACTGAGTAAAAAGCAACACCTGAGTTCATTTAAACAAGTTGTATCTTAATAACAGTGGTTTTGGCATAACAAAACCCTATGGAAAATTCATACAAAACTAAAACATAGAATAAACTCTAAATGCAGCAGTTTTTATTTGGAGCACAAATGAAACTTGTGTGCTCTTGAACTTAAAGACTACCTTTATTTAATTTCTCAAGTTTGAGCTAGATCTCAAGTTTCTTAGGAGTATTTTGCAGGTCTGTAGCTGTTCTGAGCCAGTACTGAGCCCCACAAAAGAACTATAACTAAAGCCAGGCCTGGATCTAAGTCTAAGGACTCCTCTTTCCATGTTAAAGCTGTATTAAATGCAAATTACACTTTTTTATTTTGTGCTGGTTTATTATTTGTTTTTAATTTGCCTCACCCTTTGCTGTTTGACATTCTATGAATGTCAGGGCACTGCCAGATATCAATCCTGTACTCTTTGCCTTGGAAAAGAAGAATTAACTGCCTCCCCCAGCCCTATTTTTGAAGTTGCAAGGATCAAAGGCTTTGCCATGTCTTCCCCATGTGCATCTCTGAGCTAGTGGCAAACTCTGGGACTTGAGAGTGATTGGTTGTGAAAGCTTCTCAACATCATTCATCCTTTCTCAGCTATCAAAGGATGGAAAGAGACAAGCAAAACCATCTGAAATTTAAAAATCATTCCTTGAAAACATTTAAAGGAAATACCAAATGGATTGATTAATTTTTTTTCTGATGGACATAAGATTTTTTTTTGACAAAATATTATTTATCTCTTTATGTAGCTCAAAATATGTTATGATGTTAAGGAAACGCTTTAAAGATGTGATTTAATTGCCTCCTTCAAATGAACTTTAATTCATAATGATTAAAAGATTTTTTTGGTGTTTTGGACATCTTGGTCTCATGATACAACCTCATCACCTTGTGGGATTCTCACAGTTAGCAATGATATTACTGGTAGGCATTATCAAATCTTGTTTCTTCAAAACATTTGTATAATAAATTTTTTGTCATTTGAACGTTGTTGGTTTTTCATTTGGATTTTGGCTTTTTTCATCTGCTGGAATTTTAAACTTTCAAACCACTCGACTCCCTTACAGATTTCCTCTTGTAGCCATGGCTGGCTAAAATCTGCTGTCCTTTGCCTTCAAACCAAACTTCTGTTCCTACTGGCTTTATATGTCATGGCCTGGACATCAGTCAGTGGGAGAGAGACACAAATTAATTGCTGTTATGACCAGACAACAAGACAACAAAAGAACTTACATGTGATTATTAAATATACAGCCAGGACCAGTAAAAGAATGATCGCCATCCATATAGCAACATGTTTTCTGGAACAACAGCTTTTACCTACAGAGGGACAGAAAAATAAAGATATGGGCAACAGCTGGACAGAAGCACCTTTCCTCTGCGTTCCAAGGTGCCCTTTTCAGGCTCACCCTGGGAATCTGGGGCCTTCCAGATCTGCAGGCTGGAGCCAGGCTGAATGTCCTGGTGCTTTTCCACTAGCTCTGGTCACCTGTGCTCAGGGAACTGAACAGATCCCAGCCTGCCATGGGTTTGAGGAGAGGTGAAAAGGAGGAGAGTGCTAGCAATCAATGCCTGCCCTCTGCTTCCTCATCTCCTCTGTTCACTTTTCACCGCTGCTGGGGATAGGAGCCTGGGCTCAGGGGTGTCTGGGTGTGGCCCAGCATATCCTTCTATTCCTCTGCCAGGAACCAAGTGTTTAGGGGCACAGAATGCAACACCTCAGCTGTCCCTGCTCTGAGCGGGGAGAGCAGACGATAGTACCCTCCTGCCTCCTCATGGTTTTGTGTCAACTCACCAGATGATCTGGAGTTTGCTGCAGCATTTGTGTCTTGGGATTTCACTTTCACTTCTGCATAGGTACAACCTGAGTCTGCAAACAAGAACAGAGCGCAGAGAAAGCTGAGAATCAACTTAAATGAAAAAAAAATGACTGAAATTGAGAAATGCTGAAAATAGGACAGCAAGTGGTTGATGTGACTGTGGTTAACTATGCACAAGTTATATTTTTCTCCATTACAGGCACTGATCTGTGCTCTGTGTGACCAGGGACAGCACCCAGGGAACGGCTGGAGCTGTGTCAGGGGAGGGTTAGGGTGGAGATCAGGAAAAGGTTCTTCCCCCAGAGGGTGCTGGGGCACTGAACAGGCTCTCCAGGGAATGGTCACAGCCCCAAGGCTGCCAGAGCTCCAGGAGCATTTGAACAATGCTCTCAGAGATGCACAGGGTGGCATTGTTGGAGTGTCTGTGCAGGGCTACGTGTTGGACTGGATGATCCTTGTGGGTCCCATCCAGCTCAGAATATTCTGATTCCGTATTCCATGGTGACACTTTCACCCTTGGAGCACTTGCTATAGGCAGGAATAGATCTGATTTCTCTTCAAGGCAGACAATACCAGAGGGGACAGGGGTACACACCCACATTGTCAGTCTTGACAAAAGGGGAGGAAAGTGCCAAGGGTGGCCCTAAGGGTGTTCATCCAGACAGGAATGGTGAGAATGACTAAAACGTCAAAGCCTGAAAATTGCAGATTGTGCTAAATTTGGAGGTGTTCAAGATCTTATCAAAATTAACAAGATAACATGGAGAATAGTGAAATCTATTCTATCATCTGCAGGTAATAAATACAAACCAGCAGGGAAGAAAACAGAGAGGAAAGAAAGGTCAGAGGGAGATAAAAAGTGGGTAGAAAGTCAAAAATAGGATGTTGCGATGTTACAAATCTCAAAGCCATCGTGATATACAACACTGAGCCCTCTGGGTTCTATCACTGTACAGAGCTAGGACAGAAACCAGGGTTTTGAGTTCTTTTCAGAAGATGGACATGACTGTTGAAAGGGATGGTAAAAGCCTGTTTCCTGGGGTGTTAATAACTCCACTCATCTGAAAAGAGATGCAGAGGGTTCACACTTCATGCAAAAGACAAGCATTCAATGGCAAGAAATAATCTCTCAGCGTGAAAGAAGGGTTAGAAAGCAAGGAAGGAAAAAAGAAAATTAAATACAGAGACACGAAGTCTGTTAAATACAGACTGCAAAGTCTATTAATTTTTAGGATGTACTTTTATGCAGATATTGCAAAACCAGTGCGAACATTTATGTAAAAATTTTTAGTGCAGTAAAGAAAGATAAATCATAGGTTAGAATTTTGCAATAAATCAGACTAAACCTGTCCATGAAACATTTCACACTTGTGCATTAAACAAGCAGTCTGTACAGCCAGAGCAGGAGGAGAAGCCCCCGGGCAATGCCTGCTGTGCTCAGGGAGCAGGAACAGCTGTGCAGGAGACTGCTGCAAACACCAGCAACAGCAGCCACTCCATCCCGAGCAGTTTGCTGCAGGAATCTCAATCTGCTGGGGGACAACAGGCCTGGGCCAGGAGTAGTGGATGTTCATCTCTGGAATGGTCTCCAAAATGGATGAAAACTACTCTTAATATCACACCAGAGATGCTTCCTCACACTTACACTTTAGCAAGAGAAAAGTAGACTTTATAACAGCTTGCTTTTGTATATATAAACAACCCTATCTGGACACTCCACCTGCACATTTTCCCAGCACTGGTCTTCACGTTTCCCTTGTGCTCTTTGGGACTTTGGTGCTCCAAGGAACTCTCTCAACATATGGGGGAGAGAGACTGAAGAATGCAAAGAAAGCTCAGTGCTCAGCACTGGACCTACCTTGGACATCAGAGACCGTCAGGATTCTGGGTCTGGTTGATTCAGGCAAGTTCAAGTCAGCATAAAGAACATTTTCTGCCATTCTTGTTCCCACTTCTCCTTTTTCCCTCCCTCGGCTGTTCTGACAGTGACACACTGGGCTGGGTACAACCCTGAGCTCTCTCCTCTTCCTAACCTTCAGGAGGAAGTTCTTCACTCTTCCGGTCGTACATAAACTATTCATGAGAAGTCTATCTCTACATCATCTTTTGATGGCGCAGGGTTTTGTCTCAGTTAGATGAGGAAATAGAAGTTTGTGGCCTGAGGTACCCTCTGTTGGGAAGTAGCTCTGGCACTGGAAGAGTCTTGAGTTCCCAAAGCTTCACACAGCCATACACAAAACACTTTGCCCTGCTGAGTGCTGAGCACTGTGGGCTCTGTGCAGCTCACAGACATTGTCTGCTTTTCTAAAAGGGAGTTCTGGGTGCAGATGGGGATTCAGAAAGGGGGATTGGTCCAGCCTGTTTTGGGAATGCAAAGGCAGCAACTGGAACAGTGCAGCCTAAACAAAGCAATCCCTTGGCTTTCCAGGTTTGTCATATCCCTCCAGGCAGTTGGGGTCAGATGTGTTCCCTCTCAACTCCTTGTGCACCTCCATCCCCCTCAGTGGTGGGGTGGGATGACAAGCAGAGGACTCTCACTCTGTTTAATCTCTGCTCAGCAAGAACTAAAACAACTCTGTGTTCTCAACACTGTTCCAGAAAAAAATCCAAAGTGTAGCCCATACCAGTTGCTATGAAGGAAATTAACTATCCCAGCCAAAACCAGCCCAGGGCCTAGAATTTAAGAAGAATGTGAAGGTCCTTGAATGGAGGCTCAGAGGAAGGGAACAAAGCTAGTGGAAGGGTTGGAAGGAATGTCCTGCGAGGAGCAGCTGAAGATTCCATGGTTTGTCCAGTTTGCAGAAAAGGAGGCTGAGGGGTGGCTCTTTTCTCTCCAGGGTCCCAGCACAGGAAGGACATGGAACTGTTAGAGAGAGTCCAGGTGAGGCCAACAAAGTGTTGAGAAGCTGGAACACCTCTGTCATGAGAAAAGTCTGAGAGAATGAGATTTTTCAGTCTGGAGAAGAGGAGCTTTGGGGTGACCTCATTGTGGCCTTGCAGTGCCTGAAGGGAGCCCCCAGGAAAGATGGAGAGAGACTCTTGACAAGGGCCTGGAGAGACAGGACCAGGGGCAATGGCTTCTCACTGACAGAGAGCAGGGTTAGATTGGATATTGGGAAGAAATTGTTCCCTGTGAGGGTGGGGAGGCCCTGGCACAGATTCCCCAAAGAAGCTGTGGCTGCCCCATCCCTGGAAGTGTGTGAGGTCATGTTGTGGACAGGGTTTGGAGCAGCCTGAGATAGTGGAAGCTGTTTCTGCCCAAGACAGGGAAGGTGGAATGAGATGATCTTAACATCCCTTCCAATCCAAACCATTCCATGATTACTGTATTCCTGTCCTTACAGAACTATAGGACAATGCTTTTCTGATTTAGCACAAATTATAGGAAAAAGTTGAGTGATTTTTAATAAAATAAATACTAATTCTGGTTGAACCTATTTCTTCCCCAGAGAGACAATTTTCTCTTATGGAAATATTCTCTCAGGGCCATCAGATCTGGAACACACTCTGCTGTCAATGGTAATGGCAGAGGCCTCTTCAAAGGGCCAGGGGTGTGTTCTGGTGTTCTGTGCCTCACATGTCCTAATCAGAGGCCCACAGAAGCCAAGCAAACACCAGATGTGTGAGAGGAAGAAGAGGAAATGAAGCAGTTTTTGTGGTGGTTGATGACTCAGAAGTTTGTACTGTGGTCAAATGAAGGTTTGCAGTGGCCTTCAGACCTGACAGGGAGACATGCCCAGAAATTCTGTGACAGTCAGCTGAAGTTCTGAGGCCTGAACAACAGACCCTGAGCCAGAGTTGCCTCTAGATGAACCTTCCAACCAAATGTTATATGTTATATATTTATATATAATGTAACTATTGTTATATGTGTTTGTTTATTGGCAAAACGCATGTTTACCTTTCCAAATCCAGAAACTGGATAAGGCCACATCTGCCCTAATTAGGGGGGTATACAATCAAAGACAACTCCCTTGGTTCCCCCTTGAGCTCCGGCCAGGCTTTGGGAGAAATCCAACAGGGGAATGAAACTAGAAATTATGTCAGCTTGTTTGTTTAAGAGTATAAAAGCTGGGCTATTATCACAACAAATTTGGGAAGCCATTGCACATCTCCACAAAGGTGGAATGGGTTGGAAAGAATCTTACAGATCATCTTTAAGATTCTTTAACCCCTGCCATGGGCAGGGACACCTTCCACTATCCCAGGTTGCTCAGAGTCCCCATGCGACCTGGCCTGGAACACTTCCAGGCATGGGGCAGCCACAGCTTCTCTGGAAAACCCAAAGTATTCTGTGATTTTTCAGCCCCACAATGTCTTAATTCTTTTTTTTTTTTTTTTTCATTCAGATTTCTTTTTTTCTATTAGAGAATTGCATTACTGATTTGCCAATTGTAACATGGGCTGAGTGTAGGAAACATCCATCAAGTTCAATCAACTGTTTCATTTTTCATTGCTGGTTTTCTGGAGTGACAAGCACATGATAGCACCGATCCCACAAGTTTTGCCATAAAAATAATGCCCCTCTTTCCTGTGGAATATTGCCTACGCTGATCAGCAGGTTCTGCTGCATCTTGAGGGAGTGCTGACTGTGTGGGCTGGTGCTGTTTGAAGAAGGAAGGTGCAGTACCCCTCTGAATTGGTGCTTTTGAACTCCATTTGACAAGAATGGTGCAAATACGATGGGGGGCGGGGGGGCAGAAGTTAAAAGGGGGCTCTAGCTCTCCTTTTAAATCCTTTTATGTGATACTGAGGTGCTGCATAACTTAATACTGGAGATAGCACACAGGGTAGTTTGTATTCTATTTCTGAGCAGTTAGCCACACTTTTCAGCATTTAAATGTATACTTATTATTTCTGCGTGGTATTGTGTATTTCCCACAAAACTTTGATGGGGAGCGGTAAATATCTTCAGTAAATTAAAGATATTTTAATGCGGGTCTTTATGGGTGGGACAATGGCCCTGTAGGTCTGTGTCAATAATGAAATATCTGTGTTAATAATTCTGCAGTTCATTAGCACCTAATGAATTTAGCTTCCTAAATGCTAGTTAAGGGCATGGGCAACATCTGACAGCATTTTCCTAACAAATAACCCCTCACACTCCCACTTCACTCCTACACTTGCCTGCTCTGTTTCCACGTTTCCAAAACCAGTCTTGTCCATCTTTAGGCCTGTGCAATCTCAAACTCAGTATGGCCATGACCAAGAAAGACAGAAGAAGGGGAGATTTTTAACCAGGCTCTTGTCCAATACTTACATTGTGCAGCCTCAGGTCAGAGGTGAAGAATCTTCTGGGGTCAGTTGAGTCCAATGGGTCTCTGTACCTCATCAAGAAAACAGATTTGGTAAAGAAATTCAAAGATAAGTAGTCTGCAAATCAGTTACTCTGTAATAGCTAAAATATTTTCAATGGAATATACATTATAAACGAGGGATGCAGCAAACACTTGGAAGAACAACCCTCCTTTGTGAAAGCAAGCCTTTTGGGCTGGTTTTCACCCCTTGAAAATACTCAGATAATGACTTTTTTTGGTTGTAGTAAAAATGAAAATTAAAACAAAAACCAAGGACGTGAGAGAGAGAGGCTTAGAAGGAAGATTTCAAATTGAAAATGTCACTTAAATTCCACTTACAGTAACTGGGATATCTTTCCCTCCAACTGTCTGTTCCTTGGGTTCAGTGGATGTGCTTGACAGCTGAGCAAATGTGGTCATTGCTAACATTAAATATGTTTTCTGAAAATACTGGAATGTTTAATACTTTTGAAATCAAACACTTCAATTTTTCCTTTCAGGATATTCTTTTAAGAGAAATTAAATGCTTTGAGTTTACCCCAAATCACTTTTTAAAAAGTCATTATTAAACAAATAAGAAGTGTTTCTTCTATTTTTTTCTGCAATGATGCACAGCCAAAAGGTTCCTGTCTGGGTCACAATCCAAAAAAAGACTTAAAAAGTGGTTATATCAAGAACCATTTTGCAACCAGCTGATGACCATAAGGCAGCTGGCTACCTCACTCCCTCCAAAGTTTATCCATTTTTAGACAAATGTTGCGATATATTTTGTGCAAAATATATTTTACTTTTGTGGGAAAGAGGAACTGAAAACAGCTGAACAAAGTAAAACCACTGCAAGTGCAAACACTTCATTGGAATAAACTCTTTCTCTCTGTATCTGGATAAATTTAAGCTGCCTGTTTCTCTTTTATAATTAAAGCAAAACAAAACAATAGCCTGCTTTTTATTTAGCAGCCTTGGTGGCATTTTTCCTTCCCTAAACTCCAGCTGCTTTAACATCAGGCATCTATCCTTAATGGCTGTCTGACAGTGAAAAAACCCAAGAATTCCCAAGGATGTCCTATCCTATACCTGCTGTATTTAAGTGTGTCAGGGCCTCCCCACCCTCACAGGGAACAATTTCTTCCTATATCCAATCTAACCCTGCTCTCTGTCAGTGTGAAGCCATTGCCCCTTGTCCTGTCTCTCCAGGCCCTTGTCAAGAGTCTCTCTCCATCTTTCCTGGGGGCTCCCTTCAGGCACTGGGAGGCCACAATGAGGTCACCCCAAAGTCTTCTCTCTTCCAGGCTGAAGAATCCCAATTCCTTCAGCCTTTCCAGGCTGAAAATTCCTAATCCTCTTAGCCTTTCAATATACCTTTTTTTCAACATACTTGGAGCATGACCCTTGGCAAAGGGGGATGAAGAGGAAATCTGTTTGACTTACAGAGAAGCAGATGCTGCCATTTCAGAAGGTACCACCTGACACAATGTCAGATCCTCTCTACAAGGGCTGAATCCAGATGCCATCCAGACAGTCGTGTGAATGTGCAGCTCAACCTCATCAGCTCCTGCTCCTCGTGGTCCCAGAGGAGGTAGAACTTGCTGGAAGGATCCAGGAAAGTGGGGAAACGCAGCAGTGGAGATGCAAATTGGCCAGAACAAAAGCGTGGGAGGAACAAGAGGAAGAACATTCTCTTGATTCCTGAGAAGAACATCACCATCATCTCTGCAGTATCTGAGTTTTGCTGATGCCCTGGGCAGCTATGAGAAGCCCAGTTTATATGGAAGTGCCCAAGCCTGGGCCTGTTGCCAGGAAGGAGGACTGGAACCCAACTGTTCCATATATTCAACTTAAAACGTAGGAAAGATCAACACTTTACATAACATGCCCTGGCACTTTGCCTGTGTGAAACTGTACTGAGCCACCTCATATACATCTTTAAACATTTTTAACAGCTGTTTTGTACTAGAGAACCGAAACAAGGTGGCCAAGTGTTTACCTCCCACCCAGTACTCCTCAAGGTGGGTGAATGTTGGCTCTCCTCAGCAAGGAAAAGGGGCTCTTCTGACAAACCTGTCTTGCCATTGCAGATTCTGAAATGAACCCTGATTGTGCCACTGTGGTGAGATGGTTATGGACGAATTTGTTGGAAAGAAGCTAAGTCTTAATGCCACAGCTGATCAGAGGGAGCTGTTGTGGCACATGGAAAGGGCTCCTGTGATAGCAATCTGGAAGAGCAGAACAAGAAAAATGCCTCTGTTCCGTGTGGGAATGAGTCAAAGGAGGAAAGTCCATCACCTCTTGTGCTGCCTGAGACCTTTCAGTGTAATGACATAAAAGCAAAAACCTGCTGAGGCAGGTTTCTGACCAATTCTCCCAGGAAATGCCTTGTCCATCAGCTCCAATTTGCCCAATTGCATAATCCACAACAAAACTTATCCCAGATCTGGGAATTTTGGAGGACAGGGTAGTTTATTCCTATTAACTTGCAGGGAAGATGTAGAAAAGCCATTTGTATTATTTTTCTGGGGCAAACATTGGAAGAACAGATGAACAACAGAGAAGGAGAGTTACCTGATCTGATCCTCAGGGATAGAGTTTAGAGAGATCAGATTGGATACAGATTGCTTGAATCCCAGGTCATGTTGGTGACAGTCCTGCTTTAGACTGCAAGTATATTTATGGTTTCTTATTTCAGTTCTCTAATCAAATGCTGATATTTTTAATACTGTCTGCTCCAGAGAGCCCAAGACTGTTTTTGGGGGGAACCAGGGCTGAAGGATACAGTAATGCAAACTGAGTATTTGAAGATTAGGACAGCATAGGGATATCAAAACTGAGAGACTTTAGCCTCTCTAGGAGATGAACCAAAGACAGAATTGATCATGAAGTGGGGAGGGGAAAAGGTAAGGGAATCTGCATCTTGCAGAGCTGCCCATGTGAGAAATTTTCACTGTGTCTTGTTCTCCACTTTTAGGCAGAAAATACCTTCCTCACATGGAGAAGAGTGTGAGATTGGAGGATGCAACTGAGACGCTGCTGGAATGTGCAACTCTCCTGGAACTACAAGGAGAAGTGGTTTAGCTGTGTGACAAGGATTGGAGTTGCATGGTGTCTTGGGTGGAACAGGATGTGGTGGTGTTTGCATGGCACTGCTGAGGGGCGTGGGAGAGATGTGCAGGAGCAGGAAGATACCACAGATTGGCAGCAAGCAGCATGCCAAGGAAGATTTTAAAATTATAGATGACCTGAGAAGAGGGAGGAAGACGAAATCTGCTTCCTTTAGAAAAGTAAATGCTCATACAGGAGCCAAGTGCGAAAAGAAAGAGGAGAGTCACAACCACAGGATGCAATCGCACCTCTGAGTATCTGCCTCAGGCAACAGACAGAGACAGACGGGAGACGAAAGCAGTGAAGTTTCACTGAGTTTTCTCCCTGGGGATTATGATGACGTGCAACAAACTCGGGAGGTGAAGAAGAAGGAAAATGCTATGCCCAGTACTCTCCAAACAGCCCTGATTGTTCCACTGCTCAAGTCCTTAGCAGGCAGCACACACATCCCTGACTCACAGCCAACTCCCACCCCGCACCTCCCCAGCTCAGCTACTCCGTGTTGTAGCGCAGGAAGTAGCACAATCCTGTTTTATAGAGCCACTTGAAGCAATCTCAGTATCATTTCACAGTATTTGCATTCTGCTGAGGTTATTTAACACCTCTGTTCTTTTAGGACAGATTTTAACAACAAAAAAATTTCAACTTAAAAAAAATTTGGTTTAAAAATGTCTGAAGGCTGATAGCCAAATAGGTATTTAACAGAGTGGTAACTTGAACCTATTGTAACTAGGCTAAAAAAATATCCTTACATTCAGCTGCTCACTTCTTTGACAGCCCTCTTTTCCACATCTGAATCCATCCCAGATTCTCTTTATTTTAAAAAACTATAGCCCTTATGGAAGATGGTGCCAAACTGACTCACCTTTTGCCACACATCTGCAGGGCTACTTCTTCCAAATCCTATGGGTCATATGGAAGCAGCAGAGGAGATGTAAAGCTCCTTGTTGAGTAACACATGCAGTCCTGAAGGAAAGGGGGTGGCGTAAGGGAAATTTTTTTCACAAGCTGCATTGTGAAAAGACTTGACCTTTGCTTATTGTAATTTCTCAGCTCTCTAGGCTTGTTTATCCATAGCTGTGTTGCATAAATCCTCCTGTTCCAGGAGTTGTCCCACTGCAGCTGTGAAAAGCCCTTTCTTCACAGGTTGAAAATCCTGGATGCCCAAACAAACCTGAGGATAGAGGTGGAGATTCTCTTTATAAGAAGTAGTCTGCAAAGTGTGTTAGCAGGGACAGATACATCAGCATGTGAAGGATATTTATAGAACAGGGAATTGTAGGACTGCAGTTCTTTTTCCCCTTTTCAAGTTTTAAAGAGGTGCCAAAAATACTGTTGAAGGCGGGGGCATCACAGGTGATGGCTAAAGGGATTTTGGAACAGATACAAACAGTGTCTACATAGCTATTTCCTGAACAGCCTTGTCACCTGAAAGCTCAGAGTACTGGAGCACAGAGAGGATTAAAGACGAGCTGTTCCCAGGCTGACAAATTGGCTTTACTTGTCTCACATAGCAAATAGGAGGGCACAAGCACACCCAGAGCAGCAGAAATTGATGCCTGCTGGTAAATCCTTGCATGGTAGATCAGAAGTAGTCAGGAGAGTCTCTGCTTTTGAAGGCCACTGATGTAGGCTCTGCAATGACCATGCATTTGATGTATTGCAGTTATACCCACACAACCTCCCAGGAGCAATGAAGTGCAATTATGCAGAAAGCATTCAGTTCCAGAGAGGTTGTTATTTACAGATAACAGTTTTGTAATGAAGTTTCAGAGACAGAAGTGTCCTCACAGCTTGATTACCTAAAGATCTGTATCTGACATCCTCTAAATATCAACTGCTGCAACAGTGCTGGTCCCTGCACATTCTCTTCAACTCAGTGGTGTGCAGTAGTAGAACTTCTCCATACTGTGATACCCCTCGCAGCCTCAAACCCCAAATCACTTATCCTGGCTGTAAAAATGTCCAACAACTGCACAACAGAATCATAAAGTCATAGAATGGTTTGGATTGGAGGGGACCTTAAAGATCATCTCATTTCAACCCTCCTGCCACGGGGCAGGGACACCTTCCACTGGACCAGACAGACAGGCCAAGGTGCAAAGGTGGACAAGAAAGCAGCCACCTCATTTTCTTGGCAAACATGGTTTAAAAATGGCAATAGAGAAACAAAACATGATGCATGGATTGGGCTTTTCAAGAAAGCAAGTTATCAGTGCTTCTTTTCTCTGTGAGTCTGCGTCATGAAAAGTCTGAGGGTGGCTCAAGCTGAGCATGAGTCAGAGGATTCTTCTCAGCATTTTGGAGATTGTCCTCTTACACAGAGAATTTTCTCATTACCTCCCTTCAAATGGCACAGACATGATGATGCTACCTGTATCTGATGGATCTGAGATGGGGAACATATATTGGCTATGAAAATTCAGAATTTTAGAAGCATATAAAAGGCTTAAGCAGGGTAATGACTTTTGCAAAAGAACAACTTGTAACAGCATATAGAACTTAACTTGTTAACACAGAAAAAACTGGTAGCAGCACGCACAGGAAGGGAGTTGCTAGGTAAAAACTATTAAGATAAGATGTATATTGTGAAAATTCAGTAAAGCAAGACTTAAGTATTGTGAAAAATGAATAAAGCAGAAAGCTACAGCTTGAAGCCAGCAAAATCGGGCTCCTAATTTTTGGCAAGAACAAAGTGCCTGAAAAATAACCAAACCTCCATTGCACCTGCCCAGAAGCAAAGTTCAACCAGCAGACACCAGAGGAAGACACTGACCTTCCTCCCAAAACCCCAACTGAGGACCACCAGGAGACGGGGCAGCTAATTAGAATATGAAGGGAGAGAAGGCAGGGAATGGGCAGGTGGGGACGTGTGGGTTTCTGGGATCAATATGTATTTAAACCTGGACCTTGTCTTGACCAGGTATGCACAGTTTGAAGGAGATATCCCCCTGTGTGTCCCGGCTGGAAATAAAACATACCTGCTTTACAATTTCTAATTGTAAGGTCTTTATTCTGCAACACAGATCTACTTGTTTCTGCAGAGGAATGTGAAAGCAGTGATGGTATCTCAGGGCTAGATACTTCTGCCAAGCAATTTCTATTTATTTCTGTCATCTCTGAAAAAAATCCAAGTTATCCAAAAGAGCCCTTATTAGGAAAGATTTTGAAGATGAAGATCACCATAAAGGCTGCAGGAATTAAAACAGAACAGCAGGTCAGCAAGGAAGGGAAGACAGAAAATTCATGCCAGCTCCAGCGAAATGCCATCCACCTTCTGTGTGGAAGCATGATCAAACTGAATTACAGGCTTTGCCACTTTTCCCTCAACACTGAATGCCTTGGAAAACCCATCAGCATATGCCTTGAGAAATAATAGGATGTTGCTTACTACAAAGAGCTACTGAAATATACTAACTGTGAAGAAAACATGGCTCCAGCACAGAAGCCCATTTATCAAATGAGGCTTAAACCTTCATTAGGGTGACATCCTTTCCAGGTGTCATGGGCATCTCAATATAATTACCTCCAAATTTTGCCCCGAGAGAGAGCAGACAAAAACCCATGTGCACAATTGTGAGAACCAGATACGGTAACTTGGGGCAGCCTAAGCAGTGAAGGGAATGTGACACAGCAGATGAAGAATGAGCAGCAACTGCACCAAATTAGTAAATTATTGTTCCAAGGGTCTGTGACATGTAATGAGGGCTCTGTCCACACTCTGCAGTGAACTCACCCTGGCTGTGCTGTACCATAACATGAGAACAAAACTAATTTTTCCCAGTACCTCATTCTGCTGAAGAATAGGAATGGGAGCATTTCATGGTCTCCAGGAGGGTTCAGCTGCAAAGGAGTCTCTCTGAAACAAGAGGTACAAATAATTCTGGCACTGCAAGCTGGCCTGCTTGTGAGGAATGTCTGCATCACAGCAGGGTGGGATTTGTCTGCCAAAATACCCTTGTAATTCTCTGCTCAATTACCCTCAATAATGGGCTACTGCCCTTCTCAGGTCACTTATTTTCCAGGTGTTTCTTCAGGAGTCCCAGGATTTGCCTGAAGCTGAGGGGATGATCACAGCAGTCCATTTTCCCTGAGGTGACTTCTACTATTAAGTGTTTCAGCTGTACCTGGCAGGTGGCTTGTTTACTCCTGTAACACTGGAACCGTTTGAGGACCATTTCCATATCCTTTGGATTTTCCTTTTGCAAAAGGGCCTGTGGGAGTTTGCTGCTATGGTGACTCTAAACACTGCTGAACACCTCTTTCCGTTGGGGCTGCTGCAGTGCCACTGCTAAAGTAGCAGCTGCTTTTGATAGGACAATTTTCTCATTATTCCCTTTCAGCTGAATTTCTAGCTATAAGCTCCAGTAAATGTAAGAGGTGTAATGAGGTGGGTGCTTTACAAACACAGTGAAAAGATAGTCTGTTGTTCAAAGAGCGAAATACCTGAATTAAACACATAAGCCATAGGGATCATAGAAATTTGTTTGGTTTTTGTTGGGGTTATTTCAGAGATTTAAGTTAAACTTGCCATGAAGAACAATTTTCCCAACTGAAACGAGCTTGCTTTAATCCATTCTTCCT
This sequence comes from Brachypodius melanocephalos, assembly GCA_013398615.1. Taxonomy (NCBI): domain Eukaryota; kingdom Metazoa; phylum Chordata; class Aves; order Passeriformes; family Pycnonotidae; genus Brachypodius; species Brachypodius melanocephalos. Next base: position 8,909,457 of record VZSR01002340.1, read on the forward strand.
ATTGAATCCCTGCAGAAATGGGCCCAGAATACCACACTGCTTTGTTGTTGCTAGAGCGCTAAAGAGCATAATTTACATTTCTAAATCTGCTAGGAAGGTGTGACAATGGTTTCCATCTAGAAGCTTCACTATAAAAAGAGGAAGATGGAGAAGGAGGAAAATGAGGATGCTGCGTTTGATTGATCTTACTTTTTTAATAAATAAATAAATCCAGTAATCTTATCCATGAATTATTCCTGACTTATGCTGCTGAAAGTAAAAAGATTCAGATTCTTCAGTCAACACATCTGTTCTTTTAGATGCAGGAAAAGATAAAATTCAAAAGTCTGTTATAACACCAAGAATAAGCCACTCTCCACCTCTACAGTCTCCATTTTATTGCTGCTGGTTGTGAAGAATCTCTGATCACACAGATGTAGATGAGGAAAAGGAATGGTTCTCATATTCTGTTTTGGTTGACTAGATGACTTCGGGGTAAAAAGAACATTAAATATACTTACAATGTGCACAGCCCATGAACAGACAGATATAGCTTATATTCCTGAGTACAAATAATACCTACAAAATATACTAGGTATGCAACTGAGCCAATCATAGCTTGTGCTCTGTGTTACTTAATTGGTGGGAAAAAAAGAGAAGTTTTTGGAAGAGCTCTTTCACCACTGTCTTCTGCTTGATCATATTTAATAGGCTTTTCCATGTGGTTTTCCAAATATTTCTCTGGAATAGCATGCTTCCTTGCGTTCTGCACATCACTTTCTGCTGTGCCCGTGAAGGGAGTCAGTCTGTCAGCCAGTTCACTTCTCACTTTGTCAGCTGCATTTTTCCAGAGATTTTCTGCAACAATAAACCATTAAAATAAGAGGGTTAAGACCATAGACTCTTAACAGCAGGTGAAAAACATGACTGACACAAATTCCCAGCAGATCAGATGGAACTTTTCACAGGGATCTTACAACCTGCACTGCTACTTTCTTTTGCTCTGAAAGTGACATGCACTGTGGTGTGGTATCAGATACTGCTTTGCTCTCAGCAGGGAAAAGGGCTTTCTGTGTGAATCTTCAGCACTTCCAGTATTCTTGCAGGCAGAACTTCAGCTGAACTAAAACAAAGGCATGCAGTTCTACACAGGTGAGGAACGGTGCCTTTACCCATCCCATTTCAGTGGCCATCCATTATCTCCACACTTTCACCTCCCCTTACTCCAGGCAGATGACACTAAACCCGAAGAAACACTGGTAAAGATGCCTTTAGTTCTGAGGTAGGACATGCTTACGAATAGCCTCTCTTCTGTTTTCCAGTGCAGAGAATGAGCCATCACTCATCTTTCTCGGAGCCTGGGTTTTCCGGAATATTTTTGGCTCCTGGATCCACGCGTGTTTCATTGCTTCATCAGGAGTCATGCGCAGGGAAGGCTCCCACCTTAAATCCACGGGAGACAAATCATTATTCAACTATTTCTATCCAAAAATTAGTACAAGGCAAAAGATTCAGCCTTGTCTTTTGAAAGTCAGGTTGTGAGGACATTTTTTTGAAACAAAATAATTTTATCTTTTTATCCCCAAACCATGGAAAAATCTCACATGATCTTCTCCATCCTTCAAAACCTATTAATGTCGGCACTGTGCTGATTAAACCCTCTGCAGCATCAAACCATTTTTAATATTCAGTTCCTGGTTCTGTTAGGGTAGGGATCCAAAATTCCTTGTTTAAGGCTTGGTTTTTTGCTCCACTGAAATTATTTCCTGAAAGTTCTGATTCAGCCAGGAAACCAAAATGGATCAATGATTCACACAGACTTGGCAAACAGAGAACACTGAAAGCAACCTTCTTGTGAAACAGAGTGGGATGAGTTTTTCTTCCCTCCCCAAGTAAGCACAAGTTAGCAGTTTCTTTAGGAAAGTGCTACTGAACTGCTAGAAAGAAATTTGAAGTCACTGCTGAACAAGACATAGTAAAGTGTCAATAATAATAGTTATACAAATGATGCTATGTGGAAAACAAAACAAAAACCCAAAATACCCCACAAAAAAACCCCCAAAAACAAACAAACAAAAAACCCAAACACAACAGATAGAAAGATTTTAAAGGCACAAAAGAATGAAAGCAAAGTCAAAACTAGCTTGGTGCATACGGTATGTACTCACATTAAGCATCCTTTCAAAAAGTCCAAGAAACCAGCATCATGGGTGTTCAGCACTGTGCTGAGATCCTTGGAGTCTGGGCATCTCTTCTTCCCCTTGCTGTTAGTCACGCATTTAGGAAAACCTTTGGAATCTTAAAAAAAAAAAGGACATCCTCAAAAAATTACATTAAAAACCTTCACTAAATACTTTAAAAAGTTGCATAAACGGTATCCACGTTTATCCCACTACCTCCAGTTTTGCCCTGTTGGATTGATAATCTGCCAGAATTGTGGCAAGCAAGATTGGTTACATCCTAGAGACCACATCCTACACTTTGTTGGTTTGTTTGCTTTAAGCAATTTCCAAGCCCAAATTATACACAGAGAAATGGACAATGTAAATTAGTTCCCAGAGCCCACTGCATTCCTTTCAGCAACATGATTTTTAAGGAGCAACTTCTCTACCACTTTGGCAATTAGAGGCCCATAAGACATGAAGAGCAGACCTCCAGGTTGATTTACAGGCCTCATTTTATCCTTTTGCTTTTTTTCCATGCCTCTTCCTGCAAGTACTTTTACCAGCTAGGGATTAGCTAAAGATCTCTGACCCTACTCTCTACCAGTGCTATTAATCAGTGATTAACTACTAGGGAGGGACCCAGCAAGGACAAATAATCAGAAGTAATTACCAAAGAACGTTCTCCTCCTTGATGCAGCCTGGATAAAATCAGCTGGTGGAAGACCCAATACCTTCATAGAAAATGAATTCATAGTGTTACTCCTCATTTCATAAAGATACACTACAACCATCAGGTGAGTTGTGGCATTTTGCCCTCCTTATGAAAAGGAGCTGAATGTTGCAATTTACTGTGAAATGTCTGCAAAATATTGCCTCTTACTGTGGAGGGAATTAAGGGATCCCTTAGTGCTGCCTGTACATGTCTTTGTATCAAAATAACATGGCCAGCAGAACCAGGGCAGCGACTGTCCCTCTCTCCCCATGGCACTGGTGAGGCCACAGCTCAAATCCTGTGTCCAGTTTTGGGCCTGTCATTTCAGGAAGGACACGGAGGAGTTGGAGCATGTCCAGGGAAGGAAACGGAGCTGGGCAAGGGGCCGGAACACAAGTCTGATGAGGGGAAGCTGAGGGAGTTGGGGGGACTCAGCCTGGAGGAAAAGAGGCTCAGATGAGCCCTTCTGGCTTAAAGAGCTATTTGGCTGCATTAAACCTCCCTCTGAAAGGCCAGGCTATAGCAAATCATATTTCATTACTGCTTGAAGTTCCTCTCTGTTTCTGGTGGTGCAGTTTATCAAGTGGGTACACAAACCAATCCCAAAAGTTACCTCCATGATGCAGGCAAGTTGGTCACCTTCATTTTCCCCTGGGAACAGCGGGTAGCCTGTGTAGAGCTCTGCTATGATACAGCCCAAGCTCCACATATCAACAGCCATAGCATAAGGATGACCAAGAATCACCTCAGGGGAGCGATAAAAGCGGCTCTGAACATAGGTGTACACTGGATCAAAAATTAGACAAGAAGCAAAATATCACAGTTGGGACTGAAATGTCAATTGCAGACTTCACAGAAATGTAGCATATGTTCAGGAACCAAAAATCTATCTATCCACGGATTGCTCACATAGGCTCTGGAAACATTTCCTAACACCATTGTAAAAGTAATGGGTGATACACTTTCCACTGTTCTATTTACAAATTATTCTTCAAGTTTCACTGAAGGAAATTGTTCTACTAATGCTGCGATTCAGTTTATCCATGCTCATTTTCCTATTTGAAGGTGTTCCATTTGCATCAATCACCAGTTCCCTAAATTAACACACACTTCCCATTTCCCTCCCTGTGGTATTTATACAAAAATTATCAATTATAATTTAACCATCTCACAGAGAAAGGCTCTCTGGACCTGACAAACTTCTTGATAAGTGAAATATTTGGACTATCCTCCTAAGCTTTTTCCAGTTAACCACTTCTCAAAGTGCAATTCTGATTTCAACAGGAGTAGGGAAGGTGATCAGGCTTGGGACAAAGAATCTTACTTGTCTCTACCAGCATTTGCTCCCCCACCAGTGGCTGAACAGTTCACCAGGTTCTAATTAGGGTCAATATATTAGCCCAATCCAATTTTCCACATTATTTAAAATTAAGAAAGCTTATTAAGAAAATTACATCAACTTGACTTTTCTGCAAACCTCTTTGGTCTTCATAGCAGCTTGATCCAAAATCAATAACTTTGACTGAACCTTGGCCATTGTGGTATAATAGTATGTTCTCCTAAAAAAAGAAAAAAAAATCACAGTGAAAAGAGGGGTTTAGCACCATATTAAGTTAGTCAACTTGGGAAAATACTTGGATACTTAGATACTTGGGAAAATCAGAATGCAAACCACATTTACACTTTTCTGCGTAATGAGAGCTTCAAAATTCAGCCTCCTTTGGAATGCATTTGGTAAGAGAAGGAGGCAGCCAATAATGCGCAATTGTGCAAAGCAGAGGGGGATTTGGAAAAGCACCCAGGCTGCAGGTGAGCCACACTGGGCACCAGTGACCTCCCCAAAACTCAGGGTTGCTTATCTAATAAAAGCCAAACTCTGTGCATCTGGCTCTGTGCTGTGCTGAATTAACCAGAACCATCCTTTTGTAAGCACAGAAAGCCCCTGGCCCGTGAAGGAGCCACACTCCACCATTCTTCCCTGCACTGCTTGCTCCAGACTCTGTGTCAGCTCAGCCCTCCCCACCTGTGTGATGCACAGGTCTCAAGGGAGGGATAAATGGACAAGGCAGGGTCCTATGGATTCTTAGCCAGGTGCAGGTGGATACAGCGCTGGGTTCCTGTAATTCCAGCTGGAGAAGCAATCCTTAAAAAGCCAGCTCAGGGATATGTGTGCTGATGAGCAAACTCAGCCTCCAGCTCTCTTCTGCAGAGCTGAGTTTTGTCCTCATTAAGAGTCTGTCTAAATGAAGGATTTCCTTCTCCACTCCTCAGCAGACAGATGGTTACCTCTATCATCCAGTTTTACAGTGATTATACGTCAGGGCTTTGAATGAGTGAATACTTCCCAGGTGGATGCCAAATAATGATGAAGTGGTTTCTTGGGTAATTAGCTCAATAAGGAAATGCTTCATGTGCCAGGAAGGAGAAGCTGCTACTGGTGAAAGTCAAGACAAGGACTGACTTCCACAATCCAGGTGCTCTTGGTTCTGGGTAAGGGAGGTGGCATTCCCTCTCTGCAGCTCAGTATCCCTTTGTGCTCATAGTAGGACTCTGTCTCTAATACTGAATCCCTCACAATGCAGCAGAGCTGATCAAGGCTGGAAAACCAGGATCGACTGGAAAACCAGGCTTTGGAGGCAGTGAGTACCTAGCATAAAGACCAGAGAAACTCCATATTCTACCTTATGGTGTGAAATATCATAGGAGGCAGATGGGATAACAGATGTGAGTTTCAGGCAACATAAATTCAGGAAACTATACATTTGCTGAATGAGAACAAAATTGTCTTTTACTTAACTCACTACATTTTCACTAATATGTTGCTCTATTTAAACACAGACTACACTAATTGATGCTGCCAATGTCATTCCTTGTCAGTGGCTGCCTGGAAACAGATTCCCCAATGGGCTAATTGTTTTTGATTCAGATATTTGGGGTATCTTGCAAGCCTCTCCTCTCACTACAAATTGATCTGGCAAAGACGTTGGCAAGACAACGGGTACAGACAGTATGTGACTTCTCAGAATTCTAAATCAAGATACATTTAGCAAAGTGAGAATAGAATTTTATCCTTAGCATTTTTACCTGAACTTTTTTATTTCTTTATTGGTTCATTTGCCCTTTTGAAAAGGAAATCAAGAGAAACTTTCACCTAAAGTGAAAATATAATTAAAATTCTTCAGAAATCTCAGAAAATTGCAAAAATTTAAATTTGGGGCTTAAGGAGAATGGAAATATTTCACCTTAGCAGATACAATAGAGGGAATTGGATGACACATGTTCCTCCAGAAACAGGTGAGCACCCTAAATACTGTTGCACAGAATTCCTTTGCCATTTACTAGGCTACCTAATTTTTGTAGTTATGCCTAAGAAATTAAATAGATTTAGCAGGATAACCTGAAACAGGCTGCCATGTGAATACTCCTCACATTACAATGTCCCTCATCCTGAAATACTTAACTTTACAAGTACTTTTTTTTTTTCTCTAAGTAAAAAATCATTACCTGATTTTGATTCATATTTGCATATATTTTGGCAAATAAATACTCTCATTTAATACTTCAGTGAATGAATTGAATCAATGGTAATAATCAGGTGAACATGCTACAGTCTGAATTATCTGAAATAAAATTACAGTTTCTGGGTTTTAGAGTTTCTCCTGATAGTTCCTCTCAATCAATAAAGAATAGGATAAGCTCATTTATTCTGTACAGAATACCAGGTGATGAAATGATTATACTTACAGGCTTCAGATCACAGTGAATGATTCTTTCCTGGTACAGCACTTGTAAACACCTCAGCACACACCGAGTGAAGTGGCGAATCAAAGACAGGCTGAAGCCTTGGAAATTGTTCTTTTTGATCAGCTCATACAAATTTATTCTGTGAGGGAGGAAGAAGCAGCAGACAGAGAGCAGATAAGAGATTGAGGAATTTATTTTTAAAGGCATGATTAGTTTCCAGTGCATTAAGAGCTTGTCTTCCCACATAGAGGACTCATGCAGAGGAAAATTACTATTTTCCTCCCTGAGAATGCTACTCTGCATGTGATATTCACAAACACCTCCCAGATCTAAAGCAGATGTAAAATCAGTGAACTTGCTTGCTAAACTCTCTGCTGTTAAGCAACTGTGCTGATTTTCACCAAGAACAATAATCATTCAGGAGCACAAATAAATTTTCTTCTGTCTCCTTCTGCTGTCATTTCTCTTTGCTTTGACATCTTGAGTAAATAATTTCTGTCTAAAGGTTTTTAACCAGCAGTAAATATTTCTAGATATCTCCCCCCAATCAATTCAGGTTTCATTTGGTTTTTATATCTCTCCTGTGATCATCACATCTTAGTGCCTTCCAGTAGCCCTGCCCAGTAACCTGGAGAAAAGGCAGCACTAGAAGATCTCACTGCAGCTTTCCAGTGCCTTAAGGGGCTTATAAAAAGGAGGAAGGGAGATTTTTGGTAGTGATAGGACAAGGGACAATGATTTCAAACTGAAAAAGGAATAGGTTTAGATTGGATATTAGGAATAAATTCTTCCCTGTGAGAGGTGTCCTGAGCACTGGCACATGTCTGCAAGCACATGAGCAGCTGGAGCTTTCTGCCTTCCCCATTGGAGTGTCCACTGGTGGCAGGCACAGCCCATTCCTTTGGAATTAAAGTTGCCAAGACTTAATGGAAAAGATCACAAATCAAAGGCTTTTCATGGTATTTCAAAGGCAATGAAAATTTTACCAGACAAACATTTTTCTATGACAACCAGTCTTCAACTCCTCTGTAAAGAGCTAAAGATAGCGGCTATCCCGTTTTCCCTGTGTTTTTCCATAGCAGCTTTCAGAAGAGACTGGTCTGTGTCTTCCCTGGAGAGAAGTCACCTCTTACCCTGTGTGCCTGTAAGTGACAGACACACATGCAGCAACACAAGGGATTTTGGTTTCTTTGGGATCAGGCTGTCCATATGATGCTGAATCTTCAGCAGGAGCTGTAGCATGTGCAGCAATGGGGGTTTTACTCTAGGGGCTGGGGAAATGTGGGTAGCCTGGATAATTCCAGTTTAATTCCAGTTTGATTCCTTGATTACAAGAAGGCTGATGAATAAAATTATCTGACTTCTCCAAAATTCCTCCAAAATTCCTCCTAAGATGCCCTGCAGCAAACGTTCATAAAAAGCAAGATGCAGGTTTATTTTTAAATTATTTGATATTATTCATATTTATATACTCTGAAGTTTACCAGTCCTGAATTTACTCTTTTCCTCACAGGTCTTTCGGGGAAGAAGACTTCAATACTCAGCACAGAAAATAAGGGTTGGATCATGTCATTGCCCGTGTGAAGTCTGAACGTGGCCTTTTTCAGTTCACCTTGGGTGATCAAAGGCTCAGTTATGCAGTCTGTATTTAGACAGTGTTCTTTTCTAGCTGCCAATTCTTCTGAAGAAGACATAAAAATTAAATCTTGTAAGGCACAAGAGCTACAATTCTCCCCAAGGTGTGTGTAAAGGAAAATGTACTTTACCCCAGCAGTTCAAAAGCGATGCAGAAGTGATTCCGAAAGTAGAAGTATTCCTTCATGTGGATGATATTGTGAGTATCATCTTTGTCTTTCTTCAGCAGAGCATCAAGGATCTTCACTTCTACCAAAGCCTGGCTATGAAATCTGAAATATCACACAACATGGGAATGGTGACATCAACTCAGGGTACCATTTGTATTTCTGCAAATGCTACAAAAAGCACAAGCTTACATAAGCTCAGCAGGTGGGACAATTATTAAAAGATTTCATTCAACCCTGTTAACCACTATAATTTCAATTTCTGATGGTTGATTATTAATCTAAATACACTGACCTTACATAACACTTCAGGGTACCTAATTTGACTTGTCTAAAAAAACCTTTAAATAAAAAGGTTTCCAATGAGCATCCAGACTAAAATCCTGGTACTCTCAAGTCTGTAGGAGTGCTTCACTTTCCTTGAACAAGGCCATGTTTCACACCTACCACAGTCAGACAGTGGGTTTTGAAAAGCATCTTTACACTTAGTGTTCACTGAGGGGGAAAACGGAACAGCTGAACATCTGTTTCACTGACTGCTTCAAACTCACAAATTCGTAACCAGCCACTTAACAGAACAGGTTGCTTAGGACCACAGTGTAGAATTTTTCATGTTCAAGCAAGTGATGGGTTCCTTCCAGCATATTCCTGTGGTTTTGGAGCCTTGTGGGGATGCTCCCCGCTCTCAGTCCTGCACAGCTAATCACACCAGGGTTGTGTATTCACCATGCATCAAAGAGATCTCCTTGTGAGCCTGGAGAAACTGTACTTGCTTTCCTAGGCTGTCTCTCCTCTGGGTCCAGGCCAGTTCCTGACATCCTCTTTCCTCACTGTGCCCAATGAATGTATAGGGGGTTTGATTTTGATTTGTTCACATTGTCACAGTTTGCCTCTATATAACAGGAATGACTGTAGTGGTTTAAAGTCAGCAGATATCTCACCTTTTCTTATTCCTTATTATTTTCAGTGCCACTAACTCATTGGTTTTGTGATCCAGGCATTTGGCCACCTGCCCAAACGACCCTTTCCCAATGACCTCCAAGACTTCATAGCGGTAAGCAATGTGGTCATGTAAAACCTTCAAAAGAACACAAAGAGTTCAAATTCAAAGGGCACAACAAAGAACAGGCTTCCAAGCAGCTCAGGTGTGTGTGTGAGTCTGCTGTCCATGACAGATGGTGAGTTAGCTGCAGGTGAAGCCTACATTAAATAAGGGCAACAGGGAAAATCCCAAGTGACACTTCTGTAGCCCACCTATCTTATATCAACCCCGCATGATATGCAAAGTGAATTCTCCCCTGAGCTCTAAGAGGCATGTTTTCACTATGTGAATATTTATCTTCTAAGAACAACATTTATCTCACAGACAACACTTAAGAGTTGGCATAAAATCACTACAGACTTACTGAGCTCAAAATGAATACCATAATTTTTCCACTTACCTTTAAGTAGGAACCATGCTCATCATCATAACAACTATTATTCTGGGTTTCAGGCAAACCTTCAATCTTTTTAGCTTCCAGGCCAAGAAACCAGAGCTCTGTATAATTGAAAATTTCTTTTTGCTCATAGACTGTTAACTGGTTTCTAAAATTTTTCAAGGCTTCTAAATCAGAAAACAAGAACGTAAAACCAAAAATCAATAAAGTGTCAGAAATCTGATGGCAAAGTGCTTTTACAATGGAACATTTCACAGTAGAGCACACCACTTTGAGCTGAGAAAAGCTACTAGAATTCCCTTCCAACTAAGATTTCTCTGCTTCGACAATTTCATACAAATGTCTACTTTTTTTCCTGGCTTGCAGTTCAGTAAAGCATTCATCATCTGCCTGCAAGATTTTCAAGAGAGCTTAGGTAAAAATTATTTAATTGTGAGGGAAGTTATGTATATAGATGTTTTTGAAAAACCCATCTGTTGTCTATCTGCTCCCTCAGGCTCCATAACTTCCATAAAAAGTTACATTTTTATTGGTTGGACTGCCATATTTATAAAATATCAGTAGCGTCTAGTTAACCAAAGCTTTCAAATACTTGTTTTTCTGCTAAAAATCATCAAGCTCAGATGCCTGAGGTTAGGAAATAAATGGAGCCCAAATCTGCTTTTCTCCTAGTTCTGATTCTTCCTGCATAGAATTTCAGCTGCCCTAACACCTCCACTCCCATCATTTAAATGTGGATATATATTCAGACAGGAGCATTATAAATCAATGTGTTGCATGCATGTGTGGGTGGTTTGTTAAACAGTGGCAGATCTTCATCCAGCAATGCAGGGATGTTAAATCATTTCAAAGCAAAAATGCCACTACTTTTTTCTCCCCTAGACTCCTTCTAGAAATAGATTAACTCTGTCAGAAACTTTCTAGATCTGAGAACTCCCAAAATGCAATTTAGCCCACATCAATAAAATGGGACACAGCCACAAGGAAGTGCGAAAGGGTTTTATTCCTGTAATGGAATATTGCTGTCACCTACCCTGCCTAAGTTTTAGACAAATATGCATTCTTTTTCATACTGCATGTTTCTCTTCTGTATTTGTGTTAGCCAAATCATTCTCCTATTAGGTACCTCCCCAAGCTGGATAATTAGAAATCACTGAGTCCCATCCATATTGCTGTGCTCTCAATTGTTAAATATTTCAGCAGCCATTTAGCATGGCACGTCTGGTCCCTGAGTGACCTGACTGTACACACTCCTCATCTGTGCAGGCAGCCTGTCACTCCAGTCCTTTCAGTTTATCCAGGGATATTCTACCTGAAGCTGTCATAGGCAGTTTGACCCCAATGCTGGTGCTCTCCAGTTCAGATGGTTTTGTATGGACTCTGGTATCACTCTCAGGAAGACTGTCTGGAAGGTTAAATTGAGGAAAATTGCCTTGAATTCCATTTTCCTGTCAAGCACAAAAAAAAATTTAAAAATTAAAAACTGCTATATTCACAGAGACAAAGCCACATTATATTTATTTTGGAGTAGTTAAGTAATCTCTATGTCAATTTTGTGCTGAGACAGAACAAGCAAGCTTGGGCACTAGAACACCCTGTTTATTCAGGCAGGAAACTCTGCCAAAAGCATTTAGTGGCTGCTGGACCATGGAAAGATAAATCTCTATAAATGAGAGAAGAAAGTTCATCTTCCAGATTCATTCAGTATAGGGACTCCCTAGAAATGCCATCCATACCAATGCTGGTCAGCCTTGGAGAGATGTGGAACAATGCCTCTTGGAAACCATGTCAAACCTAATGAAAGACAGGAAGTTGATTTGGAATAACCAAATACACCAACAAACGGTGTCTGAATGACTTGGTTGCCTTCTCTGATGAAGTGATTGGCTTGGCCAGTGGGAGAAAAGCAGAGAGCATCGTGGACTTTGCCTTGAGCAGGGCCTGTGACACTGGAGCCCAGTGAGTGGGAGATGAACTGGATAAATGGATCATAATGTGAGCAGCCTGCTCCAAGTTTGCTCTGCTTGCAGTGAGAGGTTGGGCCAGATGTCCTTCAGAGATCCCTTCCAACCTATAAGATTCCTTAATTTATTTATTTATTTCTCATCCTTTGAGAAAGTCCTCATAGAAGTGGAGCTGGACTGAGACAAAAGAAGCTCAGTGTCTGTCAGTGTCAGAAGGATACCAAAGCCATATTCAAAAACTGGCACGTGGTTGCCAAGACAAGGAGAACCCAGGTGATGGGATATGGATTAATAAGTGGGCAAGCTTGGTCCACCATGTCCTTGCAACAAGTCTTGGCTGGTACCACATCAATACAAGCATCTTGGGGCTTGTGGGATTTGAGTTAAGGATGTGTGCAAGTAAAAATGGGTTCTTTTCATAATGAAGCATCTTTCCATACTTGTCTCTGACACTTTTTCTCTCTTCCCCCACGCTTACACACTTGTGACAATTTACCACTGATACTCTCTCAGTGGTATTTAGAGAAAGGCTGGTTCACCAGGCAAATGAGATGTCCAGGAGCTTTATAACTCACCTGAAGAGAGGGGAGGACACTCTGCAAGCTCTTATTTGCTATTTGAGACAGGCTGCTCTCAAAGGGGGGAGGGTTTGCAGTGTCTGCAGCCAGACCATGCTTCACTTGACCTTCCAGATGTGGGAGGGAAAGGACACCACGACTGACTCTCTAAATAGAAAGCACAAGGAAATGTCACATAATGACCTAGCAAGCAGTTCTGTGCCACACCTATGAACACCAGAGGGACTGAAATCCTTGGAAAATGCGTGTGGGTTGCTTCTGACACCTAAAGGCAAAGGGGAAATGAGTGGATGCTAAGGCAGCTCCAGCTGTACTAACAGGCAGCAGGAGGTTGTCCAGGCAATCCAGCACAATTTAGAGAATAATATTCCTCACAAGAAAACTTCCATCCAGCATCAGAGCAGCGACTGCTTCAGCTGCAAAGGGTGGTTGGGTTTGGAAGCCCAGCAGCCGTTCCAGGCAGGAGGACTCCTTCGAGTGGGGAAAATAAAGCCCACATAGGGTAATAAGTGGGTGTGAAGTGTCAATGGCAGAAAATATCATTAAGTATTCCCAGTAGCAGAAGAGAAACTGGGACAGGACTGCTGCCAAACACCAGGGGTGGACAAGTGGGAAGTTTTCCCTGCACTGGTTTATCCATATTTCCTTCCTCCTCATTTCCTATGGAGCTCAGTTTGACTGGGCCCCTTTGTTGCATTCCTTTTTAGTGAGGAAAAGGCAAGCTCTCAGCAAACTTTGTTTAATAATAAATGCTTATGCTCATTTAAATAATCCAGGATTACTAGTCCTTCCTGGCTTCTCCCATTTATTATTTGCAAAACAGTCCTATATCATTTGTTAATTACAGTCAGTCATTTAAGGGTGCAGTTTTACGAATGTCCTGTATGTCTTTTATCAATGTCTTGAATATGTCCAGTCAGAGAAGTCACACTTAGCAGCAAAGAAAACTCTCTCAGGTAGACTATTTCTTTAGTAAATAATAAAAAATTATTTTAAATAGATCTGAAATAGATCAACTGTGCACTGTGAAATGCAGAATAAGGTCCAGAGAGCTAAAGCTACAATCTACAAATCTGTGAAATTTTTCCCTTCAGGGAAGCATAGAAACATATCTGGCGAGCTTTCAACAACAAAGGTGAGGTTTGATATTTTCTCAAAAAGCAAAGAAGCAATGCTGTCAAGCCAATCAACTTCAATGAGTAAGTTTTTTATTATTTTTAATACTGTGGAATAGCCTTTAAAAGCTTAGAACTGGGATTCCAGTGGACTTTTCCTGAAAGCTTCAGGGAAAAAAGGTGATTTGGCAGAAGAAATGCCTCAAATGCTACCGAACACAGCAAAACCAAAATACTTGCAAGGCATTTGGGACAGTCATGCAGCCACAGGGGAAATGGAAGAGGACAGGGAATAGAGGACTTGATTCTGCCCCTATTCATTTATTATATGAGATCACTTAAACAAGCATTGAGGTATTTTAGAAGTCAGCTGAAGAGTCACGTACCTGATGAAAGACTCTGTTAGAGCCCACATGATCCCTCTCTTGAACAGCCAGCTGAGACTGAGAAAAAGCATCCACATGGGAAGACTGCAAACATGAAGCAAGGCTTTAATAAAAATTGTCCTGGAGGAAAACAAATATGGAATTCCTACATAGTTTCTGTGTTTCCCTCCTTGGTGGCAACACCTGTGCCAACACAGGGTGTGAGAGAGGGCCACAAAAGCTGCTGAAAACACATTACACTCTGAGAATACCTCTCTCAGTTGAGCAGCTGTTTTGTGGGCTGGGGCAGAGACAGTTTATTTTGTTATTATGCCTCTCAGATGCTTGGTGTGCCCCGGTGCCCCGCCAAGGGGAAGGAGGCCCTCTGCCATCCCTAAATACTTACTTGGAAGCTGGTACCGAGTCTGCTTGGAAGGACAACTTTGCACTGCCTCACAAGGTAGACTGTGAGTCCATACATTGCTAAAAGCAGCATTATAACTGATTCAGCTTGTGAAAGAGATTTTATAAAAATAAAATCAGGGTTAAAGTTTACTGAAATATAGGAAAAACTCCACTGGCTGCAGTGGGCAGATAGTATTAGCAATAAATAGAAAAAACACCCCATGGGGAAAGTGCCAAGCAGCTCACCATTTTAAAGAGTTTGCTGGTGCTTTCAGCAGTTTTTCAATAAACATGCTAAGTAGCATTGTACATTTCTGCCCAATAGCAAATGGCAATGAAATGAAGAAATCTTTAGGACAATTTAGACAGTGAAAACTCCGTGCCTAAAGCAGATTGGAGCTCTGCTCTATAGGCTGGAGTGAACCCCACTGGGTTTGATCAAAAGGGCTCCTGAAAGAGTCTGTCTGAGCCTGGAAGAAGCAGGGACAACTCAGATTAGATGCTGCACCTGTGCCAATACACTGCAGATACCCATATATAGACACAGATATAGACACAGAGAAACAAATATATATAAGCTGTAGTGGGTGAGAGATGCTTGCGTGCAAACTGATCCATACACGCACTGTGACCTTGATAAAGGCAGGGCACATTAGCATTGCTACAAACAGGGAGATCAAACTGAACATACCTCAACAATTGCACTGGCACATCCAGTCCTGAACAGAATCATAGACTGGTTTGGGTTGGATGGGACCTTAAAAACCAAGCGGTTCCAACCCCTGCCATGGGCAGGGATACCTTCCACTCTCTCAGGCTGCTCAGAGCCCCAGGCTCCAGACACCCACAGCCTCTCTCAGACAACCTGTGCCAGGGCCTCTCCACCCTCACAGGGAACAATTTCTTCCCAATATCCAATCTAACCCTGCTCTCTGTCAGTGTGAAGCCATTGCCCCTGGTCCTGTCTCTCCAGGCCCTTGTCAAGAGTCTCTCTCCATCTTTCCTGGGGGCTCCCTTCAGGCACTGCAAGGCCACAGTGAGGTCACCCTAAAGCCTTCTCCTCTCCAGGCTGAACAATCCCAATTCCCTCAGCCTTTCTTCACAGCAGAGCTCCTCTATCTCTCTGATCATCCTGATGGGCTCCTCTCGACTGACTCCAGAGGCTGTGGCATATCCACCCTTACATATGCACTGAGATTAGAGACTCTAAAAGACTTTTCCAAACAAAATATGGAGATAAAACTCTGTATACAGATCTACCTGACCACATGGAGGAAATGCTGCCCTTTGACAGGTTCAGCTGTCTCACCATCAGCCAGGAAGACGCCACTCAAGCTGGGCAGACCAGCTGGAAACTGCCCTTGAGATAACTGTGCTCTGTGTGTGCTCCTCCTGTTCACAAATGAAGGAACAAACCCTTCTGCAAGGGCAAACTTCAGATTTAGAACAAACTGAGAACAAGTCTAGCTTGAGATGAAGGGTCATGGGTGGCTGTGAAGCACAGGAGAATGGCAGGAAAGGGATAAGTACTAAAAACTGTCTTTGCTGGACACAGTAATTCCCACTTTGAAACTGGAGATGACCCAGCCAGGGTGATACACTCTAAATCCAAAATATTCCCAATGCCAACACAGCAAGTGCTACAGAAGAGGGTCACTAGACTACTGCATCCTAAACAGGAGTGTCCTAGAGCATGACAGAATTTGCTCAGACCACCAAATATCCTTGTATTAATTTCTTTAGATGATGATTCCATGGAAAACAGTGCCAGAGTATTTTTCCAGACAGTCTTCTCATCCAATCCACACATCTTGCATTTCAAGGGACAACCACATTTGTTACAAAGGTGAGTCTGGGATACACATTCAAAACTCTACTAATTATATCAGCCCAGCTCTTAGTAAGACTATGAATTTTAGTGCATGTTATACTTTTTCCTCATACTTCATCTGTACTTCATTCCCAGCAAGCTATAAGTTGCAATTTCTGGAGCTGATGAAAATACTACATTTCATTTAAAGGCAGTTTCTTAACTGCTCCATGCTTTTCTAGCTACAAGTCAATACAAAGCCAGGATTTTACAGAGAAAAAGCTATCACTGAAAACCAAAGAAACAATTACTTCACCTACCTGTGCAGACTGCAGAATCTTCACTCCAAAATGGTATTTTATTTCTTAGCAATACTTTTAAAAAGCTAGGTAGTTATGTCTATATTACTAATTTTTTTAAAAAAAAATTTAGAGCATAAAAAAATTCAAAAAACCCATCTTTAAAACTGAGCATGAGCTAAGGAAGAAGGTGAGTGGGCTCCAAGATGTGCTGCCAGAATTTGGAAGCCCTTTGATTTCCATTCAGTGGGGAAAGATTAACAAGATTTTGAGGCAGACATTTCTCCTTTACAGTGCAAAAGCAAAATCAGTCCATGCCTTTTTTTAACCATGGAATCTGGGATCCACTTTGTCTCCCTTTCTCAAAACCTACTTACTAAGGATTTATTGCTCTTTAGGCAATTTATTCAATAAAATCAGTAAGTGACTGACCTTCATAAAATTCCCCCAAATGGGTAAATAACAAACTTTTATTAGTAGAAAAACTGGTCTGTGCCTACACCAGTCCTGCAGGTGGCTGAATGGGGAGCAGGTGGATTTATTGGACAATCCACACAGTGGCTTTACTTGATGGTCTTGATCCAGGTGACCCAGCAGAGCTGCTCTAGCAAAACCCTGGAGTTGCTCTATGGGCTCTGCAGCTGAGCTGTTGTGGCTGGGTTCATTCTGGCAGATGCACTCCCGAGAAAAACTGCAGCAACTGTTACTATTCCACTCCATTTCATTCCTGGTTTCCCTGCTCCTGTGGCACTCAGCCTTGTCCTACAGCTCCAATGCTGCAATCCCAGACTATCATCTCCTGCTATTCCAGCCCTTCAAATCCTGGACCACCTTGCTCATCCCAGTTACCACCAAAGAAGCAGAACAAGGTCCTCATCCACCACCTAGCCTGCAGTCACAAAGTTTGTTTTACAGCATTCTGTAAAATCAGACATCACGACACACTTCCATAATTCTCAAAATACCAGAGTCTTTTTCCAGTACCATGTTAACCACAGAAATTAGAAATGGATTAAAATTCTGGAAATTTTTAAATACACAAATACATAAAATAAAGACCACACTGTCTCCTCATTCACACAGGCATTCTGTTCCCCTTATTCTCAAAACTGAATGAAGCCTGTAGAATACATGGAGAGAATACAATACAGGTGCTAAATCATGCAACATATTAAAAAGCCGTAGCAAATACACTCTCTCACTCAAAATACAGTAGGAACATAAACATTTTCCCCACCTTGTCAACTATTTCTGTCAGCATTACTGCAAGAGCTGTTAAGTGCAGGATAGGAGCTGTTTATTCCATTCAGTGAAGGCATTTCAGGGAGCCCACCTTCATCTAGTCAGAGCATAGCAGGAGCAGTTCCATGCACAGTGCTCTGAGCAGAAAAAAATGGATAATGCTTCTGCTTGGCTTCAGATTTAAATTTTTCTCCCGGAAATATGCCAGTGACTATTAGCTGCTCTAGTATTCTTTTGGTGGCCATCTGTTCCCTTTCTCAGCCTCCTTCTAGCCAAATATAATTTTCCATATTTATCATGGCAAGTCAGTAATAAGAAAGACAAATATAACAGGATTGGCTGTTCTCCTTGTCATCTCAGTCTGTTCTTTCTCACTGAGCTCATGTGCTTGCGAAACCAAAAAACACTTGAACTTGGATTTTGTCAAAATTTGTCACAGCGATCTTGCTACACAGTGAGCAAAATCTCTTCAACAAGACTGACAGACTGGAAAATGAAAATTAATTAATTCCTCAAGGGTTGGTTTCTCGTTGGGCATTATATGTCACTTAATGAGGACCAAACTGTGGCACCTTGGTCTGTGGTTCTTGAGGGCATTGGTACAGAGCTGCTCTGCTGTGTGGGATAATGAGTGTGTGGATAATGAGAGAGCTTAGCTGCCCTCCTGTCTTTCCCCTTCCTCCTTTGGATGCTGTGCATGTGTGATGGGGCACTGATGGAGGCGTCCCTACTCCCCAGCTGTCTTAGGGGAGTATCTAAAGCAAAAATACAGTGGGGTCTCTTCCTTCACGTTCCCTGAATGGAGAAGAATGGCACGTTCCCTGCTGGTCTGAAATCTGTCAACACCCCAGAATAGTTCTACTTTCACTCAGAAAGCAGAGTTTTCAAGGAGGAAATACATGCTCACCCACTGAAGGCTGCTGCTTTTACAGATGCTGCTGGAATGGTCAAAGGACAAACAGTTATTCCTTTTGCACCCATGATGGTCTCTGCAAAGCCTTTCCTGATGCAATTGCTGGGCTGCACCTTCCTAAAAGGCACATTGCTCCCACTTCCATCACTCCCACTTTTCCATTCATCCAAGCTTGGCAACCCACTAAGCAACAAATCCTCCCCAGTATTATAAACCTTGTGTGCAAGAGAAACTTCTCATTTTCTCACCAAATAATCACTCAGGCTGTCATGCCAGCAGGGGAGGCATGCAGATCATAGAGTCCTAGAATGGCTGGGGTTGGAAGGGACCTCAAAGCCCATCTCATTCCAACCCCTGCCATGGGCAGGGACACCTCCCACTATCTCAGGTTGCTCCAAGCCATGTCCAGCCAGGCCTTGGACTCTTCCAGGGATGGGGTAGCCACAGCTTCTCTGGAAAACCTGTGCCAGGGCCTCACCACCCTCACAGCAAAGAATTTCTTCCCAAAATCCCATCTAAACCCTCAGTGGGAATCCATTCCCCCTTGTCCTGTCACTCCAGGCCCTTGTCAAGAGTCTCTCTCCATTAGCAGTCCTAGGATAGCCTCCATAGAAGAGTGAAATACAAATCTGCCCATGTTTCAGCCATCCCCTGTTTAGAAGAACATCCTCTTCTTTATTTTCTTTATTTCCTTCCTTTGCAATGTTTTCTCTCCTCCCCATTTTATTACATTCTTGTAAACATATTGAAATTTACTGTGGTAAGTCACACAGGAATAAAAACAACCTTCAGGATTTTGTATTATCTGAAGAGGACAAACTAATTTTTTATAAGACATTGAATAGAGTTTTCTCCTCCATTTCTCAACAATACTCTCAAAGCAAGAGAAACTTGCCAGGATTCTTACTAAGTTTCAGTTATGCTACATTGAAATAAAAGTACATAAAATCTTTCAGCTATAAATTTCAAAGCAGTTTTTTTTAGGTTTGAAGGGAAGATTTATGACCTTTGTAATTAATTTTTTTTAATTACCCACTTTTGAAAGACATTTAATTAAAGGAGCTAAGTGCAATAGTACATAAATTCCTTATGGATGTGATCACCACACAGACATCCTTAACAAATTTGTAAGTTTGACAACAACTCCATGAAGCAGAATAGTATTGGTGGCAAAGGAAATCAAAGAGCTTTCCTTGCAAAGAAAACTCCCTGCATCATGGAGTGGAAAGATGATTCATTCCATCTTAGCTAAATATTCCAGGTAAACAAATTTCTCTGTGGAAGCCCTCCTGTCTATTTATTGGCTTGTCTTGAGAAGGAGCCTGTTCCAATAATGTAGACTAGATATCCCAAACTTTTACATCCCTAGAATTAGTTTAGATTATTCTCCTCTTTATAGCATTTACTCTGCTACTCCTGCGCTTCAGTCTTCCTGATCTGAGTGAGGGCAAAAAGCACAGAGGAACAATGAACTGAACCCTGTCTCAGTGCTCTGCTGCAGCATCCATCCAGGCTTGAGTAGTGTCACAGGGAATGCCCAATGCTGCCACTGCAGGCTGAAGCAGGGAGGATAAATACCAAATTCCCAATGTGAGTGATGTTGACAGAAAACTTCTTAAACCACTCCTGCTCTATTTGCTCTAATAACACATAGGAAGTATACTTTTTGCCTTTTGCAAGATCAGTGCAAAGGGAATGGGTGATTTAAGGTTTTGCTTACATTTACTTGGGCAAAGAACCCACCAGATGAACCTATCAGTCCAAGTTTGATAGAAATAGAAAAGCCAGTCATGGGTTCTGGCTCCTTTAGAATGTTTCTTCCACAGGAGAGTGCAAAAGCTTGGGATATGATAAACTCAAGATTCTAATGTTTAAATAAGTTGCTAGTAAATTAGCTTTTTAAAGTTTATTAACAATTCCTATCACAGTTAAGATCTGCTCCTAGCAAACAAGAAGAAAAATTACAATGCTCTTTGTTCTAAATATGCTCAAATCTGGATAAGAATCATGAATGCAGTTTTACATAGGAGGGAATTAAGGCACTGTGTTGCTAAGGATGTATTTGAGATAATTCCTAACATCTGAGTAAGTGTCCTTGACTGAATTCAAACAGAATTTGGGGACATGGGGATTTTCCAAACAGCTCTGACTGTATAAAGCCAAAAGGACCCCAACGACATCATAATTTCTAGAAAACAGACTGGGCAAAGAAATGACAGCCCAAAAATCAGTGCTCCAACTGATTTTTCTAATGCATCAATCTGCTCTCAGGACTATTCCAAGAACAGAAAATATGGTTATTCCTGGACTCACAAACTGAAGAGGAATCACACGAGAAGCAGGAATTGGACATGAAAACCAGATAAACTGATTTAAATCAAGTGGGGTGCACAGATGAAATGCAAATCTAGATATGTTGAAAATTCATAGGCATATAAAAAACCCCCAAATTCAATAGGCACATATATCATAGAATCATAGAATATCCTGAGTTGGATGGGACCCACAAGGATCATCCAGCCCAACTCCTGGCCCAGCACTGACACTCCAACAATGCCATCCTGTGCATCTCTGAGAGCATTGTCCAAATGCTCCTGGAGCTCTGGCAGCCTTGGGGCTGTGACCATTCCCTGGAGAGCCTGTTCAGTGCCCCTGCACCCTCTGAGGGAAGAACCTTTTCCTGATATCCACCCTAACCCTCCCCTGACACAACTCCAGCTGTTCCCTGGGTCCTGTCCCCAGTCACACAGAGCAGAGCTCAGGGCCTGCCCCTCCTCTTCCCCTCATGAGGAAGCTGCAGAGCTGCTGTGAGCTCTGACCTCAGTTTCCTCTTCTCCAGCTGAACAGACCAAGGGCCCCAGCTCTTCCTTGTGTGGCTTCCCCTTCAGGCCCTTCACTGTCTCCGTGTCTCTCCTTTGGACACTCTAACAGCTTTTTATCTTTCTTATCTTATGGCACTCAAAACCACACACAATATTCAAGGTGAGGCCGCTCCAGAGCAGAGTGGGACAATCCCCTCGCTGGCCCCGCTGGCAATACTGGGCCTGGTAAGATCATTATCATGATGGAAAAGGATTTTTGGCTTGTTTGTCAAGCCCTTAAAGCTTTGCAAGAACTTCCCTTCAAGAAAGAGCTCTATGTGTTTCCACCCATTTGCAGTTGAAACACAGGGAGAGCCTGTGTTATCCCTCTGCTGCCTGAAGCAGAAGCTGGAGGCCAATCCAGGAGAACCAAGGCCTCTCAGAGCTCGTGTAGTTCATCATTACAGTTACTAAATACCTCCCCAAATCCTACTGACATCACACATTCACCTGTGTATTCAGATATGCTTCCTAAATAATGCCCTCTGAGGAGGAAAACCAGGGAAGTCATTTCCCAACTGCATCACTTCAGAGGAGTTTTATTGTATGAAATCAGTACCTCAGCAATGAGTGACCATTCACAATGCTTTTTCTCCAGAAAGTCACTTTAAACAAAAGCATCAGATGTCAGTTTTAAACTTAGAAACACACTTGTTAAAAATAATGTAGGACATTTGATTTCAGAGTAATGCAACTCACTGTATTTCTACAGAGTATCTTTTTTTTTTCCTCTAAAATAGAAAAATAGACCAGCTGTCTATAATATACATGTATTTTTAATATACCTAAAAGCCTTTCACTTAAACCTAAAGGTCAGTCTGAAATCTTTTGCAGACCCCTAGGTACTCTGAGATTCTATAAATTAATTATTTGCTTACTATTTATGCAGAAACCTGCAAGATACATAATTTAAAAATTATGATTTCTTACCTTTGCAGCATTAGTAATGATACTGCTTTCACTGAAAATTGCCCTCATAAAATCATACATTCATAGAACATCCTGAGCCAGGAAGGGACCCACAAGGATCACTAAAGCTCCGCACAGGACAGTCTCAAGAATCACACATATTAATTCTGCTTCTCCAAAGAAATTTAAATAATGGTTAATGCAATAAAAATATCCTATGGAATTGATGGCAGATGGTACAACAGACCAAACTATCTTCTGTATATTTTCAGTCCCTCACAACAGGTATGTCACAACCTAATACATTTGTACATCAAACAATTAAAAAAAAAAAAAGAAAAGCCAACCATTATTACCTTAGGCTGGATTCTTTTATTTCTTCTCACTTGTAAACAAGAGTTACTGCAGAAGCTGAAATCACAGCAGGTCTCAATGCTTCTTTCTTGCCTTTCCCATAATGACAAAGCTCCATGTTTTAAATCTGTCTCCATTAAATTTCTCTTTGTGACTTAAACCTGACACTGCAGTTAATCTGATCAACCTGTGCCCCTCTGTGAATAAAAGCTTGGGCTGATTAATGATTTTTAGGGTGAGCTGGTTGGAATCAAGTCCCAGGCTGTTTTATCATGTTCGCTAGCAATGACACAAACCAAATTGAGCTGAACTGGGAAGCTGATGCTCTATGAAATCTTTGAGGACTTCACACAAGCACAACATGTTTGTCAATTAGGCTCAGCAGCATTGCAAACCCATCCCTTGGGGTGCCTCATCTGCTTTGCTTTCCTTCCTTCTGCTTCTTATTTTTTTTCAAAGACACAGCTGCAGGTTTAGCTCACCCACTCTGAGCATGAACTGTCTAATGAAGGTAAATCCAAGGTAATTCCCAGTGTTATTGAGAATCCCAGCAGCACCCCTGAGCCCCACTCACAGCTTCCTCTTAGCACTCAGAACTCTTGCCAATGTTGGAATGAGCATTTCTAGGTAGTCCTGTCTCTGTTTACACCCTAATCTTCTATAGACTCCTTAGATATTCCATCAGCAAAATGCCTGAAGCTGGAGCAGCCTCAGCTTGGAATATTAAAGGAACTGACCCCGGCGGTCTTTTATTCAAATATTCCTAACAGACTCCATGGGGAAATAGCTAATGCCCGGTCTCAACTCCTTATTTTCTTTACTTTTCTTATACAATACATATTTTTTAAAAAGCAAAAAAAGAGGAATTTGTCAGAAATCATCCACCAGTGGTGTTTCAGGAAAAAGATATATTTATTAAAAGAGCTTTCATATTATTTGTAGGAAATACTTTAATAGTACTCTGCTAATGTGCATTATAAGTTCACAGAATATTAGGGAGACTTCGAAGGAGAACTGCTTCATACACATTATTGCACAAAGAATAATTAGAACTAAAGTAGAGGATCTCAAGGAGTGGCTTCAAATCTAAACAATTCTGTGACAGTGATATTGCAGTGTCACTCTCACCACACTAGCCCTGTGTTTTCAGGTGTTACCACAGCCTTGTCTCCCTCTTTGCACACTACTCACTTTACACCCTGCGTAAGGCCTCCCTGCATGTTCAGCTACAGAGTGCAAACTAATGTCATCATCAGGACAGCAATAAATCATACCATGTTAAAAAATGCAAAATTTGATCATAAATCTTTTTTTTCTCCTTTACACAGAAGAAATGAAGAGTGTGCAGAGGAGCTACTGCAGTATGTGCTGGATAACGTGTCTCTGGAATGATATGGATGAAGATTTGGGAGTTAGGCAGTGTTCCCACTTAGGAACAGGCTGTGATGTGTGGAGGACAGAATGCTTCCCATCAACTTCAATAACACACTTCCCCACTCTTTTGGGAGCAGCTGGAAAAATCTGCCTCCAAATTTCTTTGGCAAGACAGATGAATCAAAGCAAATGAGGAAAGGGGAAGGAGGAGCTGATCTCAGACAAGCTCCAAAGGGGATTCAGCTCAGCAGGGAATATGTTCTCCATTTCACTTATTATTGCAACCTCACTGGGGTTAATGAAGGATGAGGAGAATCAGACTTTTTTTCCATACACAACCCCCCACCCAAAGCAGAGGTGGAAAACACATCTCCTACTGGCCATGATTCTTCTTAAAATGATCACTTCCAAACTATTCAGTGCTACATAGCTCTCCTGTGGGTTTGAATGTTCCCAATGTGAAAGGATCTTCGGCAGCTCTCCACATTTACAGTTCCTCTGCAGGTAGCCTAACTGCAGCCAACTCTGGGTAAATATATTCCATCTGCCTTTGATTTATGGGCAAGGTTCAGCCTTCCTAGAACAGGCTTTGTGCAGGTGGAATGTGTGGGAGCACCAGAACCCATCTATGCAGCAGGAAAATGAGCTTAAAAGGGTTTTACTTAGGGATCTTTCTCTCAAGCAAAACAGCTGGCCTGTCTTCCCTAAACCTGACAGGAGCTTCATGGTTGGATCTCCACATCCATGTGAACACAGCCAAAGGGAACATTTTTTACAAGGGAATTGAGTTCTACCTAAAGTCACTGCAGGACTCCTAGATGTGATCAGAGATTGTTTACAAGGGCATGGAGTGACAGGACAAGTGGGAAAGGCTTAAACTAGAACGAGAGTAGGTTTAGATTGCATATTATGAAGAAATTCTTTCCTGTGAGGATGATGATGTGTATTAAAATGCTGTATCCATGTGTGTGAGGACACAGCAGGTGGATCATAATCCTCAAAGAATCATAGAATCATGGCCTGGTTGGGGTTGAAAGGGTCCTTAAAGTCCATCCAGTTCTACTCCCCCTGCCATGGGCAGGGACACCTGCCACTATCCCAGCTTGCTCAGAGCCCCATCCAGCCTGGCCTTGGACACTGCCAGGGACGGGGCAGTCACAGCTTCTCCTGGCAACCTGTGCCAGGGCCTCACCACCCTCACAGAGACAGTGACTCCACCACCTTGCTGCGCAGCCCATTCCAATGTCCAATCAACCTTTCTGTGAAGAAAGTCTTCCTGCAAACTGGCCAATTGCTGCCTATCTTCAATACAGGGAAGCACCGTTGCATTCTAAGTTCCTGGGGAGCTCAATTTCTGCCTCCATCTTCTGGGTTCTGTGCAGTTCTCCTAACTTCATTGCCCTGAATGCATCCCTTTTCCTGACTTAGATATGCTGAGGAAATTACATAATCAAGGATAAGGCTAGAAGGGACCCAGTGGGTCATCTGGTCCCACCTCCCGGCTCCAGCAGGCCCAT
>VZSR01002340.1:8943152-8961101 GCA_013398615.1 Brachypodius melanocephalos
CCTCAGGTGCAGAATACTGCACTTGCCTTTGTTGAATTTTAGACACTTGTTCTCTGCCCATCTCTGCAGCCTGATCAGGTTCCTCTGAAGGGCTGCACAACGGAATCGTCCCTGTGCCACTCCTCCCAGCTTTGTGTCATCTGTGAACTGCTGATGAGACATCGAACCCTTCATCCAAGTCATGGATGTGCAATTTAAACAACACTTGGCCCAGTATTACCTCACCTGCAGGGCTGCATCCAGCTCTGGGATCCCAGCACAGGAAGGACAGGGAGCTGCTGGAGCCAGGCCAGAGCAGGGACACGAAGGGCATCAGAGGGATGGAGCAGCTCTGCTGGGAGGAAAGGCTGAGGGAATTGGGATTGTTCAGCCTGGAGAGGAGAAGGCTTTGGGGTGACCTCATTGTGGCCTTGCAGTGCCTGAAGGGAGCCCCCAGGAAAGATGGAGAGAGACTCTTGACAAGGGCCTGGAGTGACAGGACAAGGGGCAATGGATTCACACTGACAGAGAGTAGGGTTAGATTGGATTAGGAAACAATTAGGAGAAAATTGCTCCCTGTGAGGGTGGAAAGCCCTGGCAAAGGTTGTACAGAGCAGCTGTGGCTGCCCCATCCCTGGCAGTGTCCAAGGCCAGGCTGGATGAGGCTCTGAGCAACCTGGAGAGTGGAAGGTGTCCCTGCCCACGGCAGGGGGTTGGAACTGGTTGAGCTTTAAGGTCCCTTCCAACCCAAACCATTCCACGACAGAACCCCGGGGGACACCACTAATGCCAGGCCTCCAACACGGCCCTGTGCCACTGATCACGACCGCTCCGCTGGAAGGGAAAAGGGACACCCTGGAAGCTCCCAGAAGCCCGAGGGGATCGGAGGAGCCCCTGGCCCCTCAGCCCCGGCACACGCACCTCCTGGCCGGCCGCGCCATCACCGCCGCCGCCAGCGCCGCTGGGCGCGATCGCCGCAGAGCAGCGCCGAAAGCGCCGAAAGCGCCGAAAGCGCCGAAATGCCGAAAGTGCCGCTGCGGACGCGCAGCTGCGATGACGGGACGGGGTAGGCGGAACATCCCGGCTCCCCCTTGCCCGCGGCCCGGTTAACCCGCGGCTGCCCGCCCGGAGCCAGGTGAGTCAGGACGGGACGAGCCGGCTCCCGGTGCCCGCGGGCGCTGCCGCTTCCAGCGGAGGGAATGCGGACACCGGGAGCTCTCCGGGGCGGGGAGGGGACGGATGGGATCCCGCAGGCCGTGTCCTGCCGGCTTTGAGCCTGCCATTTCAGGAGCAGGAGGTCCTCTTTGCAACAGGGGGTTTGTGCCCCGCTCCCTCTCCATCAGCTTCCTCCCTACCTCCTCGCTGCATCGGGGAGCAGCAGAAAGAGCGTGGTCGGGTTGGTGTTTCCCAGGATTTCCCTTTGAATCGCACTCCCAGACAGGCCGGGACGCCGCCTCGCATCAATATTGGTTGTCCTGAGATGTTTGTTTTGAAACCGACTTGTTTCATCTGTGTCTAACACGTATGTTTGTTCACAGAAAAAACCACCTAACACCCCCCGCGACACACACACCCTAAACCCGTGAATTCTGCTGTAGAATTTTTTATCTTTGTTGTTTTTTCTTTTCCTCGGGGTGTGGTTTTTAGCACTGGAGAGGGTTCGGCTGAAGCAAAGTGTCCAGCTTTGCAGATGATGTTCAAAACAGAGGGATGTGAATGACCAGGGAGCTCTGTGGAGGGCAAAAATACCAGCACGGTAATCCCAGCCTGTATTTTCACTCTCTACACAGACCCCTTGCATCTCTTTTGGCTTATTTTTAATCGAGGTTACAGAAAGACAAAAGCAGCTCTTTCTAAAAATCTTTGCAAACATCTGCTCCCCTACTGCCCAGGCCTTGCACCTGCAGAAAGGAGGAAATAAAATCTCTATGAACTCTGCAGGATTTCAGCTTTTGGGGCATCCATGGCAGAAGTCGGGGTGTTTCCGTTTATTTTCTATTTATCAGGATTCCCATCTGCCTTAGTTCTGCTTTTAAGTCAGGAGATTTATACTGTAATTTTTAAGAGCAGTTACTGAAATTTATCTATTGACACACTCAAATCCATTTTAGAAGCACTTGATATTTTGGAAACTGGTATTTATGCTTCAATTCTAGATGCATGTATTTGGAAGTCAAAACTGAGTATCTATGAAAATTTAGAGGGTTAATTATTTTTGGCTGTTAATTATTAGCAAAGCCTTGGCTTTGCATCTCCATTTTTTGCGTCTGAGTTTACAAAAAGAATTATTTTTACTTTCTTGTTACTTTCATTTCTATTGCAGAAAACAAACTCAAGAGGATGAAGCCTAATAAAGGAAAAACTTTAACTAGAGAGAGAGACTTTGTTTACAAATTCAGTGCTGGAAATGAGCATTTGGTGCTTACCGTGCCTCTCAAATTCCCTGTGCAGGAGAATATCAGTCATTTGCATGGACGTCTGATGGTTCTGCACAACCTGCCATGCTTTATAGAAAATGGTATGAATTGATTTCTTAAATTAATTTCACATATCCTTGTCCACAAGTGTCTCATAGCTTGCTCTAAGAAACCAAAATAAGGGTTTTTTACTGGTACAGTGTTTTCAGAATTGGTTTTTAAACACTAAAACATCAGAGATTACTGTCAGTGCTAGCAAGTGTTAGCAAAGAAAAGGTTTTCAGGTGAAAAACTTTACTTACAGGTTTCCTCGGTGATTACTGATGTGTTCAGTTGGTGAACCATTTGTTTCTTCTTGTAACAGACCTGAAACAATCTCTTAGTAAATTTGTAAAAGAGGAAACTATAAAAGATTATGACAGAGAAGCTGAAGTGGCTCTGGAAGCAGTGAAATCAGGAAAAGTAGACATCAACCAGCTGGCAGATACTTGGGCTAAAGCTTATAAAGAGGTAAGATTAAGGCTGGAAAGTTAATATTCAAGGCTTGCTTTGTGAGAGTGTGTGTGTGTGTGCAATCACAGCTGTGAGGATGAAATACTACACTAAAATTCACTGCAATTCTTGCAGTTTTTTCTTTTTATCTGAAAGTGAGCATCAAATCTTCATCCTACAAGTTCTTAGTCAGATTTTTCTTGAATTTAATAGAGTAAAAAGATAGAAAATGGAGAGGCAAACTTTTTGTTCATTTAACAGTTGATATTCAAACAAAAAATAGGCATAGGCTTAGAATTAAAGCAAGAGGTAATGAAGTGACACTCCTATCCTAAATCTCAGTAACAGCAATTAAGGCTAGAAGGAGAAAGTGTACAGTTGAGAGAGACTTTTCAGTTCATTTTTTGAGTTGATATGACTATTTCACATTATTTAGGAAGGACGTGGCTTCAGTTGGAATAATGTCTCCAGTTTCACATGGGATCTTAAAAATAGTGGTGTGCAGAAGAACTGGAGGAGTCCTAGTGAAGAGAAAAAAAGGATGACAAGCCTGCAGTCTTTGAGGAAAAGTTTACAGGAATTGAATTTGCTTCTCATGAAATATAGAAAAATGTGGAAAGTTCCATAAAAAGCTTGTAAAACTGGTGTTCTTGGGCCATTCTTTGTTCAATAAAAATAGCTTTTCTCAAATCAATGTTGTTGATCAAATTCTTAGTGACATCAGCGGTTAGACAGCCTTTCTAGCAAAGCATTTTTGTTTGCACAACTGGTGTTTTGGGCCTTATCTAAAATTCAGCAGGTGCAAATATTACTGTGGATATTTCTGTTCTTTCCAAGATGGAATTGTGTGAAAATTGGTAATTCCTCACTGAAGTCCAAGCCTTAATGATTCTGACTTTAGTTGTTTTGAAAGAGAAAAAATGGGAGAGGACAAAAATTGACAGCTAAAGTAGAATGTGGAAAGGTTAAATTAGGGAAGATAATATATGTCTGGTAAAGGCTGTGTGTGGCCTCCCATGGTTTTACCCTACCATTATGAGGGATCTTTATATGTCCTAAGAGGTATCTTACCCTCTAAAATCTCTTATATTTTCTTTAGACAACATTAGAACATGCCAAACCTGAAGAAACCAGCTGGGATGAAGATTTTGCAGATGTTTATCATGATCTGATCCACTCGCCAGCTTCTGAAATGCTGTTAAACCTGGAACACAATTATTTTGTTAGCATCTCAGAATTAATAAGTGAAAGGGATGTGGAACTGAAAAAACTACGTGAAAGGTATTACATTTTTATTTAGATTTTCCTATCTCTTATTAAATAGGGGTGCCTGCCACTGGGTGTGTTAACTCATAGGACAATGTGTGTAGCTTGAATTTGTGTAAACCCAAAGTCATACAACACTTGGCTGGCACAAGAGTATATAGAGATTGGGCAAGGGGGAATGGCTTCAAACTGAAAGACTGGAAATTTAGATTGGATATCAGGAAAAAATTCTTTGCTCAGGGTGTGGTGAGGCCCTGGCACAGGTTTTCCAGAGAAGCTGTGACTGCCTCATCCCTAGAAGTGTCCAAGGCCGGGTTGGATGGAGCTCTGAGCAATCTGGTCTGGTGAAGGGTATCCCTGTCCATGGCAGGGGGTTTGAATGAAATGAACATTCATGTCCTTTCCAGCCCAAACCATTCCATAATTCTATGATGTCATTAGGATCAGCTACTTTAAATTACTTTGATGAGCTTCTGTTATTTTCAGTGACCAAGGAGAATGTAAGCCTTGATTTCCAGAGAGTGTTGAGTTTGAGTCCCGAGTTCTGGAATAAGTATGCATAGCTGCAAATGACTCCTTTATCCACAAGAGGGAACATGTTGAGTGTGGATTTTTCTTTTTGTGCCAGAGTAGTTTCAGTAGGTCTGTTTTAGCATTCTGAGTGGCAGTATTCCTCTTGAGCTGTGTGTGTTTAAGCTCACATTAGACAGTGCATAATCAGTTCATGCTATGCTTTCTTGTAGACTGAATTGTAGATATTTCTAGTTTGGGGGTCAATGTTGGCAGTAAGGTGTTAGCAAATCTTTTTGCTGCTCATAGCCTCTTCTCAAGTGTGCATACAGAAGAAGCAGCAGTATTGTTGTTGAGCTCAGGTGTGATGTAGCTGCATATTGACTCTGCTGGAATTTATATCTCCGTTGGAGTTTAGGACATCCCTATGTTGATGGCAGCTAAGGCTGTCCCAAGTGAGGTTAAGTGGTGTTCTGTGTACACAGGAGCTGACTTGAATCCCTGACCCTTAACTCCAGTTCGTTTTGTGGATTTTCACTGCTAAATCTGTGACTGTTCATTCTGTCAGTGACCAACAACCAAGTTTGCTGTTGTATCACAGCAAAGAGTGTTCTGCTGCCAGTCTTCTAAAATCTGTATTTACTTCTCTTTCAGGCAAGGAGCTGAAATGGATAAGGTGATGCAGGAGCTTGGGAAGTCACTGACTGACCAGGATGTGAATTCCTTAGCAGCTCAGCATTTTGAGTCTCAGCAGGTAACTAAAATGTGTCATGCACATAATCACCTTAAAAAGAACACCCACACCACTCAAATTATCACTGCTCTCCTGACAGGATTTGGAGAACAAATGGACCAATGAATTAAAACAGACTACTGCTATCCAGAAGCAGGAATATCAGGAGTGGGTGATAAAGCTTCATCAGGACCTAAAGAATCCCAACAACAGCTCAGTCAGGTATTTAATTCTTCTGTGATGCTTAATTCCAGCTGAAATAGTTCAAAGGATTTTCATTTACATAATCTTTAAATAGGATACTCTAACCCTATTTATTATGATATGATAACATCTATAAATAATTTACATAGGATCATCAAAGCATATCAAAGGCAAATAGACCATCATAAATAAATATGTGTAATTCTAGGACTTTCTTCATTGAGTGATGTTACGACCTCTATATACCAGAAAGTGCTGTAATGCACTAAAGTACAGCTTGACATGAGTGGAATTTCCTCCTATTTTGTCTTTCTTTCCTATATCTGTCTTTAACAGTGTTTCACAAGGTTTTCTGTTACCACCTGAGCATGTTCTGGAGAATACTGATACTTTAAAAATAGTAAGAATGGTTCAAATTAACAAGCCTCTTTTCTTTTTCTATGTGTATGTCACTGGACAGAAAAAAAAATGGAATTTTTTAGTGTGAACGCTTTTTTAGAGAGTTGAATGAGAAGCTTTCCTCTGTTTAAGGAAATGGCAGGGAAATTAGAATTTGTAAATTGCATGAGATCCTTATTCTTTATCACTAATTATCACTACTATCACTAGTACATTACTACTTGGCAGTTGAAATCAGTAGAATTTCTTGCAAGTTTATAAAAGATTTTTGGAGGTGAGGCACTTTGAAAATAGAGAAACCTCTCACTAATGCAGAAACAAATTGGAGAGATTGCTGATGTTCTTTCATGTATTAGGAACAGTATTTGTTGTATCACTTGATACAGCTGAATTTAGGGAAAAAATAAAACTGACACCTGAAATGTTACCTGATAGTTTGAACGGTGTGGAACATTTGATAAGGTGGTTTTTAATCTCCCATTTTGTGTGGGAAGGAGAAAAGAAATGCTTTATCAAATAACTTCATGAATAAGGTTTTGTTGTAAATAGGCTGAGGAGAATTCTTTTTGTTTTCCTTTTATTCCTACATTTTTACGATGTTGTAACTAGATATTGTGACTTTTTTTATTTCTCAGTCTTGGAATGCTTTACAAATGGACCAAGTAATGTAAATCTAACAGTGGAGTCTCCCCTTCCTGTTGCCAGGAAGGTAAAGGTGAAACACGTGTGTAGCTCATGCTCATAGCTTTGGTCTCCTGGTTTCCAGACAAGCTGAGAAAACTTGGGATAACTTTCCCAAAGTTATTGGTCTGGAATAAAAATTAGGATTAATTTTTTGGTACTTTTCTCATTATTTTAGTGATGAAATTAAAGTTCAGCCCAGCCAGCTGAGGGAATCTGTGGAAGGAAATGGGAGAATCTATGAAGAACAAAGGCTGTTAGAAGAAAGCTTTACTATTCACTTAGGTAAGTGGAGTAAACCAAATAACAGCTGGTAATAAATAATGTGTCCAAGGCATGTGTTATTTACAGTATTTAACTCTCAATGTGTATAATCCATAGTTTGGAATTGGTTTGTGTTTGTTCTTTACGTGTGTAAGAGAACAACATAAACTTTATCAAGCAGTGTCTGAAATAGGTGGAAATCTTAATGGAAAACATTCTGAAAGCAAATTTTTGTCCATTTTCATTGGGTGACTCATGTAAAAAAGCACATCAACAGCAAAACGTACTGTCTAAAAATGATGCTTCCACTTTTCCTACATTTAGTAGAAAAAGGTGTTTACAAAGTTCACTTCCCATGATCAGTTGACAGCAGAATAGATACTTGCAATTTGTATTTCTGTTTGTGCAGTAGAATCTTCTTGTGCTATTATGTTGTGCAGGAGTTGTTTAGGTCACTTAAAAAATCACCAGCAAAGGTGTCAGCCAAAGCAGGTTTGATACAAATTTGCAGAACAGCGAAAAAGTTCAAAGGCAGGGTTCACTCTATTACTATACAGATAAAACAGAGAGGAAAATTGGATTACAACCAAATCTGAGATAATTTAGGCAGAGATGGGCAGCAGCAATTTTCACAAACTTGGGAGTTTGCAAGCTCCAAGAGGCATCTCTCTCAGAGGGAGATGCTGGTGCAGCCTGCTGTGGTGCAGGAAGGCTCCAAGGACATCCCTTAGGATCACTGTCCACAGGATCATAAGATGATTGTCTTGAGTCATTTGGAAAATGTTCATCCTCAGGTTGAATTGCTGGAATTCCCAGAATTTTCAGCAGCAATGGTGCTGTTCCCCTCGGGCCATGGGTCAGGTAGGAGATGTTTCCAGGGGCTGACTGATGATCCCTTCCCCTCCATGCAGCTCCCACTTCAGCCATGCAGCAGTTCCTGGGATGGCCAAGAGATGCCTCAGCACCCAGGTCATTGCACAAATGCTAAGGCCTAGCAGGAGTTCCTGGGCTTGTGGAGTGCTTCTGGGGGGGGTGGGGAAGGATACACCACCACACATCAGTACTTCATCCCTAGCCCTGCAATATTCCTCAGGAAGAATTGCTTCAGAAAGGGTTGGAAGGGGGTGCTCTGGAGTCTCCATCCCTGGAGGTGTCCCAGGAATGCCTGGACGTGGCACTCAGTGCTCTGGACTGGTGACAGGGTGGGGATTGGGCACAGGTTGGACTTGATTTTGGAAGTCTTTTCCAAACTTAATAATTCTGTGATTCTGCAATGGGAACAAGGCTCATTTCAGGCATGGACAAGCCTCACTTTGTGAAAACGCTGCATTTTTATTGCTACTTTGCAAATTGCTGATATATCTGTAAAACTGAATGTGTGGCTAAGACCTTCCTCTGGGTTTTGCTGGTTACAGCTCCCTTACAGGTCTTTAGGGAAGCACTTTGTGCCCTTGCATTTCAATCCCAGTCCTGAGTTTAGTATTCCACTGGGATTTAGCCACGTGTGCTCTGTGCAGGAGCTCAGCTGAAGACCATGCACAACCTGAGGCTGCTGAGAGCTGATATGTTGGATTTCTGCAAACACAAGCGCAATCACCGCAGTGGGGTGAAGCTGCACAGGCTTCAGACTGCCATGTCCCTCTACTCAACTTCCCTCTGTGGCCTGGTGTTGCTGGTGGATAACAGGATCAGCTCATACAGTGGCATCAAAAGAGGTGAGCCTTCTGATGGGAGGTATCACGTCAGGGAAAATGAATAAAATAATAAATGAGAATAAAATCTTGCTGTCTTCTCTCACAGAAAAGTATTCTTTGTAAAATTAAAATTCAGTGGATGTGGTATTGCAAAAGGGTAACATGCAAAAAGAGACATGGATGAGGGTGGGGGATAGTGTTGTGCTGTTCTCTCTCATCTTTTCCCTACATTTTGTGTCTGAGTAACAAATAATATTAAAGAGGACCCTTCAATATGGATTTAGACAAATTTATTGTTGGAGTTTCTAACTCTTTAATACCAGATTATCACACTGAATCTATTTGCAAAATTGAAAAAGAAATATGCCCAGATTTTAAAGTGATAGATAAATATATAAAAAATACCATGTGCTTTTGATACTGTGAATTCCATTAAAAATGAACAATAGGAATATGACTTATCTGCTCCTGGAAAGTTTGATTAATAGACATTTTAAGTGCATGTCTTTTGAGTAAGTGGGTACTATCATGGTGTTTTCTATCAAGGTTAACCAATGAAACTTCCGTTTATTCCTGTTTTACTTTCTCACCTCCATCTTGAAGTTTAATACCAAAACACTCACACTTGAAATATCTTTTTTTGACTACTTGTCATTATTCTTGCATGCCATTAAAAATGTACTGTGGTGGTTGAAATTTCCAGGAACCAGTTGGAATCAGGTTTGTAGCAAGAAGCAGAGGGAAGTGTACCAGGAAAAACTGCAGTTGCATTTGTGGTGTTGATGGTTTCCAAGTTGTTTAATTGTAGCAGTATTATTTTGTACTTGTACTTATTTTGCAGGTACTTCTTAAACTGTTTAAATATTTAAATGAATAACAAAAGGAGAAGATGGGGGTTTATGCTAAATTTTATGTAATGAGAGAAGGCAGACATTTAAATAATGCCATTAAATACAAAATTGCATCTTCTAGCCACCAGCTGGATCTTGCAGCCACAATAGAGGGGAAAGTATGGGACCATGTCACAATTTGTCAATATAATCCTAAATAAATTTTGGAAGAGGAGTCCAGTAGGGCTTTATCTAGTTTTGGAGAGTTTGCCTTTATAGCTGGATTTACTTGATCACTAGAGTAGAATTACATCATGTTAGCACAACCTCAGGGCATGCATTTCAATCTTTTTTTTTTTCCTAGATTTCGCAACCGTTTGCCAAGAATGCACGGATTTCCATTTTCCTGGAATCCAAGAACAACTTGAAATTGTCCAGAAGGTTGTACTTAAGGCCAGAGCACAGCGTAGCAGCAAGACAAAAAGACACTATGGTCAGTGTCAACCAAAATTACCCTCCTTGAAATAGCACCGTGGTCAGCTGGATGCTTGTGGACAGGGCAGAGTGGATGCCACTCTTCTGCAGTTATTTCATCTGTAAAGTGGAATGTTTGGGTTCATCAAGAAACTCTGCATGAAATTCACGGAGAAAATATGATGTTTGGGTGGTGTCTTTGCTGCTCCTTTAAAATGAATCAACATATAAAAGTCACATTTTAACAGCATGGGAAGTACATCAGGCCATTCTGCTTTCCTAAACTGCCTGTAGCAGCACAAACTTTATCTGTCTTTACCTTTTTATTGCCCTTTACATTTAAATCTTTAAAAGTTGCAGAAAAGGAGTTTGCGACTTTTCACCCTTCCTTTAAAGTAAATGCTGAAAACCAAATAACAAATTGCCTAAATGTGTATTTAGCTTTTTAGTGCTGACCAAAGCTTTGGAAATGGTTTTCCTTGCAGTTGTGTTTGCAAATAGCTAGGAAATGCTCTGACCACACGGTGTTTAGGCAGTGCAATTGGACATCATGAAACTATGTTTTCCCTGCAAAGAGCTACTTATGTGATTCAAATATGCATCAGAAACATGAACAAATATGAATACACAGAAA
The DNA here is from genome assembly GCA_013398615.1 of Brachypodius melanocephalos. Taxonomy (NCBI): domain Eukaryota; kingdom Metazoa; phylum Chordata; class Aves; order Passeriformes; family Pycnonotidae; genus Brachypodius; species Brachypodius melanocephalos. The sequence continues at coordinate 8,953,730 of VZSR01002340.1, forward strand.
AACAAGCTCCCTTGAGAACCTGCTTATTGCTGCATCTCAAGGGAAATGGCGAAAGCTGGTTTTATGCTGCTGATTTATATAAATCTCTTAGGAACAAATTTGTTTTATTACATTATTGAAAGAGTAATAGCAAGGTAGGGTGTGGTTGTGGGGACAATTTCCAAAGTTTCAGTTTATGTCTGAGAATATTGTGTTTGCTTTTGTCCAAATGAAGAAATATCATGGAATGGTAAGTAAGAAGGGCAGTGATTTGAGGTAGGATTCAGTTTGGGGTGTGTTGAAGAGAGCAAAAACACTTTTACCCACCCCCCTTGCGTTTTGGGGACTTTATGGTAACTTCATGGTCAAAATCCAAGCCAGATACCAGTACATGAACCTTTTCATGCCCAAGTTTAATTAATAGAGGATATGATTAATATTTGTTCCATGTGTTCATACACAGAAAACAAAATCAGCGGGAACGAAGATAAATTAAAGAATATCGAACGAAACCAGTCGAACATTTTGCCAGGTGAGTTGTGTGGCACTGACCCCCTCTTCCTGAAGCAAATTGTGTTTCATGCATCCACATTTTTAGCTCTAAAGTAAGAACACAATTTATAAACTGAACCCAAGCTGACCTCAATCAGAGGAGAAGGATGTTCCTGTGGCTGAGGCACAGAACTGGGTGTCAGGACATCTGGTTTCTATTCCCAGCTTCACCACTGCATCACATGGTGTGGGGCAAATCACTTCTCTTTGTCTAAAATTTCCTTTTGGAATTTGAGGGTGAAAAAAATACAATCTCTGAGCATCTTGGAGAAGAGGTGAAACTTCAATACTAGCAGCTAATTTTATTTTTGAAAATGGCTGTATGTATATCACTGTTGTGGTACAGAAAAGCATTTTTGAGTGGATTTTTTGAGAAATCCCTCTCTCAGGGAAAGTATCTTCTGTGTATACTGTGATGTTTAGTAAGGAAAGCTGCTGTGGAATTTGAAGATGAATATGCAGTTGGAGAGGGGAGGAATTAAGTCCATACAACCCATGGTTGAGTGAGGGCTTATTAAAATTGATTTCCTAACTGCCTTAAGTATTGTTAGTGGGAGTGGATTGTAAATGAACTTGGACCAGATAAATCCAGATGTGTCTTGCAGCAGTGGCCTGTCTATTACTGCTTGTAGATGGTCACTGCTGGGGATTCCTGCCTCCTTAGCAGTCATCCAGAAGGAGTACAGACCCATTCTGCAGCTGTTCCAGTTCAAAGAAAGGATCTTAACTTCAGTGGCCAGTGGGCATAGGTTTGAAGGAAGATGTTTATTTGTTGATTGAAACAGTGGGGGTATTGCACACCTGCTTTTCCCTTGACTGTACTGTAGGCTTTACATCTCCAGTGCAAAGGAACGATGGAGAGACCTGGATTTCACTGCCTTTCACCTTTGATAATTAATAACAAGTCTAAAAATGCCCCCAAGAAGATGTCTTGGTTACATTTTCAAACAGCTTTGTAACTCACCTTCCCACTACTCTGAATTATTTAGAATTCTAATGGTCACTAATCCCTTTGTGTTCCACTGTCATATCTCAGTTGTTACATAACCCACTATCTTTTTCCACAGGCTCTGTGCATCCTTTATTTGAACCCATCCTTTTTTGGCCTTTCCGCCTCCCACATCTGTCTGCAATTCCATGCTTGGATTGTGTATTTTGAGTATTGCACCTCCTCTGGGTTTGTTTTTCTGTTTTGTGCTATATAGAGATCATATCCTGTACTGGCACTGTTATGGTTTATTACACCATGTGGCCATGATGCCAGTGGAGCCCATCAAAGCAGTGGAGAGGGTGTGGGATGGATGTATAACAGTGACAGTCCAAGAGATTTTAGATCTCCTATGTATGTTCCCATCTCTGCTGTATATTTGTATTTGCCTCTTAACTTTCTTACATTGCCAAACAATTGGATTTCAGTACAGATCACTACCATGCTTTCTTGCCTTCCTGGTTTTCCCTGTTGTGCAGGAGAGTTCTACATCACACGGCACTCCAACCTCTCAGAAATCCATGTTGCCTTTCACTTGTGTGTGGATGACAACATCAGGTCTGTGAATGTCACCGCCCGGGACCCGGCCATCATGGGGCTCAGGAACATCCTCAAGGTCTGCTGCACACACGACATCACCACCATCAGCATTCCCCTCCTGCTGGTGCATGAAATGTCAGAAGTAAGTAAATGAAAATGTTTGGGCTGGTTGTATATCCTTGGATTTTTGCAGAGAGGGTGTTTCATGCTGATTTAGGCCAAGTGAGATGGGTTTTCTCACTCACAGGTTTCTGCCACACCACATGGCACTTGTATCTACATGGTGACCCAAATTAAGGAGCTGGACCAATTGAAAACATCTCAGCCAACTGAATCGCTCAAAGTTTTTATTCCCACCCCTCCTTTTGGACAATTCACTTCCTGGATCCAGCTCACTGCAGTTGTACAAGTATTAATAAAAGATGGGACTACGCAACTGGAAGCTCTTGCTTAGAAACTCTACCTTCAGAGTTGCCGATGCAGTAGTGATACTAGATCCCCACTTTTAATTATCATTAGCTGTAAAACATTAAAACTAAGTCTTGGGAGCAGCAGAACTGGCAAAGCTTGGCTTAGAGTTCTGTAAATCTAAACACCACCTTTACCTTCTGTAAATGTTCTACCACCCACCTTAGCCCTACACAGGAGCAACCAAATTTCATCTTCACTTCGAATGTCTCCTCCTTCACTGCCTAATTTCTGTCCCTGCTTCCTCTCTAAGTGTCCTCAAATACTGGCTGGGCAAGAGGCAGCATATTGCTGATGCTCTTTTTGTTCTTACTTACTGTTCTGAGTTTTGTATTTTCTTCTGTAGTGGGACTCTGATGTAGGGCTTGTCCCTCAATCAGCTGTAACATTTCTCAGTACACAGCAATTTAAAATGATTGGCAGCCTCTTTTCTCTGTCACAGATGGCTCACAGAGAAGAAAAGGGGTAGGAAGGCAGGGAAAGAAGCAATGGGCAGGGGGTACAGCCATATGCCTCATATCCTGAAGAGCTGGAAAGTCTGTAAACATAAAGAAATGAGAAAAAGAAGATAATTATGTCATCTATGCAAGGATGTCGTAACAATTAGTCTGTTGGAGGGGTTTTTTTTGAAAAAACCCTTTGATTTTTCACTTGTAAAATTCAATATTGCCTTTTCTTCATGGAAAATGGATGACTCACAGCAAGATAAATGCTTACCAGTGGATTACCTTTAACAGTGACTGGTTTTATAACAGAATTTGACTGGAACACAGAGTAGAAGTGACTCTTTTTTGCAGCATCGGGGTCTATTATCTTGAAAAGCAAGCAATGAAAAGGGTAAAAATACCCTATAATGAAGCTTCTAAAGGATGTATTTCCATACATAAAAATAGACTTCTAGGAACAGATGAGATTATTTCTGAAATTTTCCATCTCTTGTACTGGGACCTTTTTTTGGGCACAAATGCAAGTAATCAACATGCAATACAGCAGCCCGGGTCACTCATGGGGCCCAGTTGCTGTTTCAGAAATTTATTAAGTATATTGACTTTTTTCTTAATTAAGGTGCCACCTGATTATATTCTTCTTCTGTTTTTTTGTTTCCTCTAAACATGCTTAGTTTTAGCTTCTGTTTGCATATCTGTATTTTAAACTTCAAATAAAGCACACGACCAAGCGTTCAACATGCCTTGAGGTGTGTGAAACTGAAGAATTATCTTCTTGTCTAGTGCTGGATTCTTAAAAGGTCCTGGTAAAACATTTTACCTTTTGTATTAGGCTGTAAGTCTTTGCAGAAGGTGAGCTGGGTGGTAAGTGTGTGTTCAGGCACAACTGCTTTGTATGACTTGCATTGGCAGCTTGCTCATTACAGTGCTTGGCAGCTGGCTGACCTGATTTGAAACACACAAATCTGTAACTCCTTGTTGAGGGAAGAGTGAATAATGACAGGTTTCTGAAAGTTACCCTGAACTCAGTGCCTTTGGCAGCCGCAGTTCTGACTCTGCATTTACCACCTACAGAAGAGCATTTTTGTGAGGTGGTTAACCAGGAGCCCAGCTGCAAAGATGTTTCCATGCTTCCCTGGGACAGGCATTCATTAGCTGTGTTCTCTGTGCTTTTCCCTAAGGTTTTCTCCTAATGCAGATGGAAGAGTGGTGTTTACAACCTCACAAAAATAATCACAGGATCACAGACTGCTTTGGGTTGGAAGGGACCTTAAAGCTCATCCTGTCCCATCACCAGCCAAGGGACAACTTGCACTATCCCGGGTTGCTCCAAACCCCATCCAGCCTTTCCTGGAACATTTCCAAGGATGGGGCAACCTGTGCCAGGGCCTCATCACCCTCAGAGGGAAGAATTTCTTCCTCATATCCCATCTAAACCTGCTCTCTGTCAGTTTGACTGTATTGATCTCAATGAAGCCATTAGATTTCATTATTATTTCTATGAAAAAAAAAATCAAGAATTCTGTTTTCCTTTTTTTTTTCCTATGGCAAGAACCACAAAAACAGATCTCTCTGGTCTGATCATTAAGTTAAATGAAGGAAAGAAACGGAATTTGATACCTGAGAAAGGCAAAAGCAGGCAAGTCTGATTTCAGGACAAGTGAGGTGTTGCTGTCTGATCACTGGCATCTGCTATAAGCTGGGGAATGAAATGGCTCTAACAGCAAGGCATTGCTAAAAATGCCAGAGCTGGCACCCTCCCTTGGTAGTTTCAACATTGCTGTTGTCCACACAGCAATAGTGACAAAATGTGGTTCTTCAGTGATCTCAGTCCAGTTGTCTCTATTACCATAATTTAAGACAAAATTGTTTTTTTAAAAAAGTAGAAATTAAAGGAGTGTAAGCTGTGTAACAAATACTTTTGAACACAGTTTACATCCACAGAGAGGTTACTGATGGGTGTGTTGACCTCAAATGGTTCTCATCTGAGTTTCCTGCCTTTAAATTTATATCTGCTCATCCAATGTTTAGGATTTGCACAGATGCACCGTGAGTTAAACACCTTGCTAGTTCTTACTGAAATTATCCATTAAAATTTGTTTTGAAATATTTTTCCCACATGATGTGTGTTTTACTGATGTATATTACTGTTTTAATTACCTGATTATGACATGGTTCTGCAAAGGCCCAAGCCCTAAGCTGCCCCATGTAATGAGCCTGTCACAAATTAAATGAAAATAACATCAAAAGGGTTGCAGCATATCTTTTTAATCAGTGAAGCTGGTCTCCCCATCCGTTTTTTTTTTTTTTCTGAATGAGCATAAGAAATCTCAATTTGACAAAATGATTGCATCCTAAAAAGTGTTGAAGTGTCTCTGCTAGTGAAAAACACCCAAAGTTCCAAGTGGGCTTTTTTTTTTCTAACTTTCTTGAATGCTGTTATCCAAAACTTCCTCTAGGAGGTTGGCTATTTGCTTTTTTGGTTTCTTACATCCTTCTCTGTATTTTGAATTGGTGCTTAGCTGATCCTCCATCATTTCCACACCAGAGAAAACTCCTGGTAATGTGGTGAGTTCATGAGTTTATGAAGATGAATTAGAATTGAATCATACTACTATGCCATTTTCAGTTCTTGTGGCTTGCATGGAGCAACATTCTGTTATTTCCCTGAGTGCCCACAAAATTTAACCTCTCTGTTCCTCTACAATAGTCTGAGGAATGGTGTCATATCCTGCTGTGTTGATCAGTCATTGTTAGGCTCAGTTCCCATCACTGATTGCTCAAGGTGCTCCTGAGAGAGAACTTTTCTTCTTAGTCACTTGCTTTTCAGTAAGCCAAAGCAGTGATCAGAACCAGCAATAAACCTTACTTGTGACAGAAAGCACACATGGACAGACGAGTTATAATAAACACTAAGTGTTGCTTCCAGAGTGCTTGAAAATTTAAAAAGTCAAGGAGCAACCACAACAAAAAGTACAAAAAAAAGTACAAATCAGACAAAGCTTGTCTGATTAATGTGGTGTGTACCCTAAAAGCAGCATGTAGGGTTGCAGGGATTTACATAATGAAAGCTTTATGAAAAGATATTTCAAACTTACCCTGTTTTTAACATATAGTGTATTTTGGGGGGAAGGCAGGAGGTCCTCCCACCTAAGGGAGAACTTTGGCTTTCAGTAGTTGTTCAATGAAGCCACACATTCAGTTTATCAGTTGTGTTATCACTGGGCATTCTTAGATCACCTTCCTTCTCAAATAACTTTCTTTAATCCTGAAATTAACCTTTCTGATAAGAACAGATTGCACTGTGTGTTTGACATTGCAAAACAGAGACTGGCTTTAGTGAATAGAAAACTGTGTAAAGCTTAAGTTTGAAAAGGTACTTAGAATGATAAATTGGTTTCCACGTCTGTATTCCTATATTCAGAGTAGAAAGTGCTCATCTTCATGTTGAAGAATATAGCAGAAAGAAACAGATACTGTTTTCTTCTTTCTGAGACGTGTTTGCAGTGAGTCATTCTGTTTCTGATAGAATTACATCACCATGGTGTAATTGGCTTTGTAGCATACAGCCAAAAAACATTTAATGAACTTTAAACTTACTTAGCCCAGTGCTTGTAGCCGTATCTTAAACCACTGTGGTTTTTCACATCACGTTTTGCTATTTTACTTCAGGTAAAGATTTGCTGTTGGTATCTGAAAGTCCTTCATCAGATGAAGATGAATTTTATTTGTTCTCACTCTTACCATAAATGCATCTTAAGGAAGAAGGGCTTCTTCCAGTTCCAGTATTAGAGAGAAGGTTTTACTGAAGGTTGTGGATATGCCAAGAAACCTTAAAGAAAATCAAGAACAGATAGCAGTCATCATTGTGTTATTAAGGCGTGGTCAGGAGCCTGCCTTTGATTTGCTGAAGCATGAACCTGACAATTATCAGTTGAATAGTAGACTTTTTCTGGAGCTCCACAGGGGAATTGAACAGCTCAGTTTCCAGTGGGTTTGACATCTCACATAATACTGTTCTGACACTGGCTCTCCTAGCAAGCAACGAGGAGTGGTTGTGCTTTCATAGTTACCTGTAAGGTGTGTACACCTGTGTAGAACATTCTGAAAACTAGGTCCCTAGTGCTGCTTGAAAATTGTGTTCTAGGGCAAAAAAATTACTGCTTTTACTAATTTCCCTAGTATTCTTGCTGGTTAGATGTGTGGGGCATTGAGGCTTTTTATTTCTTCATTTTAGGAGATGACCATTCCGTGGTGCCTGAAGAGGGCAGAGCTGGTGTTCAAGTGCGTCAAAGGTACGGGAGTGGAGCTCCAGTGGGATCTGAGGAGCCAGGCCAGAGCAGGGACATGAACTCATGAAAGGGCTGGAGCAGCTCTGCTGGGAGGAAAGGCTGAGGGA
>VZSR01002340.1:8961201-9011773 GCA_013398615.1 Brachypodius melanocephalos
GGGGCTCCCTTCAGGCACTGCAAGGCCACAGTGAGGTCACCCCTGTTTCTCAGTGAAAGGAAGCCATGGAAGGAGCTCCTCACACACTGTTTGGAGAAACCCTCACTTCTGCTGTGTGTCACTGTGCTGCACAGTAGGACTGATTATTCTGTCCTCAGAGTAGGTATTCTGCAGAACTCCTCATCAGATTTTTCTACATTTCATTCAGATTGCCCAAGTCTGATTTAAAGGCAGTTGAGAATATTCCTAATTAAGGCAGTTCAAACCCTATTTGTGTGTGAAAACTCCCTCACTGCCTGCTCATGCTCTAACTGCTGGGGAGTATTGCACAGGTAATCCAGACAGTGTCAATGCTGGTCTTTTAGGTTTCATGATGGAAATGGCCTCATGGGATGGAGGAATTTCTCGGACTGTACAATTCCTGGTACCACAGGTAGGTGAAACCAAAGTCATATCCAGCCTAGGAGGCTGCTGGTACAAAGTCACGTCAGCAGATCTACTATTGCTTGCCCCTTTTGAGTGAGTTTAAATTAATCAATCTGGTTTTGTTTCCTTGCCTATAAAAGAAAAGTAAGGTGGGTTTATATTTTTGAATATCCAGTAGTATTTTCTGAGAGGATGCTACTTTTCAAACTGGGAAGTCGACCTTTACAGATGGTGAATGCATCACATTTGAAATTTGCTGTTAATTACTCTGATGGGCTAACCTTGTGTTACATAACCTGAGTTGTTTATTAGTCATGTTGTCTGACAACATGGAAAGATGCAGCGCAGAAAGCTCATCATGCTTCCACAAAAACATTAATTACTCCAGGTATTGGAAGTTAGTTCTGATTTATATTCTGAAATTATTTAATTTGGAGTTCTAGTTGATCTTTTAGAAACAGGAAGATACCCAAAAATGGCCAGCACAAGTTCTAAAAAGCAGTAAAAGTAGAGTTATGTTAGGAAAGGAGTAACATGTATGTCTTGACAAAGTAGAAAGCTGCTGAGCAAAGAGGAAGCCACAAATAAATTCCAAAGTTGAATCTAGTCCTGAAATGCAGAGAGCAGGAGTCCTGTAGATAACAAGCAGCACTGTCCTGCTTATGTTTGGTAGAAATAATCAATCCCTGGAACAAGAAATCTACTGGAAATGGATATGTGGATATGTCAAATAAACTGGCAGCCAGTGTTTTTAGGTCAATCTTCTACCTGGGTTCAGTAGAATTATAACACATTGTTTGAAAATTATTTTAGTTGTCTTCTGAACAGCAGTGATTTCTCTTAAATACCAAGAAACAAAGTTGAGAGAGACTTAATTCTTCCAAACCACAAAAAGCCAAAGCTTACCTGTGTATTGTTTGGTTTTTTTTCCCAGACAATTTCTGAGGAAATGTTTTACCAGCTGAGTAACATGCTGCCACAGATCTTCAGAGTATCCTCCACACTGACTCTGACCTCCAAGCACTGATTTCTGTGGGACACTAACCTGTATCCTGTTGGCAGAGGATGAGATTAAGGAGGTTCTGGACTAGGATGTCTCTTTCCTGTGGACTGATGACCCCAAAGTGGCATTTGTTGCAATTTCAAGAATCATATTGTAATAAAAGATAAATGTTGTCCGTACTTGGCTGGTAGCAGCTGATTTTTGCCTCTTGCTTTATTTCAGCACAGGATTGATGATAAATTCCTCACCTTTATCTGAAAGACATTCAATATATCTTGTATGAAATCAACAGAAATAAATAGGTAATTCTCATACATAGGTAGTAGCAATAAGAGCTTATGCTAGGAATGGGATCTTCTGGCTTCTACAAACATTTTCTGAATTTTCTCAGTGACTTTTACAATAATATGGAGCACGTCAGATATTTCCTTAGAATGACCAATGGAATTTGTCATAGTGACCACGGTGATTTTACTGCTAGAAAATGAAAGACTTGAATCAAGCATTTACCCTGTTAAATTTTGTAGATTGTGGAAGTGTTAAAAAAAATCTAAGTAATATATACTTGTGACAATAATTAGAAATTTTAAAGTATTTTTTCTTTCTCTTTTTTACTATGTTTGCTTTTTGCTTTATTTCCAAACTTCACATTGACTAGTTTATCATATGAACAACTTCGTAGGAGCACTAAAGTGTTCTGGACCCTGTTATACAGATAAATTTTGCTGCTTATTAATTATTAACATTTTATGACTAATCAGAAATGCCAGGGAGAAAGCTCAAGATGCAGCTATGAAATTTCTTGGGACAAACTTGAATCCAGTCAAAAAAACCCCAAGCAAACCACCCCTGCATCCCAATGATGAAGGATAAGGGGGACACTGGGAACTGCTCTTCCCCCATCATGGACAATCTTGGAAGTCAGCTGTGGACCCAGGAGCTGGAATCAGCCCTTCCATAGCCACAGGGAAAGTCCTGTCTGGAACTGGGACTCTTGGGGTTGCCAGAACCGCTGAGCTGACAGCAAAGCAGCTGTGGGGGTGAGGGTTCCAGGTGGTGGGATTTCCAAATCCACAGTTCTGCTATACGGGAATCATGGAGATCCTGGCAAACCTGACTTTGAATCAGAAACCTCTTCCCATGTACTGCTGATACTCTGCACTGGAAACTGGAGAACCTGGAAGCCAATTAAAACCCAATTTGTTTTCTGTCTTCATAGTGATTCTTTTAAAATGTTATTTAGCTTAATAAATGTGAAGATTGGAAAGTTCTGTTTTGGGGAAGCTGCATAATTTTAAATTCTCACAGAGAACCAAAGGAATATTCACCACTTCATGATGATTATAAAGTCACTGTGTAATTAACAGACCCAGCTTAGTATTTTTGTCAAGTCTTGCATGCTGCAGGAAGCCATGTAAGTGACCCAGCAAACATCTCTTGCTGAACTGTCAAATATTTTCTTTTCCTCTGCCAGCAGCTTCTAAAGAAGAATCATGCAAGTAATGTGACCTAATTTGGTGTTCTAGAAAAGAAGGATGTAAATTCCTCTAGAAGGAGCTGGATTAATCCTGTTACAGCTCATTTTACATTGCTGGCCTTAAACTGAAATCAAACTCTGGTCCCAGAAAAGCAAATGCTCTAACACTATTCTATCTGGGAAAGGTGTGGTGGCAGAACTACTCCTTTTTAGAAGTTGTAAGGTTTATCTGTGTGTGAAAAAGATCTTTGTTACCTGCTTTTATTAGTTTTATATTTTCCTTCAGTCAGTAAATCTGAACAAGGAACACCAACAATTCTTGAGCAAATACCTTGCTTATACTTCTAGACTGTTTGGTAATAAAAATTATGTCCGGTATTTTTGCCAAAGCATGAAGACTCCATTTAATTTAGTAGCACTTGGGTGAAACTGCCACTAATTTCTAGGAAAATAACTCAGCTTTTTACTTTTTATTTTCGAAATGTTTGTTTTCAGTCCTCAGCAGATTGCATCTAAACTTGTCATTAGAAGAACCAGTTGGTCTCTGATACTGAAATGAACAAACAAGCTCTAGTGATGAGGTTTTGGAAAGTCAAAGTGGAAGGAATGGTATGGGAAAATTATTCTGCTTGCTGAAGTGTGACCCTTGTAAATGCTGAATAAATCTGCAAGGGGAAATCTTTGTCTGGAGGAGCCATGACAGAGCATTTAGTATTCCCATTTTTCATACCTGTTCTCAAGGAAGTGGTGCTAACAGCAGATTTTTAGCTGTCTTTGGAGAAAAGCAGAATATAGAGATGGGCTGACCTAAACTGTACTTTCTGTTTGGTCTGTGCCTGGCAGCTGTAGAATACAGGCTGCAGTTTATGTCTGTAAAGCCATCTTAGAAATTCTGTTTCAGTCATGAAAAGCTATTCAAGATTAAGAGGAAAATGACTTAATAGCCATGAGGTTTTCTATTTGTATATGCAGTGCAGATTCCTTGGAAGGGTGACAGCATTTAATGCCTTGAAAATGTCGTGTAAAATTATACGCATGGCTTGAATCAAATAAAAAATTCTTGCCACTGGGAGAGGTGAGGATCAAATGCCATTGTTTAGCTTGTTTAGCTTGCTCATGGTGACTACTGTAAACTCCAGGTGCGCTTTACAGAATCTGAACTGAGGTTATTGCAAGGAAAAAAATGCCAAGAGTCCAAACTTGTCAAGGATATAACTTAGTGCCCCTTCACCTCTTGTCACCAGCTCTGCACCCTGTGTCTGTTTGCTTCTGTGGGAACTGGTGACAAACAGGAGGAGAGGAATGCAGGCAGTTAAACACTTGTACAGGCCTTGTCCTGGCCAGGTGCCTCTACCCTGCTGCAATGCCAGAAATGTCACTGTTAGAAGGTGGCACTGCCCAGACAGGTGGGAGCTGTACCCGAGGTCCTTTCTTCTGCAGTAGTTCACTCTGGACAGCAAAACCTTAATGATGAAAGAGGAATTTTATAACTTTTCCTGTTGTATGAGAGGTGAATGAAGCCTCAGAAGGTGATTATGGAGAGGGGATATAATGTAAGGGGGGGAATTACCATGGAATGGTTTGGGTTGGAAGGGGCTTTAAAGAACATGCAGTTCCATCTGAGAGGATTGAGATTGCACATTCTAACCCAGTTCTTGTATTTCTATGAGCTTAAAAATTGACAATTTTATTGCATCTGTACCTGATTTTCACCTCATTAGAGGAAAGTTTAATTTATGCTTGTGTAGTATTTTGAGCATTAGTCTTTCATGCCTCATTTACTGTTATTTTTTGCCAGTGCTATACCCAAAAATACAAAGCTATTCCCTGGGTATTCACACCAAGTCAGCTGTGTAAAGAGATGCCTGTCCTCTTCTTGTATCTTTGCCTCATGGAGCTCTCAGGACTGACCATGAGTGCTGCATAAAAATAAATTTATTACTTCATACTATATACTGGATGGGGCAGAAGTCAGTAGCAACCACAGGACTGTTGTCCTATGGGACCACAGAATTAAAAGAACATATTATTATGTATAAGGACAAACAGGTTTATTTCTGGTTGCATAAGTTGGAGGGCTTGATTTTATGATAGAATAGTATTTAAACACCAAGGTGTGATCTTACCCCAACATTTAGAAGCATGTTCTTTTGAAGATTCTGGGCCAGATTCTGGGTAAAGAATGGTGATTCATAGTTCTTTATTTCCTTTCCCACCTCTGTCAGAATAACCTGCAAAGAGAAAAAGACAACATTCACCCTTTATAATAAAGGCTCTGAAAGAGAAAAGCCATTGAAATTAATCAACTTAGGATGTGAAGTCAGTGTTGCAAGCTCTGCCAAGTGCAGCTTGGAGAAGATGAGACAGCTTGAGCAAGAAAAACTTCCTCTGGGCACACGCTTTCCACATGACGTATGTTTTTAATTTGTGGACTTCAGTTTGTGATGCTCAGTTCTGGTCTCATTGGTGAGTTTCTCTGCTTTCAGAACAGATATAGAGCAGTATTTTCAACCAGCCCTGTGAAGGGCTGAGAAAAGGTGGAGAGATGTTCTCTGCTGGAGTAATTATCAACACCCATAGGAGAAAAAAGTCACTGAACAAAACAACGTTATTGTGTCATGTTTGTAACACAGAAGTATGAAGCATCTAGTATCAAATATTCTAGGTAACCTAGAAAAACCTCTTAAAACCAGTGTTAAATCATGCAAGCACTCTGCATGGACCAGCACACAATGATGTGCTATATCTCATTTCCCAGAGGAGCCATGATTGGTACTGGCATCTTCCTGATGGCTGTTGCAGTTCACAATTTCTCCTAAATCTTCACTCCAGTCACTGAGAATGCAATTAAAAAAAAAAAAAAAACATGATAGAAGGCATCAACCTTGTATAGTCTGTGGCCTGCAGGATGTGATGTTAGTTTTGATTGTTGTCCTGTTTTTTATTTTGACATTCACCTTCTGCTCTGTGTGTTGCTTGTGTCAATTCCATGTCTCGTGTAAAAATCAAATTTGCTGAGTTACTCCAAAATTACAGAGATGTAACTGAGAGCAGAATTTGGCCTTGTGTGCCCTTCCAAGGGTGCTAAGTTTGAAGAGATACACACAGAGCAACACTGGCTAAATGGCAACTGAAGGGGAATATGAAAACCATCTGTAAATATTCAAAGGATGCAAAGACTAAAGAGGAGGCGGGTTTGGACTGCATGTTCCAGTAAGAGTTTCAACTTAACTAACAGGGATAAAACTAACAATGGAAAATAGGGAAGATTCAGAGAAGCAGTGTTTCTGAAAGCTTAGAAATCAGTCTCACAGTGTACAAATATTTCTCTGAGAATGGAGTGATAGCTACTGTGTCATTTCCAAGGTAACAGGAGGATACAGCTATGCCTTTGTGGTATAAAGTATTCTTAAGCTGCCTGGGAGATGGCAGGACAGGGTTTCGTGTCTGCCTTTCTGTTTGGTCAGCAGAAATGGGTTGATTTCTCCCTCCCTCTGTTCCATCTTTGGGAAGCACATGGATGATCATCTGGGTCCAGACAGATGTGCTTCATCTCCAGTTGGATTAATAAATTGATTGATTTTAAATCTGTAGAAAGGAGGATCCCATGGAGAAAAACTCTACGTTCCTTCAAGAGGTACCTTCCATGAAAGACAAAGCATTGGGGGAAGAAATCATTAAGTTAAATTAATTCGGGTTGAGATGAAGGGTAAAGAGAATCATATGCTCCAAGGCACTATCAGCTCTTTCCTAATGGGCATTGGCTCACTCTTAACAGTGCCAAATACCAGAGCATCTTTGAGATCTAGTGGTTTCAACAGGAGTTCAAGGCCCTTGGCCTCCAGGCAGGAACAGACCCTGTACATATCAATTTAGGAGTATCTTGAACTTGGGAGTTACCAGAGTTGAAGCTGGTTTTGTTGTCTCCCAAAAGTCTTATTTTAAGCTCCTTAAACCGAACCATAACAGCTCCTGCCTGGCATAAATTATAATCCTCCAAAATGCTCTGTTCTCTCTCATGCAAGTCATTTATAGTGACTGTTTCAACTCTGTTCCAAAGAGCAGTTTTAAATCCCAGCAGAAATAGCCTGACCCCACAAACAGGGGCTGCTTCCTTCCGCCTCTCCTCGTGCGTGCAGCATCCAAGTTATCACAGTGCTCCATGCCTATTCCCACAGCGGAAATCCTACCAGCACAGGCCAGCCAAGCCTCCCTTTTTGAGAAATGAATCTCTGTCCCCGCTCACCAATCAAAGATGGAAATTGCAGAGGGTCACTGGCAGGAGCTTGGCCCCAAGCTTGACCAGCTACACAAGAGGATGTGAGTGCTTCTGTTGAGTAGTTGTTTGGAAACCGCTGCCTGACCACCCGTTGTTATCTTGGATGTGTTTTTAGCCATTTTGGGCACTTCTCCCTGCCCATTGGAAGTGGTTCTTTCTTTCAAGCAGTCCATAAATTATGAGCAAGTCGTGCAAACTGATGTTGCTACATGCAAAATGGCACACACCACATTTATATCTTATTTTGCTTACAGTGGGAAATCTTTTGCTGCAAGAGGACAACAACATTTTCTAGTTTTTCTTCTCCCCATGATTATTTTACAGCAGGTAGGTATTTATGGATGAGGACAACCAGCCCCTTTGCTGGGATATGAGACCCAGCAGGTGAGTCATCACCTCCTGATGGCTGAGAAGTGGTGTCACCCAGGGGTCTGTAATGGGACTAAGTCATTTTGATGTCTTCATCAATGACATGGACAGTGGGAACGATTGCACACTGAGCAAGTTCACAGATGACACCAAGCTGAGGGTGCAGTGACACACCTGAAGGACAGGATGCCATCCAGAGAAACCTGGACAAGCTCAAGAAGTGGCCCAGCTGTGGGGGCCCAGCAAAGGAAGGACATGGAGCTGCTGGAGCCAGTGCAGAGGAGAACACCAAGATGATCGGAGGTTGCCCAGAGAGGTGGAGGATGCCCCATCTCTGGAAGCATTCAAGGTCAGGCGGGGCAGGGCTCTGAGCAACCTGATCTGTTGAAGTTCTCCCTGCTCGTTGCAGGGGGGTTGGGCTACGTGGCCTTTAAAGGTCACTTCCAGTCCAAATGATTTTATGATTCCATGAAAAAGGCATCAAGAATTTGGAAGAGCAGGCTCTGTACAATACATGGTGGAGCCATGTCTTTTTTGTATTTTCTTCTTTTTACTCATGATGCAGTCATGAGTAGCTCTTTAGAGAAGCATTGTGCCCATTAATAACTGGCCTGCTGGATCACCTACTTCTGCCTAATCCATCTTAGTTTTTACAGTGGAATCATATACAGCCAGACCTGCCAGACACTTAGAGAAACAAAGGGTGGAAAACATAAAGGAGTCAAAGAGACGTAAGGATGGGCCAAGCTGGAGTGGTATAAAAGCCTTTGACTTCATATTTGTGTCAGGAAGACTTTAATATAAAGTACAGCAACCCAGGACCTATTAACATGCACTCCTGTGGCCAGTCCTTAAACTGGCTCCTCGAGGTGGAGATTATTGTGTCATGAGCACCATTAATTTTCACAACATTATTTCCATGAGAGGTTATGACACATTAAATTACAACATTCCCATGCGTCCAGGCTTCTTGTAACAGTAGGAGAAATGGTGGGCTGGAGAAGACAGCTGGGTTTGCACGTGGTCTATGTCAGTTTACTTAAGCAGAACAATTTTACTGCTGCTGGGAGAATGCAGCAAAAGGTCAGTGCTGAAACTCCACTAAAGTAAGCTGAGCACACATTCCATCTGCCAACATATGCTCACTCCTTGCTTGATCAAAAAGGAAATTTCAGAGCTCTGCTGCATGCTTGCCTTGACCCTGCTCCACACCGCCTGTCCAGTGGGCATCAGACAAACCATTCTCTAATCCTGCATGGAATACGCGGTCTGCCGAAAGGATGCTTGGAATAGCTGCAGAGCAGCAGCAGCAGCCTAATCCTAAACTGGGCCCGTGCACAGGGAGAAGTGCAGGACAATGTGGAGAGGGATGTTGGGAGAAGTGTTACATGAATGCATGAAATGTATGGGTTTATTTCCTAGTCCTGTGCATCCATCACCACCTGACCCTGTCCAAATGCGATTCACCTTTGCAGGGGAAAAATAAACTCAACATTATCATTCAGCTCTTGAATTTTCTTTGCCTGTCTTCTTCAAATGTTTCATCTCCTGGAGTCTGCCTGGTCAGTGTCAGAGGAGGAAATCTGTACTAACAACATGCACAAGGAACTGCATCAACCTAACTGGGCTGTTAAAAATTGCAGAAGTGAAGCTCTTGTAGTTACAAGAGCTTTTGGCTAATTTAGAACATGCCTTCATAACATCAGCTGATAAAAATAAGACTTGGGCTTTTTAATAGAACAAATTACTTAGGCTTTATATTTAACCACGGTCAATGTTAAAGCTATAACTGGTTTTCAGAATATTTTAGGAATCTGATCTTGATCTTCCATGTGTTAAAAACCATCACAACAAATACCTTACACTGCGGTTCCTGAAAAATGACAAGGTGGATGCAGCCTTAAACACATAAAGTTTGCTTTGGACTCAGATCTCTACTGTTCAGAGTCACTACTGGAAGGAAATTATCATTTCAAGGTAAAGAAGGAGACAGCCTTGAACCATAGAAACTCACAAACCTGCATGATTTTTGTAGAGAGGGTATTGATGTTCTAGTTACTCACAGCCAGCTCTTCAACAGATCCCAGACTCCAGTGGGAAAAACGGCACCAATATTGAGGTCTCCTTGATGCCCTGAAAGCAGACGATATTTTGACACAGAGAGATGGGCTCCTTTCTGAAAACAGGACTTGCAGTCTTTAAAAATAATGTGGAATGACCATTGTCATCAACCAGATTAGAACTGCATTTACTCATCTCACATTGTCTTTGGGCTATGCCTTGGGGGCAAAGATTCAAGCCCATTTAAGTGCATTGTATAGTCATGGATTGTGAGGAAAACATCTAAAATCACACAGAGAGAAACATGAGTGTAAAAGATGAGGCTAAAGAATGAGGCTGGCAGAAACCAAATCCATTTTTTTTAATGTTGCATTTTACGATTGTATTTTACTCTGTGTGATGACCACAAAGAACCAAATCACAACAGTAATTTGTAGAGTGGAAACAACATCCTGCATGAATGTGGCAGGCATTTGAGGACCCCCATATTAGTTATTTTACTTAACCTGCAAGTCTGCACTTGAAAACAATAAAAAAAGGATAAGTAGTAGGAAAAGCTGATACAATGAGAGTAGGGCTTGCCTCCAGCTGGCCCCTGAGAAGCTGGAATGGATTGACAGGATTATTGTGCACCCTGGCATTAAGAAATGCAGAGTCTTGACCTTGGGAATACATTATTCCTGGCAATAGTCCAGGCTGGGCACTGACTGACTGGGGAGCAGCTTTGCTTTGAGAAGAGGCTGGGGATCATGGTGCAGAGAACTGAACCCAAATACGTAGTTGTGGTGAGGCAGGACTGCCCCAGACTGGGCTGTATTAGCCCAAAGGTGGCCAGGGGTGAGGGAAGGGATTATTTCCCATCACTCGGCACATCTGGTGTGCTATGGTCAGTTTAGGGCATCCTAGCATGGGAGAGGTCAACAGATTGGAGGAAGTCCAGTAGAGAGCCCCAGGGATGCACAGGGAGCATGTTGAAGGTGTTCAAGCAGAGGCTGAAGGTGTTCTCAGCAGCTTCTGAAGGGTCAAGAGACTGCAAAGCTGTTTGGAACATTTTTGACTGAAGGGAAAAAAGGCTTCTGTTTGCCTTGGAAAGACGCCTTATGAATACAGTCCTGCCTATCATTAGGGAAGTGATTCTGTCATCCTTCTGGGGAGAATTCAGAACATTGTATCATAAATGCATCCCTTCTTCAAGCACAGAAGATGCCAACAAGGTGCAACCCTAACAGCTCTGTGCAGGAACACTGCAGGCCTCACAGAATGAAGAGAGTGCAGCAGGAATGGGAAGAGGGTGGCAGAAGAGGAAAGGAGGAGATGTCAAAAACACAATCCTTTCTGTAGAATTTAAACTACAAATCTCAACTGCTTGAATGATGAATCACAAGCTTAAGACATTCAGGTGTTGCTTGCCATGCAGGGAAAACAAAACAAAACAAAACAAAACAAAACAAAACAAAACAAAACAAACAACACTTGAAAAACCTAGGAAGAAGTTCAGATGAGTGCACAAAAGGCTTCAGAATTCTCCTTTGAAATATGAGAGAGGATCCAGACCAATGGATGAAGAATTGACAAGCAAGAGAAAGTCCTCAACTGAGGTAATGGGTGCACAACACAAGGAAGACACAATTACCTGGCAAATGACAGAAATTGCCTTTAACCCTCTATGGTCATTACATAATTTAATCTGAATAGTTCTATGGTCAGGAATCACATAGAGGTCAGCTGGGCTGACAGAATCGCATCACCAACAATGGTAAAAACACAAGGGGTTTCTTTGCTTTCCTGCTCAAAATGTTACTTAAATGTGGCATTTAGCATCCCTGTTCCTGCAGTGTCCCTGTTCCTGCAGTAATGAGAAAACCATGCATGAAACATATTAACCAAATCAGACATGTCCCTTGTCATTCATCTCTTCTAATAAATAACACCAGGCAGATCACTGTGGGGGTGGTGGCTGTCCCTTCTGTTTTCTTCAGCTCAGCCTTTACCCTTGGACTGCCTGTCCTTGTGGAGTGGAACAGCTGAGGAGGTGATGAGAGAAGCAGTGTGGGCTGGTGGGCACATTACCAGGTGGGAAGTCACAGGTTCACTGTGGAGTCATCACTGTTTTCTGACAGTCATTCCCATTTCTGTGGGACATGGAGAGGGAGACCTGGCCAGCTCAGGAGACAAAGATGGGCATATTTGACTGTCTCTGCTTGACAGAAAATGAGTTCAGCATGGATAAGCAGTAAACCAAGATCTTTTTCCAAGAAAACTAGCATCCACCTAGTCCTAAATCCTCCAGAGTTTCCCGTGGGAGTAGATCCTTTTTCCCACTTCCCTCCAAAAAGAAAATAGCAGGAAGCCGTTCTGTGATTTGTGCTTGCCTGTAAGAAATTGGCCTGTGAAATCTCAGTGAGAGATTTCCCTGTAGAGAAATGGGAAGATAATTATTTGAGATGACTCTAAGTTGTTAAATCCACACACTCTCCTGCCCAGCTGTGTCTGAGTAGCCTAACCAGGACCCCTGTGTATGTGACAAAATGGAGGTTCCCTGTTAATATCTTGGCTTCCTCATGACTGGTGATGACATACCATGTTTTAGCAGATCTTGCACATGCTTTAGGAGTCAGCAGCTGCAATGAGGGGATAGTTTTGGGTCAGAAGTGTGCTTCAGCCTCCAAGAGCTCATCAACTGCCAAGACTCTTAGGCAAGGTTGTTGTCTGTTGTCCTGTTTATTCATTTTGGAGATCAGTGTAACAACAAATCTGCCTCTCTGTTGGGTAATTGGAAGAGAAATAACAAATACAATGTGCTACAACTCTTTTTGTCATCCTCCTGCTCCCAGAGCTCAGGTCTTCTGCTGATTAATCATCTCTTCTGTGGTCCTATCCAAATTAGCCTTGATGCCAACAACACCCTCTTCAGTGTTACCAGTTCTACAGTTTGGTGGGGTCCTTGGGTGTCAGTACAGCCCTACAACCTTTGCTCTGTTATTTTTTTCTGCTGCTTTAAGATTGTGATTCAGATCTCATTCATAAAAGTCCTGGTATCTGTGTTACAAATATCTCCACGCCAGCCAGCAAACCCCATTAACCTAAAAACAATCAGATGGGTCTCCATGGTCATACCTGGGCTTACAGATTTTTATGCAACTTGTCCAGAATCTGCAACACCTGCCCTGCCATAACAGGCAGATTTATCACCTGGAAATCTCCTTTCTTCACTGTCCACCACCAGCTTGGGTCTTTGCAGGCAAGGTGAACAATTTTAGTCCATCCTTCTGGCCTTAAAATAGGGAGAGACTTTTAACAGATTTGAAAATGGAACTTAGGACCCTAAGTCATCACACATTTTTTGAAAGACGTGCTCTGCATCCATATCATGTTACTGCTCAGCTGCAGGACTTTTCTTAGACTATCTGAAAGTGGATCTGAACTGCTGTGCTCCAAAGAGGTGTTATTTTAATGTTGTGCTGAAATACTGACCATGAAAACTTGTTGCTTTAGTTAGGCAGTGAGCACTGACATGCCAAGTCTTAAGAGTTCAAGTAAGCAGAGTTTGATTGCTGAAGTAAATTTTTACCATTTTGGAGTTCACAGGGTTTATTTTACTCCAAATGCTATTGGTGTCTGGGCTGGGCACTGGGCACACGAAGCCAGGACAACATGCCACCTGCAAATCAGGTTACAGTGTGTTTTCTGGAAACAGTCCCTTCATGGGCAAAGAGGACAAGTTTAAGCAGAATGAGACATCTTTTAGAGCAAACAAGGCTTGCCTAATTTAATCAGAAGCTCAAGAATTTGCATGGCAGTTCAGATGCTAATACACAAAAACTCAGCAACCTGCTGGCCACAGATCGAACTGGAGAATGGTTCAAGACTCATTTCAACTCTGATGCGGAATTGCTGAGCACTACAAGACTGCAGAAAGCACTTCATCTCCCAGCTGCACACACTTGGTCTGGGGACAGACACCAGGACTTCTGGTCTTAAGAGTACCAGGTGTCCCAGTGAAATCACAAATTTTAGCTATTTGGTTTGGTTTACAGATCAGGCAAGAAAAGTCCTGAATTTTTGCAAGCGAGTAATCTGTGTACCCTTTCCATACAGAATGCTGTCAGATGGACTTGTTCAGCAGGAAACTGCTGGAGCAAGGCTGTCTGTCCCCTGGGTCACCACAGCCCTGACAGTCACTTCCCAGCTGGACTGACAAAACAAAAAAGCAATGCATCCCATAGACTTGTCAGAAATTATCTTTTTTTGTTGTTGTTTGTTTGTTTTGTGTCTGACCATTTGGTTTTACTTCCAGGATCAAGGGTACTGGGATGAGACACGGTGCATCCCACAAAATGTTTCTTTAACGTGTGCCATCAGGACACCTTGTGGGGAATCTGCAGGGGCAGACATGCTAGCAAAAGTTAGAGGAGCTCACTTAGCCCATGGTTTGTCTTTGCTCTGAGAAACCTGATGAATGAGACATAAAGATGCAAAGGTGATTAAAGCTGAGGATTGAAATCCAGCTCTGCACCCATTGCACTTGAAAAGTTCTCTGGGGCAAAAATAAACAGGAAAGAAAATATTACAATGCATGTAATTCAGACAAGTAATTCAGACGTAATTCAGACAGTGATGGCTCTGAGATCAGGCAGTGTTCCCAGCAGTCACATGCATTGGGAATGGGCAGGTTTCAGACTGCAGCGTAAGAAAAACCGGGAGATCAGTGCTCCATGCTTGTAACAGGGACCCTGGGCTTTGTCTCCCAGTGATGCTGACCTCTCATGAAGACTGCAGATATGATAAGAGGGTGTAAAATACTAGTATTATTCCTTTCTAAAAATAATATATGTGCTTTGCATAGATGAAAAATCATCAGATAAAGTAGAAGGCAGGAGAGAAAAGGATCTGAGGATTTTCTTTGTCAGCAAAATATATCCTTCCTTTGGCCACCACCCCAAGCCTGCCAGAGTTCAGGGAGTGTTTGGACAGGGCTCTCAGGCACAGGGTGGGATTGTTGGGGTGTCCTGTGCAGAGCCAGGTGTTGGACTTGCATGATCCTAGTGTGTCCATTCTAGCTCAGGTTATTCTGTGATGCTGTGATAGTCAAAGTTCAGCTTCAGCAAAGGCACAGAGACCTTGAAATGTCACCTGGCACAAGCCAGGGTCTAGCCCTGTGGTTCCCAATTATTTTATAGCTGAGCCTGTCTCCTGAGAGCAATCAACATTCACAAAAATCACCGACTCTGACTGTTCACCTGCCTCAGCGCTGCCAGGGGCTCCCCTTCACCTCACGGGGCTCATGCTGGGGAGTCTGCAGTGTTCCAGGCCTCGTATTACACCTCTGCTAATGTGAAACTCTCTCACACTGGGTGTGCTCAGTTTAATTATGCTTCCAGGTACTCTCCTCATTAGCAGAATTCTCAAATGATACAGAAGATTCAAGGCCTATGCTCTGAGAAGCTGACAGACATATTGACAAAAGCATTTGTATGAACCTCAGCCGTTTTCCTCTGACTTATGTCTTGATAAGTTCTGTGCGACTAATTGAGATAAAAGTCTAAACTGTCCAACTCCAAAGGACCTGAAAGAGCATCGGAGGAAAATGAGGGGAAACAATTAAGACAGTCTGAGCAAATGGAAGGGGAGGCAAATTAAGATGGTCATAAGTTATAAAAATAGTGAATATTTGCACTTGAGAAAAAGAGAGAGTGAAACACTGGGAAGCTGTGGCTATCTCACTTTTAACATATCACCTAAGTCCTTGCCTTGCTCCTACAAATACAATAGCCCCCCTGCAGGAGGCCCACACCCTCCCCAGGTAAATGTGATCATTTGGAAGTCATCTCACTGAAAAACAGGAAGGCCTAATGTTCCCAGCTACGTGTCACTGCAAGATCAATGCTCCAGCCTGTGTGCCCTGTTCAGCAGAATTCCCGCTGGGATAAAACCTTCTGTCCCTGCAGCATGGCTTACCTCTCCTTCAGCCAGCCAGGAGCACTCCCTGCAGAGGTACAGACAGAGGTTAGCACGTGGGTCGCTCAGTAAGAGGTGCCCTGGCTTTGCAGGGTGTGCACAAAAAGAGCTGAGGCCACCTCAAGACGATTGTCCCCGAGTATCGAGGTGCCCCGACAAGCACCCGCCGATCGTGCCACCAAGGAAGTGGCTGCAAACCTCTCATTGCTCACTGATGAGCTCCAGAACTGTTTTTACACCTTCTTCTCTAAATAAGGAAGCTGCCTGGGAGGCCTCTGACTCCCCGACCAATTTGACTCCTTTCCTTTCCACAGCCAATGAAATCCCACTCCTGCCTCCAGTCTTGGGTGACAAGCACTCCAACCTCAGCAGGCAGGGAGGATGGCAGGTTTGTGTTACAGCCCTGGCAGCCTCACCTTGAGCAGGCTGTTGATGTCAGAGTGATGATGTGGGCAGGGACAGCCCCTGCACTATAAAGATGGCTCAATCAAATATAACGGAGGCTGCCCAGCAGGAAGCAGGATCTACAAACCATGGTCCCCACCAGTCGGAGTCCTGCTGGCCTGTCTCTGCTCCCAACCCAACTGCTATCGGGCTTTAGTTTCAGGTCAGCAAGCTCTATTTGCTTTCCAAAAATAAGCCTCTGCCACCATGCTGAAGGGAGAAAAACAAGAAGGGCGGTATTTTTAGGGCCATTAATTCTGACCACGTGCCCAGGAGGTGAACCGGATGGCCACGGCACAAAGACTTCTCATCACTATGTCCTGCGACGCCAGCGCTCACCGGACGCTGCCCGCCTTCCTTCTCCTGGGTTTGCTAGCCGGGATTGCTGCCACGCACCCAGCTGTAAGCAGAACTAATGGCACATTGCTGGAGAGAGGATGGCAATCTCTGCTGTCCAGGTCCATGGCTGGGATGTCAGGGGAGAAGGCAGATGTGAACTGGGAGAGTGACTATTTGCTAGGAATCAAGAGGCAGCGGAGGCTTTACTGCAACGTGGGCATCGGGTTTCACCTTCAAATCCTCCCAGACGGAAGGATAAGCGGAGTTCACAATGAAAACCAATACAGTGAGTTGCATCCAGAAATGAAATAGAATAGATGTCACTTAATTGCTGTGAACTCTAGTAATTACCCTTCACGGAGTGCAAATGTTACGACTTGATACTATTAATCTGTGCTGCATCTGTTGCCTTTTAAAAGTCTCTGGGATCAATAAACATGAGAGAACCCTTCAGGCTGAAATGTGGCACAAAATGCTTAGAAAAATTTAGATAGAATTTATTTTCACCTGCTTTGCTGCACAGATAAGAAAAGATAAACAAGGTTGAAAACTGACTTTCTGCTGCATTTTCTTGCTCTCACCTTCTCATTTGCCTTTTGAATCGGGGAGGTTCTTGCTGAGTCCAGAGGGTCAAAGCATGATCCTTGAATCCCAGCTGACCAGTATTTTTGGGACACAAAATGTGTCCCATGGAAGGGGTTTGCTGGTCCTGGTTTGCTGGTCCTGGTTTGCTCATGCTTGTGGATGCTGTTCTGTTACTCTAAGAATTAAGGAAAGCATTAATCATGTGGATTTGAATTTCCTGTAGAGGGCAGTTGCTAAAATCTTTTGCAGCAGATGTCATGAGGGACTTCAAAATGCAAGCCACACTTCTTTAAGGCTCAGTAAAAAAACTTTTTGTAAGTATAGCATATTACATAAAAATAATTTTCTTATTGAAAAGGTCCAGAGTTTGACAGATCAAAAGAGTTTGATAGAACAAAAGGCTTATACAGAATGTGATTACAATTCTAGGATAATTATTTGCAAGTCCTGTGACATGTAGGAGAACCCAAGATCTTCTCTGTGTGTATTTATTTTGCTGCATCAGGGATATAATTTTCATAAAGAATATATGACAAGTTTGTTAGGGTTTTTAAAAAAAAGGTATCTGAATTGCCTTCTGTTAGCTCTAGATTCTGTGATAACACTCCTATTAAACTTCATGTTTTTCAGGCCTCTTTGAAATATCCACTGTAGAAAGAGGTGTTGTAAGTCTGCTTGGTGTGAAAAGTGCTCTCTTCATTGCAATGAACAGCAAGGGCAGATTGTATGGGACGGTAAGTACAAGTGCAAGTAGTTTCTCAGTTTAAACAAAAAGGTTTTGAAGTGGTTTGTTTTGGTTTCGTGTTTTGCTTTGTTTGTTTGGGTTTAGTTTGTTTTGGTTTTGTTTCAGTCTTTTCCTTATGGAAATCTCTGATTACAAGCAGAGAAAATAGCCCTCGTGTTACGGGGAGCCTGCCCAGCCTGCTGTCATCAGTGCTATTTAATGCAATGAGCAGCATGGCTGTTTCGGGGCTGGGATTTTAAATCTTTCCTGTAAGGCTGTACAGGGGACACCTTAGGAAAATGAACATATTCTGCAAGTAGTACAGATTAATTAGATGGCTTCTTCTAAGGTCACAGGGCTGCAAACACACTATAGCAAAGCTGAGCCCCCTTGATTCCATCCTGCATTGCAATGTGTGTAGGAGAGGCGCAATTATAGCTATTTCCAACAGCTACTCTTAGTAAAATAATGATCACATACTCCCTCCTACCAAAAACAACCACACCATCAAGAATAAATAGGAAGTCTACCCTACAAGGTCAACATGTGTGGCTGGGGTTATTTTAATGATCAGTTTTGTGAGATCAGTTGCAAAGGGTGAGAAAACAATAATAACAATGGTATGCAAATCATACTGAAATACCATCATCCTCATCTAGATGATTTGCTATCTAAATGCAGCTTAACCTCTAAGATGTGAGCAACACATCTCCAGTCCCAACATCCAGCAGAAAAAGTGCTTGTTAGGAGGTGCATTTGAAAGAGGCTGGCTCTGGGCAATAAGCAAAACAAGCAAAATCAAAGTAATGAATGGCATTGGTTGTATCAATCTCTCTTGTCAAGGAACAGCAGAGTCCTTTCCTTTGGAACAGCTGTAATCTCAACAAAGAGCTTCAGCTGTTTAAAGTAATGCCAAATGTTGTGAGGGACCTGTGGCCATTACTAACCTGACTGATTCCTTCTCACACTCATAATGACAGTAGGATACTTTAGGGTCCCACTTCAGGAATATTCTTTCAATCACAAGTGATCATAAGCACCTAAAAAGTGCCACAAGTCCAACTGTTTTACTTAGCTGTGTCTTCCTAAAGAAGTGCAGGGTCTGGCTTCAGAAACTCCTTTGATTTTTTCCTCCCCCACTTTCAATACAGTTTTTTTAATCTTTAAAGACACTTTCAAAAGCTGTAAGAGATGTGCATTTTCCCTTGCACAGCACAATGCCTTAAGTTAAACTCTTACAGGCTTTGGGTGGTGTTATCACACAGATGCCCAAATAGAATTGCATTGGTGCCATCTCATGTGCCAGACATTTGAAGTCAGAGAATTATTCTGCGTTCTCTTTTAATTTCCTCTGCATTTGTCTCCTTCTTATCCTTGCACCTCCTCACCCAGATAACTCCCTCTCCTTGGATTTTCAGGTTTTGACATGGAGAAAAATAAAACTATTTTCCCAGCTTAGAACCATCTGCGTAGTTAAATATTACTAATGGTTTAAGAAAGAAAAGATTTATTGCTAATCAAATCTCCTATTCAAGCAAGCACTTGTCCCTGGACACTTGCTCTTTGGAAAAGCTTTAAAGGTTTTGACTGCCAGCTTATCACTTTTCCTTATAAATGATAGAACTTCTGGCAGAGGGGAGGTCTTAAATAAAGCTGTTGTTTGGGCGATGCTGACAGAAATCATTACTTGCAAATAAAATGAAGAAATCCATGATATATAATGAATTAACTCGATCTGCCACAGGAAATACACAGTCCATTATCTGGACAGGTGGCATCTGAGTTCATCTGACACCAAATTAGCACCGAGGAGGGAGATTTATTGTTGGCTGCAGTGGCTGTGGCACCACCTGTCGCACACTGCAGTGAGCCCTGGTGTAAAAACGCGAGGAAGAAAAATGACCTGGGCCTTGGTGGAATATTGATTGTACCTGATTTTTATCCTCACCCCCTTCCCTTGCTGTTCCTTAGGCTGTTTTCCAAGATGAGTGCAAATTCAAGGAAACCTTGCTGCCCAATAACTACAACGCGTACGAATCCAACGCTCACCGTGGCGCTTACATAGCCCTGAGCAAACACGGCAGGGTGAAGAGAGGAAACAAGGTTTCTCCTGCCATGACAGTGACCCACTTCTTACCAAGGATATAAGCACCAGCAAAACAGAAGATTAAATCCCAGGACAAACTGTTTCATTTTGCACATGGGGAATAACCTCCCAGGTAAAGTATTTATACTGGTCATTGAAAAAAAAACAAAAAGAAATCTCTATATGTATGTGTATATTTGGATAAAAATATTTGTACTAGGTTCGTCACATAGCATATGTAATACAATGCTGCTGCTCTTCTACTTGGTACAAATTTTACACGGCTTTGTGCCTCCTTTGGTGCTGTGCAGAGAAAAATGCAAGCTGGAGTGCAAAGGAAGTTTTTGGAAGATACGGAATGGCTGTGGGCAACCATCTAATCAATCATAGGTGATTTACTAAATATTATTTACCTCAGACAATAACCTCTTGTAGTGCGCTGTTTACATACCATGGGCCAAACAACCCAATGATTTTGCTTCACCAGAGCTTCAGGCAGGTCACTCCATCTGAGTATCTTCCTGCACCCCCCTCTACAGACTGTGCCCTGTCCTGTAAAGTCCTCACCCTGTTTTGATCATTAAGGTGCCAATTCCACAACTGTATCTACACAAGCAAACTGTCTGTTCCTGGAGACCCTCTGTCTTCTGAGGGGATTCTCCAGGGTCTCTTCACATGGACTGGCTGGCAAACTGAAGACCTACAATCAATTTCCCTTGGGAGGGGCCATAGGATGAATCACAGATGGGTCCCAAATGCAAAACTGATTTGGAGCTGAGGATTTTGAATGGCATTTTGTGAGCTTAGTTTAGTTACCTCCAATATAGATGTGTACATCTTTAATATTAATATTTGTATATATATAGACATGGGATGAGTGAGTGTGCATCTGTGTAATTACATACTTTTAATGAATCAATCATCCCAGTCTTCTGATGCCCAGGTGCCTTTATATAAAAGAAAACAAGTATTTAAGAACATTCTATTTCATTTAGCCTGAGTGTTTTTAATCTCTAAGAACTAGAATTGGTCTGTGGGGTGCATTTTATAAAATATAAGAAATTCATGGAAGCTTCCAGCAAGGGGTTATTTTAGAAAACTGTGTTTAATTTTCATTGTCTTAAGTATATTTGATTCTTCTCTATCATACCTCCCTGAGGTATGAAGGACAGAGAAAGAAGGAGGCTAAAAAATCGTACCTTCCCATGTTGGGAGAGAGGAATTCGTGCCATAATTCCAATTCCTGTCACTTGCAAAGCATCAGTTTCAAAGACAACACAGCAAGCTGTATGAAACATTCTTCAAAGCTCTCCTAGAAGCTGTACAAATGGCACATAACCTTGCCTTGCTATTTTGACAACCCTTTTCAAGATCACCAATGAAGATGCATTCTCCATGCCTTTGAAAGAGTATTTTAAGAGGCCCTAAGTCAATAGTCACTATAAATGTCAGTTACCAGAAGCCTTGGGATTCCTGCATTGGTGGCGTGCTCCTAAATTTGAAACTAGATTCAATGCAATGTCAGGGCATGAGCATTTTCAGCATAGATGGACCATGCTGCTGCAGAAGTGAATATCTGAGTGCAAGATTATCTCCCACGTCCAGCCAAAATGGGGCTATGTCCAGCCTTGACATGCCATTCTATTTGCAGGGGCTGTCTATTCATGATGAATTTGAGCCTTCTGACATGCATGAGAGACACTGTCAGGGCCAGATCCTCAGCTAGAGTAAATCACCCCAGGAAAACTATCAGCTTATAGCTGCAGAAGATTTGGCCCAAAGAACATACCCACAAGGATGTACCCATCACCACCATTCCCAAGAAGCTGTCAAGGGAATCATTTTGTGAACAAGATACAGTTTTCCAGCATCTCTAGTGTGACTTATACTTGAATTTATCTGGTTCAAATGTAAGTGATGATCACAGTGTAAATGAAGAGGAACAAAGGGTGGAATGCTGCTCACAGTACAGGAATGGGATGCTTTGGATGGAAAAG
This sequence comes from Brachypodius melanocephalos, assembly GCA_013398615.1. NCBI lineage: Eukaryota > Metazoa > Chordata > Aves > Passeriformes > Pycnonotidae > Brachypodius > Brachypodius melanocephalos. Next base: position 8,982,950 of record VZSR01002340.1, read on the forward strand.
AGTTGAAAGCAATTGCTCTGGTCTTGCAGTATTTCAGAGAGAAGCCAAGATGACACACTTTGTTCACCCACAATGTGTGCAGCAGTTTCCTATGGAAAAATGTGCATCTGAAATGAAAATCAGGATGTTTTGAGTAGGGAGAGTGTGGGTGAAAGAAAAGTTTGGAGGGTATCAGGCAGTACATTAACCTAGAATCCCTAGAGGTACAGAGAGTTGTGCTGGAATACATTACCTGGCAACCTGTATCCTGGTGTTCTATTCCTAATTGTCTTTGAAATGAAGTTTGAAGGAGTATGGAAGAGTCCAGGGATGTAGAAGGAAACAGAGTTCAAATGCTGGCACACGAGTTTGTTTCTGATCACAGCTTAATCCAGCATCCTTATGACAGGATAAACTCTGTTTGCTCTTAAACCATGGCAGACTAGAGAAAGTGATTGTTGCCAGGGCTGGTAAGCATTGGGACAGCTGGCACAGATGGTGGGAATCAGACTCACTGGCTCCCATTTTGCACACACCGGTCAAGTGAGGACAACCTGTAGACCAGGTCACAAGAAGTCAGGACAAGAGGAAATGGCCTCAAGCTGTGCCAGGAGAGGTTCAGGTTGGACATCAGGAGGAATTCCTTCACTGAAGGGATGGTCAGGCATTGGAACTGGCTGCCCAGAGAAGTGGTGGACTCACCATCCCTGGAAGTGTTCAGGAAATGACTGGCTCTGCTCTGGTTGACAAGGTGGGGATTTGTCAAAGGTTGGACTTGATGATCTTGGAGGTGTTTTCCAACCTCAGTCATTCTGTGATTCTATAAATCTGTTTAGTCACAGCCTGCTAGGCTTACAAACTGTAAACTCTTTTGGATGCAGTTTTGGTGGGCATTTGGAAAGCCCCATCAGTCACTCTGCTGAGTTACTCTTTACATCACTGCTTTTTTTTCCTCATTACACCTCAATGCCAGCCAGATCAACCCAGAAATCACAGCTGAAATCAAAGAAGGGTATGTGACTACATAAAAAAAGCTCATGAAACTAAAAGGATTTCCCAAATCAGGGCCAAATTAGGAACTTCAAAACATATAGCGTCTCAAGTGTGCATTAACAGGGGTCATGCCATGGGCTATGAGATTTGAAAGCATTGCTGTGAATACTCCATACCAACCTGTCATGCCCACATTTTGCACATGGGATTCTCCTGTGGAGTTGATGCCTATTTTTACAGTTTCTCCTTCCTCAGGCAAACCCCATAACATTCTAAGACTTAATCCACCCCTGTTGGAAAGCAGATTTGGCTGGAACTGAATCATGTTCTTAAATATGTGTATCTTTCTCAGACATGCAGACACAGACACACACACAGTGGAAAAGCAGAGTAATATTTGTATACCTCACTATTTTAATTCCAAGATTTTATTTTGCACAGTAAAATGGTGCCAAAGTTCTCAGACTACTTTTTTTTTCACTAAAATATACCTCATGTTCTGACTCAATATGGACTCACAATTGAGACTGTAAATTTGCAAGAAACACAAAATTATCCAATCGTTTGTGAAATTGCTTCTATTTTTATATGTATGTGCTGCGCACAATAGTTTAATGTATTCATAAAATAAAATTTTATACATTTTTGGTAGTGTTTTGACTCTAAATCCCTCTTAACACTTGTTTTTTTCCTTGATTCAGAAATGCTGTTAACTCCTCCTCCAAACCTGGTTTTTATTCACCTCTAGAACCAGAGTATGTATTGGTACACTTCAAATTTTTGTAGACTTTAGTGTAATTCATATTTCTTGCCTGGGAAGTGTCCAGGTGTCCTGGGAGGCATGGGCACTTCCCATGCTCCCTTCCCACTCTGTGCTCTCAGCTGGAGGGATGAAAAATCTCCCAGAAATTTTGGGGACAAGAGATGGTGGATAAGCCTCATATCTCTATGAAGAATAGGAAACATTTTACTGAGTTTACCTCATTTTCTGCTTCCTCACAGAATCTGAAACTTAATAATGTCTCTGTTTCTGTGGTGATATTTAAATGGGAAAGGACTGTTGGAGGGCATGAATCCAACTTCTTAGATAAGTGCAGGACCAACTTCAAGCTAGGGGAAGATGTATCAGGAAGAGTCTCATCTACCCATCTCCTGCAATGGCCCTGCAACAGTTTCAAGATTCATTAAGCTCTGGTTGAAACTTCGGATAGCAACTCAAAAGTTGTCTCACAGATGTCTCAAAAGGGTCACCAGAGCAGCCCATAGTTTGCTGAAAGAGTCTAAGAGGAACTGGCATCTTCTATAGGGTCTTGACACAAGACACATTAGTCCTATGCATTGACAGAAAGCATCCCTCCTGCTGGAGCTAACCCTTACCAATGGCTGCAGAAATCATCTGAAGGATTCAGTGCCATGAAGGGAAAGGGGGAAAAAAAAGGAAAGCAGAAGGCTTTCTGATAGCTCACATGTACAGGACAAGCTCAGGTGGAGGTACACAAAGCTCAGGGGGAGACACAGGTCCATGAATTGTGTGGCTTCACTGCAGCCTGAGACCACATTCAGAGCAAGGGGCAGCACCAGTGACAGTGCTGGGACCCTGAACCCCCCTGTGTCCTGGGCTGAGCATCCAGGGTGGGCAGCAGGGGAGGGGGGGATTCTGCCCCTCTGCCCCCTCTGCCCCCTCTGCTGAGACCCCTCTGCCCCCTCTGCTGAGACCCCCCTTGCAGGGCTGCATCCAGCTCTGGGATCCCAGCACTGCAAGGACAGGGAGCTGCTGGAGCCAGGCCAGAGCAGGGACACCAAGGGCATCAGAGGGATGGAGCAGCTCTGCTGGGAGGAAAGGCTGAGGGAATTGGGATTGTTCAGCCTGGAGAGGAGAAGGCTTTGGGGTGACCTCATTGTGGCCTTGCAGTGCCTGAAGGGAGCCCCCAGGAAAGATGGAGAGAGACTCTTGACAAGGGTCTGGAGTGACAGGACAAGGGGGAATGGGTTCACACTGACAGAGAGCAGGGTTAGAATGGATATAGGAAGAAATTTTTCCCTGTGAGGGTGGGGAAGCCCTGGCACAGGTTTCCCAGAGAAGCTGTGACTGCTTCATACCTGGAAGTGTCCAAGGCCAGGTTGGATGGGGCTCTGAGCAACCTGGGGGAAGTACTGGCCATCTAATTAAAGATACGCTTATAAAAGCATATAAAAAGAAATAAACAGCCCCACATCTCTTTTGCATTGTTTTTTTAGGTTGTTTGTTTGTTTATTTGTTTTATTTTTGGCATTTGCTGAAGCCAACCTGCTCTGTATCAATTTGAGCAATGGAGGAGACAATTAGGTTCCAAGTCTTTAACTACAGGTGACTTTGTTCCTTCAGAAAATGGCCCAACTGCAAACTCTTGTGCTCCATGTTTGGAATTACAACGACTTGCAGAAGCGAAGAGGACATTTGGTTTCCTTGTCAGAACCCAAGATTAAAGGAGGAAGTAAGAATCTCTTCCAGCTGCTGGATGACTGAGGAGACTCAGGCTTAGATAAAACTCTTAAAACTGGGAATCTCTAGGTTTAATATATGTAATGCAAACTGGAATTGCAGTGAACTGCAGTGAGCAATCCTGGCTAAGGAAACAGCTGTCATTGGAGAAAAAAATTACAAAAACAAACAACCAAGCATGCAGCCACAAGCAGAGATTTCTTTTTTCTCTGCAGCCAAGTTCTGCATCCAGCTCAGTCCAAAAGCATGTTTGTTTTGGAAGCCATAGGCTGCTGAAAAGTGTTTGGCCAAAATCCAAGGGGCCAATAAGTCCAGATGAGCTGAACAAGCTGTGTCCTTGGATCATGAGATTTGAACATATTATTCAATCCTGGATCTCATGAGCACATATAATTCTTGGTTATTTTTTGTCACAGGGTGTGGACCAAAATGCCTTGATTAAGACTAATTTTTTCCCCTCTCACAATTAACTGTTTACAGCTCACAATTTTATTGTATGCTTTTCATGAACCATAGCTGACAGCTCTGGAATAGCTTCTCCAAGGACAATGAGACCACCCCAATTTACGTCAAACAAGAAATCACTAGAGATGATATCTAAAAACAACACAGTTTATAATTATATTTGTTTCAGGGCATGCTGGAGAAGACCTTCCTTTCCTGTTTTTTGGGTTTTTTTGGTTTTTGTTTTGTTTTGTTCTGTTTTGTTTGGGGTTTTGGGGGTTTTTTTTGTTTGTTTGGGGTTTTTTGTTTGTTTGTTTGTTTGTTTGTTTTAATTTAAATGAGAAATTATCCATCCTGACTCATTCCAGGTGGCTGGAGCCTCACTTTTTTCCTGGAGTTGTTTTATCTATGACCTGAGCCCGGGACTCACTGATCCAATATGCATCTTCCAGCTTACTGAAGAGGCAAACCCCCAAAATTATGCAAAAACCCAAAGAAGGGAATTAATGCTAAACACCATAGGTGTCACTCAGTGAGATGAGGAGCACTTCAACTACCTCAGTTATCCAGTGAGGGACAAGCCAGTTTACATTTAATCCAGGGTCAAAACACAGGTGGAATGGCTTCACACTAACAGAGAGGAGGTTTAAGTTGGATATGAGGAAGAAATTGTTCCCTGTGAGGGTGGAGAGGCCCTGGCACAGGTTGCCCAGAGAACCTGTGGCTGCTCCATCCATGGAAGAGTCCAAGGCCAGGCTGGATGGGGCTCTAAACAAGCTGGGATAGTGGCAGGTGTCCCTGCCCATGGCAGTGGAGTTGAAATGAGATGGGCTGTGAGGTTCCTTCCAACCCAAACCACTCTATGATGATGATCATTTTGCAAAGGCAATGACTACAGATACAGAAACTGTGGAAAATGGATATGTATGGGGCATGTCTGGGTGTCACTTTTTGTAAATCTCTAGCAAATCTGCAGATATGCTTGCACATTTTAAAGAGAAACTTGCAGATTTCAAAATATAAAAAAATGTAATCTCCAATGGGATTCTTTTCCTACACCCCTATAACAATTAACATGTAGGTCCACAGGCCACCTGGGTGATTGGAATTTCTTGTGTATGACATTTCTTACGTATGTTTGCATTTTGCACAACCTCAGTTCATGCTGAGATGGTCATCAGCTGGCCATGAAGGTGGTACCTTGAATTCATTTCCATTCTTCCACTAGAATGGAGACTGAGGTTCATGGAGTGAAGAGTCAGGAAGTGACATCAGTGTCAGAGACATAGTCCTGTGGAGGGTAGGCAGATGGGCTAACCAGCCTCTAGCATGTAAGAAAGTTAATTTGGCATAATGGAAAGGATAATAAAGAAGATTTTTAAATTTTTTATTTTTTAAAAATATATTAAGTTTCATTTCTAAGTTTTGAAAAAATTGTCAGCAAAGAAATCTTTGCTTTTGGGGAACTGAGCAGTTTGATGACAGTCCAGAACTTCAATTAAGGTAAGAAAAAAAAGCCTGATTGACTTATTTGAAAGAGAATGCATTTCCCAACCAGCCCTGGCATGGCACCAGGGCTTGTGACAGCTGTGAAAATGGCCAAGGATCAATAGGGCCCAGGTGCAGGATCAGTGTCCCAGCAGCTGATGAACCTTTGCACAATGTGACTCTCAAGTTCCTCCTTGCAAGCAATGTGGCAGGCTGAGAAAGCAACATGAAGAACCACTGTGTCTACACTGAAAAATGGAAAATAAACAAATGAATGAATAAATAAATAAATTTGCTTTTGTGTTAAAAAAATTACTCTTAAAACTTATAGAGAGCAAAGATTTCTCCAATGGAGTTTTAGTTTTGAAGACATCCCACAAAAAAATAAGTCTCAGAGCTAAAGAGCAACACCTGCAATTGCACTGAGGCAGCTCAAACCATATCAGTCACACGCTCTGTTATTACTGTCCCACAGTAAAAGTGCCCTTGGCTGATGATGTCTGCATATTTCATCTTCTTGTTTCACTGCATCCCCCTCTCCTTCATTTCATTTTCCATTCCTAATTTCTTTAGCCTAAGCCTTTTCTATCTCTTTTTCAAGGAGACAGATCTGAGTGAAAAATGTAAAACCAAGAGACTGCAGTAAGTTTAAAATTAGGTTACAACAAAGTTTATTACAGATCCTTGTCTTCTGCCTAAAAGGTATCCTTTCTCCCTAAGGAGAAAAAAAAAAACATTTAGTTTATTGGAAACTGTCAATGAATGTAGTGGCAGATGTTGTTGAATCCTAGAAATACTTAGATGAGAAGGGGGTCCTGGATTTTTCTAGTCCAAGCTGAGATAACAATGTTGAGAAATAGGAAATTACATAAACCAAAGAGTTTTCTCAAAATAAAACCATCAGCCTGCTTTTAAGCACCTTGTAGTGTGTTACAATAAGAGATGCATGACTGAAGTGACTTTCATGTTGAGGCTGTGTATCTGTGTCCCCAGGATTCCTTAGCATCTGGAAGCAAGCACACCAGGAGAAAGAAGATACTTTCTCAGACAAGACACACTGCCTGGGCAGGCAGGTCAGCAGGACTGGGTGTGCACAGGGCAGATTTCAGAATCCAGACAAACTTCCAAGCCTCAACACCAAACCAGAACATTTTTCTTCCAGATCTGAGGGGAGCCTACAGGAAAGATGGAGACTCTTGATGAGGGCATGGAGTGACAAGACAAGGGGGAATGGCTTCACACTGACAGAAGTGCAGGGTTAGACGGGGTATTAAGGAAGAAATTGTTCCCTGTGAGGTTGCTGAGGCCCTGGTACAGATTGCTCAGAGAAGCTGTGGCTGCCCCATCCCTGGAAGTGTTCAAGGCCAGGCTGGATGGGGCTCTGTGCGATCTGGGATAGTGGCAGGTATCCCTGCCCATGGCAGTGGGGTTGGAATGAAATTATCTTTAAGATCCCTTCCAATCAGGTCATTCTGTGATTCTATGATTTGTTTTGAAATTGAGGGTATCAACAGCTCTCACCACAAATTGCACCCATCCTCTCTCCCACAACACCTAAGAAAACTCAGACTCCCTTAAAATGACAGAAACACTCTCTGTTCAGAAAACAAAACCTTTTAGGGACTGGTTCTGCTTTGCCTGGGAGCTGTGCCAAGGATTTCAGCTGGAGGAGGAATGAGGCCCTTCATTTCAGTTCATTAGAGCAGGCACACTGCAGAAAGTGCTTGTACACGCTGCGGTCCCGAACCCAGTGGGCTGTGCTTACCTCATCTCTTTCACGTAGGTGAGCTGAGCCAGGATGTTTTCTTTAGCCGTGGGCAGTGTGACAAGAATGGGGCCTCCAAATAAGGTCACTCAGGATGTGTTTAACAACACCGGGTGAAGTCTGTGGCAAAGGCATCTGCACACACACACACACAGACACACAGACACACACACACACACACACACACACAGCATCCACTGTACATTCCCTCGGCTCAGTGCGTCAGTATTCCTAGAATAACTGCTGGAGAGGCACTCCACCCTTGTGCTTCCAGTGCTGGGGGTGTGATCATCCAGAGCCACTTGTAACAGTGATTTTAAGGAAGAGGAGGCAAAGACACAGGCCCTTGATTTCTGTGACCTCTTCTGAAGAGATGCAGTGCAAAGGAAATTATTAAGAGCAGAGGTAGTTTCAAATCTGTCAACCCAAACTCCCATGTGAGCAGAGCAGCAGAGAGCAAGAGGCTTCCTGAGGCCAGCACAGGCACTCAGATGGCACAGAATGCTGCAAAAGGGCAAGCCACCCACCTGTTTAAATATAAGTCAATATGCTTTATTAGGCAAGAGTGCTACAGGTGCTCCTACGTGATGAAAGGAACTCCAGCACTGTGAGGGGACGTGTAGTTTTACTCGTAGGAGAATCCTGGAAAGCAAATCCATTAGACTGAGTAGAAAACTTTTTTTTTTTTTAACCTGCAAATTTCTGATGGTCCACAAAGCCCTTCCAAAAGATAACGGCAAGTCACTTGTAGGAACTTAAGTCTACATTTAACTTGTAAAAGAAAGCTTGCCTTTGCCTTGTGAGTCCTCTCCAGAACTGAGGGGATAGGCAGTAAAAGAAAGCAGCACAAGCGATGACATTTAGCTGCTGAGGGTTTTACAGAGTTGGGGTGGTAAGTCTGGATTGCAGATGACCTAAAGCTCAAACTCAAAGCAGTCAAAATTGGGGGAAGTCAGACCTCAGTCTGCTTCTGTGACCCTCAGTTCCTTCTGTGTACGCTTTTGCAGTTAAATGATGATACCAGGGAGGCCTGGTTGTCATCTGTGTTCCAGCGGAAGCACCTGGCCCAGGTGAGTGCCCAGAATACCTGGCTAAACATGAGCTGAGCTGCCTCTGGAGCAAGGAGCAGGAGGCAACAGGAGCAGGCCCAGGACAAAGGCATGGCAGGGAGGGAGGGGAGTGAGACTCACTAAGGACTGGAGCATCAATCACAGAATCACAAAAGGATTTGGGTTGAAAGAGACCACAAAATCATCTTGTTTCGATCCCCTGCCATGGGCAGGGACACTTTCCCCCTAGACCATATTGCTCAATGATTACCTCAAATAAATTTCATTCTGAAAGCTGGGGTTTGTCTTATCCATCTTTTCTTCTCATCTTTTGCTCTGGAGTGAGGATTTCCTCACTTTACCTTGGTTCCTGACATTCACAATAGATGGTAGCTCCTCCAGGCTGTCTCCCAGCTCCCTTTCCAGGATATGTCTAAGGAGTGCCCTGCACTGCTGTGGCACCTGACACCGGCTGTGCAGCACCCCCGCAGTGGGAAGTGGAAAATTTGGCAATGTGAAATGCTTGTGATCTTTAAATTCAGTCCCATTTTTCCCTTTTATTTTGCCCTATAACAAGCAATTTCTGTAATTTATCAGCAATTTCTTAGCAGAGAACTGAGAAAAGCCATCTCAATTCATCAAACACCACACAGCAATACAGAAACCTGAAAAATCAACACCAACTCCTGTGGTAAAAGTTGCAGAAATACTGTTATTGCTGATGCATCAGCATAACATGCAAGACAAGAAAGGCTGTCATCATTTCTATCATAACAGACTTGGCTGAAGCAGTAAAGCAGCTTTCATACACCTGGCTACCCCATCAACAGCTGAATGGGTAGAGGTTAAGTGAAATACCCACAGAAAGGATAAATGGATCAGCCTGAAATAAAAAAGACATGGACTGTAAAAAAACCCAAAACCACACAAACCCCTACATTTATAGGTTTATAGCAAAAAAGTCTATGAAAAAGTAGAATTTGTATTATCATTCTCACAAACAGGGACTTAATAAATTCACTTTAGCCCAGCAGATTAAACAGAACTTAGTAAAGTCTGGAGTTTTCCTGACGCTGGGGGAAACTTTAGAAAATGCCAAACAATTTAAGCTTGTAAAAGTAATCTTTGCTTGTATGACTATTATAAAAAGAGAAAACAGATGCTCACAACTGGCATGTGCTTAAATGAGGTTGAATAAATTTTTCAAACATCTGAGAATGTTTTCTGTGTCCCCAAGGCACAGGAGAAAGATCAGATTAGTGCATGCTGGCAAGCACAGCAAAATGTCATGGTAAATATGAAACATCAAACCAGAAAAAGTCACAAAAGAATGACAGAATATTCCAAGAGGGTACAGTGCCTCTGTGAGACATTTCTGCAACTAAGGTATCAATATCCACATTTCCATAGGACTGTAATCAAGGGGGCAAACAAAAAAAAAACAGAACAACCAACCAACCACCCAAATACTTGTTCTAAGACCAGAGTGAAAAATACTGGTGGATAATTTCAACAGAAAATTTCTTAAAAAAAAAAAAAAAAAAAAAAGGAGAAGAAAAATTAACTCTGCTTTCCCTCTAAGCTACCTTTTAATTTAAAGCATTTCAGATGTTATAACCAGTAAAAACATCTGAGACCTGGATTGTCTTTCAGTGCAGCCAGCTTTGTCAGCCTGATCAGTTTAAGATCTGACCCTTATACACTTTGGCTAAAAAGTGCTGTCATTTACAGAGGTGAATATACTCTGACGCAAGTCTCTGGATTTACACAGGTGTGGCAGAAGAATTTGGCAGGATTTTACTAATTTTAAACACTTAAAAAAAACCCAAATCAGATCCACTTTTGCAGTGGGTTACAGTTGTATCAATCCATTAATGTTATCAATCTATTATATGGTGATGGTACAGCTCCACAGCTGGTTAATGAAACTAAGATTTATGCTGTGTCCAGCTAGAGACTGAAACAGAACCTACCACTGCTACAGTTAAAATCCTCAGGTTTCATTAAAGAAATATTCATTTATTGTTTGGTACTTTTGTCAAGCTTATATTAAATTTTGAAAGAAACCTTAACACAGTCTAGTTTTGGAACCTGTCACTCCTATCATTGATTCACCCATACACAGTGTCCCATTAGTACAGCATTTTCATGTAATAAATGGAACCATCTTTTTTTTTAAATCAGAAAATTTGTTTGTAAAGACCCATAACATTGGCAGGACACCTGAGATGCAGGTCTTGTATCTTGGAACATTTTTTTACGAACTGCCAGCCAGATGTGCAATGCAGGAGCAAACATTCAGCTTTTAAGTGTTTTACACATTATTTTCAGATGGTTTTGGCCAACTTTAGATTATTTATGTGACTCAGAAGGAAACAGGAGAAATAAAAGGGACAGTTGGCTCTGCTCATATCAAGTTCCCTTCACTTAAATGGAGTGACACAAGCATCAGCCCAACAGGCTTGTTGTGGAACTCAGACCATAATAAAGAGGGAATCAGGCTCAGGGCAACCTAATATTAACTTTTGGTACATTTGCAACAAATTTTTAGCTGTGTTTGATGTTTCCACTAAATCAGAATGCAGCTTGGAAACGGTGAGGGGAGGTAGGAGTCTGAATAAACACATCTGGCAAAAAAGAAAGATAATTCAGGTCCGAAGGGTCATTCCCTTCAGTTCAAGTGCAGTGGATTGCCCTTCCTGGATCCAACAGTAGAGGCGTGGGAAGCTTTCAGATGTCACAGGGTTGTAGATAACATTTGAACATATGATTAGCTTTCGTGAGCTGTCTTTAGAAACCTTACATTTTTCCCCCACACACCTTAGCCAGAGATCCTTCCCTTGAGGTTTCGGGACACTTAAAATGTTGCTTTGCCAAAAATCAAGGATGTGGAGAAGGTTTTCCTGTGTGATGTCATGTTGCTGCCCTTTATAAGCCTCTGCAGAGAAGAAGGGATCCTGTCTGAGGATCCACACTCCACGCACAAGGGGAGGCGAGGAGCAGACGCTGACCCACCATGGAACGGCGAGCCATTGCCCAGGGCATTCCCTGCAGCTCCCTGCTCCTGCTGCTCTGCAGCCTGGAGGCTTCCCTTGCCTTTCCCAATTCCTCTCCACTGCTGAGCCCCAGCTGGGGCAATGGAGACCACCTGATGCACCTCTACACCGACACGGAGAGGAGCAGCTTCCACCTCCAGATCAACGCTGATGGCTACATCGATGGCGCTCCTCACCAAACCATCTACAGTAAGTGGCTTCCTACAGATCTCCATGGGAGCAGGGGAGGGGCAACAAGATTTTTTACTTCCTCACCACCTATAGAAAATCCCTTCTTCTCATTAGACAGGCAGGCAGAGGAGCACAGCTATGGGATGGAAAATACACATCATTATAATTCTCCTTTTGTTTAACAAATAAAATCGCTACAAAGACATCTAGAGGATAGAGAATTTCATTCCCCGCCTAGGACAACTAAGGTCCTGTGGTTCCTGTAATATCCTGCAAGGAAAAACCACCTGAATTATCCTTTACTTCATGATTTCACCCCCAGTTTCTGGTGGAAGTTCCTATTAGAGGTTGGTAAAGATATCCCCCAAATAGCTAATTCCCACTGATGATGCTACCAAAGCAACTGCACTGAGGGAACTCACCAGAGCATCAGAGAAAACTGATGGCATCCATAAAATCTGTATTTTGGAGTGGAGGGCTGAAAACTACTAAAACTTAAGTTTCTGTGTGCACAGAACATGGGCAGGCAAAGGTCAGTTAAAAAGGAGGAAACTATGAAAGATTAGACTGGCATAAAACAAATGTTGAGCCTTTGGGGCTCACGAGAAGAAACTATGCCTCAGTATCACTAAAGGGTTCTCAAATTGTGCTTTCACAGTTTATTATTATTCTATCAGTTTATTATTTATTATTCTATTTCAACAGAAAATAGTTTATTCTTCTTCCTTTCCTAAATACTTGGCCCAAACTCTTTAGTTAGCAGACAAATGTGGGGGATGTTTAAGACTTAGGGTTCTTTTATAGCATTTCAAAAATATTTCTCTCTTAGCAGCATTCAAATCACAAGTAGCTATGTATCATAAAGGCAGGTTGTTGTTGTTATTATTATTACTACTAGTATCATTTTTACATCTATTTTACACACTCAGTTTAAAATCTAAGCCTAGGTAAAGAAGCTTTTACATAAGTAAATAAGGATGCTTTTTAAAGTTATCATTTAATTAATGAGGAAAAAGGATCACATTCTGCTATTTTTTTTAAGGAAATGATAATGAAACACTCACAGAAATGCCAGCACTGTCTTGTTATTATTCCTACATACTTAAAGATTTTATAAAACTCATTTTGGGTATGTTAGTCAAGAACCAGCATGGGATTTTAGAGAACAACAGACAGCAAAATATCACATTTTCCCCTGTCTGCCATGAAACAAGCATAGCAGGATTTGGAATGGTGGAGCAGGAAAGACAGAAATCAGACAATAAAAGGGGTATTGAGAGGGAGGGTGACTGATTTGCTACCACTGAGCCACCAGACAATGGGACATGCCAAGTTCTGCACCAGGGTGGCATGCCCTGGGTATGCACAAATCTCCTGGGTGGGACAACAGGCAACAGGCACTGAGTCAAATGCAAGGAGCAGGTCAAGGAAAGTTGTAATTCCCATTTTATCTGGCACCAGTGACATTGCTCTTGGAGCACTAGAGCAACCCCAGTTCAAGTCGGATGAGTAGAAGGTAGAGCTGGTCTAGCACAGGTTTTTCAGGGGCCTTGATCATGATCTATTGTGGTTTTTGTCCAGGAAAAAGGATGTTAAGGGCAATGTAATAACAGAATCACAGACTGGTTGAGGTTTGGCAGGCACCACAGGGGCTCACCTGCTCCCACCTGGGCCATCCCAGAGCACAGGGCACAGGATTGTGTCCAGTGGGTTCTGGGATATCCCCAGTGAGGAGACTCCACACCCTCTCTGGACAATCTGTTTAAGGGATCAGTCATTGCACAGGAGAAAAGTTCTACCTCATCTCCAGGTGGAACCTCCTGGGATCAGCTCCTGCCCTTACTCTGGTGCTACTGCTGGGCACGACTGAAGAAATACCACAGGGAAGTCACAAAGATGAAGGGGACAAACTCCCCCTGAATGTGGGCAATGACAGAACTGAGGGCAATGTCCTCACACCACGATTCGGGACTTCAGAGGGGAAAAAAGTTGTCTTTGGCAGGTTAGTGCCACACTGGAACAGGGCACCCAGAGAGGTGCCCTCCATCCTGGGAGCTTTCCAAAGCCACAGCAAACCTGATTTAGGATGGGCAACAGTTCCAGGTCATGTGGGAGGATGGTTTGGACTCCCAGAAGTCACTTCCAGCCACACCATCTGTGGATGTGTAAATGCAGTGTTGAAATGGATCTTGGATTTGATGTTTTTCTTGTTCTGAACAGGTGCCCTAATGATCAAGTCTGAGGGTGCTGGCTCAGTAATAATCACAGGTGTGAAGAGTGGACGCTACCTGTGTATGGACATGAAAGGAAACATATTTGGCTCGGTGAGTGACCTCTCCTAAGCCTTAAGGCTGAATGGCTGGTGCATTCTGGGCTGTGGTGCCCATTTCCCCAGCCAGGGCAAGCCTGGGTAGCTGCAGGTGGAGGAGGAAGTGTTAGAGAAGATCTGATACTTAGGTCAAACTTTGCTCTCTCCTTTGATTGTATTAAGTTGTAGAGCTGACAAAAATCATCTGAGGTCCTGCCTGGGTAAATGAGGATGAAATGAGATCCAGTGAGGGACCAATCTGTAGCACAGAGCCATGGGTGGCAACCCTCTGGGAGAAAACAGAATTTATCATTAAAATTCCTCTGCTGAAAGCATGGACACGCAACTCTAATTTACATTTGGGTCAGACACAGATCTGGGAGATTAGAAAAACACCTGCTGCAAGATGTCATCCCTCTTTCCCTCTTTAACCAGTGTTTGACCAGACTCCTCTACTCACAGGTGTCCTGTTTTTTCCCCTCAGCACTATTTCAGTCAAGAGGACTGTGTGTTCAACCACAGGACACTAGAAAACGGGTACGATGTGTACCAATCCCCCAAGCACCACTTCTTGGTGAGCTTAGGCAGAGTTAAACAAGCCTTCTCCCCTGGTATGAACCCACCACCATACTCCCAGTTTTTGTCCAGGAAGAATGAGATCCCTCTGTTCCGATTCAACACCCCCGAGCCCCGCAGACACACCAGGAGCGCAGATGTTGATCCGGTAGATCCTCACCAGATCCTGGTCCCGCAGAGGAAGACCCCGGTGTTTGGCTCCCTGCAGCAGCAGCCAGCAGACTTTCCCCACATGCCCATGGAGCCCATGAGGATCAACCAGAACGACGTGGTGAACCCCGATGATCCCCATGCCATGATGGAGGCCAGGAGGTATCCAAGCCCCCGCTTCTACATCACAAGATAACAGCAGCCCCCAGGCTCACCAGGCAAAGACAGAGGCAAAAGGAACTGTCTGTCACACTCAGCCTGAATGCCAAAGTGGCTCTTAGAAAACTGGGAGACATTGGGAAAAGTTCCTTAGCTTCAAATCTTGTTTTGTCAGTAAACTACCGTCTGTAAGTACAAGTCGGATTTTTCCAGCTTGGGCTCTACTGGAAAGAAAATCCATTTCTGAAAAGAATAACACAAGCCAAACCTTTTGGGGTCTGAATCACCTTAAGTTTGCATCAATGAGGAAAACAAAAAAAAATCCCTTATGTGAAATGGGAAACTGATGTTATGTTACTGATGAGCATCCAAGATTTCAGCAGAGACATGGAATCCTCTTACTAGTAACATCCTGTCCAAGCACAGCAGACAAACTGCCAGGTGGTGTGTTATTTTATTATGTAAAAATTAGCATATATGTCATGTATCCAATATCTGAAGGGGCAACAAGGAAGGTGGAGAGGGGCTCTTCATCAGAAACTGCAGACACAGGACAAAGGGGAATGGCTTCACACTGACAGGAATAAGTTTAGATTGGATATGAGGAAGAAATTGCTCCCTGTGAGGGTGGGGAGGCTCTGGCACAGGTTGTCCAGAGAAGCTGTGAATTCCCCATCCCTGGCAGTGTCCAAGGCCAGGCTGGATGGGGCTCTGAGCAACCTGGGAGAGTGGAAGGTGTCCCTGCCCATGGCAGGGGGCTGGAGTGGATGAGCCTTAAGGTCCCTTCCAACCCATTCTATGATTCTTTGTCTTTAGCTTTTAAGTTGGAGCTTCATCTCTCTTCACCCATATGAGTCAAAAAAAGGCCACTCTGCTGTCATAGGAGCAGCAGATATGGAAAACTGGAGGAACTGACAGGACAACAGGACAGGATTAAAGGGTCCTGTGGGAAAAAAGCAATTTCTGACACTGAATCCAAGCTGAGGTTTTGAAAAAAAAAAAAAAAGAGGAGACTCTCACTCTCAAATGGTTCTCTATCACGGTTCTACATTTACTAAATTCTAGCATCCCAATATGGAAATAAAGACCATTAGTTTTGCATATTTCCAACCCAGAGAGAAGTACCAGGATTAATAATAATAATCAATAATGTGTTAAACAGGGTGGTTCTTTTTGCATAATACTGAACCCTACAGGGGAAAAATTTAAAAAAATGTTTTATAAGGATCAAAGGTTTAATACTTAGACTATAAAGAAGACTCTCCTCTAGTGAAAATTAGGTTTGTATTTAGAAAAGAAACGTCCAACTAGCATCCCTGTTTGTATTTAGTTCTGAGCAAGTATCAGATGTTTTTTACTTGTAGGAGTGAAATTACTATTAATCAGGAGATCTCTATGGTGACAAAACTTTTTCCCTAGATTGGTTTATGCTCTGGGTAAGTTCACTTTGAAAAAGCTATTCTTGATGAACTCTGCAAGAAATCAGGTGCAAGGCACTGATGAGCAGCACAAAATCCAGTGTGGCAGATTTGAGGGTTTTATTTTGTGGGGTTTTTTTGCATTTCAAAACACAAATTCTTCTGCTGTGTTTATTGAGAGTATCAGCCTGACAACAATTTGAAGTGGTACACTGCTCCTCAGTGTGCTCATAGCAACATACAAAAAAACCCATTGGTTTGGATGCTGTTCTTTTTTTCTTTCTCATTAAGTAGTTCACTGAAACCACTGGAGCTACATCACTGCAACAAAATCAAAATATGAACCCCCTATGCTTCTTGCTTTCATTTTTTTTTCTGGATTTAGCACAGCAGCAGGACTGCTGGCAGCTTTTAAAATAATCTCTTTTTTTTTTCCCCCCAATATTTGTATATGTACACGATATCTCTTATTTACCACATCCAACTCATTATATTGGAGATGTCATAGATCCTGATTCTGCTCTTAGAATAGATGGAGAGATTCCTAACTAGTATAAATACTTAGAGCACAGGACAAGCCAAATGATCAGGATTAGTCTAAGAGTTCCATCTCTTGGAATTTGTTTTTCTGAAGTTATTGTGGTTTTTGATTAATTTCTGAAGGGAAAAGTGATTCTAAGGAATTAAGGGAATTGCAGGCAGGCAGACAGTTGTGCTTTTTCTTGCTTATTCAAAATACAGCAAGACTTTTAAACTTGCTGTCTATACAGAGGAGAGGTGTGATTTTATTTATGTTCTAGTTTGATATCTTTACATGATTCCTGTATCATTATTCATGGCTTTTGCTCCTTGAGCGCTCTGGACTTCAAGTACGCCAGCAAAGTTTGCATTTTGCATTGTCAGAAGCTCCACAGAGCTCCTTCCTAGGACTCTGAGGCAACTGCCCTACAACAATTGGAACTATTAAAAGCTCTGTCCACATTAAATTTTGATGGGAAATATTGGTGGGGTTACATCTATAGACCATCTCTATATTCCTCCACTAGAACAGAGTAAGAAGGGTTGCTCAGTCTGTCAGTAGCCAGGGGATAAGTAAGCTAAGACTGAATAGATGTTTGATTTTCCATCAAAACCCAGTATTTTTAACCATAGGCAACTATATCAAAACTTAAAAGAATTTATTCTTCAGTGGAGATGCTGGAAATCACCAGCTAGTAAGAAACATTACTTATTTATGTCACAGTATTTATTTATTTATTTGAGTGGGTCATAAATCTCACAGAATATTTATAAGTATTTATAATAATGTATTATAGAGACTATAATTCCTTTTGTAAAAGTACCAATAAACTTTTCCATTCTCTCCAATTTCCTTTTATAAAAGTACCAATAAACTTTTCCATTCTCTCCAAAAGGTGGATTCTGCATTGTCTGTTCAAGCTCCCCCTTCCAGAAGTACTTGAGTGAACAAATTAATGGTAGTAGCAGTGTCTGAAAATGTTTGTGTGCCGCTGTCCCCTGTGACTTCCAACCTCACAGGTTTCAACTTCCTAGGTGTTTCATGCATCCCAAATATAAAAGTTCTGTGAAAGATGATGAGAAAAACAGTGTCTTAGTAGGTCTAGACTGACCATGAAGGGATTTTAACCTCTATTGGGAAATGTCTTTTACAAGCGTTGGGAAACCACAGGTCTGTCAGTTCAGTCCTGCTGGGAATTATTTCTGATTCTGGCTCAAAGATCTCAGGATAAAAGATACTTGGTAAATTAAAAGCCTGGGAGGGCTCAGAGCAGGGCCCAGGCTCTGCTCCGTGGGGCCCAGCAATGGCACCAGAGGAACAGGCAGGGACTGATCCCAGGAGGTTCCACCTGGACAGGAGGCAGAACTTCTGTCCTGGGCAGTGACCCAGCCCTGAACAGATTGTCCAGAGAGGGTGTGGAGTCTCCTCACTGGGGATATTCCATCACCATCTGGACACAATCCTGTGCCCTGTGCCTTGGGATGGCCCTGCTGGAGCAGAGACCACACAGGCCACTCTCAGGGTCCAGTCTGACCCATTCCATGAAGACTCAAGCAGTTGTAAGATTGGGAGTTTGTAATTTCCTCCTCTGCACGCTATTCTGCCCCACTTAGTCACTGATGATGCCTTCTCACTAATATTTCTACATTCCTGTATTTTTATTTGAAGTCATTACAAAAAAAAATTGCTCCCTAAGGGACTTAGTAGCAGCTTTACTCCAGCTCAGTGCTTGACCTTGGACATTACTATTTCTATGCCCACTAATTTCTTGCATACCTTCTGCACCATGTTTTTTCTCCTAAGCAACATTTTTCCAGCTGAACTGATGGTTTCCATTGTGGCATTAAGCATTCAATTAAGATTCATCTAGCTAATAATTCATTTTTCCCTTGCCTATACATTAGTTACTTCATCAAAGAACTACCCATTTAGTCTAGTGTGAACTACTTATGGTAAAAACTCATTTAATTTAATTAGATTACAGGTTTCATTTACCTCTCTTGTCTGTAATTACTTTCTCCTTCAGAACTTGTTGCATTAACCATTATTTAAATTTCTTCGGAAAAAGAAAGTGTGGGATTCTCGGGACTGTCCCATGCAGGGCCAGGAGCTGGACTCAATGGTCCGCTCTTGTGGGTCCCTTCCAACTCAGGACATTCCACAATTCTAAAACTAATTTTGTGATTCCTGCCCTTCAGAAATCAGACCTCCTTTTTTCACCTCAGCTTTTAAATTAAGTAAATTCACTTTTCAATGGCCAGCTCTTCCAAAATACATCCAGGACTTATTACAGTCAAGTCTGGTGCACCACCCTGCTCCCATTCCGCTATGGCTGGATGGCGCAACTGGGCACCAGAAGGAAAGAATATTACACTCAAAGGAGTTCTGCCTGGACCTCAGGTGCATTCCTTTGGTGACCAGTAACAGCCTGCTCAAGATTCCTGGGTTTTATCCCAGTATCCTCCTGTGCCTTAGCCTCTGTGCCCTCGGGAGCCCTGCTGCCAGCCTCTGGCACTCAGGTAAGTAATCCACTGCCACCCCAGGAACCCCAGAGATGTTAGCAGGTGACAGCAGAGTTGTCACACAGGAGGCCCTCCTGAGTGGCACTGGAGGCATCACACACACACTGACACCCCCACAGTGGCTCTGCCATATCCATGGATACCAGAGAAGCAGCTCACAAATCACTGTGGCAGTTCATTTGTGCCCATACAGCTGCCATTTGCCTGGGATTACAAAGATCCAGAAAACTCAGGCTCACGGCCAAAGCCCTTAAAAGCAGGATACATCTAGGGGAAATCTGACATATTTTAAGTTCAAGCATGTGGGCTGTGGATCTGAGGCAGCCAAAAGTTTGGATAGTGAATGCACCTGATTTAAATTCTGTTCTAAATGGAAAAAAAAGAAAAAAAAAAGAAAAACAGGGAGAAAACCCTCCTCCTATTGCAAAGGAAGGGCTATGTCTGGAAAACATTGTTCAACAGAGCTCTGTTGGTGTAGAGAAAATACCTTTGCTTTAGAGGAAGGAAACTGTGGTACTACCAGAGTTCTCTGCTCGATGGCTGCTCGAGGAGGGAGACCTGTGAGGAGATGGAGCCAGCATCCACTGCCACTACTGAACAATCTCTCAAATATTTATGTTGTTACTATTCCTAACAGATTCATCTATTGCTGCAGCTCTCCTTTCCCAGGATTCCAATAAACTGTACAGATTTACTGTACACATGCACGAGAGTCATTTGACCAAAAAAAGATTTAGTCTCAGTGTTGATGTAAAAACTTAAAAAGAGGAGTACTATACACAGACCTAAAGAAAATACCTTTTAGAATTAGCTTCAGAAGCTTCCAAAATTAGTGACTTTTTAATAAAGAGGGAACGTGACATCTGACATAACAAAGGAGAAATAACAAGTGCAACTATTTTAGGGCAGGCTACAAGCCCACCTAGGCTGGTGCCCTGTCTCCAGCAATGTCAAGAGCAGATACTGAGGAAAAAAGCACATCTAGAAAACTGCAGGACACTCTTGACTGCTTGTACTCCCTTGACTACTGGCAGATGTGTTTGCAGCATTTTAGTGTGTTTTACAAAGTCTGAATTGGGAGATTCTCATGCATTTTCACTGAAAAATGTGACTTCATTAAGATAGGAGCTGTTTAGAAAACCTGAGTGGTTTCACCTTTTGGTATTTTTCCTTGTTAGGCACCATGGCACCATCTACTTGCTGTGTGAGAGTTACAAGAGAAATTTGCTTACAATAAGTTAAAGAAAACAATCACACAGACAGCTTTCTTAGGCTGGATTTAAATTTTAACAACCTATAAACACTAAAAAAAGAAGGTAAAGCGTATTATAGAGAAGAGTCAAAAATCCCTCCGGGAATAGTGTGACCCAAGCAGTGGCAAAGCACTTAACAAAGAAGCAGATGTTCTCCTGAGTTACAGCATCATCAACAAGAACAAAACATTAATTACCTGCTTGAGAGCAGGCAAGAAAGAAAAACCTTTTAATCTTTGGGGTGCTTTTGGAGAAGCTTTTGGAGAATCACCCAAATCACTCGTGTGTTTTGAAATTTGATGAAGTGACAAGACTTAGGGAGAAAAAATGTGTCACATCTCCACTCATCCTCTCGCATTTTCAACTCTGTTAGTCTGGCTCCAAGAATAACTGATGGAATGACTGGCAAAATTCAGGATGTGGCAGTTCCAGGGGAGTTTCAGTAGTTTAAAGCACTGACAGAAGAATTCCTTGATATGTAAGTGGCCTGCCTGAAATAAATTGGCACTACCAGGGACAGGCAAATTCAGAATGAACTCCTGCCCCACTCTCCTAACATTAACTCTGTTAGAAGTCATAATTAAAGCTTTTCTATCCTCATTGGCTGTGACCATCAATTCAGTATTGAGGAGCCTTCTAGGATGATGCATTTCACAAAGAGCTTGAGGAGTCCATACAAAAGTCGTATTTCCATTTTAGCTTCCTGTGAAGACTTATTTCCTTCAGAATATTGAGAAGGAATTATTTTATTATCGAAAAAGAGCCTTGAATACTTTTAAAAACAACATCATCCCTAAAAGTCTTTCTCACAGCAAAAGGCCAGGAAGGAAAAAAATAAGTTATGTCATCTGAGCAAAGCTTCACAGGACAATATTAAGAAAGATTTTTGCCTCAGAAGAAATACAGATGAAGTGGGAGTTCTATTCAGGAGCCTTTAATTTTTTTTTTCAAACAGCCTTAAAATATGCAAATGAAGAAAACATTCGTGAATCTTATAAATAACATAAAACCAGATAAGCTCACACTGTAACACTACAAACACCCCAGAGGGGAAAGAATGCAGTATTAACACCAACAATCTCCAAACAATCAAACGTGCCTCATTCTAGGCAAAAATATTCAGAGAATAAGTGCATGACTGCAGCTGACAGAAGGATTCCAGTCAGGTACAACTCACCCCAGAGAGAAAGTTCCTTTTCCAGAAAAGAGACCCCTACTATGTGCACACGAGGTTCCTCATCCTGCTCACAGCTAAAAATAAATACTCTTTGTTTGTGTACAGAGATCTTGACAACCTGAACAATTTCTTAGGAAATACTCCTGGCGAGGTAGGTTTATCATCATTCCCACTTCACAAATGGAAAGGAGACTTGCCCAGAATATCACAGATATTCAGTGTCAGAGTCAAATCCCCTGGCTCTGAACCAAACCTTTCCCACTGGACAATACCCCTTCCTAGGTTCTACTATTGCATTCAAAAATTTATTTTAAGACAACACGTATGTTTCATATTACAATATAGCATTTTGTAATAAAACAAGAATACAGTACAGCTCAGCTTTGAGGTACCACTCCTCTCCCCTCCCCAACCCCTTCACTTGGAGGTAACCAAAATAATTATGGAGTAATGCAAAGGAGTTGTTTGAAATATGTGCTGTAGGAGCAGATACGTGAGTGACTGCAAGTTATTATGTTTCTGAGAACAGAGAATATTTGTTTTATTTTACTACTGCCAACTTATACTGGGCACTAGGACCATGCAAATTGTGGTTTTTAAGATGGCAAGCAGTTGCATGTCTCCCTTTTTGCAGTTTAGTGTCAGCAATTCCAGTCAATCCCCGTCATTACTACAGATACTTTTCCCAAGCTTTGCAAAATTGTGATCTAATCCCACTTTCCCCCCACAGAGACTCTTAAAACACTTTTGAAGCTACACATTCAGCTCCCACATCCACTAAGTGAGAGTCTTGGTTAAGACAGACACATGTGATCTGGGGTTTTAACAAATTCCCATTTTCAAGTTTTATAATGAAATGACTGACTCCGGTATTGGGACTAACAGAAGACAGCTGGGACTTGGTTAAATTTTCTGGTAAGGTACAGTTGAGATCTGAAACAAAATAGCCAATCCAGTTCCTCATGTAGGCTCCATGACTCACCACCAAAATATTGGCATCTAATACCGTGGAAGATCCGCCGCCCTCAGAGCTCGGCTCTGCCTCACTGCAGTGGCTTGTCCAAGGGAAAACAAACTGTTCTCCAGATGTTCCTGAGTTCCTGCCTGGTGCACCAGGCTTGCTGTGCTCCTTCTGCTCCAACTCAACAGCCAGCTGGCACAGGAACTCGAAAAAATCCCTCGCACGCTCTCTCACCTGCAGGGAAGGGCCGGAAGGGAACGTTGTGAAGAACGAAGAGATTGTTGTAAAGCAAGAACAGATTTGGCCTTTCAGAAATCTGAGACGTAACTATTTCACTTAAAAGACAAAGATTTCTCACACATAAGGCCCAGAAGCCAATGTATCTTACTGACTGCTGTGCAAACTTCTCTGCCCTCCAGAAAGCAATTGCTATCATCCTCTTGTGAGACAGAGCTTCATGAGCAATCAGTCTCAAAATCACTACTTGAGTTATAAAGAGATTCCCCAAGGTATTGGCAGCCAATGTTATCACACCAAGCAGTACTTTTTAGGTTAGAAAATATCCCTGGTTGGGCTGAGCTCCCAGTGGGAAGCTCCCAATAGCTGCAATTGGGACTGATAACTGATAAAAAAGCCTAGAACGCAGGGCATAAATAAATAAATAAATACCATACTTCATCCAGTGTTTCTCCTCCAGAAGGTGTGAATGAAGGACATTGCTCTCCAGCATCCTTTGCCATAGCCTTGAGGTCAGCCAAAGGCTTTCCTTCTGCAACACCATATTTCTGTAAGGAAAAAAGGGCATTTGGCAGGATGTGTCAGGTCTCCTGTGCCCCTTCCAGAGGCTGCAAAAAGCCCTTCTCAGCTTTGTTTTCTTGGATTCCCAAGGCTTAGCTACCTTTCACATTTTATCCCAGTTTTGGGTGAGGAAGTATCTTTATACATATCCTTTTAAACAGCAGATATATGCATACATACGTATATATGTGTGTATATATATATCAGTAGACAAATACACTAAGAGCAGCATCTCATTTAAAGCATGGACATTCAAAACATGACCCTCAGCCTGATCTTTGCGAGGAGATTTTTTTCTTCCATTGACACTCATCCCCAGCACACAAAATTCAAGTGTCTTTGTGACTGAGGTCACAGTGAAAGTGCTTCTGTATGTAGCCCTTCACATGAGGATAAACTCCATTTTCTTTTTGCTTACAGCAAGGCTATAGGAAATTATTTTTCACATATAAGAAACCAGTATTTTCTCTAAAGACTTGTGAAGTCTTCACAACCCAGGATGGATCCATCTTCAATTCAGAATTTTTGAAAAAGACATTAAAAAAGGAAACAAAACCACACAAGTACCCTCACAATTACAAGTAAATCATAATTTCCCTTGCTGATCTCAAGGGAAGAATTGGAATTGCTGGGACAAAAACAATTCAAACAGGAAATGCTACAGTCACATGTGGTTCCTTAAACACTAAATCTTATTTAAATCATTAAAGCATCATAGTTACAACACTCATCACTTAATTTTGGCTCTGTTTCGCCATTCTGCAAACAATTTATTGTCTCCGCTGTGAATAGTTCAGTTTCCAGTGATTAAAAACACATCAAATAGTGTTCTCCACTGCTAAATCTAATCTTATTGAATATAAGCCAAGATACCCATCAGTAGGAAGTTACATTTTCAAATTGTTCAATATTTGATAAATTCTTTTGGCACTTACCCTCTCTCGCAGTCTTGCATCATACTTGATTTCCAAATCTTTGCAAAATCTGTTTTTCCCTAGAATGGCAGCAGCAGTCTAAAAAGAGAATATACAGTCACATCAGCTGGACAGAACACAGACACACTACCTTACACCACCACAGCCAAGGTGAATCCCAGCAGCAGCATCCAACATCCCAAACCAACAAAACTGAAAGTTTTTCATCTAGCAGTCTGGCAGAATTGGATAGACAGCCCAGGCCAGGACACACAAACAGAAAAGCTGCAATCTTCCTCCAGACCCCTCCTCATCTCTGTGGCCTCCACTGGGGTCCTCTCTGGTTGCTCCTTGTACTTCTTGGGAACCACAGGACAGCTGACCTGCTCCTGGTTCCTACATGCACCTGAGGGTGAAGGCTGCACTGGCTTCACAGACAGTTTGGGCTGTGCAAACATCCACACCCAATCAATCTGACATTTAAAGAACTCCTTTTGAAAATGCTCCTTGGATTCTGGCACAAATAAGCTGCCTTGTCGTACTACTGGCACATTTAATATATTGCTTAGGACAAATTTGTTCTTGGAACTTTAACTTTCTGTCAAAGAATAACTCAGAAATAAAGATAGGATTGACTCCACTTCCTTGTGTATATGCACAGCACAGTTATTTGTATAATTATATGCAGGAATTTCCTCTTTTGCATCAGAGCTTGTACATTCCTCCCATACTCGAGCTGTGAAGTGACAGTGCAGTAACAGGCCCTTCATAGAACTGCAGCTGCCAAGAAAGGGAGATCCGACCACACAGAAACTTCAGCTTTACACATCTTTGGGAAAGCTTTCCCAACATCTGGACAGCTTGTCAAACAAATGGCAAAACACATTTCCTGCACGTAAAGGAAAAATTCAGGTCTTTCACATTAGGAGAGTGCAATTCTGAAAGTGCTCCTCATGGGAAAGGCTGTGTGTAATATAAGAAAAAAATCCCAAACCAATTCCCGTAAAGCAGGCACACAGCACAGACAGTTTTATGAAAGTTAGAAAGCACTCTTAATGTTTTAAAATATCATCACTGCCATTCACATACATAAAGGAAGTGACTCTAAAAGGCAACTATTCTGCATTTTTAAAATACCCAACCATTGCACTCTTCCCTCCTTGTCTCTTTTGTTTTCTGCTTAAGTTGTGCTGCTACAGCAGTTTCTGGAATTGTGCTGCAAAACTGATGAGCAATGTTGATGGCGTATGTTTCAAGGGAAAAAAAAGGAGATTTATACCACATTTGGTTGATCCGATTTACAGCACAATTTCATAGACTTTTAGCAGGACAACACAGCAAAAAGCAAGCAAACAAGAACAGCTTATGAGTTTCAACCCCCTACATGTCTCTCAAAATCACAGAATCAGTAACAGAAGAGAAACATAAAGATAGGGCCTCCACAGGAGACACAACCTTCCCAGAACAGCTGATCTCTAACTTTAAAAGTTTGGGTTCCCTAATTTTGAGTACTTCATAATCCTGCACACAAGATCACATGTAATCCCATGAAATTTCTCCTCTTTATTTAATCTATATTGTATATTTACTGCATCAAGGCAAGGGGTGTGACATGCCCAACAAAATCCAACATCTCTGCACATTTAATGATCCTTGTACTGATTTCACAGCAAAACTTGATTTTGCCTGCATTGGTCTGCACTCCTCAGAATAACACTCAGGCAGCCACAGTGCCTGGGACAGCACCACAATGTCACAGCCAGTCTGGTTTGCTTCTTCAGAGAAAAATTAATTTCTGTCTGTGATACCTCGAAGTCCCCGTTACTCCTTTAGCAAGAACAATGCCCATATAAAATAATTGCAAATCATGGAATCATGGACTGGTTTGGGTTGGAAGAGACCTTAGAGATCACCCAGTTCCAAACCCTGCCACGGACAGGAACACATTCCACTACCCCAGGTTGCTCAGAGCCCCATCCAACCTGGCCTTGGACACTTCCAGAGATCCAGGGGCAGCTTTTGGCTCTGTCACTGCATTATTTTTGCATCACCAACAGCAAATAAATGCCAGATTTGGAAGCCAGTTGTTGGCTCAAGAAGCACTTACCTGCTTTGCTCGAAGGAGGTCACTTGAAAAGACGTGGGTAAACTTCACATTACTGAGAAATAAACCAGCAGCATCTGCTTGCCTGAAACCAGTTGCAGAGAGTGGCTCATCCACTCCTTGACCTACAAAAGAAAAACCCCACAACATGAAGACATGCAAATTTTAGACCATTTAGCAGCTGGCCAAGCATTTCAGCAATAAAGAAACTGCCCAGTCATAAGAAAATCTTTCTCCTTTAGTAAAGCAAATCATTAGGAAAAGTCACCGCTCTTCTAGTCTTCCCTAAACTCAGTTATACACATTTAATGATAAAAATGAGTAAAGTCTAGGAAGACAAAAGGATCATTATCAATGATAATTATATTAATCTATACCTTTGACAAATTTAAACATAAAACAGAGACCTACATTTAATAAATGTGACCATTTTTAGAAGGGTCACTGGTCGGGTTCCTGCAAGAGGTATCTCACAGCTGAAACTTTATAAACAGGTTTGTTAAATGTAAATAAGAAGGAGGACAATACTGCTGAGAGAATGAGATGCAAACACAATCTGTTGTGGTCTCTTCCTCTCCACCTCACACACTGACAGTAAAGCTCAGGCAAGCTGGAGGAAATCCAGCTGGAAAGCAGCAAACCTCCCAAAAATTGTTTCCAGCCATAAAATCTGTGAGAATAATTGGTCACAGAGCTGTAGGACAGTGTTGAGAGAAGTAGCACTTTGGAAATCCAACTTGAGTTGAAGAGGTGTGCTCCTGCCACAGCTCAGAGTCTGCAGGAGAACCCAGAGCTGTGGTGGAGGGACAAATGTCTAACAGATTGCTGCATCCGCACCTTTTACCCATTCTAGTTCCACAGAAAGCCAGAGCAGAGATAGTGAAATTCCCATCAGATTCAGAACAAAGAAAATAAACTATTTTCACCCAGAAAATGCACGATCCAACAGCAAAAGACAGGACACCAAAAATCCAGAACCCGAGCTCTGAGCACCTCATCTGTAATTCATCTGAGATACATGACCCCAGTGTGTGGTAAAGGCCTTACACCTCTCAGAACAGAAGAGGCTTGCTCAAAAACAGAAGCTGTGTTCTCTCTACACTGGAGAGGAATTCACAACATGTCATTCCCAAAGAGCTAGGAATTCAAAAGACATCATCAATATTTTTAAGCAAGTAAAGCAGGGGAATATTCTTTGCTCATTTTATTATGAGCACAATTCCATGTTGCAAGACCTGTAAATGGCAATGTCACAGAAGGAGGAAAATCTGGAAGCACATTTCTCCTTCACAACATAAAATATTGTAGAAAGCTCATCTATTCAGAGTACAACCCCAGCCTTGATTTTACTACAACAGACATCCCAGTCAGCTCAGTGTGTTCATTTCTGGGTGTACAAGCAGCAGCCACTAAGGTGAAGTCTAGTTTTAAATATGTCTAATCAAGACTGCCTTCCTAGAAAGAGCTGGGATTGAACAATTCAAACATTTAAACAACCTTTACTTTTCATTTTCCCTTGCCCTATTGCAGGTTTATACTGCAAGTAACAGATTCTCTTCTTGAGGCAACAGCCTCCTTCATGTCAGGATCTTTATCCATCGTTCTGCAGCTCCTTTTCCCAGAAGCCCTTTTCCCAAACCTCATATTACTGGGATTTAACACAGTGCTTAGTAAAAGGTGCTGCTACGATTTTATTTGATCACATGCAACATATCTTTCCCCATGCAGAAAAAGGAACTCTTCTAATACTCCTGTTAAAACACAAAATCCATCAGCATCTGTTGATAGTCTGTGGAGAGTGACTTAAAATCTTCTGTAACATTATGAAAGCCATGTCCTGGCATACACATAAAGTCTCTAAAGGTTTACAGTACTATTGCTTAATAATATCTGAGCAGTTGGTGACAGGATTTCACCATGAAATCCTAAATCTAGGATTTCCATCCTAACCAGCTAACAGAATAACTCTCACTAACCTTGCAGTATCTTGTCCTTGTTGTATCTTGTTTCTCCACTGAAAGAGATTGTAAACAACAACAATAAAAAATTTACTTTTCATCATTTCAGTGAATTTTCAAAAACATTGTTGTTTTAAATACCAATAAGAGACAGTAGCACCTGAATGTAAAAAAAAAAAGGCACAGTGCTGCACAAACTCTTTTCAAAACAATGCACACAAAGATTTTTTAACAATAAAAACCATTTTTCAAGTCAATTCCAATCATGCTGCCAGTTTTTAATGAGACAAACCATCTGGAATAAAAGTAAGGCAAGTGATTTCTTAAATTTATCATAAATGCAGCACAATTTATCTGTAACAACTACACCTCCGTGCTGGAGAGAACAAAGCTGCAGGAAGACTCTGGAGCCCTCTTTTGACAAGCACGTGTTGGCAGCTGGTTCTCTGAACTTTGCAGGGAACCAGTTCCATAGATTATTAAGGGTAGCAGCAGAGCTGAACAACTGGAAGAAATAGAGCCTAGGAAGTCAGAGCAGAAGAAATTATAGACTCATGGAATGATCTGGGTTGGAAAAGA
>VZSR01002340.1:9011873-9016873 GCA_013398615.1 Brachypodius melanocephalos
GGTCTTATAGTAAAGGAGAAAAAAGCTCAGCTTTCCTACAAATTAAACTTTTCTCCTGACAGCTGCAGGAAGCTGGAGCTACTTGGTTCAGCCAGCTACAAACCTCTGTCAACAGAGTGGCAGAATAAGTCACCTGAGGAATTCCACCCAAGCCACAACCACCAATTCTTTAACGTTTCACGGGAAGAATGTTCACACCACCATTCCTACCCTTTCCCAGCCTGAGAGCTTTTGCTCAGCTTCCCCCTCCCGCTGCCCGTGACCGAGGAGTGGACGGGGCCCCCGGGGCACCGCCACCGCCGGAGATGCGCGGGCGGTACTCACTGCCGCACGACCGTCAGCCCGAACCGAACCATGGCGCGGGGCAGCTCAGGTGAGCGCAGACGTGTGCAGGTACGCCCAGATGTGCGCGCAGGTGAGCGCGGATGTGCCCAGATGTGCCCAGATGTGCGCAGGTGAGTGCACGTGAGCCCCCGTCCCACAGCCCGCACTGCGGCGCCGCGCGCCTCGCCGTGACGTCATGCGCCCGCCCCGCGTCCCGCTCTGACGTCAGCGGAGGCGGCTCCCGGCAGAAAAGGTGGATCAGGAAGGGTGGGTGCCTCCCTGCAGTTCCCGCATGGCAGGGGACAGCTGGCTCTGCTCTCAGCCACAGGAGACAGGGCGAGAGGAAAGGGCCTCACGGCAGGCTCGGGTTGGACATCGGGAAGCAATTCCTCTCCCAAAGAGTTATGGAGCATTCAGACAGGCTGCCGGGCAGCCGCGGAGTCACCGGCCCTGGTGGCATTTCAGCGCCCCGTGGATGTAGCGCCTGGGGACAGGGTTCTGCGGTGGGCGTGGCAATGTGAGAGGTTTACCCCTGGACTTCTGCCCACGAAATGGTTCCGCATTCTCAATACAATCAGGAGGATTTTACCTTAAAACTCTGGGGTTCGCAGCATCTCATGCCGCTGGTGTTAAGGAAACTTCCTGGTCTAAGCATCCAGGAGCCACTTTGGAGTGACACTTGCAGCACCTGAGCTGGGACTGAAGCCTCCCAGCTGCATCCCCCACATTCACAGTCGGACCAGGTTTCCTTACTGGCTGAATTCCAAGTTTAACTTACCAGTCTCAGATGTCCAGATCTTTAAAATATTTCGATCACGGTGCAATTACTAAATAACGAAACAACAGCCCGAGCTGGTGGCCTCCCAGGAGCTGGTGGCCTCCCAGGAAGGACACAGCACAAGGGAACCCCTGGGCTTTTACACCCTCACAGATGAAGCGTAGAAAAATCTGGGGCTTCAGCTCCTGCCGTGTCTCTTCAGTGTCCATCCCGTGCCTGGTGCCACAGGGCTCTGTGCTGGGCGAAGGGCTGGCAATTCCCAGGCTCTTGTCTCATGTGGGCTGCTCCAGAGCTCAGCCTGCAGCTCCACTGCAGCTGCACCCCGAGCTCCCTGCACTGAGTGTGTTCCTCCACACAGGGGACGGACCAAGTTTGCCCCTTTGCAGAACACAGAATACTTGATGATGTTCAGTCTGGTCACATCAGCTCAGTTAACACTGATTAGCAGCAGCGCTTTGCTCAGAGGAATAGCAAGACATTGATATTGATATTGATATAGAGATGGATAAAGGACATTACTCACAAGCCAGTTGGAAATCTGGGCAGCCAAATCACACCCCAGAGTAGGCATCAGCAAAGGCAAGCAGATTCCAAGGAATAGTTTAAAGCAGCAGTTTCCAAGGCAAGAGCAGCGTGAGGTGTCAGCATCCACATCCAGCTGGGACCACACTGGTCTTGTCCTGCAGAACCCATAGAATCACAGAATGTCCTGGCTTGGAAGAGACCTTAAAGATCATCCAGTTCCAACCCCCTGCCATGGTGTTCCATTGTCCCAGGTTGCTCCAAGCCCCATCTAACCTGGCTTTTGGCACTTCCAGGGATCAAGGGGCAGCCACAGCCTCTCTGGGCAACCTAGAAATTCCTGCTGGTAAAATGGACAAAGTAACACAAGAAGTCACTAGAACGCATCCTTTTTGCCTCAGAAAGCTAAAGTTTTATGGCTTACAGACAGTGTGATTAACCAAAATATTAGTTGGACAGCTGAGTGTATTTCCTTCAGGATTTTCCAACTGGATTGAATAAATGCTATCTAAAAATCTGAGAAATTCTTCTGAGTTGCCCAGAGGTCTCACCTCAGTTTGAAACTGGTTTGTGCTTTAACACCAAAAACATTCTAAATGAAGACTGAGACATAATTTGTTTCATTTGATATCTGTTTAAAGCAGATGCAAAATTACATATTTCATGCAGCAGTTGTGTCTGTTTCGTTTCCTTTTTTATCTTCCTTTAGCAGCGTGACATTAACCTCAAATTTCTGCAGTGCCTCTCCTCCACAGATTTCAGAACTGACATTTTCAAAGGGTGACACCAGAGACAGTCTCGCCTGTAAATGAGCCAGTGCCAAGTGAATCAGCTCTGATTCTATTGTATCACCATTAAATCTATTTCTATTGTATCACCATTAAAACCAACCGTGTTTTGCTGTGGTGATAAAACTTCAGTTGTGTCTCACACACGGTTTTGAGGATGAAGTCTCAAACATGAGCCAACACTGTTAACATCTCTTTTAAGTGCATGTTTTCATACAGGTCCTTTTGCAAAAGTGACAGCCCTTCAGGCAAAGTTTGTCTGAAGTCACTCAGTTTGGCTTTGTGAGAAAACAGCTTGGAAAGCCTGTACCTCCTCACTTAGAGCCTCGTGGTTTAGCTACTAGATTAGGTTTCCCTCTTCAATTGTCATTTGGGATCTGATCTTGCTCCTTGCATTTACAAATACACCCAGCAGAAATCATTGCCCAGTTTCTTCAGTTTTCTGCCATTGCACTTCTCTGCCTGCGTTATGCTCTCTGAAGGATGTGCTGGCCTCAAGAGAGGCATAACCCTGGCAAATCCCACACAGCGATCGTACTGTGGACAGGCCTCAAATTGCGTCTGCTGGAGAACACAGTTCTTAGAATATCATTCATGGCAAGGTGACTTCGGGAACGTTTCTAATTGTTTTTAAGCTGGTTCTCAGTGCGGTATACGGGCTGAGAGCAGGGACCAGAGCCAGCCCCTAAGCCGAACACCTTCGCTTCTGCTGGAGCTGCGGCTGAGGGCTGTGTGGCGGAGGCGGGCCCTCAGGTGAGCCGTGGCAGCCCCGGGGATGTTCCTTTCCCAGCGCCGCTTTCCCGGGATTGTCCCGGGATTGTCCCTGAGGGCCGTGCGCGGTGCGCGAGCGCCCCCTCGCGGCCCATCCCCATTCCAGAGGCCTTGCCTTTCCCTGGATCACGGATCCATCCTTCCCCTGGCGCTGCTGCACGCCGAGGAGATTCACACCCACGGTTTAGGCACTCCTGCTGCAAAGTTTTGTAGCGTTAGGCCAAGGCCTAATACCTAAACCTGGCAGATTAAACATCACCATCAGCGCACACCAGAAAGATCAACATTTTGTTGTGTCTTAAGAAGCAGATCCAAAGTAACTGGAATAAAAAGCTTCTCGGAGAAGCAAACAAGTTGAATTTACAATCACGGAATCATAGAATATCCTGACTTGGAAGGGACCCACAAGGATCATTCAGTCCAACCCGTGGCCCTGCACAGACACCCCAGCAATCCCATCCTGTCCCTAGGAGTGTTGTCCAAACACTCCTGGAGCTCTGGCAGCCTTGGGGCTGTGACCATTCCCTGGGGAGTCTGCTCAGTGCCCCAGCAGCCTCTGGGGGAAGAACCTTTTCTTATACTCACCCTAACCCTCCCCTGACACAGCTCCAGCTGTTCCCTGGATCCCTTCCCCGGTCACCACAGGGCGGAGATCGGTGCCTGCCCCTCCTCTTCCCCTCATGAGGAAGCTGCAGACTTTGATGAGTTCTCCCCTCAGAGACAACGTGAGGAAGCCGGAAAAATTGAGATGAATTTTTGTTTGAGTGCTGGATGACAACGCTGATTTCATCCCTCATTCTCCAGCTGGTTATGTCCCACTCATGGCTTTGCTCAAGTTCTGAAAAACCTCATCAGAAAGGTCAACCTATTGCTCTTCAGGGATGCTTGCGAGTCCTGTCAGATGAACCAGAGCTTTTGCTCTAAGAAGGGTTCCTGAGTAATCTGAGGAGCCAAACACAGCCGGCCTGCTGACCCTTCCCTCTCTCCTTCACTGCTCTGGCCTAATTCTTGCAGTTTCTGCATGTTGCATTTTGGAAGAACTCAAAATAACAACTCAGTTTATTTTTAGAGAAAACTCAATAGCAAGATCAAGCTAGCACCACATCATTTCCACAGAAGGACAGGCATTTAAGGAGACAGACATTTTCCCTTTTATTGTTTTCCTCTTTGCATCAGCTTCTTTCTCTCTCTAGCAGGTTGCTAGAAAAAGAGTGTTTTTTCTTACCTCAGTGTAAATACCTCAGCTTTACTCACCTTAATTTGTAATCCTAACAGGTCTTGATTGAATGCCACTGCTGCTGAGGGATGCCTCAGCAGAGCACTGACCTGTTGTTCCCCCTGGCAAGTGTCCTCACAGAGACTCCCACAAGTTTCAGTGTTGTCTCCTGGCTGCATCAGCAGGAACATCAGCTGCCCAGGTGGAATCACCTTTGAGAACCCTTTTAAATGGAATCACAATCACAGAAGCACAGGATGGGTCAAGGTTGGAAGGGACCACAGCGGGGCATGTGGTACAGTCTCCCTGCTCCAGCAGGGCCATCCCAAAGTGCAGGGCACAGGACTGTGTCCAGCTGGTTCTGGAATATCCCCAGTGAGGGAGACTCCACACCCTCTCCAGACAATCTGTTCAGGGCTCGGTCACTGCACAGTTCCAGTCCTTCACAGGCTCCAAGCTGAGCCTACTAAATGCCAGAAATTGCTGGTCATGTTGCTCACTGGTGGTCAGAGAAAACCCTGGACTTATGATGTTTTACAATCTCTACCTCAGATAAGCTGGGAAATGTGAGGCTCACAAGACATTTGGCAGGGAAAGCTTC
>VZSR01002340.1:9021873-9034444 GCA_013398615.1 Brachypodius melanocephalos
GGGATTCCCTTCTGTAGAACATCACAGGCACCAAATGCTTTTTTTTTTCATTATTCAGTTTTTGTACTTTTTTTTTGTTTTTCTTTATACCTAAAAGAGCTTTAAATATGTTCTATGTGGGAGCAGATTAAAAAAAAAATCACTCTAAAAATAATAACAAAAATAAAGGGTCTGGGGGAGCAAGCGTGACTTTGTGTGCCGATGTCCTCACAGGTTGATGTCTCTCACATCTGTGGGAGTGCTGGCCTGGTCCAGTTCATCCACTGTCTTGGAGGGGTTGCTCTGCTGCTGCTGCTGCCGGACTTGCTGCAGGCTGTTCACAAGCACCGCCTCAATCTGTTCCTGACAAGCTTTAAGGCAGTCCTAGAGAAAAGAAAGCAAATTCACCTATTAGTAAAGGTAAAGGTGGATATTTTTTCCTTACTGAGCTAGCAGAAGTTGGAAGAGCACGGGTGAGGTGTTTCTGAGAAGTGCCTGCTCCAACACGAATCAACCTTGAATTCTGAGAGGTAATCACTGTGTACAAACTCCCTGAGTTAAACACTGTTCATGCTGTATTGATTAGGCTCTAAATCTTAATATTTTACTGGTCTTTGATCAACAGGTTGCCCAGAGAATCTGTGACTGCTCCATCCCTGGCAGTGTCCAAGGCCAGGCTGGATGGGGCTATGAGCAAGCTGGGGTAGCAGAAAGTGCCCCTGCTCATAGCAGGGGGTGGCACTGGATGGGCTTTGATGTCCCTTCCAACCCAAGCCGTTCCATGACTCTGTGATTATGTGATTTATGTGGTCTTCTTGAGGAGAAACCTAATTATTACATAATTTTTCATAATTTTTCATTCTCCTATGCAGGGTTAAGCCACTTAAGTTGGTCTTCTCTGCAAAAAAAGTTGTAATTTTATCCTGAAATAACCTCCATGTGCTGTACCAAGACCACACAGAGAGATGCACTTCATACAAAGCAAACTGATGGGAAATTGGAGAAGTTTTGAGGTCCCTCAACAAGCATGGTGCTCTTGGACTGAGTTTTATCTGTCACATACTTGGGTCCCCCAGGCAGAGCAAAAAGGTCAGTTCATCTGTGAAAATTCACACAAGAGAAAATTCACACAAGCCCCAGATACGCAGCTGCCTTAGTGAACTGTAGAATCCTTTAGGTTGGAAAAGTCCTCTGAGATCATAGAGTCCAACCTTTGGGCAAACACCACCTTGACAACCAGAGCACTGAGTGCCACGTCCAATCATTTTCTGAACACAAAAACAGTACTCAGAGACCACTGCATTACAAACTACAGAACATTCAGAGAAAAACAGGGTAAAGTACAGCAACATAAATATGGGAGCTTGTCCATCGAGAGTCCCACAATAAACATGAAGTATAAATACAGAAATAAATGCAAAAGAGTCACCATATTTAGACCAGACACAGCGATAAAGATGACTATTTAAATACTTACAGGATGTTCCACACTCTTGGTAATATACTAGAAGACCAAATGTGGTTATTTAACCAGGAAAAAAAGTGTGACAAAATGTTGACAAATCCTGAGTTATAGGAGAAACTTAAAACTCGAGCTGTGACTATGAACACAATGCCAACCATGTTCAGTGTGCTGGCACTGGGAGTATCAATCTGGCACTGTGCAGAGGGACAAGTGGTGCTACAAGAAATGGCATTTTCTAAAGGCAGCCCTGAGGAGTCCTTCTGGTAAACACACTATTGTCAACTCCCTGCAGCCTCAGCCTACCAGAGCTGGGTCTCTCCAGGAGTCTTCAGGGAATAGTGCAACACAGGGTTTGGTAGGAGGATTTAGCATCACAGTGCTTTAACCAGAGCCCCCACAGCATCTGGCAGGGATGGTGAGACTGAGCATCACCATTCCCACTGTTAGGCAGGGGAGCTGAAGAACAGAGCAGGACACTGACCTCCACAGGGTTCCACAGGCACCTGTGAACCCACAATGGGATGTGACTGCAACACTGAGGAGCTGGGCCCTGACCAACACACCCCTTTTTGTATACAGTACATGGTTATTGGGGAGAGTTTGAAATGTTCATGGGTGGAGGATTGATTTGCCATCCCAGCCTGACTGGAAAAAGCACATCCAGTGAAGAGGACCTGTTCCACTGGCGATGCTGACATGGGCACAATTAACTCCGGTGGCTAACTGTTTTTCTCAGCTACCAGCCAGCAGCTGCTGGCTGCAAAATCCTGTCCTCAGATAAAGAAAATCCCCCACTATCAGCTAGGGAGGGCTTTAAGTCCATTGTAAGCATTCACCTGTATGTAAGAGACAACAAATCACTGTGTGGGTCAAGGCATTTTTAAGTGTGGGGGCACCAGTTTGGAGACCCTTGTAACAGACGACACTCGTAATGTGCTTTTTTCAGACTAAGAACCTCTTCTTTTAAAGCACAGTTTCAAAGTACTGTGTCCTTCTGAAAACAAGCCAGATTTTTTTTTTTTTAAGCAGCTTCAGTCTGAGAAGCTTAATGAGGCAATTTCCTTGCAGGCAGGCTTGGGGAAGGAAGGGTGGTGACATGCAGAACATGAGGCTCCAGCATTTGGAGTCAGCTTTGTCTGTTCCTAAACACACTCATGTATGGTTATTTACACCATTACTAACTTGATTTACACCAACTTCTGATGGGCAGCTTGATGATTCATTTCAGGGATGAAGAGGCTGAAATCTCCAGGTAACCCTCTAGAGAAATGGGTCATTTCTGGTATCTTCATTTTGTACGTAAAATCTATGAAGTGGCCTCGACTGGAATTGTCACATGGATTTTATTTCATATGGGAATCTGCAGGCCATCATGTATTATTTCTCTGGTCTATACTTAGGTTTTGAACTTAAAACCACTGAATTCTTTGAAACAAAGAAACCTACAGTAACAATGACCAGCACACTGCATTCATCATGAAATAGTTTTCCAGAAAAGTGTTGCTATTTGCATACTAAAGCAAACTTAACATCCTTGGATGTTAAATCTCTCAGGTGAAAGGGAAAAAAATCCTAATTTAGAGTATCTTATCAGCCCAGCTGTCACAGTGTGATAAGGTAAGTGGCTTTATTGTATAGATGAGGACATCACTGGAACTTTCTGTCAATCCAAAGTTAAGGGACAGGATACAAAAAATCTACTAAAAACACATCAGGACAAACAGCCTGGCCTTCCCATGACACAGTATTTTTAACCTCTCCAAGTTTCATTGGGATCTGCTGCATGCGTACATATTTTACTGGCGGACTTTCACTTTGCAAGCTCTAGATGGCTCTGACAACAGAGAATTAAGCTTTAAGAACATATCAAAGAAAAAAACCATGAATTGCATTATTTTCAACAAATCTTCCTTGAAAGAACACTATAATGCACTGCAGTATGACCCCAGATTTTGCAGTACAAGGACTAGGCCATTCCTTCAGAATACTGCAGGGTTTGCCTTTGTTGCTTTTATAAAAAACTTCTTTAAGTGTGTATCACATGGATCAACTTCCCCATTCTTCTATATGGTCTAGTAGTTTTAATGATTAAAATAGTTCTGGTACTTTCCATTCCATAGTTTTATTTTTACTTCAGCATGTACAGAACTAAAAAGGCAATTAACTTTGAGGTTTCTTTTTTTTTTTTTTCATTCTGAGACTCTTTCATCCCTAGGTGATCTTACTAGTACACTTGAAATACATTTGAAGGAAAAGAAAAGCTCTCCTGTGTCTGATGAGGAGCAGCCTCACGGCTGGGAATGCTGGCAATGAAAATAACTGGAAGGAGGAATCAGCAGCTCTATGGCATGAGCTACTTATTCAAGTCAATGATCATTTAAGATTTCAATTTCCATTCATGACAATCTTGAAAGAAAGCACTAGCCCTAGGGAAGATCCTGCAGAATATTACGCATAATTCACTTTCTTGAACTTTTCAACACTTCTGTGGTATATACATGTCCTGTACTGGCCCCCAGCTTCCAGTTTTAAACTGGAATTTATGGTTCATTGGCAAGCTATGAGGGAAGGCCTCCAACCCAACTCAACTTAATTCAACCAACAGGCTCTTGCCTTGCACTGCCCAAAATCCCAAAGCTGGGAATGCTAAAAAAGCCTTCTGGAATTTCTGTCTTAAAGGGTGGTTAGTTTTCCACATATATATTAATTAGTTCACAAGTAAGTGTTAAGGCCCCCAATCTCTTCCTCTTTCTTAACACTAATTGCAAAAGGGAAATCAGAAAAGGGCTTTTTTTAGGTGCAGGATCTGGTTTGATAAATGCAAAGGATGCTGGAGATACCCAAAATGACAGTAGTGTTCACTGGTCATGTATGCATTGCTTGGATAATCTAAGAAAGCAGCAATCAGACATGCATTAAAGAGCTGGGATTTACATAAATTCCAGTGTGGAACATGTCATCTGTACTCCTACACACAAAAGCCGGCTGGATTCCTCCACTGGTTCACATTTAAGCCCCAATTCAGACCTCTCCAAAGCACATGCTTCACTGTTGACATAAACAGGGATTCCTTCCCAAAGTGGGGCCTTTGTGTGCTGAGCGCTGGCCTTTACCTCACTGACCTTCTCCAAAGCAAGAGCCTGGAAAGCTGCTGTGGGAATATCTTATCCATTTACTGTATTTACAGTGATCTCACGGCTAATGGATGCAGTTAAAAAACAGGAATATTTTCCCTCCTGAATGTATGTTTTTGCTACTGTAACAAAGAGCATCCATCACAGATAAGTGTTTATATCTCTTTTTCCATCTGAAGTATAGAAAATAGTGATTTGCTGTTCCAAAGGACACTTCATGTGGACTAACAAGGGCATCTCATTCAAAAAACAAAACAAACAAAAAATCGCAAAAAACTTTCATGTCAGAGGCTTCTCCACTTACTGTTGACACATTATTGCAATAATGCAATAAATAAGGTGACTAACACTAAGAATCTGAAACACAGGGCATTTTTCTCTGCAATTTTTTTATCTTTTCAGCAGTTTCAACAGGGTCCTTTCTAGATTCAGTTCCACTGTTTGCTTCACCGCTCAGTTTGCTGGTTTCCTGTTGCTGCTGTGGGTATTTCTCATTGCAAACAGGAGAGAACGATGTTTTCAGAACTGGGAAAAGAGAGAGTAAAGCCAACACACCAGCAGGGCGATGCAGGGGTAGGTGACATGATAATCCTTGCTCAGTGTGACTTGGGATTTCTGGTGATCTCTACCAGGTAATACTTTGAAGAGGTGAAGAGGCGGAAAGGTGAAAAGCTGTGCGATTTATGCTGTCGTAACAAACACTCCAGACCGTTTAATGGAAAAGAGGATTTTCAAAACGCTGGGAGGACCTGCCCTGCATTACACAAGAGCTGCAGGAGCTGAGCAGGGATGCCCTGCTGGAGCGGCTGATCCATGGGAGCTGCTCCGGGGCCGTTCCTCGGGGGCCTGGCTCCCTGGGCGCGCCGGCCGCGGCCGCGCCTGTCAATGGGCCCGGCGGAACTCCGCCATGAGCCCGCGGTGTCACTGCATCACCCCATTGTTGCTACACACGCACAGCACTCACTGGGGAACAAAAAGCTGAATGAAACGGAGCAGCTGCCAACTCAGGCAAAGACAACTTAGGAAACTATCTCATTCTTCCTTTCTCTGGGAGGCTATTTCGCCTGTTGTTTCCTTGCATACAAAATGCAGTCTGCAACAAATAAGGCAGGATAAGATACAGCGAGTCCTGTTTCTTGCTTCCAAAACCACAGGGCCTAGACACTACAAAGGAGGGGATAAATGGTGTATGTGCTGTAGGGACAATGTTCAAATGTGATCCATTCAAGATAGATTTCCATGATTTTTTTACTGCGGCTCTGAATTCTTGAGCATGAGTGGTTCTTCACTTCCGTTTCTGTGCAGAAAGCTGCGGATCTTTATGAAGGGATGTCTCTGATCTTGGGAATAAAAAAAAAAAATCCCGGCACTGACATATGTGGTACATATAAGTGGAGGTATTTTAAATGCCATTTATTATGGATCCAAGTCTTCAAAACAGCCCCACTCCACATTTTTTAGGGCTCACAGCCAGCTGTTTCGACAAGCCTTTAAAAATGCTTGGTTCCTTCCTTTTTTTCTACTTCAGGCCCTTAAATATGCTTTCGATTTTCCAAACCACTCAATACACACCAGTTACCATCTGGGAACAAACTTTTAGAGAAGACTTTTGCCCACATACAGGCACTGGCTCTACCTGAAAACCTCTCCCTGGCTGCTGATACTGGGGAGACCAACTCTGTGTGTCATACAGATGCAACCTGGATGGCTGCTTTTCCAGGAGGTGAGGGAATAGATTTACCCAAGAAAGGTCTCAAGGAAAGCAGAATATTGATTGCAAGGTCTTAAAATGTGCCCTACCCATTCAGCTATCCTTCCTCACATCCCGTAATTGTGCACAGCAGGGATGCTCGTATCCTCCTCCAAAGCATCTGGCTCCACCAGGGACAGGATACTGCCCACACTGGAGTGCTGGTCTGGGATGCTATGGGAATTCCTGACTTCCTGAGTTGTTTATTTTTCCTTTGCAATGACCCACCAAGAGATGCACAGGGAGCTCTGCGGCTTCCTGCCAGTAGGTCTGTTAACTCTTCGCTCACCAGCCTCTCCTCTTCAAGCAACCACAAAGGAAATGTTCCCATCCCCTGGCAGGAGAACAGACTAGA
Organism: Brachypodius melanocephalos; assembly: GCA_013398615.1. Taxonomy (NCBI): domain Eukaryota; kingdom Metazoa; phylum Chordata; class Aves; order Passeriformes; family Pycnonotidae; genus Brachypodius; species Brachypodius melanocephalos. Next base: position 9,028,557 of record VZSR01002340.1, read on the forward strand.
ACATGCAATCCCAATCCTGCAGAGCTGTGTGAAGTTAGAATCAGAGGCACAGAATGGTTTGGGTTCAAACAGACCTTAAAGGTAATCCTGTTCCACCCCTTCTGCCATGGGCAGGGACACCTTGCTCTAGACCAGGTTGCTCAGAATCTCATCCAACCTGGCTTTGAACACTTCCAAGGATGGGGCAGACAGTTTCTCTGAGAAACCTGTGCCAGGGCCTCACCACCCTCTCTAATTCTAATTCTAATTCTAATTCCTAATTTCTTCCTAATATCCAATCTAAACCTACTCCCTTTCAGTTTGAAGCCATTCTCCCTTGTCCTGTTACTACAGTTCATAATGAGAAGCCCCTCTCCAGCTTTCCTGTAGCCCGTTCACAGATGCTGCAAGGTGCTCTGAGGTCTCCACACAACTTTCTCTTTTCCAAGCTGAACTCTCCCATCCTGTCTCTACAGGGGAGCTGCTCCAGTTCCCTTTATCAATTCCATGGCCTGCTCTGAACTTGCTCCAACAGTTCCTTATGTTGGGGGCACCAGGACTGTATGCAGTATTCCAGATGGAGCTTCACAAGAACAGAGTAGAGGGGGAGAATCCTCTCCCTCAGTTGTGTGGGATTAGCTCTTAGTGGCTCTTAGGGACAGTAACAATTAGGCAAGGCAGTTCAGATGCACCGTGCAGAGCTACTTTCACTGCCCTTCAGGCTGCTGAGCTTCTCCAAGAGCAGGTCCCTGCTGTTTATTTCGGTTGGTGGAAGGAGTAATGAAACCAGGGTTTGCCTGGCCCTGTTGTCACACTTTCTCCAGCCTGTGATTCAACCCTCACCAAACAGCCCAGGGCAGCTATTTACCAGAAATAACTGGTTATCCCCTAAAATCACAGTGGCAGCAGGATGCCTTGGACAACTCCATCTCAAGTCTGGGGCACTGCTCTGGATTCATACAAGGATAGCCAACACTGACGTGTTTTTGAAAGAAACTCATGCTGGTTGTCTGCCCACCCAACAGCTGGGCTCTAAATTATATGTGGTTTATTAATAACGTATTTTTGGTCTAATTCTCAGTGAAAGATCCATGAAAAAGATTCATTTTAGTTGTAAATGCCAAACTCCAGTCTCGGTTACACTAATGTAAATCTAAAATAACACTATTGATTTCAGCCTCCTGGTTAATGCTGCTATTTCCCAGCAAACAGACTGCATCCTTAAATTATCATTATAAAACAGTGAAAGTTCAGAAAAGCTCACTGTACTTAAGTTGCATCAGGGTTTCATTACCATTCTTGCTTTTCATCTACTTGCAGCTTTGAAGCTGAGATTTTTCATGCTTCACCTCAGACAGTGACATTTTTTGAAAAGCCAGTGGGAAAGTCCTATCATCTGTTTCCATGCTAAGCAATCACAAACTCCAAAACAAAAATGAAGCAGAAGCCCTGGCACCCTCTGGCTGGGAAGGACTCTTCCCCAGCTGCCTGATGGCTCCTGTGGGCTACAGTGAGGCACAGGGGGCCAGAAGGTTTTCCTCTGCAGAACTGTTAATTTCTGTGACTTCCCCACTTTTCTCCTGCATGATGGTCCTAAAGCCCAGGAACTCGCATTTCTCTCTCTTCCCTCAGCCCCCACTGGAAAACAAAATCATTCACACAGTGACAAGAAATTAATTGTGCCACTGCAGGAACAGCTCTCAGGCAGCAGAAATTCGGAAGTGAGGGAATTGAAGCTCTTCATTCAACTTTAATTAAAGTCCCAGTGTAAAATGAATTACAATAGTCTTTACTCTTTATTAAAACAGCCTTGGGCCAACTCTTACACAATCTCGACAGTACATTTTTTCCAACAATACATTTTACACATGAGGCTGGTATTACTACCTATTGCTAAGCCTGCCCCATGCTTCTCTGAGACCCCATTTTCAGTTGCTTCTCTCTCAAGCTTTATCATGTGGGATTAAAGGTTCCAGTCTTGGGTCCCTTTTGTATCTTCCCAATGCAAAACTCACCAAGAAAATACCTAGCAAAATATTTCTCCCAAAATGAAACAACAGGCTAATGAAAAATACACTATCATGCCCAAGCTCAAAAATTTTGGCAACCTGTGGTTAGCCTAAGGCTTCAAAGCTTGCAGGGAGTTAAGGTTACCTCTGCCTCAACGATGAAAGTACCTTGAAAAAAAATGTAACAGCACCTCTAATTTCTGCAAAGACTTATATTTTTTAGCAATTACATTATCCAGAAGCTCCTTTTGTCTCAAGTTTGTTCTGATTTGGGGGATGAGGGAGACTCTCCTCTATAGTCTGTGCTGCTGTGGGCTGAGACCAGGAAGAAGGAGAAGGAAGCTGGTCTCTACCCAATGCTGACCGACTCTTGGAGAGAAGATGTGAACAGTAAAATGTTAGCAGTTCTTTGTTATTTGGGAGAAGCATTAACTTTTTTTTTCTGAAGGAATGTAGGCTCAATCAGATCTGGGAAGATTTTCACCAGGATGGCAAAAAGCACACTTTTGACAACAAAACCCCTGCTAAATTTAAAAGAAAAAGTGTGAAGGCATTTTCATTGCAAAATGAAAACCCCATCTTCTTACCACTTAAGAACTACTAAGATGTTTTTGTAGGTATTTTCCTTCAGACTTAAACAATCTGGATAGAAAAGATCAGCGCAGTAGATAAAAGTTTTCCAAACTGCAAGATGCAGCGAAAGGGACTTATAGGCTTTACACCCAATTCTCTCAGGCACAGAAGGTGTCCCTCCTCTCAGAGGGACCAAGGGGATCAGAGGGATGGAGCAGCTCTGCTGAGAGGAAAGGCTGAGGGAATTGGGATTGCTCAGCCTGGAGAGGAGAAGGCTTTGGGGTGACCTCATTGTGGCCTTGCAGTGCCTGAAGGGAGCCCCCAGGAAAGATGGAGAGAGACTCTTGACAAGGGCCTGGAGTGACAGGACAAGGGGCAATGGCTTCACACTGACAGAGAGCAGGGTTAGATTGGATATGAGGAAGAAATTGTTCTCTGTGAGGGTGGTGAGGCTCTGGCACAGGTCTTCCAGAGAAGCTGTGGCTGCCCCATCCCTGGCGATGTCCAAGGCCAGGCTGGATGGGGCTCTGAGCAACCTGGGATAGTGGGAGGTGGCAGGGGCTTGGAAAGAGATGATCTTGAAGGTCCCTTCCAACTCAGGCCATTCTGTGATTCTATGGTTTAGACTTTATGTACTCTCAATTGGAAATTCTCCTTTTTCTGTGCAAATCCAATTCAAATTAAAATAAACGGGAAATCCCAGAACTGCATTTGAAAATTAGGATCAATTTGATTGTAAGAAAAAAAAAAGAAACATCAAAATTCTCCCCTTTTAAATAAACTGGACTAATTACTCCTTTTCAACCCAATGACAACCCCAAATCTTCATTTAACAATGCTATCACAGATGTAATAATGCCACATATTTCCTCTGTGAATTAAAAACAATAAATTATCGCACATTAAGGACTGCTTGAGTTGTGCCTGTCTCACATCCTGCCTCAAAATTAGCTCATTATTCTCTTCCTCCAAGGCAAGAATTTTTAGGTGATACCTGAAGGAGGGCCAGAAGAGCAGTTTCAAAGGTTGCAAGCACAAGACCAACCACAGCGCAACATCTTCTGGTTTGTTTTCTGCCCCAGGGAATGCTGCCTGCTCTCCCCATCACCCAGGGCCTCTGAGGAGGCTTTTCCTGCTGGAGCACCAGCTTGGACAAGCAAAGCAGGCTCTCCCCAGTGCTTTGGAGACTCAAACCAAAGGGCTGGGTCCACACCTGCAACTCACTCCCTGCAGAAGAAGCCCCTCCTTCGCTCCACTCAGCCTTCAGGATCAGGACCAGTTCTCCACTACGCCCTGGGAAGTGAAAGGAGAGGAGGAATGTGGGACACTCACCACATCTGTGTTTGTGATCTTGGCCAGGAGGTCCGTGAGGCTGTCCCCATCATCGAGCTGAAGGCCACAGATGGCTGCTCCCACACTTCCAGTTGCTATCATTGATGGTGGGTACATGGCAAAGTTAAAATCTGCAAGAACAGATCTGGGAATTAGTCCAAGCCCAGACCAGAAAAGCTGCAAAACATCAGAGGCAAGCAACATAAAAAAAACCACACCCAAGAATAAAACCCGGGGAAGTAAAAGAAAGGGAAAAGTGGCACTCTTTTTGGTCCCATGGAGCTCATTAGTCACACTGCTCATCACAAGCAGTCAAAGGAAGGGGAACAGACCTGCAAATTAAAATGGAAATGCGGCTCAGTCTTTTATTCTCACTGACGCATAAAGTAAACCTGGACAATTTTTAATAGTCTTTCCTTAGTTTTAAAGAAAAGGAAAGAGAAGAAGGAGGCTTTCTGTAATTTATGTCAGAAATTTGGGTCTTGGTCACATTAGACCTCTCTGTATAAGCAGAAAACTAACTGGAATAAGGTATCACAAAAGAGATTTTTAGTCACGTCAGTTTTTAAAGAGTTAATTAATTCGAGCATTTAAAGAACTGTCCGGGAAAGAGATTTTAATTAACGGTTCATCTTTACTACCTTAGCAATTAGGAAGTGAGAACACTTACAGCCCATAGCTATGAAATCAAAGAACAAAGATCACATTTGTTATTACTACTACTTCTTAATAAACAAGCTAAAAATACACTTCAGAACTTCCTCTCACACATCTGTCAAATAAGAAGAGAAATTAAAATAAAATCCTGTGATCTTTATAAGGCAATTTTATGGTTTATGATGCTGCCACAGACACTGGTTTATCAGCACTAGTTTATCTTGCTAAATACCAGATCTCCCACATCTTGATATATGCCGAAAATTAAACTTGATTTGCAAGTTCTTTCGTTCAACAAGAACTCATTGGAAACCTTTCGCTATTGATTTTCAGTATTAGCAAACCCTTCTCTACCAGTTTTCAGCTGGGGGAACTGGAGTAGAAGGAAGAGTAAACCAAAGTAATACATAATAAGAAATAAATTACAAGCAATACATTCCATCAATAGAAACAGATTACAGAAAACTGCCCAGCTGCAGATCCCAACTCCCCTCTGTTCACAAATTCTGTAACCCTGCTGCTGTCTATGTAACCACTCCGGTTTTAGACACACGGAGAGTTGTTCTCAGCCTCCTAAACTCAGAGCTGGCACATACTTCAATAGCTATGGAGACAGCATGTTCTTCTCCAGGCTGGAATATATCCCTGGGATTGAAGTAGTCCAGTAAGAATGGCACTTGGGACACAACATTCATCCAGATGGAACAGAATGGGGATGTTAGAAGCGGGGAGACAAAAGGAGGAGCTGAAACCCTGACATTTCTCTGGATTTCTGTGTCTCACAAAGCCACCAGGAGCTTCCCACCTGCAAGCCCAACACTGCACGCTGCTTCCTACCAGACATCACACTCTGACAGACACTTTTGAAGGGCAAATTCCCACTGGCTGAAGTAAGGAATATGGACTGCCATTATAATAAAAATAGTAATTTATGCACTATTGTAATAGGAAGAACCCACTCTACATAGGAAAGCTGATTCTTGGAAATGAAAATATATTGCCGTCCACCAGTGAGTGAAACAAGAGGAGAACCTTGACTCCCAAATTGACAAGAGGAGAACCTTGACTCCCAAACTCTCAGTGCAGGACACAGCCCTGAGTATGCTGATCTCAGCACATGGCAAGGGAATGGGAATCACACTTCCAGGATTTCACTTTCTGCCAGTCACCAGTGCTGTCTCCCAGGGCTCAGTGCTGGGGCCAGTTCTCTTTGATAAATGACCTGGATGAGGGGATCGAGTGCACCCTCAGTCAGTTCTCAGGTGACACCAAGCTGGGCGTGAGTGTTGGTCTGCTTGAGGGCAGGAAGGCTCTGCAGAGGGATCTGGACAGGCTGGA
>VZSR01002340.1:9034544-9073078 GCA_013398615.1 Brachypodius melanocephalos
CTGAGGGAGGAAAAGAGGCTCAGGAGAGCCTTATTGCTCTCTACAACTCCCTGACAGGAGGGTGCAGCCAGAGGTAGGTCAGGCTCTGCTGACAGAGAACAAGGGACAGGACAAGATGAAACAGCCTCAAGTTGTGCCAGGAGAGGTCTAGATTGGATATTAGGAAAAACTTCTTCAGGGTGACCAGGTATTGGACCAGCTGCCCAAGGAAGTGGTGGAGTCACCATCCCTAGAAGTGTTCAAAAAACATGCAGATGTGGCACTTGGAGTCATGGTTTAGTGGTGAACATGGCAGTGCTGGGTTAGGATTGGAGTCCATGTCTTAGAAGTCTTTTCCAAGCTTAATGATTCTATGATCAAAATCGTTTTCATGTTCACGTCACGTGGATTTATACAAACACATCTAAGGGATAACCACACCCCTAAGTTGGGAAGCAACTCCCATGTTGCTTCTGTTGATCTCAGACGTACCAAACTGTCTCTCACTTACACATGGGAACTACAGGTAGCAACTGACTTTCCATAATTTTCCCCTCCTTGTTCTGAGTTTGAGGCAGGATGCAGTAACAAGCTGGTGCAGGGAGGTCCCATGTCCAGGCAGAACAGGTTGAGCGAAGGACAGAGCTCCACCTGCCCTCTGAAATTCCTCGCCTCGCATGACGACCTCCACGTTATCCGAACACCGATGCTCTCGTGGCTCATTTTAGATCCACTCCCAGAAACTGTCTTCCTAGGAAGCTGCATAAAGAGGCACAGTGTCCCTGCCAACTAGCACTGCTGTAGGTCTGCTTCCACGTGGGGTCACATGCGAACATTTCTATGCCCAATAACCTTGTTAGCTCCCTTAATGTCATTCATAATGCAAATGAGACAGCGAGCGAATGGCCAGAGGCCCAGAGTGACTAAAGCTCAGCATCCAGAAAGTCTTACACTGCCTCTAGCTCTAAACTAACTTCCCTCCATAACAAGCACCATAAACTTGGCTATCAAAGCTACACATGCCCAGTCTTTGTTGTACAACAGGCAGCGATTTGTATCACTGGCTTCTATTTTTAGCATATTAATTAACTACTGCAACTGGTGAGGCAAGTGTCTCCAACTGGAGAGTGTGGCACCATTGTCTGAAGTCATCACCTCATCTCGAGCTATTGAAAATCATGGCAGTGACCCTCCTGCTGATATGAATTTAACCTGACATGCTCACAAAGGAATGGGGGGTGGTGCACCAATTTTGTGCACATGGTTCTCCACATCACCCTGGACCCTATTAGTGTGGAAAGAGCTCATTGAAAGAAAAGAAGCCACATTGTGCTGGGCCACCTAGAGGGTTGAATAGAAAAGGCTGAGGAAAAGAGCAGGCAGCGCAATAAAGGCCATAATTAACATATTTCCATATTCAAGCAAAGCAATAACTACGTGAAATGTTTTTCAAGGTGCAGTGAAAGCATAAATATTAAGTACTGTATCTGAGGGGATGCAGAACCACCCCCCAGTCTCTTAGATTCCATTGAGAAATTCAAAACAAGCTTTTTATATGCTATTTTCAATCATAAACCTCTATCTCTGCTTCTACCATGACAAGAAGACAAGCCTTGCCATCCTCAGTTTTGACCCAGGTAAAACTGTCCCCTCTCCAAGATAGGTCAAAAATTTGCCATGAGATTTAAAAAAAAAAAAATTAAAAAAAGAAAGGTAAGGGGCACAGAGAGGCAACCTAAAAATGTGAGCTGAAACATGCAATTACTGCAAATTCTTGTGAGAGAGGATTAAACCTGAACTACAGAGGAAATTTTATAGAAAGCACTTCTCACTGGACACTCAGAATTTTATAAAAAGCACTTCTGCCTGGAGATCTGAAGCAAAGTTATGAGCTAAATCCTTCTGTGTGCAAACTTGGTTAACACGCACCCAGAGCCTGCATCTAAAGCATGGCTCTGACTCTAACTTTGTTGTGATTTATAGGTTTATAGTTGGGCTCAATGATCTCAGAGGTCTTTTCCAACTTAATTGATTCTGTGATTATGCCATTCCATGGGAAAAGTACAAAAGAGTCTCATTATAAGTTAGAGAAGCAGTGCCACAGGACATGGTCTATGAGAATCTGAGCACATGAACATTTTAAGGGGAGACACTGGGTTGTTCAAAAGCAAAACTTGTTTTACTTTCTATTCCCAGGCAATAAACACTAGAAAGCATCCCATAGTCATTTTAGTATCACCTATTTCCCAAACGACCTCAAAAACAAGTGACCAGCCCTGCACAACCCCACTGACTGCAGTGCTGAAAATAAAAAACTACAATGCAAGAAACAGCACCTTTTGAAACACAGACACCTGTGGACCAGCCAGCCAGAGTCATCAAGCAAATTCAGGGTACCCTGGACCTGTCCCCCCACTTTCAGCCTGGAGCTGACACAGCCAGGGCACGAGGTTTTTCTGCCAGTGGAGCACACATAATCCATGCCAAAGTTCCAGGGCTGCGAGCACCGCGGCTGAGCTGTTTTGCTGGCTGTCTCCCAATCCAGTGGTCTTCACTACCTTCAAGCCAGGAAAATGCAAGGCTGACAGTCAATCCAAAGCAGAAGGGAACTGGAGGAAGGAACCCAGAGAGGTCCTGCAAGGGGAAGCCTTAACTTGCAGCCAACAAATAAAACCATCAGAAGGAGAAGAGCGCTGACAAATACCCAGGCCGAACGTGCTTGGTGTGTCAAAGCCAGGTGAGGGAACTCTTTAAAACAACCCACATTACTGATCTGGCTGCTGGTTGGGCTTTTTTTCAGCAGCCAGTTTTCCTCTCTGTAATTTGATAGATATTTATTTACAGAGTTGGAAACTGCTGCCTCTACAGAGTTGGAAACTGCTGTCATAAGGAAGGTAATTCTTCCCATGGTGGGGGGAAAAAAGGGAGGAAAAAAAGGTATGTTGCCTCCATCAGTAAAAGAGTTATTGATACATTAAAATTATATAGATAATGGTCACAGCCAGCCTTGGACTTCACCCAGCCAATCCCTGTACTATGAAGACAAGCATGGATCTATCCTATCCTATCCTATCCTATCCTATCCTATCCTATCCTATCTATTTAACTATCTAAGTTTAAAAGAAAAGTCTAAGATAAACAGTGGAAGTAGTGAATTTAACTCTTGTCTGCTTTGATCCAAATACAATTCCAGGTTGAGTGTGGTACATTGTTTTTTTCTAATACAGTTGGTTGTATCTGCAATGGCCATTTTTTTCTCTTGCTCTTGTATTTCTCCAAGATACTGGAATTTTTCCTCACGTTAACTATTTCTACTTTTAAAGGCCAAACCAGATGACTATTCAGCCTTCAAAGCAAATACAAAACTTTCAAGTAAACCAGGATGCAGACATGCTTCCATCCTTTGAGTAGGTTGGAGGGCAAACATCTAATTCTGCGCCTGGGCTACAGGAAACAGCACGTGGCCTTTATACAAATGGGTCTGAAGTATCCTAAATGTTAATGCTTCATCACAACCACCCAAGAGAGGTAAAGACAGGGAAACATGCTGAACAACCTGTGCAAAGTACAGGAGCACTCACAACAATATGCTCATCAGCTGATGGTAAATATGATTTCTGAGCAACTGTTTGCACTGGTTATTATTTGCACTTATTTTACAGCTTCCTAACCAAGGATTAGGATGATGCTAGTGCCTGAACCACCAAAATGTCGGGCCTGCAGCTGGTAGAAAGGAGGGCAACTCCTCTGGCAGCTCCAGAGTGATGCCAGCTTGTATCAACACATGCTCTCTTTCTCCATTTCTTTCCACCTCCTCTTGCCAGACTTGACTGGTCATGAAACATTCCTGAGGCCCTGACTACTTGCTGATGGCACTTGCTTGGTTCTTGTGGCTCCACTGGCTGGAAAGCTCAATATACTGATAAGAGCTGCCTCTCCCTAGAACAAGCAAGAGCCTTCTTTTGTGTAGCAATAAACTAGTGCAAATCGTTCTTTCTTCTCCTATGCAAGAAGTTCCTGCAAACACTGTGTTTTATTTCTTAAGACATTTACATAATGAAGCTTCTGCAGGCTTCATTCTTCCTCTCAGCAAAGAACAGGTCCCAAATAAAACTTGTATCACACTTCCAGTAACTTGCACTGGATGAAAAGGGGATGCAGAGTAGAATTGCCCAGCAGGAATGCTGAGGAGCAAACAGGCTTCATTCTGTGTGGTCACCCTGTAGATCCCTACCAGGGTTGTAGACCTCATCTCGCAGCCTTCGCTCAGACAACACTCCCATTGACTTCCACAGAACTTCTGTATGAAGAAGGACGCAAGATTTGGCCCAGAAGCTAAAAAAAGCCTTCTCAGCTTTCAAGTGTAGGTGATTAATGTCCCAGAAACAGTGGGCAGAGGTTTGGCACACTGTATGAAACTGACTTAAAGCTGACATTTTCCTGCTTTCCTGGCCTCTGTGCTGACACAGGCCCCGAGGTCTGAGATGCTGGATCCACCATGGGCACATCCCACCTGCCACAGGACTCAGCTGAGGCACAGAAAACACCATGCAAAGGACTGAGTCCAGGGTTTTACACAAGCTGCCTTCTCTCTCTGCAAATCTGCAAAGGTTTTTGCTTCCAAGTTTTGCCTGCCACCCAACTAAAATCCCACGAAGCTCCTCACAGAGATTAGTGTCTCCATTAGAGCTCCTCTTTCTGAAAGCCTGTCATGCACAGCCTGCTCTCCCTCAAAAACCATTCCCTTACAGGCTCTCATATAGAAAAGGGGTATCCTGCACCAAATCTATGGCATGTACAGCCTCTGAGAGAAGAGTGTAACACAGGGAAGCAGTTGTACATCGGTGACTCTGAACAGGCTGCAAGAAGAAATGATGAGCATGCCGAAGAGTAAAGAAATAATGCACAGCTCTCTTCCCAGCACAGCGTGGCAGGCTCTGCACACACCTCTGTAATCACTGCCCTCTCCCACTCCTTCCAGCAGTGATTCTCTGGCTTGGAGCTCAACACAGGCGAATGGCCAGCCCCTGAGAGAACATTTCCAAGCTGAGCAGCGCTGTGCAAAGAGACAGAGGAACAAAGGGTGCAGAGCAGTAAAGAGATGGAGGTGTGTGGGCAGAGTGGAAAAGCAACACAATTCCAGCCAGCAAAACAAGGATGATCTTCACTGGGCTCACAGCTAAACAGGAACCTCCCATGCTGAAGAATCCCAGAATCATCAGGGCTGGAAAGGACCTCTGGAGTTCACCCAGCCCACACCCCTGTCAAGGCAGGGTCCCCGGGAGCAGGTGACACAGGAATGCGTCAAGGTGGGTTTGGAATCTCTCCAGAGGGGGAGGCTCCAGGCCCTCCCTAGGCAGCTGTTCCACCTTCTGTACACCTTCAGTGTACAGAAATTCCTCCTTGTGTTGAAGTGGCACTTCTTGTGCTTCTGTTTACGGCCACTGCTATTCATCCTGTCACTGGGCATCACTGAAAAGAGCCTTGCACCATGCTCTGACACCCTCTTTGATATTTATACACATTAAAGAGATCCTCTCTCAGGCTTCTCTTCTCCAGACTAACCAAGCCCAGCTCCCTCAGTCTCTCCTCATAAGAGAGAAGCTGCAAGCACCACTTAAAGGCCCCAAATGCATCCTCTCTTGGCGCCTTGAAAATTCAGAAGCCTTCTGAAAAAGATTTTAGCTTGCATGGGGAGCCACCAGTGGGATGAGAAAACAATGACATGGTGACAATGACAGGCCATGCCAGTGCGTAGTGTCTATCTATGCACTCTTACTGTACTGTGAGCAAGGCAGCTGGAGGAAAATGCCACTTCCATGCCCTTCTAATGGTGAAGGAGATTCCTGAAACCTTTGTGAGTGCAGAGCAACGAAAGAGAAAACTCTTTATTCAGGAGGACGCACAAGCTTCTGTCTTGCTCAGCAGCCGTATGTTCCGATGGGACCAAGGGCAAAGAGGGAGACATTCCAGCTCCAGTCATGCTCATGTGAATCATTAATCACTGCAAGGACTGGGGAGAGGCCATGGGTTTATATCCACACAGACTGGTTCAGGAACTGGGCTCAAAATAAAGGCAGAGAAACAGAGAGAGTGCCACAGTGACCAAACATGACTAAAAGGAATATGGCAAAGAACAGAGTATCCTCTTGGGGAACCTTCAGATGGAAAGGAGAAGAGAGATGAGTATCACAGTGATCCTGCACATCCAGCACAACACTCAGTAACTGTTCATGGCTGCTTCCCTCTCCATTTGCTGACACTAAGTGCGGCAGGACTGAGATCAAAGCCAGCTCTGAACAGGCAGGGAACACCTGGGAATTTCTGGTAAAACGTTTTTGTGCTGAAATTAAAATGCCGCAGTTGGTGAAGAAGAACTAAGGCTAGAGGAGAAAAGTTCAAAATATTCCAGATTTTGCATGATACTTTAAAGAAGAAAAGTACTTGAAAGCAGAGAAAGCTGTGCTAAGATGTATCAGGAAACAGAAAGAGATTCACTGCTGTGCTCCAGACCAGAGCTATTAGCCAGGCAGCCAGGTCAGGTCTGGGAATAGCAGACTCAAACCCAGGCTAAAAACACACATGGGGAGCAAGGAAACAGGGAGCTGTATGTCAGAGGAGATCCTGTTGCTGAAAGGAGGCAAATAGGGAAATGAAACACCAGGCTTAACCCAGGCTGGCAGAGAGCAGCAGCTTTGAGGGAAAAAGAGACAGAGCAGCTGATGAGAGCTCTGCAACAAACAGGACAAGAAAAGGAAATGACAACTGGATCTGGAAGGAAGTCTGATGAGAAGGGGCTTTTCTTCAAAGAGTGGCAGTGAAAGGGAAATTCTGTAGTAACAACAACATTTGCACAATGGAAATTGAGGTAGTAGTTCACAGGTAAAGTGGGAGTGTGGTATTGAGTGCCTAGGTAAGATCTCTGCTTTTGAAATGAAAAAGTGTTGTGGGCCCTCCTCAAAACTACACAGTGGTCTGTGGACAATGGGATGAGAAGAAAAGAAAATCTCCAGCCAGCTCCACAGTGCCCTCAGTTTTGGGAAGCTCTGTACTCAGCAATTATGTCTTTCACTTTTAAGAGAAGAAACTGTTGATTTGTTGCCTCTTTAAACTCTACACAAAGGACTTAATTTTGTGCATTGGAGACATATAACATGAGAGGCAGATCACATGGGGGACACACATGAGGGAACTGCATGATGGGGCTGAGGGCTGAAAAGGGGGCACTGCTCTGGATCTCAGTAGAAGGACTTCTATAGCATGGAGCTAACCCCCAGAGAATTCATGAAGTGGAAAGAAGCCACAGACTTTGGAAACTCTTTCATGGCCCACAGTCTTGCAATGGTTTGGTTATATGGAAAACTTTAAGGACAAAGGATTACAAACCAGAATCTGAGATGTTAAACCATAATGAAATCGTAGGGCTCTCAAGAAAACATTGTGCTGGATAAAAAAGAAAACAAACCAAAACACTATTGTAGGAAGTGAAAGCATCAAAAGACTAGGAAGATTATCTTATTTGGAAGGCAATACGGAGCTGTATTGGAGTTTGATGGCTGATGTTGTGAAGATCCAGAGAAATGTCCACAGGAAAGACCATCTTTTTCATATCACACAAGGCAGAACAGTGACTGCATCCTGAGTAAGGGGAGAAGGCAAAGAAATCACGAAGAGTGATCCTGCAGTATTTAAGCAATATTTCTATTGAGTCCCATGGTCTTTGGTCTGAAAAGGATCATGCAGCAGTGGGGAAAGAAGAGAAAGTCTGAGCATCGTGGCAACCAAAAAGTCAATTACCCTAACACAGCCCATATACAAATCTCTAAAACAGATCAATTGAGAGAGGAAGAACTGGCCAACATTGTAAAAGCAGTCACTATGTCTTAAATACCAAGAAGCAGGCATTCAAACTCAAAGTTGCACCCAGTCTTCCCTTCCCCTCTGCAAACACACAGGCCAAACAGTTCCTACCACAAAGGACTAGGTATGTCAAACTGGTGAATCCAAACACTAAGCCATCTACTTCTTGATAATGACTCTGGAAAGCACTGTATGCTGTTTACCTAGTCCAGGTCTAGCTTCTAAAAAGTAGTCTTACCATTAACCCTTTGGATGAAAATTCAGAGTACACTAATTTTGTGAAAGTAACAGAGGGAAGAAAAAACCCAAACAACAAAATAACACACAAATAAAAACCAATGTTTTGCAGACAGGTCAAAATTAAAAAGCCTCTCTTCCACAGAGGCAATTATCCTTATCTAAGTCTTCAGAAACTGTGTTCAGCCATATGACAAAAGGTAGTGCAATGGTTCCCTATGAAACACAGAAGTTTCACTGCTTTGTTAGGGTGAAGCTAGGAAAGAATCCAAATGTTTCTAGAAAAAAAAAAAAACCTTTTAAACTGTCATTCCTTGTGCTTTAGGGATGTGGTAGTACCATAGTATCACATAAATGCTACAACACACTATTACACCTTCTATCTGGACAGAGTCCAGTTAATGAAGAGTTTATGAACACATTCATGCAATGCATTAGCTCAATACATTTTGGACTAATTGCCACAATAGCTTCTGTATTTTGAGCTGTCCTTACAAATGATCCATGGCCTTCTGAAAGAAGCAGTGAATGGACAAAATAAAACCCAGGATGGTCTAATCCAGCCTTACAAGACTTCACTGCAAAAGCACTGCACACATCAACTGCACTATGGGTCACTACTGCAAGAATTCTGTCCAATGCACAGTTCTGGGGCCTGATTAACAACACCCTTGCAAACAGTCCCATGGGATTTAGCTCCTCTTCCCACATCATGTAAGGATGGAGGGGATGAAGCGCCACCAGGAACAAAGCTGCCCTTCCAACCACACTAGGAGCAGCAGCACCAGGCAGAGCAGCTGAGCCTACCTGTGGCACAAAGGGCGATGAAGGTTTGTGCATGCTTCCGGATCAAAAGCAACTTGTCTTTAGGGAGAGGCACCTTCCTTAGGATGTGTTCAATGAAATCGTGTGGGGTGACGGCTGCAAGGTTCCACTTCAACTTCCCCAGCACCACCAGCTCCCATTCCTGCAGAGGGGGGACAGGGAGAGCAAAAGAGAAAAGCCATAAGCAAGCCCATGAAAAACCTCTGCTTATTTTTTATTATAACTTTATCACTGCTAAATTTGTTTTGTTCAAACCCTTTTGTCCATACACCTCTACTGCTTTGAAGTTGTTGACTTTGTATTTTTTTTTTGAACACCAGAAATGTCAGGCTCTACTGAAAATAATGAGACCTGGCAGCTCCTGCCAAGGTTTTACTTTTATTTTTTTTTACTTTTTTTTTTTTTTTTTTTTGTATCCAGTGCTGAATGCCCACCCAGAAAGTTTAGCCTGCAATTAGATATTGCCAAGGTCACTGTAGTCCTTTCCTAATAACTTCTTTTAAATGGCTATAGTCCTTACTTTATAGCCATTTAAAGCCCTAGGGACAGCCATGCACAAAAATAACCTAGATATACATTCCTTTTTTCAAAAGTGGCGAAGTTGACTTGATGGCATTCCCTCCCAAAATTGTACTCCAAAGGTCCTGCAGATAAATCTGATGGTGCTTAAACTACTCCAAGACAAGCTCTGCAGAAAGGAAACGGACACAACACAGCCAAGAAGTAGCCTGTGTAAATTATCTGCCAGTAAATCATGTAGGAGCCATTCCCAGATTCTTTGCACGCCCAAAACTCCCACTGCAATCAAAGGAAAACCTGGGCGTGTACGTAACTACCGGCCATTCCCTGTAATGGGATTCCATGTGCAAACAGCACCCAATTGCCAGATCCAGCCATGGGGTGCACGACTTGCATGTTTCAACATTTAAACCGAGTTCTGAACACGTTACAGTGCCCCACAGAGTGAGCAAAGCTCAGGCCTCCGACTCGCATTTGTCTCATCCATCAACTATTAGCTATTAACTAAATTCCACGCACTGATTCCTGAGTCCTGATGATGGCTGATGGAGCCCAGCGTGGTGGGGAGCCCCAGCTGAGCTCACAGAGCTGGCAAGTTAGAAAAAAAAAAAAAAAGTCCTTTAATTTTGCAGCCACGGAGACGTCAACCAGCGTTGCTGAGAAACCATAAACATGGACCCCACAATGCCATTTCTGCAGTTGTTTCCCTGAATAGATGCCCACTTTAAGAGCAAGTTACTTTCCTACGGACATTCCTGCTGGATTATGACAGAGCCCTCCACGGCCTGAAAAATCTCGCATATATGCAAAAGGCCGCAGAAACCAGACGGGTTTTTTTAATTTCTCGAGAAAACCTGTAAAATGTTGGAACATAACGGCGATTATGTGAACTAAGGCCTGCTCTTCCCAGCATTACTGATGTGACAGGTTTTGAGAAAACAGTCAACCCAGAGGACCAAATATAAGGAAGCACTTTACACACATGCTTAAATCCACGTGGCACAAGAAGGTAGGGACATCGCTCTGCATATTTAGACGAGGACCACGGCTCTTCCCCCACCCATCTGTGCCACCAACGGGACACCCCGTGGCCCTGACAAGACAGGTAGGCTTTGAGAGCAAGGCTCTTTAACTCTATGGAAACATGAGGTACCAACTCCAACCCCTCCCCAGGGGGAATTCCCAGTGATTCATTGGAAAAATCTTCTTTGCAACTCGGATGGCAACAGCCATGTCTCTGACCTAGCATCCATGTCACCAAGGGGCCCTTAGTGCATGTTCCATGCTCCACATCATTATGTATATGTCACTTATTTCCTTCAGTAATTATCAATTTCCTTCTGCTCCCACTGCGTCTGAACTGAGAGAAGCAGCAGACACAGGGTGGTTTAACTGAGATGTATCACACACGATGGGTCAGGCTGGAAGGCACCACAGTGGGACAACTGGTGCATGCTCCCTGTTCCACCAGGGAGCATCCCAGAGCACAGGGCACAAGACTGGGTCCAGATAATTCTGGAATATCCCCAGTGAAGAGACTCTACACCCTCTCTGGACAATCTGTTCAGTGTTCGCTCACTGCACAATGAAGTTGTCTCTTCCTCGTGTTCAGGTGGAACTCCCTGGGCATCAGTTGGTGCCGCTGCCTCTCGGGCACGGCCACGCATCCCGGGCCCCCCTCGAGCATCCCGGCCCCCCCCGGCCCCGGCTCCGCACCGCCGCGTGTCTGCCGCCAGGTGGCGCCGCCGCGCCGCCGGCCCGCGCACGTGCGCCCGGCGAGGTCCCCCGTGGGGACAGCGGGGACACGGCGGGGACACGGCGGGGACACGGCGGGGACACGGCGGGGACACGGCGGGGACACGGCGGGGACGGACCTACACCCGGCACCGCCGACCCCGGAACCCCCGGCAGCGCCGTGCCCGCGCACGAAGCGTGTAGCGGCCGGAGCGCCGCATGGTACTGCCAGGCGGCTTCGGAGGACAGGGATGTTCCCGCGGGTGTCCCCCGCCCTCAGCGTTGAACCCTGAGACTTTCTGGCCGTTCAGAAACGCGGGGAAAGCGTGGGTTTTTTCTGAAAGGCAGGGGCTGGGTGGCGAAGTGCCGGGTGCTCTGCCAGCGAGAGAAAGGTGCTGTGCCGGAAAGGAGGGAGGAACGGGGCTGCTTACCAGCAGCTCTTGGAGTTTGATGGAATTGTCCGTGTATATGCACAGCTTCTCGGCTGTGAGGGGGATTGTCTCTTTCAGCTTGGAGGCCAGGAACATGCACACCGCCCCCAGCAGCTGCAGATGGCACTTCCGAGTGGGCACCACAGCTAAGAATCTGTCCAAGTAATTCATGGCCAGAGGGAAAACTTCTTCTTCGCACTTCTGCTCTTCGCAGACCTGCAAGTGAGGAGCGTGGGGAGGGAACGATGGGGCAATCGGGGGGCAAACGGGGGTGGGAAGCGAGAAAGAGACAAGAAGGAAAAAATAAATGAGTGAACCCACCAAACAGACCACTACTTCCCTTGCTTTTGCTCCTGCTATTTTTGTTTCCCGGGGAGCTAAATTTTGGGGGAGGGGGAGATCTGTGGAGAGGCTGGGAAGGCTGTCAATCGGCTTTCACATTCCTTTAGTTCATTCAGTAAGAAATGAATTCAAGACACTGTGTGGGAGAGCCGAAAAGCCCCATCCAGCAGCAAGCGAGCAGCCTCAGACCTTTTTTTTTTTTTTTTTTTGCGACCCAATTTTTCTTTTTTATTTCGTCATATTTTCAAAAAATCGATAAAAAATATCAAAACTTCCCCGGCGGTCCCGGTTTTGGGGCTGGTGGCATCCCGGGACGATCCCCTATCGTTTCCGACAATTGTAAAAATTCCCCCGCCGGGTGTCCCCCAGCCCTGCGCCCCCAATCCCGCGTTGGGGGGGAAGGACGGGAGACACAGCGAGGGCGAGGTGGGGTGGAGAGAGAGCCCGAGCCGCCGGGATCTTTAGCAGGCAGCGAGCAGCAAAATTCTTTTAAAAATTTACCAAAAATCGGAGCCGCGGAGAAAAAGCACAAATCGCACATGAAAATCAAGCGGGGAGTCTGGGCTTTCCAACCCACGGGGTTTGGCTCGGGAAAGGTTCCCCCCAAAGGAGATCCGAAGGGGCAAAGGATGGCCGGTGGGGCCAGCGCAAGGCAGGCGAGCCTGCGGGGCTCCGGGCCCGCTACCGCTGCGCCTGAAGCCTCGGGGCGAACAGGGGGTTCAGCGCCCGCCCCACGGCCCCAACACACCGGGGGTCCCGTTCCGCGGGGGCGGGGGGCACTCCCGAGCCCCCCGGGAAGCAGCGGGGGCAGCCGGGCTCGGCGCCTGCGAGCAGAGTCCGCATGCAGTGCAACATGGCGAGAAAAAGGCACGTCCTCCCCACTGCATACGTGGGCACAGAACCCTCGCCGGGCAGAACGCGAGGCACACAGGGCACCCCCCGACCCTCGCCCCGCTCCCGGCGCTGCTCCCTTTTCCCAGGAATGCTTCAATCACAAGCGCTCCCGGAGGCGGATTTTCTTTGCTTTTAATTGCAAATGACTTTTCCAGCTCTCCCCCCCTTCTCCAACACGCCGCGCTTCCTCTCCTGCACCCCGCTCCCGGAGCCCCCCGGAAGGGGCGACTTCCCCCGCGGGCTGTCGGTGTCCCCCGCGTCCCTTCCCGCACCGGCCGGGCTCCGGAGGGGGACAAGGAGGAGAGGGGATCGGCAAGAAGAAGCCACCCGGTGGTCAGAAGAGCGAGGGGCTGCAGGGAGAGAGGGGCCGGGGGGCTGCCCGCGGCCGCTCTGCCTCCCCCAGCTCCCAGGGGCCGGGGTGTACGAACCTCCAGCATCCAAGTGGCCACCATCCTCCTCATGAAGGGCTGGATGTCCTTCTGGACGCACTTGAAGTAGGAGCATTGAGGCAGATACCTTTCCTCTATGGTTAGTAAGTTGTGCAAAACGCGGTCATCGTAGAGCAAGTTCGGGTCAGGCAGAGCTCTCCTCATGGGATCCACCTCGCAGCACAGCAGCTCCATGTTTCCAAAGAGGTCTCCCTCTTTCTCTGATGGGAAAGGTTTTTCCTTTTTTTTTCTTTTTTTTTTTCCTTCTTTTTTTTTTTTTTTTTTTGGAGGGGGGGAAGGGGGTGGGGAAAGGAGAGGGGTAAAGGAGGAGGGGTAGGTGGGTGGGAGGAAGACGGCAGGGCTTTCCAGCTCAGTCCTGCCTCTCTTGAAACTTGTCTCCCTCTCTTGATTTCTAGCCTAAAGTTGAAGCGAAGTGACGCAACTCGCCAGGGCAGGCAGTTCTCTCTCTTGTTATTATGGAGAACAGCAGCTGGTCAGACGTAACATCAAACGCTTTTTTTTTTTTTTTCCCTCTCTCTATAAGCTAACAAGGAACCAGGAGGCCCTCGTATAGGGACACACAGACACAAATGACAGCTTCTCTTTTGCTTCCTTCCAGCAACCAAATTAAAACCGCTCCACACTTGCCTTCTGAGGGAGCCCATCCCGATCAGTTTCCCTCTCCTTTTCTTACTGCAAGGAGCTGTGGGCTCCCCCCCGTACCCACCTAGACCGATGGAGGTGAAGTATGAAATGCCCTGGCATAGCAGGGTGCCAGATTCATGTCTCGCTCTCCCTGCTCTGGCACCTCCTTAAACTTGCAGCCGGAGGGGGACAGAGCTCCTCGCTAACAGCAAACCCCCCCCCCAAAACGCATGAGGGGTGGGGGTTCCGCGGCGTCTTCGGCGTGAAATCTCACAACCACCACTACTTCCTCCGGCACACATTCGTGTTTCGAGCAGGCGAACCGTCTTAGCGCTGCATGGCCACAATGATACAACTTTCTAGGAAACGCAGCGGAGGAAGGAGGGAGGGAGGAGGGAGAAAGGTTGGCTGGGGAGGAGGGGGGAGGTGAGGGGAGTTATGTCCCACACAGAGTGACTTCCACCCTGCTCGCACTTCGCCGGCAGTCGCTGCCCGCCTGCAAAATGTGACAACTTTGCGAAGCCTCTGCAGGCTGCGGCAGAGCGGAGGCTCCCGAAGGGGAAGGCGCTACCGGGGCGGGCGCGGAGCGGCCGCAGCCCCGCAGGGCGCGGGGTCCCCGCAGCGGCCGCCTCTCAGCCCCCCGGCTGCGGCCGGCGCGGAGGGTGGGCCGGGGGCGGCGGGCACGGAAATACCGCCTTAAAAGTGCGAGCGGGGACTTTGGGGCGCCGCTTCCCCTCCCGCTATTTGCATAGCCAATAGCTCTGGGGCTCTCGCCGCTGCGCGCTGATTGTTACCGGGCAGATTATATTTTAAGGGCGCATGATGCCCGGGCATCGAGAGTAACCGCGGAGGGATGCGGCGAGAGGGAGCCCCGTCACCTGAGCGCACCGCCGGTGTCGGCAGCCGCACGGGCTCTGCCGGCACCGGGGGCAAAGAGGGCGAGCGGCCGTCGTTGCCCGCGGGTGGGCACCGGCGGCCCCTCCCACGCCAGCGCTCGCCCTTCTGCATCAGAGCGGATGGGAGGGGTGAGAACAGCCTTGCCGACTCTCGCCGGAGTCCAGCAGCCAGGCTGCTCCAGGAAAAGCTGGCTGGGATACGGCCCCGCAGCGAACCGGCCCGTCGGAGCAAATGGCTACTTGGGCAGCAAAAAGCCAGCGGGATTGTCGCCCGCCCCCATCCCCCTGTAGCGGGGGACGGCTGAGAGCGGCATTTCTCCACAAACTCATCCCCGTGCACCCCTCGTCCCGTCCGCGGTGCGCGCAGCCTCCGGGCGCAGCCGAGACGTGGGGAGCTGCCGGGCATCGTGTGTGGCCCCGGCAGACGAGCCGCGGGTTACCGGGACCCAAGCTGAGCTGTGCCCGCCGAGGCTCGCGTTTGGGGGGCGGCGAGGAGGGGGCACCCCCCGGCGCACGGCGAGGGCGGCGAGCGGGACCCGCAGCGGCGCGCTCCGCAATGAAAGGCTCTTTAACTTCCATCATTCATTTCCCCTTCCTGGCTGCTCCCGCGAACAGGGAGCGTGTTGTGTCAGCGCACGTTTTCCTTCTCCAAACTTAAATTCATAAGCGTTCTCTTCTGGCTTTGTAGCCCTACAATGCAGCGATTGTGATTTATGTAGGTTTCGGGGGGGAGGACAACGGGTGTCCCGATTGTCCGGCAGCGACTTTCCGAAGTGGGGTGATGTCTGGGGCACGGCGGGGAAGGGATGCGGGGGCCCCCGCGCCCCGCGATGAGGCAGCAGCCGGGAGAGCAGCCGAGGGCATCGCGGGCGGGCCACGGCGCTGGGCGTGTGGTGGGGATGTCCCGTTAGGGGAAAAAAACCTCCCTAAATCAATAATAAATGGAAGCGTGCCAGCTCTGCACGCGGAGGTGCCGCTGATCTGCAGCAACGTCGCGAAAAAAAAAAACAAAAAAACCCAAACAAAAAAAACCCAACAAAAACCAACAACAAAAACCCCAACCAAAACAACCAAAACACATTCTCGCCCTGCGACGGCTTTTATGTGCTCGGTGCCCGTTTCCAGCCGGGAAACACCGTCCCTGGGAAGCGCGACCGGCGGGCAGGGAGCCAGGGACCCACGGCCGCGGAAGCCAGCGTGCCCGAGCTGCCCCTTCGCCTTGTCCCCGTGCCCACGGGCGCTGCCACATGCGTTTGCAGGCAGCAGATGTTTTAACAGCCTCCGTGTAGAGATTACCGAGTGCCATATGTTAAATACCAACCTTCCTCCGGAAAAAAAAAAAAAAAAAAAAAAAAAAAAAAAAAAAAAAAAAAAGGCAAAAACAAAAACAAAACCACCCCAACCCCCCCACTGCCACCCAAAAAAAGGGCAAAAAATAATAACAAAAAATAGTACAACAGTACAACAGCAAACCCCACCCTTTTCGCACTCGCTCCCGTTCTTTTGCTGAGCTCTCTCACCCATCTAAAAGCATAAATTATTCAATCAAACATCGCGGGGATGTGCGCGCAGCCCCGGGCGGGCGCTCCCGCGGAGCTGCCGCCGCGGCCGCGGGGGAACCGCGCTCCCGGGACAGCCGCTCCTCCTTCCCAGCCCTGCAGCCCTGAGGGAAGGGGGCTGTGCTGCTCCCAACCCCACCGCAGCCGCCGGGTGGCAACACCGCCGGCGTTATTCAGGTCTTGGGACACTTCTGCAGGGCACCAAGTCCGGTGTCACGGCCCCTCATCACGAATCCGACGCGCGGTTATCGTGTAATCGATAATATGCAATTATATTTTATTGGGCTCTGTTGGAGGGAGAGCGCTGCAAAGCTCTTGGGTTTTTAAAATAAATCCTAAATTCGTCATCACTCCTATTTATTTAATTTCTTTTCCCAGCAAATCTCAGCGAACCATCAGGAAGATGCTTCAGGGGACAGGATGCGCTCAAGCTCTGCAGAGCAATAGACGCGGTGTGAGTGCGCCCGGCGGCCGCGGGGGTTTTGTTTGTTTAAATGGAATAAGTATTCCTTTGCAGTGCTTGAAACCTGAAGGCTGGAGTGTGAAACATGAGAATCTGAAAGTGAAACCGACTGGAAGCCAGAAAAAGAAACAGATGAACATGTTTCCACTGTCCAAGCTGAGGAAAGCCCCGAAAGCAAACAAACGCCACGAATAATAAAATGTGCAATAGATTTGAAATAAAATTATTCCAGCTTCAGTCACTGGAACCAGTCTAGTTTGGTGGTTTGGGATTTTGTTCTGTTTGTGGTTTTTTTGGGTTTTTTTTTAAATTTATCTTACTTTTAACAGTTCAAAGGTAAATCACATAATTCCATGCTGTGCATTCAACAGGAAAAGCATGATAATTATCTTTTATTTCCTCTGGTTTTTGATGAAAGTCTGGGAAAGGATGTGGATACCTCAGGATCTTCTGTGTATCATCCATACTTTCAAGGAGTATTTTAATTATACTGGTAGTTTTCAACTCTAAATAACTGTGTGGTGGCAACTTCATGATTAAGCCGTATCAGACAACATAAGTACTGAGCAGGTAAAACATACCATGTAATAAAGCTATTCTCACCTTTAAAGGGTGATTTTATGCAGGCTCAATAGTTAACAGCATTAACTAATGGATTCTGTGTGATTGGTTAATGTATTTTTAATTAATTGCCCCTTTCTGTTTTGTGTAAGGTTTCTTCTTTAACCTTCCTCATTCCCTAGTTTAAACTTTTTCAGAGCAGTAATTAGAAACTGTGTTTGTGCAAAGAGTGCATGACTCCAGTCAGATTTCTTTATTAGGTGAAATGGGAAAGGAGAAAAAAAAAAAAAAAAAAAAAAAAAAAAAAAAAAAAAAAAAAAAAAAAGGTAAAAAGATAGTCATGTACCTAGGGTTGCTGGTTTACGCTGGAAGACCCGATAAATTCATCACATTCAGCCCAAAGAATTCCCAGGCTGACATTACTGCCTTATCTGGCAGGGGTGCTGTGTCCTTTGCAGCCACCGTGCTCCTCTCCTGGGGGAGCAGGGTGATAAGACTGCGTTCGTTTACTCGGACAAGGAACAGGGAACAGGTGCCTCCCACGCGCCAGGAAGTCAATGGAAAGTGACATTTTTTTACCCTGGCATGCAGAACTGTACAGAAATGCCGTCATTCTTTTCTTGGGTTTGGGTTTTTGGTTGTTTTTGTTTTGTTTGGGGGTTTTTTTTGTTGGTTTTTTTTTTTTTTGGCGCAGATATTTGCAACAGCAAGCATGATTCTGATAAAATACAGGTATGAACCATTGATATGTACTTCATAATTAATAATATGATAGAATCTGAAGGTGACAATCCCCCTCCCCCCTTTTTTTTTTCTTTTCTCCTCACTGCCTATGAATCAGCTTCCTTTTCTGCTTAAAATGGCTTTGCTGTTAACCTCTTGCATTCCCTACCTGCTGGCATGTTTGTATCAGCCCTTAGTTCAAGAATGGCTTCAATATTAAATGCACAAGTTTTTTTTTCTTTTCAGACTGTTGAGAGTTATCAATAAAAGACTTTCTGTCCCCAAATCTGCAGTTAATCTCCAATTTTCAGAGCATCTTGCTGTGACATAGCTTCCTTCCTACCTTCAAAAGCAATGCTCAGTTTTTTCTCTGTGGTCTCTCAGGTGGTTCTGCTCTTACTAAAACAAATGTGGAGCTTCAATTCCATTTTATTTGCTTTCTGTCTACACTGAGGCAAATATTTTACATTTCATATACATGCGTAGCATGCCTAGGTCTATAAAAACAAAGAGTAGGAAAAGAAGATGTGAAGAGGAAATTGCTCCTTTTGTAGGGATTTGGGAAGGGCATATCTTAGTTGTCTTAACAGTGCTGTGAACTGCTAAATAATCACGGTATTTACTCCCAGGAGAGCAGCTGTACTTGAAAGGTAGGTGCAAAGATTCTATTAATCTGCAGTGAGAGAATTATCCTGACACAGGGTCCCACACTAAACAGTTTGCTGAAACATACGAGGCATGCATTGTCTGCCAAAGAGCAAGGTATTTCATATGGAGCTTTGTCAGGGTGGGATTTTGGTTTGGAAGCCACGTGAATTACTTCAGATGGGGGCAAGCTGGACCTCTCATTGTGTGCAGATGTGTACAGAACATCCAAATTATGAAAACAGGTGGATTTTTAGAGGGAAGAATGGTTTGTCTTGTTACCTCTGTGAAAGCATCAGAAATTGTCCATGAAGAAATATAAAGGTCTCAACCAGTAGTTTGGATGCCCCCTTTGCATTCCAGGGACAATGAAATGCTCTCTAGATCTGTTGATTTTGTCTTCTTGACATGATCAGACAAACAAACAGAATAAACTTTTATTGCCTGACAAAGAGACAAACACATAAGCCCCTCAAAACAATAATATCATAAAATAAAACAGTGTAAATAAATTCTCTCTACTGAGGTAAGCTGTTTTACTTGTAATTTCCTCCTCCAAAACTGCTGAATTAAAAGCTATTCCCATGGATAAACAGTCAGGATATTTTATTACTTTGCTCTGTGTCGATTACACCTACACCTGGGAAAATGAATGGCTTTTAAAATATTAATAGCCTAAAATACTACATTGCATATAATATTAATGACCACCTGAATACAGTACTATCATTCGCTTCTTTTTTCTCTCCTTTTTTGGGAATGCAGGACTTTAGTCCTATAATGGAGTGTTGCAGCACCAGTATGCTCCAAAACTATGCATTTTATAGTAGTCACATTGAAGCATTTTGAAAGATGTTGCCCCTTTTCACAGTGGCACTTACAGTCAGAGCCTTCAGTCACTGGCCAGGTGCCACACAGCTTTTGAATAAATGGCTTTATTGAGAATTCAGACAGTGTGGGCAGTAAGAAAACCCTGTCACCCATGAGCTCCTTAGCATCCCTGGCTTCCCCAAATCCTTTTGCTCAACACTGCTACCTGTGGTGAGGCTTTGCTGGGCATTTGAGTGGGCAAACAGGGGCTCAGGGACTGTCCCTCTGTGCAGGGGGGTGACAAACATCTTTTTCCAAGCTCAGCCCTCAGATATTTCAGATCTCAGCTCCCAGCATTTACACACAGTCAGGTTTTGGCTGACTGAGATGTCTTGCTAGGCATGGTCAAAGTCATGTCTGCTTTGTCTGAGTTCCATCCAAAGTATGAGGGGGTTCTTGTTTGGTCTGGGCAAAGCTCCTGATGTGGGTGACAAGGTCGTTTGGACAGAGACAGGAACGCTGCTGAAGTGATAGTGCCCTCCTGGTAAAGTAGAAAGAAATTCTCACAGGTCTCTGTGAAATCCTCTACTGCTGCCCCTGGAGAGCTCCCAAAGCTCCTCCATCACTCCACAGGGGCACAACACTTTAGCAGCAGCTGGGCAAAGGTGAGTGATTTCTCAAGGGCTGCATCTCCTCGGGGGTGTCCGAGGAAATGTCCTCCCCTCTCTGCAGCTCTGCTACCTTAGCCTGGCAGCATTTGGCTTTTTACTTTCAGCTAGGAAACCCTCTTGCTCCACTGCTGTTTTCTCTGAATCTGGAGCTGGAGATAACAGGCAGGCACAACTTCCTATGCATGACTTTATGCTGCCTTCCAGATGTTTTACTGCAAGTAAATATACCAGATCTGAGGGAAACATTGCTCTTATAAAGAGCTAGGTTGGAAGTCATCTAGTCCAGCTCACTGCTCACAGCAGGGCCACCTTCCAAGCTGGATTGGGTTGCTTGGGCGTTGTGCAGCCAAAATATCCAAGGATGAAGATCCCACCGTCTCTCTCGTAATACCTCAGTGCTGCACCAGTGTCAGGTGGAAAAACCTCGTAAAGGATCTTTGTTAAGAAGGGTTAAGAATTCTGTTTCTTCTTCTGTTAAGAATCCTTGTGCCTGGTCAGAGTTTTCCTGGCTGTAATTCTTGTCCATCCCCTTGAAGTCTCCTGAGTATCTGAAAAGCAGAAGGAAGCAGTGGTGGATGCTTGCTGGCCACTGGCATAGCTCAGGGTGTAGCATGCAGGATCTGTAGTGTGGCTTTTATTGGTGAATGGAACTAAACTGCCTTAGTAACTAAAAAAAATCGCTAACACATGTGCCACACTGCTCTCCTTCATTGAAACCTCCAGATCTCCTCCACTGTCTCCTCCCTTAGCTCCATTCTTGATCCTTCTTCATCCCTCGTGGTGCAAATCTGTGCCCCAAGGAAAACTCTGTTGTGCTGTTATCTTATTTCTCTGTGTGCTGAAACTCTCACCTGGGCTTTCACCTCATCCTGACATTGCGATAACCTCTTAGAGCAGGTTTCTGGAGTGATGTTGGTAGTTTCTCATCCTGTCCTTCAGCTCTTTCCAAGGTACTGTCTCCTGGCTCAGCCCTTATGCCTGAGTGGGTTCTAATGCCCAGACATTAATTGTTTCTTTTTGGGGTTTCACATTTTTATTTATAAGGCTCACGGATGTAAATCACCATCCTTAGAAGAGAAGCTTCGCACAGCTCAGGAAAGCACCATTTCTGTTTTACAAATATCTGAGGCTCTGTGCTGTAGAGCAACATCCTATGTGAGCTCCATGGCACATCGTGCAGTGGCACTGCCTTTCCGGTGTCCCAGCAGTTCCTGGACAGAAACACCTCTCTCATCAGAGAGGAAGGTTCGTTTTACAGATGCTTTCCACACTTGTGTCCTAGCACCACCTTCTCTTGTGCCCCTATCTCACAAATGTTGCACTGGAAAGAAGGGAGGGGAGCTGGTTTCTCAGTCTATGAATAGATGGACTATTAGAGACTGTTGGCACCTGAATTGACTTGTTATCTTCAGATAACAAAGGAATTGCTCCATCCTGGAGAAGGTCAGGTTATGCAGATTCTCTGGGAATTGAGGGACAACCACTCCCTTAGAAGCAAGGCTAAGAAGCAGTTTGCAAAGAAAGCTTGGGAAGCTAAAAAATCAAGAAGGGCACACACCTCTGCAGAAGAGAACCCTTTTTAATGAGTCAAGGAGCTGTGAAGAGGGGCTACAGAAGAAAGGCTTCAGGATGTGGCAGCACCTGTCCAGGAGTGAAAAAAGGTCCTCCTAAGAGGATTTAGAAAGGGCTGACAAAGGACAGTGAAGAACCAGAAGCAGGGAAGTGCAGATAGGCTCTGTTGTTGCATTATTTGGCTCTATAGATTTTCTTGCACATCTCAGGTAAAGCGTGATTATTTTCACAAACATTACGCAATCGCTTTGCTATGTATTTTAATAGTTATTTATCCCTGAGGTGGTAAATTATAAAGCAGAGGGCCTGCAAGGGTGAGATGCAAACAGAAATATAAGTTGGAACTCCTGGAGAGCTGGGAAAGCCACTACTATTCTCTGTTTCTGGCTGTGGGGTCTCAGGAAGGAGGACTCAACGGAGAGTCCTGAGAACACACTTAGAAAACTCTTGTTCCTAGGATCTCTTTGGTTTAAAGCAGCATAAAAACCATCTGCTATGTCCCACACACAACCCTGTTATGAATAATCCTTTTGAGAGGACTCAGCAAGTTTAGGGGACAGAGGTTTGGTTTTTTGTTTTTTGGTTTTTTTTTTTTCATTTTGTCCTTTTTCCTGTGAAAGTCAGGGACAGATTGAAATCTGCTGACTAGCACTGATAAGACGGTTCAAAGTTGGCTTGGAATTTCCAAATCCTGCTGGGAATCAGAACATATGTCCAGAAGAGCATCAGATACCCAGCAAAAGTTAGAAGTAGAGGTAATTTGGTTTATCTTCCAAGCCAAATGGTAATTATAATGTTTGCAGACAACTTTCTGATGCTTACTGTAACTGTAGCTTTTTTCCCCCCTCACACTACAGAAACAGCATATTCTTGTCATGCAGCTGTTGCTTGCTGTGTCTTCCTTCTGCTTTGGGTGGATTTTCCCATGTTCATATCTGCAGCTTTTGAGTCCTTCTGTCAGTGAACAGCTGCAGGCTGATACTAGATAGAGCTGTATTTTTTTTTTTTTTTCTGTGTTCACACACAAGCAGGCTTGTGAACAAAAGATTTTAAAGGAAGCTGATAAATGAACAAGGTCTTTTGGACGATGCAATGTTGCTAGCGGTGCGGACAATGGAAATCCTTGTACTTGTCCTCACTGAAAGCCAAGGAAGACATAACTCAAGCTGTTTTATCTGTGAGCCTCCAAGCTTTTCCCTACAGGCTCCAGAGAGGATGTTCCCTAATGGACTCATCTTTCATGTGACAGAAAGGGAAGTGCTATCTACCAGCCGAATGCTTGCCTTTATATTTGCCATTTGACTTGGATGCCCCTGTTTTTAGAGCTTCAGAGAGGATCTGGCCTTTCCTGGGAGTTCTAGATGGGGCACGTGCAAACCCCAAAGCTTCCCTGTGCCTCCAAGGGAAGCAGTTACACTTCTCTGGATGGATGTCCATCTCAGCCCTGCTCTGAGGCTGGATTCTGCATTTTGCCAGCTGTTCAGCTGCTGGGCCCAGCCAGGCACAGTGGCTGCCATTGTGTCCCGAGGGGATGGGAACGGGAGCGTGTGTGGGGAAGTTGAATGTGCATTTGTCCCGATCCTGCAGCTCTCTCACGTTTCCTTTGGGTTCTGCCTGAGGACCCTGGGGACAGCAGCTTTATTTGTTTGTTTTTCCTGCGTCCTTAACTTCATTTTCCATTCTTGAAGGAATTTTTCCACTTTTATGAAAAAAAAAATCTGCAAATCAGCAGTGACTGACCCATTTGGCTGCCACCATCCATTGTCCATTCTTGCACACAGTGGGGCAAGGACAGAGACAGATCCTGGTGCAATGGGAAGGGGCATCACAAGGGACTCTCTGGCCAGTTCACCCCAAGTAAAGCACAGGAAGGTTTTCTGAGGAGGAAAAGGAGAGGCCAGGGTGTTCAACAATGGCTTTGACACAGAGCTGGCCACCCTTTGCCCCCTCTGCCAAGGGGCTTTGCCAGCATGGACATTTGTGCGTGGAGTGTGGGCTCAGGATGGGGGAGGCAAATTCAGACAGATGGACAAGGGAGGATAGAGGGGTTATGGCCAGCTCTGCTCAGCTTCCCTGTGTCATAGCTGCTTGGGACACTGCCAGGGGTGGGCTCTGGGGTGAACATGGGGAGAGGCAGGGGAAGCACCAAACCCAGGCTTGGGAACACAAAAAGAAAGCAATAAAAGAAATTTGAGAATAGCTGATGACAAAATAGAGGGTTAGGTGTATCCTTAGGCTGAACTGGTTCAGCTGTGTCCATTTGTTTTCCCACTTTGCTTCATCTGTCTCTTGTCTTAGGTGCAGCATTGCAAGGTTAAAACTTTGGGTCAATGATTTGTGTTTGGGCACAGTCAGACACCTCAGGAAACTCTGTCCATGTGCCAGCAAGGAGACCCAGGCTCATGTCCACTTCCCTTGGAGCAGCCTGTGCTCCACACCTGTGGTGAAATATATGAAGGCTTCCATGGCATTCTCCCTCCTACAGGTGGTAGAAGGGCAGAGTGAAAGCATGACATGATTTTTAACAGCTTTAGACAGTGTGGCCTGCCCTGGGTAGATGTCAGCCTGCCCAGACAGCCCGCTCTGTTGGGGCAAGCCTGTGGGCACTGTGGCCTTGTGGAGAAGAGTCAGATTTGTGGAAGGTTTATCCTGTGGCCACCTGGTAAAAATGCAATAGCCTGGGTGAGTTAGCTCTTGTATGAACTGCAACAAAGCCAGAGTGCCAGCTTCTGCTCTGGAAAAAATGGTCCCTGTCTTCATCCCATCCGTGAGTTCAGCACCTGTAACTGAGTGGGTTGAGGAAAAGAAATGTGAAAGGGTAAGTAGTATTTGGATACAAGTGGTCCACTTTTGGCACTTCCCAACAAATGTGCGCTTTTCCCTCTACTAATCTTTGCACAGGAAGGTGCTGAACCTGTTCACCATCCTGCAAACCTTTCCATGCTGCTCTTGTCTCCCTTGGCCCCTCCAGAGACTTGGCAGTGGCGATGCCCCCAGTGTCCTGTGATTGCTGCTCAGCATGCTCATCTTGTCCCAGCTCATCTCTTCATTGGGCTCCCTGCCCTCCACTGCAGCCCCACCTGCTGCCCCTCATTGTCCTGCTGCCTGTGTGGCCAGGCACACAGTGGGGGCCTGGGCTGTGGTTTCCAGCCCCACAGGGACAGAGCTCTCCAGGCAGTGTGGATGAAGTGTAATCCTAAGAGTGGGGTCTCATGCTGGGAACATATTGCTTACCCTACCTGATTGAGATATGCTTCATCTGACACTGAGAATGGAGGAAAGGGTTCCCGAGAAGCTTTTTGTTTTCTATTTCTACTAATTATGGCTTAATATTGTGGTGGAAGCATGGATGGGGTGTGAGTGAGGGGAAGGAAGCAGATGAGACCTCAGGCACAGAAGGAACAGGGCCAGAAAAGAAAAGTCAGAGGAACAAGAGGAAGCTTTTTGGTGGGGAGAGAAGGGGGAGAGAGTAAAATGTGTCAGTTGTGTGAAAAGTGGAGACCTGCAGGCAAAAGCAGGGCTTAAACTGTGCCTAGGGTGCTGTGCCAGCAGGAGCTAAGCTCCAACAGTGGGGACTGATGGAAAATGACAGCTGCAGTTTAAGTCAGGGAGGCTTCAGGGCCATCTCCCATCACATTTTGACAGGCTGCAGCGTGGTACTGGCCCAGAGATACTGCTCCATCTCAGCTGGCACAAGGGGGAATTTAGAGATCTGGCAGTAATCTGAGCAAACCCAGGAACGGAGGCAAAGGAACACAGTATCAGACCCAACTGCTATAAAGGCTTTTAGCTGAAGACTTAAAGAAAACAATGTATCTTGGAGGGATTGCTCACACAGTGGCTTAATATTTTGCACTGAGGAATTATTACTATCTATAAAAACTTATAAATTGGGACAACACTTTGTAAACAATAGAAACGAAAATTTTGCTCTAAAAACTAGCATGGGATTAGAAGGGACCACCCTTGTCCCCGAGGTAAGTCCTCTGCAAATCACAGACCACTGAGCAAAGGTACTGAGCTCAGAGGGGTTCATCCACCATTTATTTCCAACAACCCATCAGAGCTCAGATTTTTCAGCACTCTATAAGAAAATCCTTCATGAAAATCCCCCCCAGTAAGGCATGGGAGAACTGTGTCATGGGAAAGTGGGTAGATCAAGGGCTTTGCTGAGATGGTGAGCTCCTGCACTGACAGGGCGTTCTACTTTTGTAAAAAGTTGTTCCTTAAAAGTGGTTCTTCATTAACAACTTCCCAGCTTTCTGGTTTGTTGGTCTTGTTTGTTTGTTTGTTTTGTTATGTTTGTTGTTTTGTGGTGTTTCATTGGTTTATTTTTTCCACAAAGAACTGACCCAGCATAAATATTCAGAAAAAGGTGACAAGTAAAGAGTTTTCACTGCCAAGCAGAGCTGGAAGGGAAGTTTCTGACGAGGTAGAAAGGGAAAGGTTATTTGCAAGTGTCTTGGAGAGCAATAGGAGCAGTATGCACTGAGTATCAGAATATTCTGAGATAGAAAGAACCCACAAGGATCATCAAAGTCCCACAAGGTAGCACAAGGGAATTGCTGGCAAGAATAAAAAATGAGACTTTCTTGTGCCAGGCATGCAGACAATCATATCACTAATATCATATCGGTATTTGTTATCACAAAGATAAAAGGGTGAGTACAAGGAGAGAAGGACAGATCAGACAGTTTTCATTAGAAAACAGCAATACTTTAAAATGTTGAGTTCTTTTGTAAGCTGGTTTCAGTTTCTCTGAAATCCTGTCTAGGAAAACTCAGGGAAAGGCCCAGTCTCATTCTTAAATAAAATAGTGCCATTTTTCTCTTTGAATAAACTCTTTCAGTGAGACTTTATATTGAGTTTGGGTGACCCATCTGTCAAAGAAAATACGAGCAGAAACTAAATGCTGCATAACAGGACTGTTCTGAAAACTTTCAATTTACCAAAAATTGCTGATGTAATTTTCGTCTGTGGAGAAGTGTAGACTTTTCTGTCTCCTTTCTGCTTGAAGCTGAGCTGAATTTGGGCTTCCAAAATGCTTTAGTGTGAGTGGAATCTACACACAGCTGCTGGATGTGTTTCCTTAAGAGCCCTTGGAGCATCCATGAGTCCAAAGTAGATCAAGGACACATCAAGGAGGGAATATGTGGAGAGATGTGGGGAATAGATGGGCTCAGTCAAGGTGCTGAGCATTCTGGTCTCAGTTCAGCACAGCTTTTAAAGGGCTTAGTTTCATTCTCAATGACTCAGTAACAATTTACACACCTGAAGTTAAGCACCTGCTCAGGGATTTTTCTGAATTGTGGGATGAGGTCTGCTTTTAACTCACCACTTCAAGACTGCTGTCCTGCTCCGTTTTGATGCTCTAGTCCAGATCCCCACCTGATCCGTCTCACATCCCTTATTTTCCAGGTCCTGCCAGAAACTCCCAAATACCTCTGCCTTTTTTTTTTGTTTGTTTCTTTGTTTCCTACTTGAGTATGTATTTATTCCCAGTTTATTATCATCTGTAACTTTCATTCATGCACAGATCATTCATCCATTCTTGAATGCAATTTAATAACACCGGAACTAACGCTGATCATTTTCACACCTCGGGAATGAAACAAACAAAGCCTTTCCAATATGATTCATTGTTTTTTGTCATTTCCCTTTGTTTCTGTTTTTCCAGCCTGTTTGCTGACCACATGTTAGCTGTTTTGGTTTGTTTTTTTCTCAAGCCAATTTGGACTAATTTCTCTGCTGTTTGTTTCATAGGACACAGGATCAAATATTTTGGTAAAATTCAAGCACATTTTAGCCTCTTGTATTCCCTTCAGCCCCTAATTGTGTAATCCATTTGCAAATTAATCAAATTTATCTGGCAAAACTCTGTTTTCTGAACCTCTTGCTGCCTGTTCCTCGTGATACACTTACCCTGGAGATATCTAAAGGTGTACCACCCCCATCATGCCACACCATCGTTGCCTCCATGCTGTATTTTGGATAGAAGCTGGGCTTATGGCATGAGGGGGCCACCCCGTGTTACACTGGGCTGTCCTGGGAAGAAGGAATGCTACTGGGAAGGGTGTGTTCCATGATGCATAACCAGATGGAACAGTTCCCTGCTAAATGAGCTGTGACTGGGAGTGCTTTCACATGGTGTCATCCTTAGTCCGTGGTCCAAAGGGCACTTTGAAAAGAGTAGGCACCAACTCTTAAGCAGTCAGAGGAAAGCAAACAAAATCACGAATTTCTTGGACATTTGGGTGTCTCCTAATGGTCTGAAATGACTCAGCCATCAGTGTTGGATAGGCTGACAGTCTGCTGTTTAAACTCTTACACCTGAAAATGCCTTGGAAAACCCTGGATAGCTCATCCAAGGCCCCAGGGCAGCAGGGGAGGGGGGCGGATTCTGCCCCTCTGTCCTGCTCTGCTGAGACCCCCCCTTGCAGGGCTGCATCCAGCCCTGGGCCCAGCACAGGAAGGACAGGGAGCTGCTGGAGCCAGGCCAGAGGAGGCCACAAAGTTGATAAGGGGGCTGGAACATTTCCCCTATAGAAACAGGCTGAGAAAGTTCAGCCTGGAGAAGAGAAGGTTGTGTGGAGACCTCACAGAAACCTTCTGCTGTCCGAAGGGACCTCTTCATTGGGAACAGCAGTGACAGGAACTTTCACACTGACAGAGAGGAGGTTTAGATTGGATATGAGGAAGAAATTGTTCCCTGTGAGGGTGGTGAGGCCCTGGCACAGGTTGCCCAGAGAAACTGTGGCTGCCCCATCCCTGAAAGTGTTCCAGGCCAGGCTGGATGGGGCTCTGAGCAACCTGGGAGAGTGGAAGGTGTCCCTGCACATGGTGGGCATTGGAATGAGATGATCTTTAAGGCCCCTTCCAACCCAGGTCATTCCATAATTCTTTGGAAGTAGATGTGTTGGAGTGACCACTCTCTGAGTTATCCGTCACTTAAAAGGGCTTTTTAGGAAGAAGCCCACTGCAGTGAGAGGAAGGACATCCTTGTGAGCCCACAATGGAGATACACGTGTTTGAATCAAAAGGGTGAATGTACAGTATGGCAGGTGCTGAGGAACAGAAAAGATTGCATGGAAGGAGAGAATGAACTTTAGGACCTGCCTCAACAAAAAACAATCCAAGCAGTAAAATGAGAGTTTGAAAATAATAAAATTATTTTTTTAAAAGCTAATTTTTTGTTCCCTTTCAAATCGGGGTCAGGGGTGTGATATAAAACCGTCTGGGAGAGAAAACAATGAAAAGCAAAACTGGATGATCGTACATCTGGCATTTTGTACCATGAGTTTTGTCCATGTGTGTGGGTACTCCAACAGAG
Source organism: Brachypodius melanocephalos (assembly GCA_013398615.1). Lineage (NCBI taxonomy): Eukaryota > Metazoa > Chordata > Aves > Passeriformes > Pycnonotidae > Brachypodius > Brachypodius melanocephalos. The sequence goes on from VZSR01002340.1 coordinate 9,063,669, forward strand.
ATACTTGCATTGCATACTTGAGAGCAATTCAGTGACCACAAAATATTTCTTTTATTCCGGGGGAAAAAAAAATCTTTCTGAATTTTTCAAAACTCTCTGAATCTTTCCAGCAGGCTTCCCAGCAGTGCTGTGTTTCAGGTGAGTGTGATTTTGAGATGGCCCCAAATGCTTTGACTGGCAGAGACTCCACAAGAAACTCTGGAGCATGTTTGCCTCCTGGGAAGCAGAGTTGCAGTCCTGAGGCTGGGATTTCTCTCAGACCAGGAATCCCAGCCACATAGTGGAGTTTACTCTTTAAGCAAGGTGGCAGAAAATCAGGAACGGGTGGTTTGTAGTGATGAAGAAGCTTTTGTGCTCCTCCATTGTCACTTCCCAGGAAGCAGCATTCGGGCACCACTCTGAAAAGAGCTGATGGGTACTGACCCAGCTCAAAATGGGGCAACATGCCTTGGTATTTTTGGCTTACCAGCCCCGAAAAACCTGCACCTGGACGGATACACTGTTGGCTACTGGGTTAAAGCTGATACACAATCAATACCTTGTAGCCTAAGTTTGCCTTTCATGGGGGATTACACTGCTCAAGCAATAGGTATTTTCTGGGAAAAGTCATTGTAGCAGGGCTATAAATAGAGCTATACTTCTCCATCTCATTTTGGAGATACATGCTTTATAATCTTAAAAACTCATGGATGCTCACAGATTTCTACAGAAAATACATTTGCAGAATTTTTACTGCACTTCCTCTACGCTTTTACTAAATTGAGATGTTTACGCAGCACAATTGGATTTAAATACGGATCTAAAAAAATCCCCCCATGACCCAATTCCACCTGGCTAAATCCGTTTCACTATTTTGAAGAGTCTTAGGTTTGCTTGTCTTCCCGAGGCTGCCTGGTTGCTTCTCTAGGAGAGAATGGGAATAGACTGGGCTTAAGCTTTGTGTTTGCTTGTTGCAATAATGGACAACACAGGGACCCCAGGCAGGTGCAAAGGAGTGCTCTTTATTGCCAAAAACCCGGCCTTTTAAAGCAGTTAGCCAGTTATCAGTTTACATAGTTTCAAGGCACAACAAGCCCAAGTCAACTAACCACCAGACACCACGATGTGGACATGATGTGCCCACGTGGCAGTCACGCAGCACATCTCCCACATCTCTCATGTCTCTCACGTCTCCCTGTGAACAACAATTCCTATTCCTATTCCTATTCCTATTCCTATTCCTATCCCTATTCCTATTCCTATCCCTATTCCTATCCCTATCCCTATCCCTATCTCTATCCCTATCCCTATCCCTATCCCTATCCCTATTCCTATTCCTATTCCAGCTGAGTCTCTCTCCCATAGTTCCCTTCTATTTAGCCTAAGCAATAGGCCAGAGCCATGTGACAAGGCCTTCCCTTTATAAGGCCTTACCTATCAGTAACATTTGCTCTCTGCCCAAGGAAGAGCTTTGTTTGCTGCAGAAGATCCAAAGCTCTGTTGTCTAAACTGGTTTCTTCTTCACCTCCAGTTTGGTGCATTAGCAAAACAGAATCCCCAAGGATAAACCACTGGATTTCCAGCATGACTTTCCCCTGTTCTTTGCCATCACTAAGGTAAATGTGTTTTAACCTTTGTTGGTTTTCTTTTTCCTTCTCAGTGATCAACCAGCACCTGCAGAAATCTCAGTAAGAAAGACAACAATTGATCTGAATCTTTATGATTCTGCCTGACATTATACTCTACCTACAGACACCTGGAGCAGGTGACACAGGATCATGTCCAGGTGGGTTTGGAATGGCCCCAGAGAGAGACTCCAGACCCTCCCTGAGCAGCTGCTCCAGGGCTCTGCCACCCTTATACAGAAATTCTTCCTCACACTGAGGTGGAACTTCTTGTGTTTAGTTTATATCCATTGCTCCTCATCCTGTCCCCGGGCACCACTGGAAAGATCCTGGCACCATCTCAAAACCCACATTCGAGACACTTGTATGTACTGATGAGATGCCCTTTCAGCCTTCTCTTGTGGCAGTGGTGAAACTCCTGTGTCAGGAAGGGAGCCAGGAACAAGGAAGCTGTTCAGCTGTGGCAGATGCACTACTTTGGCAGCAGTTTAGGTCATGTGTGTCCTCTCTCCCCCACATTAGTTCCTTGGGAGGTCAGCTGAGCTCCAGAGCTTGTGGCACACAGACATCGGCAGGTAGGCTGAGGCCTTTCCCTGCCTCCAGGCTGTGCTGGTCCTGAGGGCTTTCCTGAGACAGGTTAATGAAGCACCTCTGCCTGTGAGCTGTGAAATTACAGCCTTTAATAAGCTCAGTTAACCCTGGAACAGCCCTGGTGCCCTGTGGAAAGCCCCAAAGCATTTGGCTGAGCGATGTTTGCCTTGAGCTTGTAGCTGAAAGGAGAGGAAGGATGGATTGTGGCCTACACATGCCAGGTAAGGCCTGCACTGCCCCTGCCTTTGGGGCTGTTGTTCACAGTCTGTTGTGCATTGCATTCCTCTTTGCTGCTTAAACCTGGATTAATTTTCTATTGCACTTTGGCTCCTGAAGGCAACACACTGCTAGCATTAAAAATAAAAAGAAATCCGTGCGTCCATGCTGGTGTTTTACACCCAGCAAAATGCCTGTGGGGACAGAGTGAGTGGCACCGAAACTGCACCACAGCTGTAAGGAGAGATGTGTCTGCTGCCCTTTGCAAGCACCCAGGGGTAACAGGCACTCGTGCACAGTCTGTGTTGTGTGCTGGATGGCCCAGGGCAGTTTCCATGGCTCTTTGTGTGCAGTAGGTGTCATTAAAAACTCAACATTTGACACTCTGCCTTGGCTGGAGCACTTGGTGGCTACAGCTCCAGGTGCAGTGGGATCAGGAGTGGCCTGGTGTGATGGACTTAACTGGAGCAGAAAGATTTGGAGGGACATGTGGATTTCCTTTCTCTGGTTAGAGATATTGGTCATGAAATATGTTACATCAATGTGTCTGTGCTGGCCTGAGACATCAAATCTGATGGGAAAATACTTTCTATGAATGCTTTATCCCAACCTCTACTCCTACCACCTTAATAGTGGGGATGGAGGAAGTGAAAGGATGGTAAAAGTACAAAGATCTTACAGGGCAGGGTAGGCCAGCTAGTATTTCTTCCTTAATTTTTTTTCTTTAAAACATGGCTTTTCCCACTGTCGGGTTACCTACACAAGCAGCAATCCCAAACTTGCTCAGTTTCTGTATAGGCTGACTCAAGAAACATGGTAAAAAGCAGCATGGCAGCAGCTACCAGTCTGAGTCAGAAAAATTGGTAAAATCCAGTATTAATATGTAAACTAAGCAGTGCACGTCTTCTTCCATATAACAGATCTAGACTGTCTTTGAACAGCTGCAAATTCAGGTGAGCCTGATCCTTTCCTCTCCTCATGACGTGGGGAGGACTGTGCTGATCTTTTCTCTCTGGTGCAAGGGAATGGCTTAAAGCTGCATCAGGAGAGGTTCAGGCTGGTTGTCAGGGAAAAGTTCTTCCCTGAAAAGGTGATCTGGCAGGGAAAGCTGCCCAGGGAAGTGGCACCAAACCTGATGGTGTGCAAGGAGCACTTGGACAACATTCTTTGATACACAGGTTAATTTTTAAGCTGTCCTGTGTGAAGTCAGGATTTGGACTTGATGATCCTCATGGGCCTCTTCCAGCTCAGGATATTCTGTGCAGTTGAGTCCACTTTGAGTCCACCAGACATCTCACCCAGAAAAAACAAAAGTGTGCAGCGGAGTTTGTTGTGGTTGATTCAAAAATTACTTATCTCCACATAAACCCCTGCTGTTGGGATATCAAAGAGCAGGGAATGGGTCCACAGCATTCACTGCAGCTTTGCCATCTTCCCTTGCACTGATAACAGTCTTGTTTCTAGCTTGGAATAATTTGTCACTCATTCTTCCTACTGAAGGCATAGTGATTACAGAACCATCTTCTCATTATTAATAATTCCTACTAGACTCATAACTATTAGAGAGAAAAATCTTCATTCTGAGAAACATACACATTAAGAGGACTAAAAAGATGAAATTTGAGTGGCAAAGATTATAATTCTTATTTTTCATGGGTGAGACACAAGGCAATAAAATCAGTTGATTTCTCTCCTTCCCAAAATTATATGGATAGTGGATTTTTTTTTTTAAATTAATAGCTCTGATGCCTAACCAGACTTCTGAAAGGTTGGCAAAGTCCAGACTTCCCTCAGGCTCTTAGTCTTCTGTCTGAAAAATATTTTAAAGAATTTCCAACCTGACTTTTATAGTTGTCCTTATTTTTTTTTTTATACTTCCTTAACCATCATGAAATGCTCAGGTGTGACAATAGCAGTAAATGAACCCAAATTGTCAACTTTTATTAAATATCAGAGCTCTCAAATATGAAAGGGTCCTAAAAGTCTGCTGAAAGTTGAAACACAGTTAAAAGCTGGACACAATATCTGAATTGCCACCTGTAAAAGCAATCAGGAATGTGGCTTTCTGTGGGCAAATCCAGCTCTCTCTGTTCAAGTACATGAAAGCAGCACCTTGAAATTACTCTGAAGCTATAATGATGTCATGAAAATGGAACATAAATTCCTTGGTTAATCTAGGTGGTCAATGGGTGTGAGATTTCATGTAAGCTTAGTTTTAATGCCCTTTGACATTTGTTTTGCACTTTGGATTTTTTGAGGTTTTTTTTTTCTTTCTTCTCTTAAGGCTCTTACAGAAAAATCTTTGAAATCAGATGCTGTGTGAAATTCAACCCCTTCTAGATTTAAATACATACATGCATCTACACGTGGATTTTTTTTTTCCTGGTGGACTACATCTATATAGAAATACACAGTCAATCTTAAAAGGTAATCACCCTGGACATTGAGTTTTTATGGTTTAACAGATGATATAAACTGAAATTGGGTTTCCTTCCACCTCCAGCCATTATCCATGGTGTAACTGAGCAGCACCAACCTTGTGTTATTGAGTTATTTGGTATATCACACACACTGTGTGAGTGCACACAGCTCCTGCTGACTGGGATAGGCATAACTGCACCCATCTTAAACCTTGGCTTTCACAGCAGTGATTTCTTGCTGGTGCTGCTGGTGCTGTAGATGCAGAAGCATTGATCTGGAATTCTTTGGGAGTGTGTTCTTCATTCTGATCTGTGCCTTTTCAGCAAAGCTTCCCTTTTTTTTTTTTTTTTCTCTTACATGTCTCTCCCTCAATCACCTGTTTCCAAAACAACATTTCTGAGTACAATTTACTCCTGCAGCAGATGTAGCAGAGCTGGAGGAAGAAAACCAACCTAATAAATGTTTGCACATTGAATGGGGCAGAATTAAGGCTGATGTGGCTTAAATGTTTCTCAGCTGGGCAAAGAGCTGGTGAAGGGTCTGGAGCACAAATCTTATGAGAGGGAACTGGAGCAGGGGGCTCAGCCTGCAGAAGAGGAGGCTCAGAGGGGACCTTCTCACTCTCCACAACTCCCTGACACGAGGGTGCAGCCAGGTGGAGGTCAGGCTCTGCTCCCAGGCAACCAGTGACAGGACAAGAATAAATGACCCCAAGTTGCCCCAGGGGAGGTTTAGATTGGATATGAGAAAAAAATTCTTTACTGAAAGGTTTAAGTTAGGCACTGGAACAGGCTGCCTGTGGAAGTAGTGGGATCACTGTCCCTGGAAGTGTTCAAAAATGTGTGGATGTGGCACTTGGGGACATGGTTTAGTAGTGAACATGGTGGGGTTCTGGGTTAATATTTGGACGTGATGACCTTTATAATTTTTTCCAACTTTAATTGTTCTGTGATTCTTCGGACCTCAGTGTTGACACAGTGGGAGCTGCCATGGATGTTGAGATGGCAGCAGTAGCTCTAGGCAAGGCATGTGGGGCTGTCTTGGGAGAGCTGGGAATGTGATGCCTTCAAACAAGTCATGGAGCATCACTGGCTTTCTGAGCAGGGCTCAGGTCCCCACAGCAGTATGTGGGAGGTGTATCAATTGGTAGCTGTGGGAGGGGAGGAGAGAGTGTCTGTGTGAACTGATGGCCTGAAGATGCACTTTCACTTGTGAATTTGGGCTGGAGCTGTTTTGCTCCACCTCAGGTTGCCTCAACAGAGTGCTAGGCAGGCAGATTAAAAATTAACTTTAAAGACTGTTGAGAGGTGTCAGTCAAAGGTGCTTAAGAAAAGCCATGTGCTGCTTCCTGAGAGTGAGGATGGATATCTGAGGGTGACCATGAAGCCTTGGCATTGCAAGGGTTTGAAGGCTGTGCCTCTCCCCCAGGAAAGGGCATTTAGGGAAATTTAATTGGGTATCTGCTTGCAGTGGAGTCACTGGTGGCATTCCCAGGCTCAGTAGCTGCTTATGTACTGTGGAATGATATCCAGAATTCATCCTCAAGGACCTGCCTTAAAGGAGGGAAGGATGTAGACACTCTACTAAATATCAGTGGGATCCACGGAAGAGGTCAAGCTAAGACAAAACACATTCCCAGGATAAGGTCTATCTGTCTGAAATTCTGACCTGAGTTTTCAAAGCCCAGTAAATGGATACTAATGCAAAATTCCATGCTGGCTAAATGGATTTCAGTTGATTTTCTGCTATGAAAGCATTTCGATTTTAACAATAGCTGTCACTCCCAATATAATACAGAAATAGTTTAGTAATACAGGCCTTAAAACACTACTCTGATAAATATTTATATTACTTATTTTAAGTTAAAAGCTTGGTTATGAATTGTTTTCATTCCAGCAGTGTAAACATCCTTCTAGAGTCTGCACTGCAATGTTGAGATTGAAGTCGCTTTCCCTATTTGCCTTCTCTTATTTTATCAGTGCAAAAATATTCCTTAGTGGAGTCTGATAAAAGTATTTCACTGTACAAATGCCCTTCTTTTCTGTACAGTACAGAAGGGAAAAATAATGTTAGGTACTTTTCTGCAGTCAGCAAAAAAGCATGAGTTCTTTGTCAGATTTTAGTTTAGTTTAAACAGAAATTTAGATACATGACCACAAAACATAGGCCTTCTATGCAAGGGGCATTTTCCTGGTGATAAATGGATTTTGGCTATTGTTTAGTTAATGTTTTATGCTTATTTGATAAAGGAAAGCTTTATAAAATGAGAAACAAAAGCTATTTAAGGTGTGTGAAGTGAGGTACCAGCACAAATAGCCTCAGCTCTGAATTGACGAGCAGTAATAATAAATAACTGGATATGGGGTTTGAACTGGAATCCCAGCCATATTCTTGTGGTGAAAGGGAGGGATTTGAATGATGGCAGCAGAATGCAAGCCTCCCCAGTATCATCAGTCTGAAGTGGCTGTAGAAATTCAGGCAGTCACTTAATAAAAACACCTCTTTTACTATGGAGGCTGTAAATTATACAAGCCTGTCAAGTTACAGCTCTGCCTTTGTGCCCAGCACGATTGTAATGTTCTCAGTCCATAATTTAGAAAAGGATTAAAGTTCTCCAATGCTCTGCTGTTTTTACAATGTTTTGGTGATAATAAGATTACCTCAGCCTCCCTCTCTCATGTGAAAATGTCTCTAAAAAGACATACCATATTTGAAGGTGGGGTTTTCTCACACACAGATGCATATATTTGAGAGCGAGAAAATACATGACAGTGGTGTCTGGCATCAAACTCTTATTGTGGGGCTGGAGATGCCTCATTACTCATGGATGCTGAAGGCATGCAGCTGATGTATGGATTTGCTCTGTACAAATGCTACTGCTTCTTTAAGGTCATGTCAGCAAGGTTTTGGTTATTAAAGGAAAGGGTTCAAAAAGAGTTTTAAAAAAGCTTATGAAACAGCAGAGATTTTAGAGGACCTGTTCCTTGGAAAGAGAAGTTTCTTTAATTACCAGGGATAATTACTGGATAAACCTCAGGAGGACAAAAATACTACCAGTGTTGTCTGTCAAGAAGTAAAAGAAAAAATAGATTTTCTACCTGAATTAAATCATGCTTTTAGAAGCCTGGTGTCAGTGGGTATTCTGGAGATGGCAGAAAATTACACAAGCTCTGCTGGTGGTCTGGAATTTTCCTGTTTTCAGCAGTAGCAAGCTCTGACTTCTCTCATCATTTGCCTCAGCACATCAGGTCTTCTGTTTGCCACTGGGCTTAGAACTTAGCTGCTGTGGCTTTTAGGGTGACGGGATATCTTATTTTTGAAAAAAAAAAAAAAAAAAAAGGAACAATATTCCCCTGACAAATTTGTGGTTTGGGTTGTTTTTTCAAAGATGGCACCACGAAGCCACCCAGATATTTGGCAGAAGTCCTGTGGAGGACAGATTAGACAGCAAAATGCTGGAGAGTTGGGCAAAGATGCATGGGAAACAAAATTTGTCATATGCTGCTTTAGTATTCCTCTGATTATCTCTGCCACATACCAGACATACTTAAGTTTCAATTTCCTTGCAGAAACTCGTGTTAATAGCATTTGGTTGAATTATTTAAGAAAAGGAGAGGATTCTAGAAGACATCAAAGCCCAAGTCCTCACCTACAGTCAGAGCCCACAGCCTGTGTTACAGAGGGGGAAAGTGCCACAAAAAAAGACATTAAATTCTTTGTCTTCTGAGTTCCAGGACCAGACAGCTCCTCTGAAGTCAGTCATTATTCCAGCTATGAATGATCCCAGGACGTCATTCTCTCAGGAAGGCTTGACTGTCATCCATGGACATCTTGATCATGCCTCCCTTCCCTTTCACCTTGCTGCTGTAAGCAGGAACTGAACATGAGTGAGCTGGCTCAGAGGAGGGTCAGGGTGGATATCAAGAGAAGGTTCTTTCCCCCAGAGGGTGGTGAGGCACTGAACAGGCTGCCCAGGGAAAGGTCAAGGCCTCAAGACTGCCAGAGTTCCAGGACCATTTGGACAGTGCTCTCAGGCACTGTGTGGGATTGTTGGGGTGTCTGTGCAGGGCCAGGAGTTGGGTTCAACAATCCTTCCAACTCAGCATATTCTGTGATTCTGTAATTCTATGATGGTGGCCACCTTTATTCCACAGAACTCCCTCCAGGCTGGATCATGTAGCTAATGTGGTATCACTGGGCTGTTGTCAGACATAACTCATCCCCCAATCTCCCAGTCCTCTCCTTTGGTGTGGAGCAGCCAGTTCTCAGAGCTGTGCAAATACCACTTCAGCTGTGCTGTCTTGGCTGTTCACTGCACTTTCTGTGCAGATGCTGAGGAAAAGCTGACGTCTTCAGTGCACCATGACAGAATTGGACAAGCTGGAAACTGTGCCCACCACCTGGAAAAATTCTTGAATGAGCACTTCAGATACCTCATATGCTCAAAACACCAGTCTCTGCCTCTCAAGCTGAGAATCTCTGATGGCTGTGGAGAGGCCTGGAAAGGAAACAGGGATCTTAGGATGGGTCAGGTTAGAAGGGACCACAGTGGGTCATCTGGTCCCACCTCCCTGCTCC
>VZSR01002340.1:9082789-9106254 GCA_013398615.1 Brachypodius melanocephalos
TTCCTTCCTTCCTTCCTTCCTTCCTTCCTTCCTTCCCCTCCCTCCTTCCCAGCAGGCTGCAGCATTCCTACTACAAAGAGCAATAAACATTAAAAAAAAAGAAATGTGGAAGAAATGTGCTTCAGTAAAAGAAAAGCAGAAAAGCTTCTTGTTTTCCCAAAAAGTAGCAAAAACACCTTGTTTCTTCAAAATCCTCCCATTTCTGTCACAGAGACTCACAATCCCTATGTGTACTCAGTGCACACACCAACAGTTTTGGGAGAAAGTATTTATTTTCTTCTTTTTTTTCTCTGTCTCTCATTCAACAGTGTTACATGATAGATTGGGTCAGCTCCTTTGGGTTTTCCATGGCCTTCTTTCTAATCATAAGTCCTTTGAGAAATGTAGAAGAGGGGCCAGTCCCTCCTCAGAAGTTATGGGAAATGGAGACCGATTAAATCACAGGCTTTGCCCTGTCAGTAAAAATGTAAAAATGTCAAACATGAAAAAAACGTATTTCCATATTGGGTGATGTGTGGGGTTTTTTCTCAGCTATAATTGCTCTAGCAGTATAAGAAAGCAACACAAGGTTTAGATTAGTCAAGCACATTTTTGCACTGTGTATATAATAACAAAAACCCCAGACCTGCCAACCTACCCCCAGGCCTTGAATTTTTGGTAGACTTTCTAGTAAAAGTAAAGTTCCCTCCACAGTCCTTAGGGGAGTCTTCAAGGTTGAGCTGATGAAGACATGCCTCTGGTACTATTTGCATTTTTACAAATTTTTACAAATTTTTGAGCTCCACTGCCATCTCCTCCTCTGAAATTTGTTCCATTAATGCTCCACTCAGTGGGAGCAAGGACAGCCCCAGTTACTCCTGCCCTGGAGCAGCCCAGCTCCCCTCTGTCATGGCAGTTTTTCTTGTTGGAGGAATGCCACAGCAGCAACCTGAGCCCACTGCCCACCCTGCCACACAGCCCAAGGTGGTGTGCTTCTGATTGCAGAGTGGAACCAATCCCAGTTGCCTTCATGCGTTGCTTCTTTACTTCACCAGTCTCAAAGATCAGAGTAAGACTCTGAACAGGCCATGATAATGTCTCTTCTCTCTCTTTGCTCTTCAAAAAATTCAAAATCAGCTCCTAAATAGTTGTTGAGGCAAGCTGACAGCCCAGTGTGAGAAGTGGATGATGCACCATCCCCGAGCAGTCATTTGAGGCAGGTAGTAAGAATTCAGCTCTGGCAGGAGAGCTTTCATTTTAGTGGCCATAGAAGATGGCTAAATCCCCAATTTGGATGGGTTGTTTAGCCTTTAAAGAGGTAAAGATAGGAGAGATAAATCTTATTAACTGTGAGTTGGAAGGTGTCAGACCTTGCCAGGGGTAAAGAGGTACTTCATAAGCATAAGGAGGGCAGATTCTGGAGAGGAAGGGGGGGTGAGGGTGGGCAGGGATGAAGAGGCTTCAACCAGCTAGAAGAGCATTTTCCATATGTCAGAGCAGAGGCTGCCAGCTTTGCTCCTGCTGAATGCTACCTTTCCCCATGATTAGTCCCATTGATTTTCTCAGCTCTGCTCACAGGGAGCTAGACCAGACCTCGTTCTCCAGCCCCAGGAAAGGAGCCACCCACTGCTGAGCTACTGCTGGGACAGACCTGTCTCCTTGCTGCTCTGGGAAGGGAGCAAAGCGTGACGGTCTGGAGCTGGCACAGCACATGCTTCTCGCTGCCAGATGCCTTGGGAAAGGAAATGAAGGATCCATCAAGTTCTCCCTTCTTCCCACTTGGGCTAAGGAAAGGGCATAGTCCGCACAAGGCTATTATTCCCCTGTGTGTGAGAAGCAAGACACGGGACACGTTACGGCCCCTTACTCCTTGCATTGGCATGCTGGCCATGATCTGGCCCAAAGCGAGGTGCTACTCTGCATGAAAAAGGGGCAGTGCCTGGCGCTCAGTGGCCAGAAGGTTTTACATGGCCCAGAGCATGAGGTCAGTGCAAGCCCCTTGAAGAAAGGTGTAGTGACAATGCATGCAGTGCATTTACTGGTAAACACAAAAGCCATTTACAAGAATGGGGAGGAAAAAAAAAAAAAAAAAAAAAGAAAAAGGCATGCATTTATTCTCAGGGCAAAACGAGTGTATGTGCCATCGAGCACCCACTGAAAGGCAAAGGGTTGGTCTGCCACAATGCACCGTTTGCTGGAGGTTTCAGCCCCTCTATGATATTATGGCTGGTGCCTCAGAGACCTTGCTTTGCCTACCAATGTAATTGGCATGGCCTGGATGCTTTCGATGGGGTTTTAGCTGCTCCTCAGCAAATCTGCTGAATGATTCTGTGGGACCTGTGGGTGTGCAAAGCCCCCATATTCCTCACTGACCTGCCCCTCTGGCTTGCTTGTCATGCGATTTACACTAACTAGCACTGTCCTTGTAACGCTAAGGTAAGAAGTGAAACCCCTTTCTTTTCCCCCTAATTGTTCCACTGATTTTACAGTTACCAAGCTGTAAAGCACCTCATCACTCTTGTTAATTCTTTCTTCCTTTTGAGCTGCCAGTTAGTAATCAATTATTACCCTTGTCATTCATGCTGCAGCACAGCAGCTGGTCACAAGAAGCCTCTGTTTCATTGGGCTGGAGCCAATCAAGTCTCTCCAGCTGTCCCTTGCTGCTCTGAATCATAATGTACAGTACTTGTTGCTTTACAACTTCCTTTACCAGACTGCTTTAAAAAAAAAGAAAAAGAGAGAAAAAAGAAAAAAGTTTTTGCTCTCAGTTCTACCCTTGTGGCACATCTGGCTGCTGGAGGTTAAACTAAACTCTCCAGCAGTGTATTTTTATGAGGGGTGGGGGAAATACCCTGCTAACACGAGCACAACAGATATTTTTTGTCATATTCTCTGTTTTATGCAATGACTGCATTGATATAAAGACTGCTGATAGATCAAAGGTTTCACTGGTAAAACGATATGAAAGGCAGAGACATTAACATCCATCAAGGTCCTGTTAGGATTTGCAGAACAGGGGTTCTGGGCCTCCCAAGTGAAACCTAGCAGGAAGGTCTGCAAGCCTGCATAGCAAATGAAAAGAAAACAAGAGAGGGCACACAGAATATTGGAGGAGGTAGTGACCCACAAAATAGTAGCAATTCGAGCTGCAAGGCACCCTGATTGAATTGCAGTGGAGACAAACACTCCCAGGCTTGCCGGGCTTGTTCTGAGGCGATGTGCTCTGAGCCATCAGCTGGGCTTTCAGAGTGGCAAACAACAGTACCACCAGCTTGCCTGGCTGTCTTTGTTCCCAGCTTCCACTGCTTGCTGTAGAGATAAGAAACCTTGTGAAAATAGCCAGGATGAGAAATACTGGGGAGAAGTGGCTGGCTTGGGGGAATCGAGATTATCATCCTGTAACTCACCTTCCTCTTTGTGTAATTTAATCAAAAGGAAGAAACCTATTTCACAAGTCTGCTACTGATGTGGGTATTTTGATTGGCTTCAGCCAGTAGTCACAGGAATAAAAGTTTGAGATACATCTTTCCCAGTTACTTCTTTTCTTCTCTCATTTGTCCCAAGGAACCAGTTTCATGGGAGCACTAAACAACAAATTAAGGCATGGTCTAACCCCTACTAATTACCACTTGTAAGATTTTGTCCCCCTGATGCTTAGAAACACAATCAGTGTTAACTATGTGATGTACACCAGTGGCATTTGGTAAAAGTGTGTAGGTTTTATTCCTACTGCAGCTGAAACCAAGAAACTCCACTCTCCCAAAATGAGCACAAAAAGGGTTTTACAAGAGCACTGTGCAAATCATGGAAGTCAGTGAATGTTTGCCATGGGCTTGGTAAGAGTTTTCATCAAAATTGTGAGCTGTAGAGAGGTAAAAAGCAATGCAATGCAGTCACCTGTATTCCACGTGACAAGTCCTACTGCTTTGGCTTTGCAGCTCTTTGTGCCAAAGCGCCTGGGTGGTGCTGGTGCCGCAGTGCTCTTTGTGCTGACACAGGAGTCTCGGAAAGGCCAGCATCATGGGATGCAGTGCTGTGCAGGTGTATCACACTGAGATAAGAGAACACAGGTATCAGGCCAGGTGTAGATCCTAAGGAACCGTAAAACACAATCACAGAATCACTTAGTTTCTAAAAGATCTTCAAGGTCTTGGAGTCCAACTGTCTGACCACCATGGTGTCAACGAGACCCAAGCACTCAGTGCTACAGCCTGTCATGTGTTAAACACCTCCAGGGATAGTGGCTCCTCCACATCTCTGGGCAGCCTCTTCCAAAGTTTAACAACCCTTTCAGTGAAGAAATTATTTCTGATGTCCAACCTGAATCTCATCTGCAGCTTGAGGCCATTTCCCCTTGTCTTGCTGCTGGATTCCTGAGAGCCTGACCCCCAGATGGCTGGACCCTCCTGTCAGGAAGTTGTGGAGAGTGGGGAGGTCTCTCCTAAACCTCATTTTTTCTGCCCTAAACACCCCCAGCCCCTTCAGCTGCTCTACATATGACTAATTCTCTAGGAAAAGGGTAATTTCAGCCTCCCCTTCAGTTCTAACAACTCTGCTCAGTGGAGTGAATGTCTCTGATGTGAAGGTTGTATTGGCTGAGCACCGTGACAGGTAGGCTGCTTTGGGACCCCTTAGGGTCCCCCAGGCGGCTTTGATGATGTCCATATGGCCCGGCCCAGCGCTGTGTAGAAGGTCCTTTTGAAAGGCAGGGCGTTTTGTCATTGTGCACTTTCAGGGTGGGATTAGCTCTTGGTCAGGGGCCAGCAGCCGGGTGTGCTCTGCTGGTGTCGTCCTGGTTTGCCATCAGTGCCCTGCTTGGACACGGAGTCTGCTGGTGCTGTTGAACACACTTGCAGCTGTGACGGGCTCTCGAGGAAAAGAAAAACTCAGGAGTTCTCTTCAAAGGGAAAAAGTTTTCAGAGAAAGGGCATTTTTCATTTTTCAGAGAAAGTGACCCTGTCCATGGGTATATTTGGGAATCAGATGCCATGAAATCCTGTAGGTACAGAGCTGACACAAATATGCTCTGACTCTCGACTCTGAGGTTTTCCAAGTTTTCTGGCCTCTCAGCACATTCTCTAAGCCCCACCTAATAGAATTAGTCTTTAAAACCAGTGAAGAGAAGTATGTGATGAGAAAAGAGGGAGAGCTGTGTGGTTCTGGTGTTCCATATTGCCCTGGCAGAACTGCTAGTCAGACTCCATAACCTCCATCACTGAGGACATGGCAAGTTTGCACTGAATGTTTGATTAATCTCCATGATGTAAAAAAGGAAGTCTTTTGAAACAGACTAATCTTAAAAGTATATTTTTGAGTTATTTGAACTCTGAGGAATCAGAAAAAAGCATTTACTTTTTACATGCTTCTCTAAATGACAAATAGAAAACTCTTTTTAAAGGGAAAAAATAGCATTTGTTCCAGTACAGAAGGTGTTTGATCTTATCAAAACACTCCAAGACTCCTTTTTTTTTGAGATCCATTACTTTGCATTGCATTTAATATTTTCCCATTGCTGTGTGCTTGTGTCTATATACATTAATTAATGGTCATAAGAAATGAGCAGTCATAGTGAATTCCATCTTGCTACTCAGCATAAACCTTCACAGTGAAATGTGAAAAGTATTTAGTAAAAATAATAGAATGTGCATCTAGATATACTGTAGGTACATTTGAAATTATATGAACTAATGTTAGCATGTCTACTGGAATAAAAATACTGGGTGTTTCTTAGGTTGCAGAGAGGAAGAAAAGGGTAAGGCACCTTTTACACTTCACCTCCTGCACAGGTCTGGTGGGGAAGACCGTACATTTTCTTCATCTTCTCTGTCCCAGAAGGTAAGCTTCAGATCTAGTTCATAATCTTATTACTATGGGATCCACAGCAGACTAGGACCATTGGATCAGGCATTCTTTCCTCTTTGGAATATCTCTACCCCAAGCTGCTTGGTACCAGCAGAGTCACAGCCAGAGGAAAAGCCTTCCAGGAGCCAAGGAAGGAGAAATTTATATGATTTGCAGAAAAAGCCTTATACAATTTCACATTTCTCTGGAAATTCAAGTCAGGATTCAGCTCACCTACCATCAAGTATCCAGGTGAGAGTGAACACTGGGGCTATGGACGCCTAAAGGAAACAGTGGGAATGACAGTGGTCTTGCCTGTCTTTATGCATCTTCATGAGCTTGCTGTGTAGACTTCCCTTGGAGCCACCAAATCACAGAATTTCAGAGTGGTTTGGGTTAGAAAGGATTCTAACGATCATCCCATTCCAATCCCCTGCCATGGGCAGGGTCACCAGTCAGTGGACACAAACATGAAGTCCTAGTTTGGGTGTTCTGATCTCTCTTAGATATCCTTGCTCTGAAAAGAAAACCTGTCTCCATTGTTCAGCTCATCTGAAATTATGAATTTCTGGTTGTAGTTTAACGCCACGATGCATCTTGCTGTAGGATTTGTAACATCAGGTCACAAATATCCCTCCACAGGACACCAAGGTCAGTGTTGTGTCATCACACCTCATTGGTTCAAGCTGTTGAAAGGTCAGTCCTGTGCCAGCAGGGTTTATGTTGTGTAAGCTGCTGTCCAGCTTTGTGTTAGATCATGCACCTATGATGGCTCTGCAAAAATACTCAAGGCAAGAAGCTTCTTAAAGTGAATCTCATCAGGAATGGCAACATTAAACCTGATCTTGGGGTTTTGTTGGGTTTTTTTGAAGCAACTCTATGGTTCTAATGTTATAGTTCAACTTTTGCTGTTTGTGTGGCACCTACTTTGCAAGTACCAGGTGCATCTGCCTTGAAAAAAAGATTTTTATGAAGTTCCTGAATATAAACTTCCACACCCAGAGTTTTATTCTGTTCAGTGTGATTCCTATACCAATACCTTTTCCTTTTTTCAACTAATACCCATACCATTTTTCTTCTAAATCTCAGTTTCCAGGAATTTTGCCCTCCCCTCTCCCCCGAATCAGAGGTTTGTGGTTAATAGCTTCCTGGATACACAGCCTGCCTTACACACTTTGCAAATTAAAGACAACGCCCCACTGAAATAAAAATCAAGTCTGATAAAAACACAAAGGAAAATATAGAATAGGGCACTACCCAGATGTGAGATACTGGACTAATTTCTCATCTTCACCGGACTTAGTGCTGTGGAAATGAGAATGCTGGTGATCATGGGAAAAGTGCTACTGGCTTTTCTTGTCATAATAAGCTGGTCTTTTCAATATAGTCTGGAGGCTCATTCACTTTATAGCTACAGTTTTCTATTCAGTTTGATCAGCCACTTGGAATTCCCAAGTGTCAGCTGCACAGTTTAAAAACTGCTTTCCAAAGGATAATTATGCAGACCTATTTTTAGATTCCTAAGTACCTGCTTTTAGAAGACGAATTGTGGATTTAGGCACCCATCTTAGAAGTGTAGCTCACAGCAATGCACTGCTACCCAGACTCCCAACTTGGGGGCTGACTAGGAGGATGACACTGTGTGTTTGTCCTGTGTCAGTGTCTCTCCATGGCTTGCCTATTGCCAAAGACTTTACACACTTCCATAAACAAATGTCTCCACAATAACTGGGATGAGGCAATATCAGCTCTCAAATTGATGGCTGCAGTTTGGTGAGGAATTTACCCCAGTGCCTTCAGTTTTCCATCTTGCTTTGGACTGTGGTCACCCAAGGATTTGTCCATGTTTACTAGGCAAGCCATACTAACTAGAAGTATTTTGGATTTACCAGACCCCCGTGTGTTAGCTGCAAATACCACCTACAAGGAACAGAGACAAGCCCATTGTAGGAAACCCACATCTGGAACTTGATTAGAGCTTTGGAGCATTTTGAAACTCCTAGAAAAAAGACAAGATTCCAATTTCAGAGCATCCTTGACTCAGTTCCTGACCTTAGTTGTCCTCTAGGATTTTCTCCAGACTGCAATGACCCATTTTTATTGGGCCACTTTGTGGAGTGAGTTCTTACTGAGATTTTCCTCAGCTGTAGAAATCTCCAGGTCATCCACCCAGGGTCATGTCATATCTTAAGGGTTATCTTGCATAGTTAAGCTCTAGGTCTGCTGGACACAAGTGAGACTCTCTGAAGCTACTTACACCTTTTCTGTACCCTACTCCATTTACTAGGGCATTTTTTCTCCCTCTTTATCCAGGCATCCACAATTGCCATTTCCAATTTGTGGTTACTCAGTGAGATTTCTAGAGGAAACCCTTCATTTCACTAGTTCTGGGAGCATCTGTACCTGTAATGCTCCCTTTAGGAGTATCCCCATTGTTTGATTGGTCCCATTATAGAATCAGTAGCTGCCTAGGCAGTGTTTGGTTTGACAGGCATTTAAAATCACCTAGCACTGCTGCCTAAAGAAACACTCCCATTCTTGCTCTGTGTCTGCTGGCCACTCTTTTTCTCTGGTCTGGATTAGTAGGGGAAAAAACTGATTTTAACACATTAGAGAAAAATAGTATTTTTGTTTCAGTTCCCTAGGACATTTCACCTGGCTGCAGAAAAACCCATGTTAGCAGAAGAGAGTAGATCAGATCTGCTGCTTTCAGTGTTGCCAGCCTCAAGGATCTGTAGAAGTGCAACTTTAAGGAAAATATTCATATAAAATACTGCAAATTATTGGAAAATTATTATTGTAAAATATTGTAAAATTACTCTGCATCTCTTGGCTATCCTGACATTCTGTATGCAGTGCTTTTTGTTGGGAGACTTCCTTTGCTTTTCTGGACATAAAGATATTTGTAGATGTTGATCACATTGTCCTTAGCTGCAAGATTGGAGGCTGCAGAGGTTTATGCTGTAAATAAGAGGAGTTTATTTTGTGTTCAATAATTTCTAGTGCAGATTTAAGGGTTCCATAGAAGAGTCTTGCAGCTGATGAATAACATAAGGAGAAGTAAGATTTTCCTTTCCTTCCGGGCTGGAAATCTCTTCTCTCTGCAAACGTGTCTTGATATTTCAGCCAAATAGCTCTTACTATTAATAAAGACCCATCAGAGATTTTAATCTAAACCCCAAACATATATCCTCATTAAGAAGAAATTCTTCCCTCTGAGGGTGGTGAGGCCCTGGCAGAGGTTGCCTGGAGAAGATGTGGCTGTCCTATCCATGGAAATGTCTAATGCCAGGCTTGGATGGGGCTTGTAGGAATCTGGGATAGTGGAAGGTGTCTCTGCCCATGGCAGGGGGTGGGACTGGATGATCTTTAAGGTCCCTTCCGGCCCAAACCATTCGGTGATTTTGCGATTAGACCTCCATAGTGATGTCTGACAGAACCGTCCCTTCCCGTGGGGGACATTTAACACAATTCAGAAAAGGTGTGAAAGTCTCATCCTCCAAACTGCAGCTGACACTCAGGTGACACTTCTAACTGGATGATTTTTATTTTGTTTAATCATTTTTCATCATCTATTTGTTAGAAATTATAATGGTTGAAGATGTGGTCAAAATATCAATACAGTGGTGGTGCTCTTTCTGTACTGGTGGAATTCTCAGGTTTCTGGTTCCCTACTGGAAGAGTTTGTAAATGGCACAAATTCTCATGCTGCCTGGTCATTTCAAATGTGGTGTTGCTTTGGAGTGTTTTTCCTATGGCATCCCCTAATTTGGACCCTGCAGAACCAGATGTTTCCTTTTATGTTGCTACTGATCACAGGAAAGAAAAAAACAAAACTAATGTGCAAAAAATTTGGCAAGTGACAGCTTGAGTGCAGAATTTTGTAATGCTGAGCCCGTGAGCCTCATACTAAACTAGTTCCAAAACAGGATGTTGCAGTGCATGTCTAATATCCCTTTTCTACCACACCCCAGAGCAATTTCTGTTGCTATCTGAGCTATGAATTACATTAAAAAGCAGCAATCAAATCTCACAAAGATTATATCTATTTCAACAAGCAGCAGACACAGTTTTCATCCAGCTTTCTGGAACAGATGAACACAAAGGTGTTGCACTTTGAGACACTGTGCAGTGAGAGCCCCCCTTGCCTCCCAGTGCCCTGACAGTTGTGTTACTACAGCGACAGAATCATCCTGTTTGTTAGTCATATCCAAAACTCAGACTTGCAGAGCAGAGTTATCCTTTCCCTTTGCTGCTCCCATCATCTAAATAGGTCCAGGATAAAAATCAGATCTTAATCTGCTCAGTCATATGGCAATCCATGCCATCCTTGATTATCAGCTCTCGTTCCCCAGCAGTGAATATGCCGTAGTTCATTCCACAACAATCTCAATTTCAGGATATGGTTATTAGCAAAGTTTTGAGGGGTTTATTAACATTGTCTCTCAGTCTATGGGATGTCACAATTTGTGTAGCTTGGGGAAAAGCACTTAAAAAAACCTCCATAGTTTGCACTTTTTCTAACAACAGACTGCTATTTATTATTGGCAAGAACAGAGCACGGGCTTTAGAATTTAAGCAAAAAAGACCTCTGGCAATGAGGAAATGAGCCTAGACATTTTTCATGAATGGGTTAGAGCTGCTTAACTCTGACTGGCTTGTTTTCTTTTCTTCCTATTCACATCACTCAAGTCCCACCTTCCTGCCTTAAAAGGCATCTCGTTCCCTGGCAGCAAGACAAGTATCTGTTTGATGTCAGCACCCTTTTATTTGCTTAAAAGCATCTTTTTTTCAAGGCAGTAAATTGAAAATGACTACCGCGTCGAGAACTAGCCAATTTCCAGCACTCTCTGCAGAACTGCTCTGCTTTCACATTTGAGAGTTATCATTAATTTTCTAATGAATAATGAGATCAGAGAGCTTGCATGCTGTATTATGTGTAGGAAAATGCTTATGTAAATCAGTATAGCTGTGGTAGCTTCCCAGGGGAACTTTAAAGCTTATCATATCATTAAATCTGATAACAATTCATTTTTTTAAAATGTAATGCAAGAAAAAAAAAAAGGTCTATTCACTGCCTGTTTGTAGTAATATGTTTATAATATGAAAGAGAAAGGAAGGCTGCAAGATCATATATGAGAAAATGAAATGAGAAATTCCTTATTCTTTGCAAGCTGCACCCTGTGTGGAGGAAAAAAAGCACTCGCTGTATTTACATAGCTGAACCTCGTGAAATATGTTGATTGTAATGAGAACATTGTCATCGTTCAATATGGATTTCAGTTTTCCAGGCTCCCTGCAACACATTCCAAAGCTTTTCTAGCATTACACTTCCAGGGACCTTAGGGGCACCATCCTCATGTTCCCCTTCTTCTTCCTTTCCATGTGAATAATGAGCTCAATGAAATTTTAACCTGTTTTTGGCATTTTAGTGACAGGGGTGCTTATGAGTCGTACTGGGGCTAAAGACATCAGGATACCATTTTTCCAGCAGGACACGCAGCTGCTCCAAGGATTCTAGTCATCATGTTTGCCACCTAGAAAACTTTTAATTAGTCTTCCTGTTTCCTTCCTCCCCTGCTTTGTGCTGAATATAAACAGCATTTGATTTGCCAGGACTGTGCAAGCTGCATTGTGTATTGTGGAAGCATCACCAGTGCCCCCACAAAGCCAAAAGTCTCAGTGTCCCTTTTATTTCCTTGGGATGAACTCAGACAGAAATATGCCTATTCTCATGGCCAGATGTAGAGTGAGTTTAGATTGGATATGAGGAAGAAATTGTTCCCTGTGAGGATGCTGAGGCCCTGGCACAGGTTGCCCAGAGCAGCTGTGGCTGCCTCATCCCTGGAAGTGTTCCAGGCCAGGTTGGAAGGGGCTTGTAGAAACCTGGGACAGTGGAAGGTGTCCCTGTACAAGGCAGTGGGGTTGGAACTGGATGAGCTTTTTAGGTCCCTTCCAACCTCAGCCCTTCTGTGATTCTACGATGAGTAAAATTCCTGCATCTTCTCCCATCCCCTATTCCCGAGGCCATGGTTGAGCCTTGGGAGGTGAGATATGTTCTTACCACTGTGTCTGTGTGGGGTAATCAGGCACAACTCATTGAATAATGACTAATAATATTTTGCTTTTTGGAGCTCTTTCCCCCCTGAGCCTTAAAGTATTTTGAAAAAAACAAATTCCTGCTTCCTACTAATACAAAGATGGATTTAGGAGGAGCTGTTCTCTATTAACCCAGCCTGATGTGACACATCCTTTTGCTTCACAAGGTAGTGGATTGTGACCTCCACTGTCCACCTGTGAGAAGTGAGTACTACTGAAATTTGGGGGAACACAGGTGTGCTGATAGGAAGCCAGGAGCTTCCTCTTTTTAACCCAGAACCTCCCCTCTGCCATGTTAAATATTAGCTACACGTTTTTCCACATTTGTCGGAAAGGGGGGAAAGAATACATCTGTTCCTCAGGGATGATGAACTGAAATTGGCCCTGATTCAGGGGAAAAAAGTCTATTCAGCACAGCACTTAAACTGAGACATAAGTGCCAGCCTGAATAGAGACAGAGTTAAGCCTCTGTTTAAATGCTCTCCTGAGCAGGGTCATTAGCACCAGCTCTCTCCCTGCACAAAGCATTATTCCTCATGGAAGCAGCCAGCATTCAGATGGGCATCCAAACTTTGGGGAGGCTTGCTTTATCTCAACCATTTTCTGCTGCTCCTCATGGGCCAGTTGGCTGCTGCACACTTGGGGATCCAAAGGGAAGGCTCCCAGCAATCTGCCAGGAGAGCCATTCAAACCTCAAGTGCTGATTTGGAGGGCAGTGGCATGAGGTGGGGATTCCATGTGAGGCAGGTGGTGACACCCTTGGAACTCCAGGAGTGATGAACACATTTTTCTGTTGGACACATGCTCAAATTATTCTCAAATGGCAATACTGAGAAAAATTGTGGAGCAACACAAACATTCTGGCAGATTTAATAATAAATCTGATCTTCTTCTGTGATCAGAAGAAATATTTGAATATTGCCTGTCAAAGTGTGACTAAAATTGATTTATCCATAAAAACAGTTTTACCAAATACATGGATTAATTAAAAAAATCTTTTCAAACGCTTTTTCTCTCCCCAGTAGAATTTTTTTGCTGCATGCTTCACACATGGAGCCTTCTTGAGTTCAGCTATTTGAACACCACCTGGATCCTCAGGGGTGAATTACCACTGTAACTCTCAGGTAGATTTTTTTGACTTCCCAGTGTTCTTGGTAGGAGTTGTTATGAGTTTGAAAAGTATTTTGGTTGTTGTTTTGTGCAGTCAAAGGCAAAATATCCATAAGAACTGTTGGACTCAGCTGCCTCTCTGAGGCACAAGGTGTCAGAAGGTTTGTAGTTATGTGACAGAAGGGCAGGAAGAACAGGACTGCAAATGAAACATTTCTCAATTAAATTTAGATATATGTTCTTTGTGCTAAAGCATTTGAATTGGGCAAAACAATACAGAATATGTGAAGAAAATAAAGTGAAACATTTTCTTGATATTTGGATTTTAGCTAGGTATCAATTGCTATGAATATAATGCTCCATCATTAGGAATTAAGGTCATCTTGATGACCATTAAGGGGATTTACCTTGGGGTCAGGGATGGTCACTTGTCAGGATAAGGTTTTACTCATGGATTTGACAAAGGTATTCAAAGTAGTGACTGACATGTAATCAGTTCGCCTTTACATTGCAAATTAAAGTTTTCCAATGACCTTGGAAGAAGAGTTATTTTTACAGCAGTGAAAATAGAAAGAAAATTGAGGCCTGCATGGTGAATACCTCTAATGTGGTATGGCTGGACAACAGCTCTTCAAACTCAGCCTCAGATTTCTGAATTTAACATTAAAGGTTACCTGAAGGTATCTGGTTCTGCTCTTAAACTTATGTGGACCAGCCCCCTGATCTGTA
Source organism: Brachypodius melanocephalos (assembly GCA_013398615.1). NCBI lineage: Eukaryota > Metazoa > Chordata > Aves > Passeriformes > Pycnonotidae > Brachypodius > Brachypodius melanocephalos. Next base: position 9,096,548 of record VZSR01002340.1, read on the forward strand.
AACAGTCCCACTACAGGTGTTGCTCTTTCTTGGAAGCATATTCCTGCCTTCTGTGGTGGTTCATCAGTGTCAGGAAACGGCATCCTCTAGGAGCTTACAAGACTATTCAGTTATGCAATGTATAAAGCTCTGTCATAGGATTGCAAGAGTGATTTTTTTTTTGATGGCTGAAACAGGCCAATGCTGTAGAGTTATGATGGTGTTCTTTCTGACACACTCTTCTTATTTCAAGGAATGTCTACTTCTAAATCACACTGAATTCCCAAGAAATAGTCATGAGTTTCACCCAAGCATTTGAATTAACTAAAAATGTTACATCCTCAACATTCCACTTCGATGGTGTTATGAGCCAGATGATGTGTAAATGAAGGGTAGCTTCAATTGCTGGGTGATGATCAGAAAGAACTGGCATTTAACAAATGACAATAGTTTCAATCAGCTTCCTGTGAGTCAATCTAACAGTGACATTATTCATTCATAAAGCTGGACAGTCACACTCACGGATAAGGGTGAGAAGTCCTTGTGAGATCCCACCTACAGAGCTGCATGCAGCTCTGGGATCCCAGCACAGGAAGGACAGGGAGCTGCTGGAGCCAGGCCACAGCAGGGACACCAAGGACATCAGAGGGATGGAGCAGCTCTGCTGTGAAGAAAGGCTGAGGGAATTGGGATTGTTCAGCCTGGAGAGGAGAAGGCTTTGGGGTGACCTCATTGTGGCCTTGCAGTGCCTGAAGGGAGCCCCCAGGAAAGATGGAGAGAGACTCTTGACAAGGGCCTGGAGAGACAGGACAAGGGGGAATGGCTTCACACTGACAAGAGAGCAAGTTTAGATTGGATATGAGGAAGAGATTCTTCCCTGTGAGGGTGGTGAGGCCCTGGCACAGGTTGCTTAGAGAAGCTGTGGCTGCCCCACCCCTGGCAGTGTCCAAGGCCAGACTGGATGGGGCTCTGAGCAACCTGGGATAATGGAAGGTGTCCCTGTACAAGGCAGTGAGGTTGGAACTGGATGAGCTTGCAACACAAAGCATTGTTTGACTTTGTGATTCTATGAATGTGTGCATGGGTTGAGAAGGACTAATTTGGGCTCTGCAATTTGGGCAGTTTTACAGGAAAGGTGTGAAACTACTTCTCCTATGTCCAGTGGGAATATTCCAGCAGCCTAGAGCTGAATCTCTGCCAGTCTTCCTGCTCTGAATTGCTCCTGCTGACCAGTTCCCAACTATGTCCAGGCAGAAGGTGCCTCAGTCAGTGGGAACAGCATGGGAGCAGGAGCAGTGGAACACAGGCAGCAGCCAGTTGTGCATGAGAGTGGGAGAGCCATGAGCTGGAGAATTGGGATCAGAAGACCCAGAGAGGAAGAGGGGCCCTCCCTGCAGCTGGCAGGGCACCAGCCATAGCTGTAGCACAGGAACACAGGGCACTGGCCTGCAGGCCAGTGGAAGCATCCCAAGAGGATACCTCTTTTATGGCTCTTGTATGGGCTGCCACAGGGCCGGGCTAGGAAGGGTTTTTTTGTTCCTACTCTGAAATCGTTGCAAACATTGTTCCCAGGGTAGTTGCAGAACTTTGTTCTGGCTTCTCTAGTACAGTTACTGGTGGTTGATTCATTGAAAGCTGCTGAGTCTCTTGGTGCACCTCAGTTTCATCTATCTCCCCACATTAGCACAGAGTGGCAAAGGGCTGCTGTGCCCCAGTGTGGGGGGTGAATATGAGTGCATATGTGAGTGACAGAGGTTGCATGGACACTGCTTCCAGTTCCAAGGGTTTCCCAAATCCTGCACTTCTCGACTTTTGGGTTCTTACTTCCTTGTTTTACTCTTTTGCAATAGTAGTTTTCACTCAGTCTGTTTTCAAGCATTTCTCTGCAGCTGAGGGACAGAATATTACTATCTTGGAATATGAGAGCAGAGATTCACACTGTTTTACAGCAATCAGATAAAAAACCTTCAGATAAAAATTCAGTAAACACTACTCTGATTTACAAGTATATGATGGGAAGCAACAGCATTTTGTGTTTGGATATAAATCAAGGACCTCTACATATAGGTATTATGTAGATTCCCTCCAGCAGGTATTCCTTCTCCTAGTCCTAAAGATTGATGGAAACTGAAGGTAGCTGACTTTTCATCTGAAGAGAATGGTCATTGCCCACTCTGTCTCCTTCTGGGATTTTCCAGGCTCAGTGGGCAGGATGTATCCCAGTTGTTTGCCCCTAACACCACATTTGGAGCAACAGTCAAGCAGCTGCCTGGAGCTGGGAGTTAAGAGACACTGGGATGCTGGGATAGGAGCTAGGAATAAAAGTCCAATTTTCCCTGTGTGAAAAACATGGGAATTATCTAATCCCAGCTCTGGCTGCCCCCACAGCAACTCCAGTGACACCAATAGATGTGGGGTATTGCATTACATCATCAGGACAAACCCTAATGGGTTTATTTATGGCCCACGCAAAGCGAGACAGAGCGAGATTCTGATCTCTGCTTACCTGGTGTAAAGTGGGAGTAACTGCAGAGATAAACTGACATAACAAAGATTAGAGCCTGGCCTCTTTGTCTGTAGCTGGTTTTAGAAGCAGCTGGCTTTTAGAAATTACAGATGTCACATAAATCACCAGTAACAAAGTGGTTCTGGACTCCAGCCTCCAGCAGCTTCTGACCATCTATCTCTGTAAAAGTGATGGTTCTCCATGCAGCTGGTTTGTGTCCAGAGGCTTTCAGCTGAGCAGAGTGGACAATTCTCCATCTCCCACAGCCTCAAGGAAGCAATGAGATTTGTGTAGCACAGGCAATCAGAAGAAGGCAGCTCGTGAGATGCCATCTGAGCAGAGATGGGGCTCCAATAACGGAAGTCTGCTGAGCACAGGGCAGTCATATCTCATCTGCTGAGCTCTCGATGGAGAAGGGTGTTGGACAATAAGTAGCCCTGATAGCAAAGTAGATCTTCCAGTGAGATATGGTGTGATACTGACTGCTGGCACAGAACAGCTGCTCTGAACACAGCCAAGGCAGAGGAGGTAAAGAGGTGTGAATAAATACATCTCGCCCATCTTTAAGCACCTTGAGAGGAGGAATGTAGAGCGTATGTTGTTCTCTTATATTAAATATGGCTTTAATTTTAAAAGACCCTGATATTCTACGTACAAAATAACCTGAGGTTGCACTGATTTGGGGTGTGCTCATCCCAGAATAATGATCATGGGGCTGTATCCTCTGTTTTTTGGTTCCTGGGCTGTGGGGCAGTGTATTTCACTTAATAATTAGTTACCTGTTGGGGAATAGTAAGATATGAGGTTCTTTATACTCAGGTTACGCTGAGTAGAAGGCCATTTTTGTGCCCTGAAGCTGCTGTAAAGATCAGCTCATCCAAGGTAAATATAGGCTTCAGTTCTAGTAGTATGTTTAAGGATTAGTTTGGCTAATAAGGGGGGGGTTGGGGCGGTTTAATGCTAGAATTGCTAAAAGATGATGCCTGCCTTGGGCCAGATCATTTTCAAACTATACAAACTGCTTTAGCCCCATCAGCAGTAGTTTGTGCTGGCTGCAGATCTCACACCTTCACCGATCTTAAATTGCATAAACTTCCAGATTGCTGTTACTGAACTGCAGCTTTTGTCTCCTTCGATATATTTCTCACATGTAAACTTTGTTATTTTCTCCAGTCTCACACAGGACTATCATCAGTGCAAACAATGTATTTAATGTGTCTTGATGAATGTTACAATTCATAGTATCTGTTGTAATGTTTATACTTGAGAAGACCAAGTCTGATTTACTCGAAGGAAAGCTGAGACAGTTTGGTTACGTTTAGGGGTACCAAAGTGGGCAAAAGGTCCTGCCAGCCAAAACCCCCACCCCTAAAACATGTTATGGGCAGCTGAGCAGACACAGTCTTATAAAGACAAGTTAAGTTCGTTACTTTAGTATTTATTGGTGTCCCTGTTTGTAATGGCCTCAGTTTGAGCCAGGGGAGGCCCAGGCTGGACATCACGAGGACTTTCTTCATGGAAAGGGTGGCAGGCATAGGAACAGGCTGCCCAGGGAGGTGATGGAGTCAGTCCTTTGTTCAAAAAACAACTGCATGTGGCACTCAATGCCATAGTTAATTGACAAGCTGGTGATCAGTCAAAGACTGGACTCGATCTTGGAGGTCTTTTCCAACCTAAATGATTCTGGGATTCTGTGTGGCTCTGTGAAGGCGTCAGTGTTTGCAGAAATAAAGGCCTAAGTTCTGCTTGTGTGAGGTCGTCATCAGCCTGTGTTTTGTAGGTTGCAGAGAGGTTCTCTGTCAGGATGGACTAAAGACAGACTTGCAAAGAAACCTGCTCCACCTTCCTGATTTGCAATGACATTTCACTGTACTCGTCTGTTGTTTTTGGAAGTGTCTTTTTCAAATATTGGGATATCCTGGGATCACTCTATTCATTAACCAGCTAGAAATGAGCAGGAGACGGGTGGCTGCTCTGCCTAAAGCACAGTTGGGGCTTTTTGTCGTGTAGGAGTACCTGGCAGCTTTGCAAAGGACAACAAATGATTCCTTCCTAATGTGAGAGCAGCAGGAGCCAGGCGTGCTGGTGGAAGGCAGGGCCACTGCATCAGAGGGAAGAAGTTGCTGACACTCAAAGAAATTAAGAGGGTGTGATAGGAAAGAAAAATATTTTGAAAAATTTTGTTTGCAAGTGGGGGCTGAATAGCTCTGAGAAAGCTGGGGCTTTAAACATTTTTCCTCTTCTCTAAGAAAATCATTTCCAAAGGGTGGAGCTATAAAATACCTCAATGTTATAGTTAATATTTCAGTAAAATATTGTTGTTAAGACAGAGGTCTATGCACATGGAATCTCTCTTGACTCACTATCCCTTGTGGAAATTCTTTCACTTCTCCATTAAAGGGATCAAAATTTGGCCTAGAGTAGATTACAGCCATAGCCTGAACTTTTAAATGTTCCCAATTTCATGTGAGAGAGTTACAATTTTTCTTAGAGGGGGAGTGATCACAAAATTCCCTGTGGAGAGCAGGAAGAGCATGTGAAGGCACCCTTCAAAGGGTTGTTTTGTGAAGGGTATGATGTCTGTTTGATATCACAGTTGCTTTCCTGGCTTTTCTGGCTGGTGCTGCTTTCCCCCTTTCTGAGAGACCGGGCACGGTGGTCAGGATGCCCCAAGCTGATGGGCAGAAATCTCCCAGCGGGAAGGCACTAAGAGGGTCACTGTCTGGGAAAAGAGGCTCCTGTTTTGGAGAGGGATGTACCAGGGACATGGTATGGCTCCAAAAGCAGGCTTCTGTGCTAAGCTTTCACTTCTGTAGTTTCAGCTCTTCCCAAATCCCTGTCTGCAAACAGCCTGGTGGGATGGGAAGCTCTGTAAGGCAGGAGATGTGTCCCATTATGTGTGTGGCACCAGGAAACCCTTAATTTCTAGGCATCATTGTAAGGCAGGTAAGTAACTAAGGGTTGATTATGTTTGAGAGCAGCAGCTTGGCAGACTGCAGAATGAAGTACAGATAAAGTGACCTTGTGATTTTGAAAGCGAGACCCATTATTTGTTTTGAAACATACTGCCTCAGTGACCCTGCAAGTTCTGCAGACATGTCCTGTCTGGAAATGCCATAACAGGTTGTTCGCTATATTTTCAACTGAGTTAAGGTTTTGTTGAAATAAGGAGTATCAATCAAAGGCCAGAAGGCCACATTCCTTTGGTGTTGTTGATTTCACCAGTATCTTTTGTCTGAAAGCCTGTGCTGACAGGGCATCAGGGGAGAACTCCTGGGGTGAGTGGGGATGGGTGAGGGCAGCCACATGGATCTGTATCCCTGTCAAACTTGTGTCAGCAGAGGTCAAGTTCTCAAGCTCCAGAGAGGACCCTCCAGCACCCAGGGATTAGTCAAAGGGAGAGCCAGACACCCTTCACAGCACAGAATCAACATTATCTAGAGCGTGACAGGGACAAGTGGAATATAATACATGGGGGTGTGCAAGGGAGGTGCTGTTCACATGCAAGGAACATGGCAGGGACACGGGTCTCTCCCTGCCCTGAATTCTCACCTTTTGTCACAGGAAATGTTCAAAATGAGATTTGTGTGTAGGGACAGTCAGACCATGGTGCTGAGGTGAAGTGTATGTGATGGTCTTGGTTCATTGCAGCTTTTTTTTAGGCTAGGATTCAAGTTCACATGAAACACAGCTCACCTACATGTAGTGAAATAGAGCTGGTTGATTCTTCTTTCCTTTCGGTGGCAAATGGGAATTTTGCTGAGAAAAATGCTGGTTTCATTGTCTAGAAACTGTTCACAAATTTGGTATTAATTGAAAAATGGTTTGGATAAAAAATGTATTAAGGTATACTGACAAAACCAAAGGAAAAAAATATGTGTCCCTTTTTCTTTCTTAGCATCAAGAATGTGGGATAGACAAGTTCTATCCTCTCTTTTTCCTGAGGTGACATGATCTTACCTTTCCATCATGTTTGGGCTATTTTGATTGGTGATGCTCATGGCCTCTCATAAGGGAGCCATCCAGTTCTTTATGGAATACTCAAATATTTACCAAGCAGGGGCAGGGAGGGAGGGCTGAGAATGAGAAAAAGTGATGGCCAGTCTGTCCACAAGACATTTACCAAAGAGAGAGAAGCATCTGAATCACAGGATCTAATCTCTTGCATATTTGTTCAGGCAAAGGAGACTCAGGTCAACCAAGGGGCTGAGAGCAGCTTTGATTCCTCCTCTCCTGGTGAAAGCACTGAGGTGGTGAAGTCACTTCCCTGAGGGAAGTCTCCTAAGACAAAAGGAGTGGTCTAAACGAGCCCCAACACTCAGAACTGGGAAAGAGGAGACATAACTACCTTCTCTCCGTGATCAGTGGTTTTCACTAATAATTCTATCTATTTTTGTCTTTGATTTTTTTTGGGGGGGGGAGTTGTTTTTTGTTAGGTTTGGTTTGGCTTGGTTTGGCTTGGTTTGACTTGGTTTGGATTGGTTTGGCTTGGTTTGGTTTTAACTGGAAAGAGAGAACCTCCTGTTTCAAGCCCGGAATGCTTTATTCAATGCAAGTTGAAATGTTTTGTTTTGAAGTGAGAAAAAAGCAACTACCAGTCATTCCCTGTGCTGAAAGTGATCCCACTTCTTGATTTGCTTGGGATTAATGGCAGAAACTTAAAGTCACCGTTTGTCAAGAGGGTCACCTGGCTTCCTCAGTCTGCAGACACCTATGGAGGTGCTCAGCTGAAAATTGAGAGGGAAGTGGGTAGCTCAGGAGAAGAGGCACTGCCAGGAAAAAGTGGGATTTCATGGCTCCCTGGGAGGGGAGAAGAACAGCACAAGAGTTCTGCCCACTCTTGCCCTTGGGTCTGTCTTACTGCAATGGGCTCCATCCAGGACCTTAGAAACCATTAACCATTCCCAAGGTTTTGTCATAACTGGCATTTCCATAAAAGAATTTGGGTTTAGAGTATTGATATTCATGATTATTTTGTGTAAAATAAATTCTTAGTAGTGTTACTACTTCTGAGTGGTGGAGGTGATGGTAAAGTCACCATCCTTGGAGGTATTAAAGGAATGACTGGATGTGGCACTCAGTGCTCTGGTCTGGATGACAACATGGGCATTGATCAAAAATTGGACTTGCTGCTCTTGGAAGTCTTCTCCAACCTAATTCTCACACTTCTAATTTTAAAATATTAACTGAGGGAGGGAGAATTTTAAAAAGTTCTTCCTCATATCCAGATGGAACTTCATGCACATCAGTTCTTGCCCATTCCTCTTGTCCTAGTAGTTGGTACCACCAAGAAGAGCCTGGATTTGAGGAGCTGACAAAGAGATTTTTGCTTTTCATTACTGAAATGCATCCACACCCATGTGTGATGTATTGGCTGAAGCTGGAAGAAGCAGTCCCAGCAGATCCCTGGAGCTGAATTCCACAGGGCTAGAGGGACCCAGCCCAAGGATCAGACTGGGAGGGAAGAACATGGCAGTCTCTGCTGCTTTATGACTTATGGCTGTCTTCTGTTCAGTGGTGTCTGTGTGCACACTCAGCCCATAGCAGAAGTGAGGAAAACCAGGTTATGTGAAATCTCAGAAGAAAGTGGCAGAAGTTAAGGACTTTTCAGACTTTTCAGCTCATGCTGGCTGGCAGTAAGAGCATATGCACCTACCCAGCTTCCTTGGTTCAGCTGTGGTGCTTTAATCTGGTGTTGTTTGAGCCCTTCAGTCCCATCCTTGAATTATGTGAAGGAAGCAACAATGTGTAACAAGTGCTGGCAGCCATACCGGCTTTGTGTGAACATCAAGGTTAGCATTTCCAAAGCATGCAGGTGACTTTTGAAACCAAATTCAATTTACAGTTAGACTTTGTGGCTCCAAAGTGCTTTCATTATTTTGGGAAATTAGATGTTGGGCCAAGTTTTAAAAAAAAAAAATAAATCAATCAGAATTGCTAACAATGGGACACAAGTTCCTGAGTTAATTGGGTAGCTTTGAAAGCATTACTCGCTTATTTCCTTCTCTGAAGGAACTGAAAGAGTGACAAATCTGTTTTCCAGAGAAAAAGAGCTTCAGTTGCAGGACACAGTTTAAGGTGCAGATTATAGTCAAAGACGGGGTAACACAGAGATAGTTTTCAAGAGGACAACCAACAACACACACGATTGAGGGGTAATCTCCAGGTCTGCCCTCCCTCCTTCATGTAGTGCTCTTAGGAAGTCAGACATTCCCTGAGAGGGGGAGAAACGCTCTTCCAGAGACACTGAAACCCTTGAGCCGAGTTCCTGCTGGCCCTCTGCCCCTGTAGGTACTTTGTGCCATGTGGGTGGGGCTGCAAGGTTTAAAAGCGCTCAGCTCCTCGGAGGTGGAAACAGCACAGGTAGGGCACGATAATCAAGAAGATAATCTGGAAGGCTATTTACAAGGACCATAATGGAAACAGGTTTCCATGACCTCTTCCTCCTTTATTGCTGAGCCTTTGGCTTGACCCGGCTCAGGGCTCTCACCGCTGCATCGCTGGGAACATCGTGCTCAGCCTGGCAGGGAGCCCGGGGCTTCCAGAGGAGGGGGAAGGTTTTGGCTACTGCTTGTAGTGGCAAATCAGCTGCAGAAGAGGGAGCTCATGTCTTCTCCAGCCTGGCACCTCCACTTTCCTCTTTTCTCTCCAGTCATTTTCACACCTGTACAGGAGAAAACTGAGAAGGAGGGGGAAAAAATGGAATGGGTTAAGGAACACGAGTGTGGACATCACTGCCTAGCCCCAAAAACTCCCAGTACCTCCCTATGGGGCCAGGCCCCTTGTCTGCAAAGGCCAGAGGCTGCAAGAGGAGGAAAGGTCCCTTTGGGCAACCACAAGAGGTACCGGCTGAAAGTCTTGTGACTGCCAGCCATACAGGTGCTTGTACTCCAGGCATGCTCCTCGCAGGGTGTCAGAATGACAGGAATGTTTCCTCTACAGCACACAGACGTGAGCTGGCTTGCATGGGACAGGGTTCAGCAGGAGGCACCTCAAACACCCTTAACACCAAAACAAGCAACACTCAGGCACAACCACTCTGATTATGCCCTTCACACACACACTTCATAACCATCAGCCCTTTTACTTCCCACTCCAGTTCATCCTGACCAAAACAAAAGGCAAGGGAGATACAGTTAATGAGGTGCAGGGGGATGGACGCTATCACACTTTGCACATCTGTGATGAGCGGGTTTAGCAAAGCTCCCAGAGAAAACATAAG
>VZSR01002340.1:9106300-9127179 GCA_013398615.1 Brachypodius melanocephalos
AAAAAAAAAAAAAAAAAAAAAAAAAAAAAAAAAAGCATTATTCCCTGTGAATACTATGGTATGTATTGCCCCTCCAGCCCGCACCAGGAAGGGATCTGTGGCAGGGGTATACTTCAAGGAGACTGTGGTTTATATTACAGCTGCTAAGATAACCGGGAGCTTTCAAAAGGAATCCCAGCTAGTGCAGCTTGTTTTACAATACCAGACTCCAAGCGGGGCGAGTGGAAAGTAAGTTTGTTTTCCACGCTGCCCCTTTATCTTGATGTCAAATATATCCCCTGGGAAAGGAAAACATTTAAGCAGCAGATCCCATGGACACACACACACACACTCACTCTCATGCGCCTTTCCCCCCACTGAGCCACAGCCATGTCCGGAGCGTGGCACTGTTCAGTGCGTGGGCGCTGCTGGACAGCTGGAGTTTTGGCAAGGAAAGCCCAGGAAAAAGGTGCTTCAGGTGTGGTAATCAACAGTCACAGGTGCTGCTGCCAGCATGCGATCTGGGCTGGTCAAACCCTCAAGCCACCTGCTGCAGGTGGAGTTGTGATCTCTTTGAGAGTGCCTCCATGTGAGGGGATAATTACAGCTGGACAGGAACCATTTATTTGTGTTGACAAAAGCGTAATAAAATCCAGTCATAAAACTCCCCAGATAGCTCATGTCTGAAATAAGATGCATATTTTTAACAAGGAGGGGGAGGAACTGTTGGCATGACTTCTCGGGGGAGCATTGAGGGGGGTCTTCATTGCCTCTTCGGAATATTGTAAATGTTTTGATCTAACTCAGTCAGAACTCTGGCCTTAATACTGACATTATTGCCTGGATTCTGAAGTCTTAGATGATCATAATGGAACTTCCTGGTCTGAAAATCTGTTACAAGGCACTGCTATGTGTAAGAAGTGTACATGGATGCAAGCCCTTCCATTATTATTACTATTATTGTTGTTGTTGTTGTTGTCATTCCTGGAGAGGAACTCTTCATCTGGAATTGTAATGACAGAACAAGGGAGAAGGGCTTCAAGCAGAAAGATAGTAGGTTAAGATAAGATATCAGATAGAAATTCTTCCCTGTGAGGGTGGGAAGACACTGAAACAAGTTCTCCAGAGAAGCTGTGGTTGCCTCATCCCTGGAAGTGTCCAAAGCCAGGCTGGATGGGGCTCTGAGCACCCTGGGATAGTGGAATATGTTCCTGCCCATGGCAGGGGGAGGGAACAAGATGATCTTTAAGGTCCCTTCCAACCCAGACCATTCCATGATTCTATGATTATTCCCCAGCCTGAGTGATGAGGATCTGTGTCTCCAGAGCTCTGGATCACAAGCCTGCTATTGGCCATGGTGTTTGTACCAGAAACAAGGTACATATGCAAAGGGAATATCATACTTTGAGCTAAATTGGTAGAAAGAGAACCACGGAATAAGAATATATGTTGCAGCTGCAATGTAGAAGCCAAATTTGCTTGCTAGCAGGTGAGGCAGGACTGAACCAGTGTTCCTAAAGAATATGAGGATGCTTGGGGACACACCTTCTCACCCACAAAAATAAATTAATAAACTGGGATTCTTCTTAAGACAGGATCAGAGAAGCAGCCAATGTATTTACATAGACATACACTCCTTTCCAGTGCTAGTTACCTAGACAATGATACCAAAATGAAATAGGGAGCTCGCTGAACATACCCATGCTCTGGAGGAACTGCAAGTTCAAACCTATATTTGGGTTTCACAGAGGGTTGTTGCTTTGTTATGAGGTTGAAGCACATTTCCAGTGTGAAAATTCTTCACCCTTGCTTTGTTCTACGTTGATATGTGGCTCTGTTGATATGTGGCCCTGTGGCTTGGGGCCACCACTGCTCGCACCACATCTTACTGCTGAGCGTCTGCAGCTGTCCTATTTTCTGAGTGCAAAGACTGAACCTAAGAAGTCTGGTTTCTCTCTTGCTTGGCACATGCTTTACACTGGTGATGCTCCTAGCCTTTCTATAACAGCAGGAAGAAAATCTTGGCAACAGCTCAAGGAATGGGAAGGAATGTTCTTTTGAGAGTCTTAACTGCTTAAACTGCAGTAATTTTAATAGGTAGAGCCCTGGTGTCACTACAGGGAGCTGAAAGCTGTGCCACCAAGCAGGGTGTCTTTTAGCCCTTGCCTTTGTGTCTTCTGCACCCAGCATGAAGTTCATGTGTATAGTGTATAGTGTATAGTTCACGGTGTAAGTATTCTCTTCAGAGGAGGTCTCTTCTGGGACACCTCCTAGTTTTCTGTTCCTTCACAAAAGCTTTTAGTATATGTGTCTGGGAGGTGTGATTGTCAGGGGTTGTCACCTGAGGATGCCGTTCTCAGCAACAAGACTAAAAGTCTTGTGGTCATGACACAAGGCTAAAGGATGCTATTGTGATCATCTGTACGGTGTGCTGTAATATAATCTGTCAAAATAAATTATGGAAAGAGCTTGATTGAAAAAAACCTGTTTCTAAACAAAGTTATTTTATTTGCTTTCTATTTTCAATGGCACTGCCTCTTTCGACTTGTTCCCTCTCTCCTCAGTTATTCATCTCTTCTTCTTCTTGTGTGGAGAGACTCACAACTCATACTACAGCATCTGTTTTCCTCCTCAGCCCCCTTGGGCAGTCCTGAAATGCAACCAAACCCAAATCAACCCATTAGACTCCTCTCATGCTTAGCATTTTGCTATTTTTTGGAACACCTTCTAGAAATGGAGCTGATATCTCAGAAGATGTAAATCAGCATCAGGGGGGTTTTTTACAGCCAAAGAGATTAAAATTACAACAAGGTAAATAAATCTCAACAGATTTCAGCAGGTTTTCTGTCTAGGCAAACCCATTCAATTTTCAGCAGAACTGAAGATTTGATTGATTGATTTTCATTATTTCACTGGATAAGCACATGACAAACTAAAATCCAGAGACATCTCCTGCAACCTCTCATCCTCTGATTTTGAAATGTCCCCTGGCTAGTTGCCATCTGAAGTGCAGGGTGTCACTATGCTCCGTGTGTCGGCTGAGGTTTGGATGACTGTGGCCAGCACCAGATGTTTCTTGCATGTTCACAAGTGCCAGGAGGTCTCTTTCCTGCCATTTACCAACAGTTTATATTCACAGGATACTCATTCCTCCTCAGAGAACTCTGGTGTATTGTCCTGATGATACATTTTGAAAAGGAGTTCACTGTTGCTTTTTTGAACTTCCTCCTTCTCGTCCTCATTTGTTAATGGATTTCATTCCTCCCCAGCAGTTACTCATCCCTGAATGCCTGAATTAGCTGGAAAGGTTTTTTTCTGTAACTGGTGGTCATTGAGAATCTTTGTCAATGAGCATTAAGAGACATGAATATATTGAGAAAGACATGAGAATCATCTCTGTGGGTAATATCACATTTTATCTCTCTGATTTCATATCTTTGATAGCAGTTGGTCAAGCACTTTATAATGAAGAACTTTGCACCATTGTACTTGTGAAGGAATTTTCTTCCTTAACCTAGCTAGGTAATGGATTTTGTGTTTGGTTTTTAAAATATTATAAGATTTTTAGTATTTTTAACATCTAGTTGTTCATTCACATCTGCATCTCAGGATGCATCATCAGATTTCAGAAAACCATTTTCAACACACCTTAATTCTGACCTTAGTACCTTTATTTTGGAACATGGTTGCTAAGTGAGAACTATATTTTAAAAACTTCTGTAAAAGGATTTAAACATTTTATCCATGCATTAACATAGGCAGCTTAAAAATTACAGTCTTATGATTTACTTTGGTGAAATATCTATCTGTCACTGGTCACTGGTCTTGTGATTTATCTACTCTCACTATTTGTACTGGATTTAAAAGGGAGTGCCTCATTCTTAAACTAATTGCCTGTCATTTATTCCAGGAGAAATACTTTTATAAGGGGCTAAAGGCCAACTTTTCAAAGGCATGTAGGCACCTTAGGATGATGATAGGCACTAAAAAAGCACTGAGGCAGCTGAGGTGTTCCTGGAAAATTCTGTGGGTGTTTGGCTGTGCCTTTAGGTGCCCACATACCTTCAACCTGTTGCTAAGACTTTTTCTCTGGCCAGAAGAGAGGTTTTCAGAGCAGCTGTGACACAGAGGATCCCTGAGAGAGGCACGGGGAACACAGAAGCTGCTCTCTGTTCTCTTATCCCAAGATGTGATTAAACTGGTGGGAAATGCGAGGATGTCGCTGTAATGTCATCAGTAGGAAACAAAACTTGGATCCTGGGCTTTAAATGATGTCACAGCACAGTCACTGTGCTAAGAATTATTCTCTGAGGAGCTGGATGGTGTCACGTCCATGTGGAACACACAGCACTGCAATGACAGGTGCAGTGAACATCCAAGACTTGCAGGCTGACCCCACCCCACCTGGAGACACTTTTCCTTGGAGGTTCCACAGTGGTGCCAGAGGGTTCCTCACCACACTGGAGCTGGTGAACAGCTGTTTCTATCCCACCAGTGGGATGTGACCCTTGAGGTTCCTCACCAAGTGCAAAGCCACTGCTTGCAGCAAAAACCAAATGCTTGCTGGAGGGAACAATGGGAAAATGTGTTTGTACACACATCCTGTCTCACTTGTTCCCTGTCTTCCTGCTTAGTCACACAGCACTGCTCTAAGAAAGGTCATATTCCTCTTTGCTTTCTCTCCTGTTTCTGTGTGGATTCCCTTCTTTTCTTGCAAGGATTTCTTTCCTTGTTTCATCATACATCCTCTTCTGGTCCTCCTTTGCTTCTTCTACCTCAGTAATTAGCTTCAATCTGTGTGCTGCTGCTGTACAATGCCTTAACTTTCCTCACTTTATCCTTCATCCTATTTCTCATTTCTGTGGTTCTCTTGTGCTCCTTTCCCTCTCCCCTCCCCAACTTTCCTCAGGTTCCTCCAGATTTTTAGCTTTTTTTTTTCTTCCTACCCTCTGTCTCTCTTTAAATTTAAATTTAATTGGCATGCTTTCTTCAAGCTGTCTTAGAAAGCCTTATTTTTTTCCTTCTCTCTTTTCAGCTTCTTTCCTGAATTGCAGTCACACCAGTTCTGCTTTCCTGACTGCAGAGTCACAGCAGCTGTGGTGCAGCAGAGCATCTGAAAAGAAAATGCTAATGGGGGTTTTTACAGTGTACAGTAAAAGGCTCTGATTAAAAAAAAAATAATGTACACCTCAATGCTACCTCTAACCCAGACTATTGCTTCTTGAGAGTTTCCTTCTAGAGCCTGCAGTTGCAAAGCAGAATCCATAACCTCATGTGCCATCTCCCTTGCCTATCATAACCACAGGCAAAGCTGGATTAGTAATTTTCTTTAGCAGGACACAAAGAAGATGCATCTGTGTAATGGCATCTCCCCTCTGCCGGATAACAAGATCATAAAGAGTGTGGAAGGCAGTTTTATGGATGTCCTGCCAATATGTCAAGTACTGATTGTATATAGAAGCATCTCTTTAGACACTTTCAGATCAAACTGGTTCTGCAAACATTTCTCCATGAGATTTCCTTAAAATTCATACAGGAATTTGCTCCAGCAAGTCCCCTTTAGTTCAGCTTTCTGTGAGCATTCACAGTTTGTTTATCACCAACAGCTGGTCTGTACACATTTCAGCCTTGGATGGGTCAGTATTTCCACATACAGATACTGGAGTTCATGGTCATCCAGCTCAGGACAAGGAATATGTCATAGACTCAGCTACACCAAATCAAATTATTTCCTCCAGAAAAGAGAGAAATCCATTTAAAATAATGCAATATTATGTAAATGATGAAAAAAATCTACTCAGTGCTGAATATTTTTGTAGAGTAGTGAGAATCTGATCATTTGCTGGCAGAAATTCTGTAAAAGGTAAAATTCATTAAAGTAAATGGTTTCTCTCAAATTACTTACCCATAGAGCTACTTAGATCTTTGCAATCTAAGTCAGCCCTCAAGACTTCGCCCATAATTTCCTCTGGTTTGATCTGTGTTTGATAGGAGTCCTAGTGGAGTCTTCTAGGACACCACTGAGCTTCCATCTGCTGCCAGCCCTATCCCACCCTGGTGTCTCTCATGCCCACAGTGATTTTAACATGCTCGGTGGTCCCTGAGTTGAGGAGGATTTGGTGAGCTGTGACAAGTGGAAAACTGGAGCAAAGCCACAGAAGTAGAGAGTCAGAGTGATTGAACTGGCAGGACACGAACGATGGGAAGGGATCTGGGCTGGCCTGCTCCATCCCATGGACTGAATGCAGGAACACCACCTTCCTTTGTGCAGTGCTCTGGGAGGCCAAGGTGGAAAAGGCTCTAATGGAATTCCTGCAGGGACAGTTTTCACTGGCTCAGTGGGAGCTGTTTGCACACAGACGCCACGGAGTAAGCTGCTAGGTGTTTATTAACTCAGCTTGCAAGAGGAGGGGAAGGGCAGAGGAAAACTGCTGAGGGGAAAATGCCGGTTAAAAAGACAGACCACCACCCCCTGCTGTCCACCGGAGCTCAGGGGGCTGGGGCTGAGCGAGGTCCTTGTAACCTGTCTGGTAAGTTTTAAAGGATGTTTTCCCTCTCTCTAACTGGCTGGTGCGTATGTGTGTTAGGAAACAGCAATTAAAATATTCAGCCAAAGGCTTAACCCTTGACTGTTGCTGTGTTTCACGGCCCATTTAGTGACAGGCCCCGCGCCGGGGGCTCAGGGGCAGCGTGGGGGGCATTGTGGGGCCTGCCGGACACCTCGCCCGCCCTGAGGTGCGGCCTTCCTCCTGTGCCATTCGAGGGCACGCAAGGCGAGAGATCCTTTGGGATGAATAAGAGCCCTTGGCCGGGCGTTTAGGCCATCCAGCCGCTCTGTGTTCTTTGTCAGGGCCAAACAAGCTCCATATCATTACGCTGGCATTCGCTTGCCCAGTCTCATTATTAGGTGCATTAGCTGTGGGAACTAAATCCATGACAAAAAAAAAAAAAAAAAAAAAAGAAAAGAAAAAAAAAAGAGAGGGTGGAATTGGCTCACACAAAAAAAAAAAGGCTTTCCCAGCTCAGGCTAACAACTTGTGCCTATTAACTAAAAACGATCATTAGAAAATACCCTGCAGACTTAAAGCTTCAGCAGAAGCTCGTTTCACGTATGCACTTGCCTTGTTACATGAACACATAACCAGCCTTAAAGCAACATACCCTCCCACACTTGGATCGGGATTGGGAAAGGAGTTTCCAGGCAGGCACTGCACTACCTTTAAAACAAATCTTCTTTCTCTACTTCTTCCAGCAATGCTGCTTTAAAAATACTGTGCCAGTAGGAGGTAATATATCTATAGCCTTGAAAGGAGAAGGATATTATAGGACAACCATATCAGATTGGAGTGGTCACTGAAAAAAAAACCCAGGAGGTTGCATATGAAAGGAAAGGTGTGGTAATGACTTTACAAACAGTTCCATGGATGAAGGTTTGGATGTTAACGTCTTTGAAATGGGTTTTAATGTCTCTACCAACTTCAAGCTGCAGGTTTTTTCAGAACCCGGCCAGTTTGACTCCTGAAGCAGACAAACGGGGCCGCACACGACTGAGTTTCTGCGCTGTGGGGTAAAATGGCAGGTTCAAGGGGGTTTTGTGGCAAGCGGTTCAGAAAGGCTGCACCTTCCCAGTACCTCTGCCAGTGGGGAAAGGAGGAGGGCAACCTGCAACCAGGAGTTCAGGATAAAAGGAGGCTGCACCCTCCCAAACCTCGAGAGAGAGAAAACCCCGCGGGTGTTGTGCCCCAGTGGACACTTTCCCTTTATTCGAATAAAGTTGCAGGACTCCTCTATCTCCTTTATGGACACTGGCTTTTCATAGCGTGATTTTCCGTACATATGGAACTTTATTTTTTTATATTATAGTGACCTTTTATACAGGTCAAACCACAGAAAAAATCATTGGAGATCATGTCTCCATGAATTGCATGAAGATAGTTCTCCATAAACAGCAAACTATCTTTGTGGACGTTCATGGAATCTTCCCTGGCAGCTTTACTGTAATTGCAACAAACCACCAGGCAACAGGTAGATCCATGGGGATCACCAGGCTGCTCAGGAGCCATGGGGAATTTTCTATTGGGTGGGAATGTAAGATGTGTCAACTCAGATGTCCTGGTTACTCTGACTTTTGGTGGTCCTTGTGCTTTTGGCACTGGGAAAGATGGTACCTGGAACATGCTGGTTGGCTGGTTTCTCTGGGATTTTTGTGGGTCCCACTTCCAGTGGTCCATGGCTTTCAAAGGCAAAAAATATTTCCCAGCTAAACATAGAATGTGCTACTTGGTCAGCGGCTCAATTCACAGGCTTCTGATTGGAAGTTTTTCCTCCCAGAAGATGCTTCCTTTCTTAGTGTTTCCTAATGCGAAGAATTTTTTAGGTTGTATGATAGTCTCTCCAGGAAATGATGAATTTTCCAGTTTCTCAGTCATGTGAAGATAAGCAGGACACATGTCTGGAGATTGCAGGGGGCAATATTTTCCTGACAGCAAAAACAAATGCACAAGCCTTTCCACCCTTAATGAACGCACAGTGGTTCTCTTCTGGTTACTGAGCATCAGAAACAGGTCCCTAAATTCAGTTGATTTAAATCAGTGATAAATAGCTTAGCTATGGCTTAGCTATTCCCTCTCCTGAGTGCCCACCATTCACTGGTGTGATCGAGCAGGCAGCTATGGCTGGGAGTTGAATGATGCTCACCATGGGAAGGTAATCTGGGAAGCAACAGGATGGGCAGGGTGGTGTCTCAGGGTGCCCTGCAGCACCTGAATGCAAGAGTTCACAGGACCTGAGTGCCAGTGAGCAGTGAGCCATGTGATCAGTGAGGGCCAGGAAAACTTGGAGAAATGAGGCAGGACCCTGGTGTGGATCAGTGAGGTGCATGGCGAGGCACAGGCACAGCTGCTTTGTAGCAAATGCAAACACCAAGGCTGGGGGCCTTGAGGGTGGCTCCCATGGGAAGAGGAGAGTCTCCCAGTGAGGCTTTTCCCGGCTCTTTCCCAGCAGTCAGACCCAGGGTCACACAGCTGCACCACAGCCGGGCTGGGCTAAGGCACAGGCAGCTGAACCCCAGGGGTGTGCATTGGGGTCTAGCAAGCAGCTAGAGGGTGCAGAGGTGACACTGTTCTGCTGCTCCCACAGCCCTTTACTGGAAATGATGGAACAGACAAGGGAACCCATTCTGTCCCCCAGGCAGCTTCAGCAATGCTTTGCTTGACCATTGTTTGTCCACTCAGGCCAAGGCCTTACGATGGGAGCAGCTACTCCTGTAGACACTCTGGGCTGAGCAAGCCCTTGGCTTCCTGCGCTGGCATTCTTTCCTGGTGCTCCATTTGCCCACCCAGGCTGCAAAAAATCTACCTCCAAAGGATGCCCAATCCATATGGCAGCCTAAGGTCATGCTCGTGTGGCTGTGCAACTGAAATGCGGGGATGCCAAAATCAGACTCTGTGATCTGCTTCCCTTTGGCTCATCCCTACCCCCTGTGGAGACCAATCATGGCATGCACCTGGAATAGATGCAGATTTAGGGAACTACTTGACCAACAGTCTTGCATGGGTCTCATTCAAACACGTCAGCAGTTTTCGCTCTAATCCCACTTCTCTTCAGTGCTCCTGAATGATGGCCTCAATGCCAGCAAGCACAGTCTTAGCAGAAGGTTTATCTCCTTCCATTTCCCCCTTGAGGGCACTTTTGTCCCAGATAAAAGTGTCTTTGGATCTGTCAGGCCGAAAGAAGAACTCCATAGTGCTCCGAGTCCTCACGGAACAGATGGCAGGGAATGAGCAGCCTCAGTGCACATTCAACACATTAGAAGCTGGGATATTTAAGCAACTCCTCTGCTGCTTCCTTATGAGATATCAGATCACAAACTACACATTCTTGTCTCTGCCAGCAAAGCAGCAGAGCCAGACTCCTGCTCAGAGCAGTGCTCAGCTTTGAGAGAAGTTAATGAGCAAGTTTTTGAGCATTTTAGGTTTCTCACTGTCCCTGGACTCCAGCACAGCAGTATTTGGTAGATTAAGGGCCACACGGGTTAATTTCAATCAAACTCATAAAGAGAGATGTCTGGCTCTGACAAAACAAGATTAAATCCAAAACTGACCAGAATTTGAGACCAAGTAACATGGACAGAACCCAATCAGATGTGCTTACCTTCCTCCTCCTTCTCCTCACACCAGCAGCTCATGCTTCCTACAAAAGAAATTTAATATTTTGAAAAAAAGTACCAGGAGCTAGGATATGTGTGCCATAAGGCCTTTGTCAGATGCCAAAGCAAGCAAGATTGTGGAGATTTAAAAGAGGAAAAAAGTCTGCTGGAATAAACCTGCATTGCACTGTTCTTTCATCCTGATTTTTGCAAGCATCTTTTGGGTTCGTTGACATTAAAAATTATTATCTGTTAAAACATGTCGATTTCAGATGCTTACAGCTTTTCAAAGCACTTTTTTTTCTTTTTTCTTTCTTTCTGAGAAGTGTGTTTTCCCATCTTCATCTGGGAAAAAGTGAATTTCTTGAAGTCTCAAATCCCAAACATGTAGTTTTGTAAAAAGCTTTTGCATTAAAAAATTCCTTCACAAATGAAAAAGACAGGGTGAGCTGTTTTTACTGCGGGAAAAATAAAAACTTGCCAAGACACAAAATATTTCAGAATGCAGACATTTTCAGGTGTATTGCCTTCTTTTCACTAACCTGCTACTAGCACAGTGTAACACACACAAATCTCCCTGCAGGACTTGTTTTTGATGGAGCACAGGGTGATCTGAAGAGTCCTGCTGCCTGCCCTTTGCCTTCTCAGCATCAGTGCCTGAGAAAAATGAAAGGTGTTCTTTTTTTTTTGTTCGAGCAGGTCCCAGCCAGTAATTTGGGAGTTCCTCAGAATTTTACAACATCAAGTTCTTTATATGATGGCACAATGAATCAACGTGAATGAAATCAGAGCCAGAGGAGTGAGTTTACATGGGTTTATTGTAGATGTTATAAAAAGCTATAGGCATCCCTCCCTCTGAGCACTTGCTCATATATCAGGTATTCCCAAACCATGGGATGCCCTTGATGCCAAATCCTTTTTGATGCTGCATTGATCCCAGGGCACAAAAAGTGTGTGGAGTTTCTAGATCAAGCTATTTTGACCATTTCTTTGGGTTTTTGGTTGTTCGGGGGTTTTCCATGTGAGCAAACTAGAAAATTAAATAACTGTTTGCCTTTTTTTCCCCCCCCCAAAGAAAAAGAATGTTTTCTATATTATTCTGCATAATTACAGAAAATAGTCTGTAAAAATAATTTCTTGAGCTACCTCTCTTCTCTTCATGTTCTGGGCTCAGGAGAGACCTGCTGAGACAGGCAACTACTTCAGATGGAGAAAACCTCTTCCAGAATGTGACTAAAAAACATGATTTGAGTGTTATATCCAGTAAGATTAACTGAGATAAAAGCAAAAACTTAATTGATGAACCTTAATTGAATTGACTTGCAAATGGTGATCATGGAACTTCGTGAAATTTCAGCTTTTGTTGAATAATACTTTTTTCTCAGTGGTGTCAGTTTTTTCTTAGGTGTGGAATGGAATCCTTGTTTCCTGACTGGCCCTGGAAATTATCTCATTGACCTATTTAAAATTTATTTGTGTTGCTATTGTGATCCATACACATATCTTAGTGGTCAACAGAAATATTTTGCTGCAAATGTTTGAACTTCCAGCCCGTTTACTGGAAAAAATGTCATCAGAGCTAGTGTCCCTGTTCCCTGAGGAATGTAAATTCTGCAGTTAGGTTTCTAAAGCAAATCACAAATGTTCATTCCAGCTGCTTCATGGAGCTGTTCTGCAAGATTTGGGTAGAATTTACCCTGAAGCAGAAAAGCTTTTCCATAAAAAGTTCCCTGGGCTGTTTGCTGTGAAGACCAAGCGTGAGCAAGATGCAGAAGTGGGACTGATGTGCTGGAAACAGTGAATGAGAATTTGCTGAAAAATTACTGCAATTTTCCTGGAACCACAAATATCATGGAATCATGGAATGGCTTTGGTTGGGAAGGGACCTCAAGGATCATCCAGTTCCACTCCCCTGCTATTGACAGGGACACCTGCCACTATCCCAGGTTGCTCAGAGCCCCATCCAACCTGGCCTTGGACACTTCCAGGGATAAAGCAGCCACAGCTTCTTGGGAATTGAGTCCCAAATGCCAATTGCAATAGGCCTTGATCAATAAATAACTGTGATATTAATTGCTGTTAATATTAGTCTAACTAACATAATTACACAGGTTTTGATTTTTTTCTTTTCTGTTCATTTTTTTTAAAATTTTTTTTCATGATGTGAACCACTGACTTTGCCTCCAGTTCAAAACTTGATCTAATTCCAGGAATGCCTGAAAACATTCACTATATCTTTTCTGCTGGGAAAAAAAAAATCTCTCAACTTACTGTTAGCTCTCTGCTCCAAAAATAAAATGTACAGTACGTAACAAATTTGGTCTGACAGCATTTTCCCAGCTGGAAGGATGGAACTCCTTAATTGGTGTATAAATAAATAGTGGTTTGATCCTGCTTTTAAATATATATTAAAAAAAAAGAATCTGGCCTTGCCTCTAGTATGCATAGGGACAGATCTTCCTTTCTAACAGAAACAGTAACAGGAAAGGACTCATCAATGAGCCCAATTTAAAAGCTAAATCTAAAGTCTAAATGCACTGAAATAAATTAAAGTCCTGCTGCTGCTGCTGCTGTTGAAGAAGGCCCATGAAGCTCCGTGTGTCTTTTGGCATATGGTTTCCGTACAACTTTAGTTCATAAATCATAATTTCTAATTGCTTTAAAGCTTGACATGAGAACCTCAAGTGTTGTTGAATCATCTAGTAAATAGCTGCTTAGCAAGAAGATGCTCCTATGAATTGAGGTTTACCTTGTGTTTTCAGAGTAAAGGAAATGATAGTTTAGATGGGGAGTACACCCAGAATAATTGTGTAGTTTTCACTTTTCCTACCTGGCAATAAATTGAAACTAAATGCAGACACAAATCTGCAAATCCAGAAACTAGAGAAGGAATGAGCAGATTGGTCCAAACCCATGAAATGTGTTTATTTTCTCCTCAAGTGCAACACAAGGCACCCTGAGGCTCTGAAATGCTTATTTCTAGTGCACCTGAACACTGCTGGTGCCTTGCTTGGTTGAAGTTCACTTGGCACTGGAGTTTTTACAGTAGGGGACATGCAGAAAACGCCCACATCCTGAAGCTTCTCACCCCAGCTTGTGTCACTTCTGAGTCCAAACCAGAAGGATCTTCAGAAGCCCAAGAGCCTGACCTTTCTGTGATGTGTCTTCTTTTTTCTCACAGCCCAATAATTAATGATTCATCTCAAGAAAGGAGAAGGTCTATTTGGGGAAAAGTGAGAGAAATCCAAACCACATCTCCTAGCTCATGAAAAAGGACAGCCCCACCAAAACCAGCCAGTAAATATCTTGTTTCCTGGCCCCATCTGTGTGCAGCACACAGACCAGAGGCTTTGAAAAGCTCTCCCTGTCAGAATATGAGATAAACGTGTCATTAGGGAACTCCCTTTTTCTGTTTCTGGGGTGCTGGCACACCTTTGATTAAAATACTTCACTTTAAAGTACAATCCACCCGTCTGGGCCTGTAATATTTGTATGGAGCTTAAGATGGTCCTGCCGTAACACTTCTG
This sequence comes from Brachypodius melanocephalos, assembly GCA_013398615.1. Taxonomy (NCBI): domain Eukaryota; kingdom Metazoa; phylum Chordata; class Aves; order Passeriformes; family Pycnonotidae; genus Brachypodius; species Brachypodius melanocephalos. The sequence goes on from VZSR01002340.1 coordinate 9,119,954, forward strand.
TCTCCCCCATTGTGCAAAGTCGGACCAGAAATCTCATGAGAATGAGCTTACTCATGAGATATCTGCTAATTCTGGCTTCCAGTTATGCTGTAAATAGTATGAGAACTGCCTTTCTAGCAGTTTTTGGGAATTTGGCTCCCAGCCATTGCTAGAAAAGCCCAAGCTGTGACCTAAGTGAAAAGCAAGGGGGAAAGAAAAACGCTCCAGATTTCCAGATAGCTCTTTATTAGTGCCAGAAGCTAGTCTTCTCCTCTATGTTCTTCTGCTCAGGTGGAATGGCCTCTGTTTGCAAGGATATGCTTTTGTGAGGTCAGGGACCCTGTAGAATGCACAGTGTTGTAATTAGATACTTCGATGGCTGGATACAGCTGTTCTGTGGAGTTTTTGAGGAATAGAAAGCTATGCCAGAAGCTGGCAAGCTCAGGACTATGGCTCTTCAGCAATGGAGACTTCTGATGCCATTGCTTCTTTCTCTGCCTCCTTCAGAGATACTGGGATGGTGCCCTTTTCCCTACCCTGATTATCTGGCCTGCCAGCTACCTGCCCTGCCTCCCAGGTCTCATTTTCTCTGCTGAGTCCAGGAACCCAAGGCTCTGCCTCATAAGCAAAGCCCTTGGGCAGTTCTGTGTGCAAACAGTGTCTCAAAAAGAGGCTGGGCCTTGGCAGACAGGTGGCTTTTTTAGTTTCAAGAAACCCTCTGTACAAATAATCCCGGTACCCCAGAAAGCAATCTCTGCTTTCAAAACTAAAGGCAAAAGTCATGTTCTCTACAGGCCTAAACTTGAGTACTGGATTCTATCTCATATGCAAATTGTTCTTAGCCCTGGTATCAAAAGTACTAGTAAGCATGTACCTATAAAGACTCATTAGCTTTAATTACACTGAGTACACTTGTGAAGGGGATTTGGGTGACGTGACTTAGAGCACTACTAAGAGTTTCTAAGGCTGACAATGTCACACAGAAATTATTACATATATCAGAGATGAAAGGTGGGATCATAGAATTGTAGAATATTCTGACTCAGCAGAGACACACCAGGATCATTCAGTCCAACCTCTGGTCTGGCACAGGACACCCCAACAATCCCACGCTGTGCATCCCGTTGTCCAAACACTCCTGGAGCTCTGACAGCCTTGGGACTGTGACCATTCCTTGGGGAGCCTGTTCAGTGCCCCAGCACCCTCTGAGGGAAGAACCTTTTCATGGTATCCACCCTAATTCTCCCCTGACACAGCTCCAGCCATTCCCTGGGTCCTGTCCCTGGTCACACAGAGCAGAGCTCAGGGCCTGATCTCTTCCTCTTCACCTCATGAGGAAACTGCAGAACTGCTGTGAGCTCTGACCTCAGTCTCCTCTTCTCTAGATGAACAATACATGTAACCCAGCCTTGTTTGCAATATTAGTAGCCAAGTTCTTGTGTTTTCATAATGACACTATGGTCACTTCCAAATATTTTTCAACAGTTATTGAAAGCATAACAGGTGATTTAAATTTGCCAGGAAGAGATTGGTCCCTTCAATAATTAGTTAAGCAGTGATTATCACAGAAAACATCTTCTCTAAAACCTGCATCACATTGAAAAGATGGCTACTTCTCTGGACAACCTGTGCCAGGGCCTCACCACCCTCACAGGGAACAATTTCTTCCTCATATCCAATCTAAACCTCCCCACTGTCAATGTGAAGCCATTCCCCCTTGTCCTGTCACTCCAGGCCCTTGTCAAGAGTCTCTCTCCATCTTTCCTGGGGGCTCCCTTCAGGCACTGCAAGGCCACAATGAGGTCACCCCAAAGCCTTCTCCTCTCCCGGCTCAACAATCCCAATTCCCTCAGCCTTTCCTCCCAGCAGAGCTGCTCCATCCCTCTGATGCCCTTGGTGTCCCTGCTCTGGCCTGGCTCCAGCAGCTCCCTGTCCTTCCTGTGCTGGGATCCCAGGGCTGGATGCAGCCCTGCAGAGGGGTCTCAGCGGAGCAGGTCAGAGACTCTTTCCTCACGCTGGTTCTATAACTGTATCTGATTCAAACATCATTTATTAGTTTGGAGGTTTTGCTCCTGCTCTTTTGCAAATTAATTTATTCCCAGTTCTAGGGTAAAACCACGTCAGCTGTCATTTGTAATTTACTGTTTGTGAGTGTGAATATTGTGGCCCCTTCCACCTGATACAATATCCAAACCCCCAACTCTTTAGAGTGGTTAAGTGTCTAATTGTCAGTATTTTGAATGGTGTTTAGATACCTGTGTCCTTTGGGACTGATTCAGTTATCTTCTAAAATTTGGTACTGAAACAAATATCCTGATTGGCCTCATGCCACTATGAGGGTCTGTGCACGTGGCACTTGAGACTGGTTGTACAGGAACCTTTGTAAAACAAGGACTTGCAATCGAGTTCATAGGGAACACCTGTGGAAACCTCTGAGTACATGACACACAACCTCCAAACAGTTTTCCAGTGGCTTGTGCTGAGGAATGTTATGTACTGATATTTCTCACTGTATTTACTTTTCAAGTTCTTCATGTTGTAGCAAGTAACATACACACACACACACACACTCACACACTCACAAGGTCTTTGCAAACATCTGTGGGGACACCAAATATGTAAATTGTAGCCTCAACAAATTTTTCATGAACAGCCAAGAAGCTGAAACAGATTTTCATCAAACCTTTGTTAAATGGTGAAAATATTCAGTCACTGAAGCCCTTTTAGTCAGCATGTATCCCCAAAAGACCTGCATCATATGGAGAGTTTCAGTGCCCACCACGACATCCTCTACAGGACCAGAGACTCCTCCCCCTTCCTTGTAAGACTCTTGTAAGTGAAAAGTGTGGCAGAATTGAGTAGTGTGTAGTTACTTGCATGGACAGCCATGAGACATTGGGTGCATTCAGGAATGTTTATGAATTCCATTGCTGCAGTATCCAAGCATCTCCCAGGTGTTTTATGCATTGCTTCTTAAGCTCCATGTAACAGGGATCTATCCATCCCATTTTCAAGGTCCAGCACCTGAGCACAGCTGGGACAGTTCATAATGCCAACGCTCTGCAGGAGCATAAAGGGGCAGAGGGACATCTAGTGGGATCTCTACTCTCTCTGCATTTGCAGGCCACCAGAAATCTCACAGGGTTCACCTCACCTGTGACACATCTTCAGGGCAGCACCCAGATCCTTCAATTCATGAGGATGCTGGGGCTGGACTGTGATTCAGGCCTCCTGTGAGTAAAGGCAAGAGCGATGACTAATCTGATTTCTGCCAGAGAGCTCACCTTGACAGCCTATCAGCAGCAGTGAGGTTGAAGGCATTTTGAAGGTTATCTTCATAAAAAAAGGACTGGCAACTTACACTGGAAAAAACCAAAACTGTGATTAGCAACTTCTTTCTTGACACTACTGATGGCTGAGTGATTACAATGCATTGTGTTGCCCTTCTCAGCTGGTGTAGAACAACAGTTTCATCCACTGAAGGCAAAAGGCTATGAGAATTTACATTATCCAAGAGTCTGTGACGAAACTACTGTGTCCATGCATCCAATTTGCAAGCTCTTCATTCCCCGTAACTGTTCTCAAGTTGTTTGTGCCAAAAGCACATGATTTCTCGCTGGCCAACATATGAATCCCTTCTAGTCACTGAACTTGTCTTTGAGGCATCTCGGAAACTGGCTTTTTTAGGGAAGCAATACCTGAACCAGAGAAGAATTCAGCCAGGTTGCAGGTACAGCATGGCTCTGCAAGCCCAGGACGTGTTCACCATCCTACAAGAACTATCGTTTGTTTACATGACAGTAGGACACCAAGGATGGGCAAGGTGTATGTGTGTGTGTTATGGAATCACAGAATTATGGATTGGGTTGGAAGTGATCTTAAAGATCACTCAGTTCCAGCTCCATGGGCAGGGACACCTTGCACTATCCCAGGCTGCTCAGAGCCCCATCCAGCCTGGCCTTGGACACTTCTCAGGGATGGGGCAGCCACAGCTTCTCTGGAAGACCTGTGCCAGGGCCTCCCCACCCTCACAGGGAAGAATTTCTTCCATATATCCCATCTAAACCTACTCTCTGTAAATCCATTACACCTTGTCCTCACTCCATGCCCATGCAAAAAGTCTCTTCCCACCTTTCTTGCAGAATCCCTTCAGGTACAGGAAGGCTTTGGAAGCAGGCAGACCTGCATTCTGCCATCTCATTAATGCTGCACATTATTGGCAGTGGATTCAACTGACAGAGGCCTGACTGTCACAGCCATGTGGCAACGAAATGACACAAAGATTTCCAGTGCCCCTGTTCAGTTCTGAATGAATGGGTCTTCCACAGCAATGGGGCAGTGGAGGTTTCTGGATGATCCTCACACAGAGACACACAAGAGGACTTGAAGATGCTCTGCCCTACTTTTGCCCTGAACCTGCTGCCCCTTCTTGAGTGACTGAAGAACCTGACAAGACACAGGGAAACCAAACCAATAAATACTTGCAGGATTAGCTCTTTACTTTCTCCAGGCACCATTATTGGAGCTTACACTTTTCACCTGAATCTATTTCATCTGTATTTACACCTATGATGTTTGGTGTGGTCAGAGATGATGTAGAATCCAGAGATAGGATGGAGTATTTCTGCATGTTCACCATAGAGGGCTTTCCTCATTAAAAGTGGCCAGCAAAAAAATTGAGCATCCTTTGCTTTGCACCATGTTTAGTCAAAGACCTGACCAAAATATGCTAAAATTTAGATGTATTTTCCTTTCAGTCGGATTATCCTTTGAAACTGTGAGCAAACCCTGCCTGACAACACAAAGGAATTTTCCCATGGATCAGCTAAAGCTGACTCACATGAAAGACTTGCCCAAAGTGGTCATGCCCTCTGAGCAAATACCACAGGCATGAGGATCTCTGCTCTTGGCCTAACAGCACTGTTAGGATTCCAGGGACCCAGCCTCGGAAGGCAGCTTTTATTGGAGGAAGGGAGGTCTCCTACCTGTGACCCAGCCAATCTGCTCTGCTATTTATCTGTGTTGCTAACTTGCAGTGGAGGTGAATGTTTTGCTCTGTCACTGCACCATTTCGAGAAATTTCCTGCCTGGCCCCCAAAGTTCACCAAATAGCACTGGCTGTTTGCTTAAGCAGGTACAGCACACAGCAAAAGGCAGTGCTGTGACTCAAAGGAAGAAAGAAATAAAATCATCTGATCATGAAAGCTTTCAGCACCAGGTTTTAGTGCCGGAGTGAAAACCTAACGGAAGCTGTGCACCCTTCTAAGATAAATATTTCATCTGCTGGAGTTGCTGAGTCTATCACTGATCAACAACCAGGAAGGCTTTGCTTACTCATCCCTGCCACGTGTTTCTGGAGTGGTTTTCTGCTCTTTAAATATTACCAAGGAGTGCATCCTCTAGCTGCCCTGGCTTGTTAGAAAGGCCAGTGCATGCTGAGCAAAGTGTCAGAACAACCCACAAAGCACTGATGGAAATAGAGACAGAATTTTGTACCACTCAGAGAGACATAGAGAGTTAAAGCTTCAGGCTGATGTGTTGCTGAAATTTTAAATCTAAAAGGGTTTTGAACTAACCTTTGCATTTTCTCCCTGAACTTTTTGTTTACTCTCTGCTCTTTTGCTCAGTGAAAGTGAAGCAGGCAAAACAACGTCACTTGCTGTTTCCAGCTGGCTTCTGCTTTGTTTCTAATACTCCTCTGAAAGAGTTCTGTTGTACAACTCTCTGCATCTCAAGAAGACATTTTATTAATTCGGTATCTGTCCATTACTTTCCATTTTCTTATCACTGGTTGCCCTCAAATAATATTTGGGCTTAAGTTATTTGTCATTTTCCCTTTGTATTTAATCTGGTCCATTTCTGTGTTTGAATTTGGGTTTTCAGTAAGCTCACATGTGATCTGTGCCAAAATAGAGGCAAGGTCGCTTCTGACATTCCTAAAATATGTGGCAATGAGATTACAATCTCAAAATTATGTGGCTGCTTCTTTTAAACATGAAAACTTCAATGGGTTTCACTCAGCTGTATATAAAAGCCAATAGTACACTTGGTGGTAGTCCCTGTGTTATTTGTTTTAAATTATGTTCCATTTCATACTCTCTCCACATTCTCTGTTTCAAATATCCAGCAGATTTTTGTATTGACAAATGTGTGACTTTTCCAGGAAGCTGCTGTGGAGAAAACCTGTGGTTCTTCTGTATGGGCTGAGCATAGTTGTGGCTTCTGACCCTGGGGAGAGTTGCTTGAATTTGGGATTATCCTGTGAGATAGATGCTTCTAATAAAGCTCCCAGCATCCAGATAGCTTATCTGTGTTACTACCACACAGTCCCAGAGCCAACATTCCCCTCAGCATGAAGGGGGTGAATCTTGAGTATCATCTTTAGTTTCAAGCATGCTTTGGACTCAGGTTGTAGCTGAGCTTCCACAGTGACTGGAGCTGATTTGAACCTTACCCCTTCTCACTCCCTTCCTGTAATCCACAAGCTAAATCCATCTGCTAAACCCGCAGCAAACTCTTCTAAAAAGCAAAGAGTTTTCTGGCATCTTAGCAAGATGCTCTGTGTGATTTCCTATGATTCCAAAAGAAACTGCTGATGAGAGGTGGCCAGATAACAGAAACTACACCAGAGAACTGTGACAAAGTTTGAATAAGGGAGCACTGTTTTTTGGAAACTGCTGGAAAGGCTTATCTCCCCTTCCTTTGGGCTGAAACTGTGAGTGTCCTGCCCCCCTTGCTCTGCATCTCCTCTTTGTTTTCCCCTTGTGATTTATTGGGTTGGATTTTGTGGCTGCTTCTTGGCTGAGTGCAGCTAAGGTATGTAAATTGCTTTTTAACAGCTAATATGCACCCATACTCCTGAAAAGAAAAAAAAAAAAGGCAAAATAATATTGTCAGCAGTGAGTTATAGGAGATCAAGAAAGCATCCAGTGGCTAGCTGACCAAGTCCTGCACACTGTCACATTTGTGTTAAGAATAATCCAAGTGGAGAGCAAGTTTGGTAGCTTCAAATTAGGATTTTAAAGGAAGGGAGAAGGGGCTGCCTCTGTGGCTGCAATACATACTGTTTAAACTGGACTTCTCTGAACCAAGCATATTTTATTTTTATAGAAATTTTAAACCTTAAATACAATGTTTCATCCTCCAGTGACATCTGACTATTTGTTCTGACTTGATCCACTTTAAATAAAGGACAATGACTGCAGCTCTGCTGAGACCCCCCTGCAGGGCTGCATCCAGCTCTGGGA
>VZSR01002340.1:9135157-9172976 GCA_013398615.1 Brachypodius melanocephalos
TGTTGAACTTCAGATACATTCTTTCTTGGAGACATGGAAAGATACATGTTATACAGGTTCAAGTGTGCAGGTCATCATACCCGCAGAAAATTTCATAAATGGCAGGATGAACTGGGCTGCTGGGAGAATAAGCAGTCTGCCCTTGAGAGGGGAAAAAAAGAATGGGTTAACAGACATAGAACATTTTCATTTGGGTTGCTGAATGGTTGGAGGCTGAGTTTCAGATTCACCAACCTGGGTGATTTTTACATGAGTTTGGGTTTCAGAATGAAAGCTGGTGTAATGGTAGCAGGCCTGTGAGAAGAGAGGAGAAATTTCCTCCTGCTCCAGGGTGGGAAGGGTTAGTATTTGAAAACTTGAAATTACTTACATGTGCATGATATGTGTCAGTGGAGGATTTTTAAATCATAAAACTCAAGTATGTATTTGGGTCCAGTCTGTTGAGCTTGCAAGTACAACAGATCTAGGAAGTTCTGTTTCTGCAGATGAGAGAAATCTGATAAAACTTGGAATGCACTTCCAAGCAAAGTTTACTAACTTTGAGAGGCCTCTGCAATTCTGTGGTGTGTTAGGAGTATGTGTTAATTATAGATCTTCTATTTCTAGTGCAAGCTCCCTTCTCAGCTCCTCCAAATGAGTTCAGTATAGTTTCTAGAAAAAGAGATGGGCTAAGCACAGTCCAGATCAAACATAGCATGGGTTTTGTGCTTTTTCTCATCTTTTCTGGGATGTGGCATTTCCAGAGGTCTGGGATGTGGCATTTCCAGAGGAGGTGGGTGGGAGACAGTAACATTCCTCAGGCTGTTCAATCCTGCCCTTGCAGGGCACGAGCTTGGGCTCAGTAATCTGTCCAGAGCACCCAGGCCGTGTTTGTGGAGGCCCCAGAGAGCAGAGTGAGCTCTCCTTGAGGTGACCATGGTGTCCATCCCATAAATCCCACAGCAGACCCTCTAGACACGGTTTTCCTGTGGGTCATCTGGATGTGTTGGCTCTGCCAAGGCTTTGTTCTGTGCCACCCATCCTGCTTGGGGCTCAGCCCTGTCAGCTCCCATATGCTGCACAGGTTTGGGCTTGAGTGGATCACCAGGAGAAGGAGGCAGAGCTGGAAGAGGCTGGGCTGGTGACTCAATGGGCAGAATTCTTCCCTCTGAGTCAGGGCTGAGTCAAGGGGTTCTAAGGGGGACTATGCTGCTCCAGCTGCTGGGTTTGGGACACAACTGAGAAACCAAATTCCCAATCATCCATCTCTTCAGGAGCATCTGTGGTCCTTCCTCAGCAGCAGTGGCATTTACTCACTAGCTTGATCACGTTCCAGTGTGGAAAATGTATTTCACTCACTTCCAGCTGCCTCTGTTACCCCAGTGAAACACTTCATTCTTCACCACTGCAGCACAATGCATCACTAAGAATATGCAGTATTTCATGTGGTCTTTTGGCTTTAACATTGGTCAAAATGGCTTGCACACACATTGCAAAACTTTTTTTTCCATGTGCCTCTTCCATGCATATCAAGGGATATCCTGCTCATCCTGCTTACAAATGCACAGTACTTCCACAGCTTTTGATCAAGAATCTGCACAGGTAAAGAGATCATCACATGTCTCACAGCCTAGTTTATCCCAGGGCAAATATTACAAGAGGGTAGCTATTGATTTAATAATGCAAAGTCCTTTTACACCATTGGTTCTCAGTGAAGTGCAAGTATTAGTGTCACTGAGGTAACAACCTTCAGCACGGATGGCTTCTCCTAGTCTCAAAAGGTCCAAACTCTTCACCATGTCCTCTTGCTGTTCCATCCACAGCAACAGGGATTTTTGAAGGCAATCAACTCTGCAAAGTTTGTGCTTGAGCTCACTTTGGAATCACAGAATATCCATAACTGAAAGGGACTCCCCAGGATCATTTAGTCCAACTCTTGGCCCTGCAGAGACACCCCAACACTCCCACCCTGTGCATCCCTGAGAGCACTGTCTAAGCACACCTGGAGCCCTGTCACCCTTGGGGCTGTGACCATTCCCTGGAGAGCCTGTTCAGTGCCCCTGCACCCTCTGGGGGAAGAACCTTTTCCTGATATCCACCCTAACCCTCCCCTGACACAACTCCAGCTGTTCCCTGGGTCCTGTCCCCAGTCACACAGAGCAGAGCTCAGGGCGTGCCCCTCCTCTTCCCCTCATGAGGAAGCTGCAGAACTGCTGTGAGCTCTGACCTCAGTTTCCTCTTCTCCAGCTGAACAGACCAAGTACCCTCAGCTGCTCCTTGTGTGGCTTCACCTCCAGACCCTTCAGCATCTTTGTAGCACTCTCTTGGACACTCTCTAATAGCTTTCTATTTTTCTTATATTGAAGTGCCCCAAACTGCCCCAGGACTCACTTTGTCCCCACTTTGCTCACTTGCCATGGCTGATATGCCTCAGTTCATACCTCCCAGCAATGGAGGCTGTGTGCCAGCATTGAGACACATGCGTTGTCCAATACTTGCTTCATTTGATATGTGATGACAGCTCTTTATAGGTGTCTGAGAAAAACAAATGAATGAAGAAGCAGTTCCTGGTGGCCTCTGCCAGCTGTTGACAATACCAAATAATTTGCTTTTCCTGAAACAGACCTGATGCCTCTTGTAGATGATGTGGCATGTAGGTGTTGTGTCAATCATTAAAAATTAAAAGTTGCTGCAGGGCAGGAACAGCAGCTGTGAGATTTCTTACTGTTTTTCATTCACAGGGAAATGGTATCAGACTCTGCTTAGTGGCTTGTGTGATTTACTGTCACATTTATCTCACATGCTTCAGCAAGGACTTGCACAAGCAGATTGATTTTAGACCCCAGCTTTTAAAGGTGGAAGACAAATGGTTCATTCATAAAAACTTTTGAAACTTTGTTTAGCATCTAAGCTTTTTCCAGAGCAGCTGGTATGGACCCCTTTACGTGCAGGAAGCAGTGCACACCAACCATGGGATGTCCCAGCTGCCTCTACAGAAATGGCTCTTGGAAAACACCTCTCGTGCTAAGTAAGCAAGGAGAGAGTAAAGGGACATTGCCCAACTTCAGTGTTCCTGTGTCAGACACATCAGCAATGTCCTTGTGCCTGAAAACAACCAAATAGATATAATTAGATATTACTAGGATAAGGGAAAAAAACCCCTTTTTTGTTTGAAATCTCTTTACCATGACGTGTGGTTAAAATGTTTCTATTGAAATTGCTCTTCAGCAGGAAAAGCTGTTTCAGACAGAGCAGATCTCATGGAAGAGTGGATTCACTGAGGAAGATCTTCTTGCTACAGAATGTTTAGACATTTCACTGGAAAGCAGAAATACCTCTGACAAAAGGATAGATGCTGTGCCATGTGTTAACCCAAGGAATTCTGCTGGAGAGCACTGGAGGTGACACCTCAATATGTCCGGCATTGCCCTGTTGCTTTGTCTTTACAATAAGTTCTCTGAAGCCTCCATATGTCACCAGCCTAATGAGAATCCACAACCAGCATAGGGTGGAGGATGGGCACATGAGGGACCCAGAATTACACTCCTATAATGTGGCATATCCATTTTGTTCCATATTTCATTTATTGGGCAATGTAGCTTTCAGTCAAAACCAAGGATTTTCTCAATGAGAGAAATTGGATGAGGAATTAAAGAAACTTCACCAAGTGACTGAAACACCTCCCAAGCACCATTTTCCACTATTCATATTTGGAAGAATTAAATGTGGTTTTAGTGCAAGGAATAACTGTACGCTAGCCCTAGGGTTATGAACTGGATAAGCTATTAGGAATTTTCCATTTCTGACTGACTGTGATCTCACATCAGTGTAACTCTGCTCACTTCAGTGGAATTACTTCAGAATTGCTCTGATGGGAAAGCGGAACGGGGTCCTGTGATTCTATAACTATTTCTACTAAGCTGTTTGCATATGCCTGAGAGAAGCAGCTTTTAAGAAAATATAGTGGAATTTAGAGCCTGTTTTTCATCAGTTCAGTTAATCAGTTTACTTTGGTCTACTGATCACTTCTGCTGCTTTGCATGTGATTGTCCTTGTAAGTGAGGTCAGTTTTATAGGGAAGGAAAATATCCTTTATAAGTCCAGATGGCATCATAGAAGAAACAGACAAGTTGGGCACCTCTGAAGTTTTTTTCCTTTGCATCTTTCTGAAGACAAATTTTAACAGTAATTAAGGATTTATTGTTCTATGTTATAATTTATAAGAAATTACAAGTTGTTGTTGTAGGATCCTAAGATCTTGATTTCTTTTGCTTCTGTCAATAGGAAATTACTGCTGACCTGTCTAGCAGGTCCTTGAAGACTTATAGAAACACTGCAAGATCCTCATTTACAACATGACATATGGTTCCCATCCAACTAGAATCACAGAAACATAGAATATCCTGAATTGGAAGGGACTCACAAGGATCATTGAGTCCAATTCCAGGAGAATAAGGATAGTGACATGCCAGTGTTTTATGAAGGAGCACTTTGAATTCCCTGTCCTGGTATAGGATCACAAAATGCAGAGCTGTTCAACAAGGAAGTGGATTTCAGTGCTTACTTGGCTACACTGTGAGTCCAAGGAGACTGGGCAGAAAGGATGGGAAGGGCTGAAGGTCCTTCTCACCACCTCCATCCTGCATGGAATATCCAGCATATACATAAATAGCAGGATCTGAGCCATAAATTCAGAAGGTGACAGAATAATTGAGGTCCACAGACATCTGTGAAGTCCAAAGCCCCACAAAGAGCCAAGACAATTTCTGTCTTAAAAAAAAAAAAAAATTGAGGATCTTCTCCAGCTAAGTTCTGAATACCCCAATATTGATGTATATTGATATGTGTATTTCAAACAGAAAGAGAGTAGGTTTAAATTGGATATTAGGAATAATTTCTTCCCTGTGAGGGTGGTGAGGCCCTGCCACAGGTTGTCCAGAGAAGCTGTGGCTGCCCCATCCCCGGAAATGTCCAAGGCCAGGTTGGATGGGGCTCTGAGCAAGCTGGGATAGTGGAAGGTGTGCCTGCCCATGGCAGGGGGTGGCAACTGGATGATCTTTAAGGTCCCTTCCAACCCAGGCTATTCCATGATTCTACAATATGCCTGTAGGCACAGGACCAGTCACCTATAATGTACCAAAATAGGGATGGGTTTGAGGGCTGGGATCAGATATGTTTCAGAGTTGGAATAAGATTTCAAGTGGATTTAAGCTTCACGGATTTTGGAGAGGAATAGTTTAACTAACCTAATTCCATAAGGCTGAATCCAGCAGTTATCAATATCCCCAGAGGAAAAGAAGTAGCTTCTGCAGTCTTTTGATTAACTGAGCATAAAATGAGCCTTCCTCCCCTTGCTGTGTTAATTAGATATGAATGAACCAGTTCAAACCACATAAGAATTGACTCCTGACTCCTCTGCTTGTAAATTAACCACTAGGTCACAGTTTTATTTTTTTCCCTGAGAAAGCCAATTTTCCCAGAAAGGGGGGTGGCATTTAGAAGTACTCCTACTGTATTTTCCTCCACCCCAGAGCTTTCTTACACATGGCTGTTCAAGTGACAGGAGGACTAAAGCCAGGTTAGATGGGGCTCTGAGCAACTTAGTCTAGTGGAAAGTGTCCCAGTCCATGTCAGAGGGTTGGAATGAGATAATCTTCAAGGTCCCTTCCAAACCTGGCCATTCCATGATGTTGTGATTGACCAACCAGGAGCCATGACCCCAGCTGGTTGGTCAGCAAGCGCTGGCAGATGTCGATGCTTGGGTGGTCGAGATTACAGCTGCAAAGGGAAGGAGAGCAGGTTTACACGTGTGGGCTGTTTGCCAACCTAGAGGCAATGCAGGGTGTTTTTGGGGGGGGTTACTGTAGGGGCAAGCCGCGGGTCGGGCGGCTGCGGTAGCGCGGGCACCGCTGCCCTCTGCTGGGTACCGTCCCGCCGGGCACTGCCTCCCGCAGCATCCTCACGAACGGCAGGAACGGGCACCGTCCCTGCTCCCTGAGCTCTGCCACAGCCTCAGCCAGCCGGACACTGCTCTGTGTGCCTCCAGTCCAGGGACAGAGCAGCAGAGGAACACCTCCTGCAGGGATGGAAGGGCTTATCGAGAGGGTTGAGCGTGAGCTTCCATCACACCCGGTTCTAATCAGCCGTGTCCTGCGGTAATCCCAGAGCACCCTCGGGAATGGCAATGCAATTTTGTTTCTTCTTCATGGAGTAAAGAAAGCGTGGATGTGTGCATTTGCTGGGGAGGTGCATTTGCACTGCAAGCTTACCCATCCCATAGCTATCCTTCCTAGAACTTTGTCTCAGATGAAAGTGACCTGGGGGTTCTCAACAACAGCAACCGAACATGAGCCAGCTGTGCCCAGGTGGGCAAGAAGACACCTGGGCTGGGTGAGCAATGGTGTGGCCAGCAGTGACTGTCTCCCTGCCGTGGGCACTGGTGAGGCCACATCTCAAATCCTCTCTCCTGTTCTGGGCCCCTCTTGACAAGGATATTGAGGGGCTGGAGGGTGTTCAGAGAAGGGAATGGAGGTGGGAAAGAGTCTGGAGAATCAGTTATATGAGCAGCAGCTGAGGGAGCTGTGGGGGCTCAGCCTGGAGAAAAGGAGGCTCAGGTGAGACCTTCTGGCTCTGCACAACTCCCTGACAGGAGTGGACAGCCTGGAGGGATTGGGCTCTGCTCCAAGGGAACAAGGACAGGACAAGGGGAAATGGTTTCAAGCTGTGCCAGGGGAGGTTAAGGCTGGATATCAGGAAAGATTTCTTCACTGAGAGGGGTGTCAAGCATTGGAACAGGCTGTCCAGGGAGATGGCAGAGTCATCACACCTGGAGGTGTTCAAGACTCAGAGCTCTGATCTGGTTGGCACAGTAGTGACTGGTCACAGATTGTACTCAATGATCTTGGGAGATCTTTTCCAGCCTAAATGATTCTGTGATTCTGTGGACTCTCTGTCTTGCTGCCTCTTGCAGTGAGAATATGTACCCATGAAACCAGCCCCTCTGCATTTTGGCTGGCTATAGAAAACTCTGTGTGGGCCTATTTCTCCTTTGACAAGTCCCAAAGAAAGCCTCACCCATGAGCTTTAAAATCAAGCAAAACTCATAATCAAAGGACAATTTTCAAAGCCTCAGCCTTTTAGATAAACCTGTCCAAGCCTGTTCACTTAATTAATGAACAAAGATGCAGGAGATGCAGAACCGTGAAATGAAATGTGAAAACCTAATTCAACCTAGCTGGGGAGTCAGATATGTAGAGGGAACTGAAAGTTGCTGTGCAAGGGGTAGTTCTGAGAGTGTACAGGAGTCTGATAGAGGTCAGAGTTGGACTGCTGTTGAAATTGTATCTGTATCTTTATCTGTATCTGTAAAGAGGTGTGGGGGAGATTAAAGAGACTCTTATGGTGCAGAATGGAAATAGAGGGGCAGATTGAGCTGCTGAAACTCCTGCAAGAAATTGCTAGCTGAAATGAGTAAGAAGATCAAAATGTTAGCATATTATACAACTGCACTGTGGTGGGAATGGACAGTCAGTACAGAGGCAACTGGAAATACTGCTCAGCAAAAATAAGATTCTAAAACATCTGGGAGGAAATACTCAGAAATTGAACTACTCAGCAGGAGGGTGGAATTTGGAAAACATTCAGTGCTGAGACTCCGGGGTGATAAGGGCAAAATAGACACAGAGTCATAGAATCATAGAATGGTTTGAGATGGAAGTAAGAAAGATTGCCCAGTTCCAACCCCTGCCATGGGCAGGGACACCTTCCACTATCCCAGGTTGCTCAGAGCCCCATCCAAACTGGTCTTGGACATTTCCAGGGATGGGGCAGCCACAGCTTCTCTGGACAACCTGTGGCAGGGCCTCACCACCCTCACAGGGAACAATTTCTTCTTTATATCTAAACTAAACCTACTTTGAATTAAGCCATTCCCCCTTGTCCTGTCACTCCAGGCCCTTGTCAAGAGTGTCTTTCCATCTTTCCTGGGGGCTCCCTTCAGGTACTGAAAGTCACAAAGCCTCCTCCTATGCAGGCTGGACAATCCCAATCCTCCCAGCCTTTCCTCACAGCAGAGCTGCTCCATCTCTCATGTGCGTTTTTCATAGCCCCTAGAATGGCAGCCAGGTTATGTATGGATCAGTTGCAGACTCCAGAGGCATCTGAAGGCCTGCCCACAGCATTCCCCCCCCAAAAAAAAAGTGGGATACTACATCTCAGTTCATCCAGAGGGAAATTAAGGCATGGAAAGGTTAGGTGACTTGCTTTGTGTTACTCAGCCAGGAATGGAAATAGCTCTCAGATCTTTTATTCTTAACAGCAGCCAGCCAAGGGAACCTCTACTTGGATCTCAAGGGATTCCTTCCTCCTGGAAAGGCTTTCATTTCCAGTAAAAGCAGGGAGGCTGGGTGGGAACAACCCGAGGGATGCCATGCATTGTTCATGTGCTTGCAGCAGTGTGGAATGTGAAGGCTGAGGAGCAGGAGGCAGCAGTGCCTGGCCAGGAGAGCAGGAGAAGTTCAGGTGGCCCTGGCAGGGATCCACACAGTAAGCCAAGGGTGACTCAACAATTGGGGGGATGCAGCCAGGCTGTGCTGGACCTTGCAGCCAACTGGTGGAGTGCCATGTCCTAATGTCATCTGAGTGTGGCTGAGTGAAGAGCAGACATGGCTGCTTAAATCCTAAACCTCCCCAAATTCATGGCAAACCTGAATTCAGGAAACCTGAAACCCAGCTCAGCAAACCAATGACTTTTGTTCATAGGGCAAGCCCTATATCAACAGCATATGAACTACAGTTTGGGGCTCAGCCACACTAAAGGCATAGGGGCAGAAAGGCTAATAAAGATGTTTAATTAGGGTGGTGCTTGGTGAATTTTGGGAACTAATGTTAGGACATGTTTTCTGGGAGTTCAATGAGCAAATTTAATTGTCCAAGAGATCCCTACCTGACCTAAGTACTGTGGATCTACAGCAGTCATTTAACCCTACTCAGTGCCACTTTTCTTAACTATAAGATGTGAAAAATTAAACTCTTAGAAATTATTTTGAGTTGTGAAGGGCAAAACTAGGTGTGGGCCAAGGAATTAAGCAGTGGAACTGGTAAGGAAAGGATCAGGAAATCCCTCCTAGCAGTGAGGTCTGAAAGTGTAGCTGGATCTCAAGGGAGACATGAACCCCATGTCACTTGGGTGAGTGAGGAGTGCATGGTCCTTTCCTGTCCTCTTCCCAAGGGAGTGGGGCTTGTCTCCTCAATCTAAAGAAGCCTCTCCATCTCTAATTTCCCTTTCCTTTGTTTGAATAGGTTATCTGATATAATTACACAACATTCAAGTGCAGGAGTGCAGGAAGAAGTGATAAAATCAAGAGCAGCTTTAATGAGGCCAGAAAAGGAAGAAAAATGGAGTAAACTCAGGGGAACTTGAAGGTCCTTTTGGTGCTATTCAAGCCAATAAATGGGAATACTGCTAAAACAGAAGAAGGTGGGTGGAGTCAGAAGGGTGATTTGGAACTAGCAGACCATTCAGTGGTTTCAGCAGGGAGCCTTCAAGTTAGATGGTGTCAGGAACACACAGAGGAATTTGGGTAAGCAAAAATCTGGTTGTGCAGACATGCGCCTCTGCCTGCTGTAGAGTGATGTGTCTGTTGCAGGGGGAGGGACTGAGGGGAGTGACACAAATAAGGAAGGATGGATGGCCACAGAAGAACAGCCACATCCACACAGAGGTCTGGCCAAGACTGATGCTGGCCAGGAAGGGTTGGGGTGGCTGAGGAACACACGTTTGTACAGAAAGCATCAATTTGCTGCATTCACTTCTATTAACTTATCAGTTAAAATTAAACCTGATACAAAGATGGGAATGAAGGGAAATTTCATCTCCTATGAAGAGGGTATGTTAATATCCACTTATTCCAGAGGAAGATGAAGGATGCCATTGCCTGCTAGACAGAAATTTGGATTTACACAGTAGTTCAAGGGCACTGGACACAGCAATTCAATTTCCAACACAAGGTAGTGCAATCAGGCCCACTCAAGATACCCCCAAACCTTATGGGAAAACAGCATAGCTGGGTATTATTTTGACACAAATGTCTCCCTGAAGTCTAGATGGATTTCTCAGTCAGCTTTTGGGTGATGATAAGGAGGCCTAGACCTTTCCTGCAGAAATAAATGCTGCAGTTCCATTCTGGATGTTCTCATTGCTCTATTCCTGCCTCACACTTTTACCTGCCTTTAACAGGATAAGTAACAAGAGCAGCAGGTTAGGAGTCAGTACCAGCACCAGGACCTGAATTCTGGTTCCACAACTCACTTCTTGAAGTGAAATCACTTCCTTGTTCCTTTTTATCTCCCTGGCTAAATCAGGAATAATTTTTGCATCAAGCTATAGAGCTGATGCTCCTGCCTGTATTTTTCTCAGCTATTTCTATTAATCTAAATTATTGTTGCAGCTTAGACCTCACAGGTGAGTTACTGTTATTTCTGCCAGAATAAGCAAAAATAAGGAGAAAAGAAAACAAATATGTATGACTTTTACCTCTAGAGAATATCAGGGCAAGCATCTGTTTCAAAAACAAGGACAGTGTCTAATTTAGAGTGAGTGCATGGACATCAGAGTGCTGCCTAACTACTGTCAAAATAGGTGTTAAACAAAGATTTTCCTCACCATTATTTTCCCTGTGACTAGAAAATAAGTAAAGGATAACATTAATGGAATAAACCCCAGTTATCACAGTTGTACAGTTTTCCTCTGTTCAGCAACTACAATGTTTTTGCTCAGATTTTTTCTGTTCCAATTAAAAATATTTGGAGCTATTCTTCTATAAACCTAAGAAAGGTCTAACTAAGCCACTGCCATTCCCTGCTATCCTACATAACAGGCTAGGTGTAAACTTCTTTATTAGTATTTTGGTTCTGGAGTTAACTTTGCAAAAATGCAGCCAAAGTTCTTGGAAATATTATCAAAGCTTGAGGAAAAAGGAAAGCATTTGGCTCACATCACTGTTAGTGACAATAATCAATGCCCAGACAAGCACAGCTTCAAAAATATGTCAAGAACTCACTTTCTATTTTAAACAGACCATGAAGACATTCAAATTCTTCATCTGGAAGAGAAAAAAGAGGAGGGGGAGATGGCGGGAGGGAGAGATTTCCTTCCACCAGGCAGCGAGAGATCACTTCACGCTTCCCTTTGGTAGGTTAGAGGGGAATTGTAAAGCCATCCCATGTGAACAGATGGAGGCAAAGGATCTCAGCTTTCACGGGAGCGGGTTAAAGATCCGACGCCTGGGACGGTGGGCGAGACAGGGCCCAGCAGCAGGGGCTTTCTGCCCCCTGACAGTCAGACGTCTCCAGGGCCCGCTGGGGTGGCAGCAATCCTTGGGGAGCACTTCGGCAGGTTCTCAGCAGCCCGGCACCAGCTAAGCCCCAGACTTGTATAGGCACTTCGCATTTAGGAGCATGTCTAATCCAATCAGGGGCAGATTGGAAGCTATCCGTGTACCTCCCAGATAGCATATTCTTGTCGGCTTGAAAGCAACCCTCTCCTCCTCAGCCTTCCCCCGTCTCCCTATCAGCCTGTGCAAGCAGTGGCCTCCCCCCTTGGGCACACGGAGCTAATCCTATTTACTCAGCCCATCAATTTAACAGCTTTAATATTCGCATGGGTTCGATGGATGCAGCTGAAAGGTTTGCAGCAGCCAGGCAGGGGTGAGAGGCTGTGGTGAGCAGTGGGAGGCAGCCTTCCCATGCTGCTCAAAGCAGAAAAAAGTCTGGTTCAAAACCATGAAGGCTGAGGCATGTGTTATGCCCACTCACACAAGCACACAAAGCAGACAACATATGTGCAGCCCATTACACACTCCAGCGGTGTCACTTTGGCACACCACAGCCCCAGGTTCTTTCTGCTGCCTCGTCATTTCTCTGCTCCCTCTTGCAGAGTTGGTCCTGGGGTTGGCAGGAGTGTCATGGTCCAGTAGGATTGAGCCTGTGTTAGCATGAGGTCTCTCTCTTAAACTGGAAGGTGTGCATGGAAGGACAGGTACAGGAACAGACACAGAAGGTGCTAAAGCACCCCCTAATGAGAGTCGTGACCCTGAGAGCCTCCTGCTCACACGCAGGCAGTTGTGGAGGAGCTCAGCCCGATTCTGCTTTATGCTTAGCAGTTTCTCAGCTCTCTGTTTATAAATTCCTGAACTGAAATTCCTCCCTTTATCTGTCCTGAGCATCCTTTAGCATCCTTCAGCTATACCTCCTGTGCTCTGGCTATAGATTAGAGCAATCCTGAGGCGGCAAATCTTTTTAGGAGAATTCAAGAATGCAATCAGTGCTCCCAGCCTCTTGTCATTACTCCAAGTGATCGTGGACTTCAGAAAGAACCAGCACCCACCTCTGAACCCCTGTGAAGTCTGTGTGCCCCTCCTCCAGCACTTGGGTCTTTACTAACCACTTTATTCCAAATGTGGAGCAGCTCTTGCTTTGTGGTTTAACTCACGTGCATGAGTCACACCTAAATTCCTCTCCTCACTACTGAGGTTAAATAGAATTGGAGTGGCTGTTGTCTTTCAGGGTATTAAAATCTTTGATGTGCAAAGAACATAGATCTGTCTGATATTTTGCACATTTTTTTTTAATTTAATCTGCTCTTTATTTATCTGTTTAGTTCTTGAACTAAGTGTGGTTTTGGTTGTGGTTTTTTTTTTGTTTTGTTTTTGTTTTTTTTTTTTCAATTTGCTTTTGCTGCTTGTTCTAGAGATCATGTGTTCTAACAAAAATCTCAAGTTTTCCAATGCCAGCAGGCAGCCAATCTGAGGATTTTCTGTGAGTATCCAGACTTGGAATCTGCCCCTAAGTCAGGCAGGCACATTGCTATAATTCTGAATTAAGGCTGAAATGGAATAAAAAGAGGAAGAGCAGTGAATACCTCCTTCAGTCATTCCTGTTCTCAAGACCTAAAGATAGTCCTCTAAAACAAATCCCAGTGTTTTGATCTAATGGACAACCCCCTTTTTCTTCAGGCTGAGAGCCCTTTGGGCACTGACTTTACAATTTAAAAGAGATGTTCCAATAGCACTACAGAGTAAGGCAGAGGAAGGTCCTTTATTTGTCCAATTAGCAATGGGAGTTTACAGCAAAGGAGAGCACTAAGAGTGTGCACTTTCCAGCTGCTGGCATGCTGTGAGCCTGACACACCCCAAGGAATCCAGAAAAAATTCTTGAAGCATGAGAATAATTTTCCCCTTAGTTCTGCCTCCACTTTTCCTCCAGGAGGGAGTTCCCAAGTGCTGTTTAGGGCTACATCTTGATTTCCCCATTGCCTTTCTCAGCAATATATGTCATCCCTGGATTTTGATGGAAACACAGATACTGTTGCAGCAGATCTGTGTTCAGCCCAATATCTTGAGGTTTGGGTCAAGTTTTTTAATCTTACCGTCCTGTTTTGTTTCTTGGCCTTAATTGCTCATACTGTCCTGCTTGGTGTGGTAGGACCAAGTATTCTCTTGTTCTGAAAGCATGGGGGTGATTTTGGTAAAAGGTTTGGCCATTGCATCTCCAATTAATTGTGTCAGCTGTGGTCATAATCAACCATGAGGGTGCAATTCACTGGGGAAAGGCTGAGAACTGCACATCAGAAGGTCTGAGGTGAGGAGGCAGAAGATCCAGACCTGGGGGAGAGTGATGTGTCTAGCACAGCTGGATAGGAGAGGACAGATGGGGCTGCATGGAAAGTGGGAGCAGGATATTCAGGATATTCAGAATGAAGGCAATAGCAAGGATGTGGTTTTCTCAACCGAGATAAAATGATTATCAGTTGGGAAGCCATTAAAAGTGATGGCACTTTCTTTCTTTCCTTCGCTCTGGCTGTTTGTGCCCACTGTGCTGTAGCTCTGTGGGACCTCAGGCTGTGACAGGGTCAGCGGAATGGGGGAGCTAAACTGGCTGAAAACAAATAATTTACTATCCCAGGTTTATCTGTCAATGGATTGGGTCCCCGATCTGACACCCACACAGCTTTTCAAGCAAGGATGCTGGCACAGGGGAGGGGATGTCATGTGCCAGAGAGACAGGGAGATCCACATCATTTCCAGCACTCCCTCCCTGGAAGCATCAGGCCGAAACAGCTGATGGATCAGCACGAGAAGGCTGGCACCCACCCTGCTGTGTGTGCTTAAAGAGGCTGCAAACAAGCAAAACATACTCTAAAGCCTGAGCAGGCCTGGGCAAAACTGAGTAGTCACTTCCCTCCCTCAAGCTCTTCAGAGACCGTGGGTTGCACAAGTCATGGCAGAGCCCACGAGGAGGTCACACAGGCAGCCTGGGCAGAAGGAGCTGGAAAAGGTGGTCCACAGGGTCCAACCTCCTCATTTCTGCTCTGAGTATCAACAGTCTGCACCCCCCAGCAGCTTCCCAAGAGGGAGCAGCACTAGTGCAAGCACACATGTTCCTGACTGGATATAACTAAATTGGGCAGAGAAAAAAAGGAAAAAGGGATTTTAAAAAACTCCAAAACAAACGATAACCAGCTTTAAACAGCCTGATACAAAGATACATCCTGGCAGGCAAGATTAGTGAGACAGACAGATTACAGGCAGAGAGATTTCATCAAAAAAAGGGGAAACTCCTCAGAGTCTTATTTTCCAAATACTGGCTATGTGGCTTTACTGAATGGATACCACAAGAGGTCGGCTAAATCCTCACCTGGAGAAATGGGAAAGCTCTCCCACCAATGGGGATAAGGATTCATCCCAGCTGGGACCTGACCCGGTGTGCTGATGGCAAGAGAAAAACTTTACAGAGTGTTCTGCTGCTGTTGCTTCTGTCCGAGCCCATGATCAACCCCTGGACAGAGAGAGGTCAGGGGGCCATTGTCCTCTGAGGCCACACAGAGATTTCATCAGAAGTTCAACGCCAAGACATCTTCCTTAAATTGCTTTCAGCGCCCCCTGCCCTGACCAGCTGCCTTTTGTTAGAAGTGCCGGCTCTCCCTAGGAGAGGCACTGTCACACTGGTGAATTGCCCTCCGTTTTTCACAGAATGCTGGGTTTTTTTCTCGGGATCTTTGATGTGGAGAGGTAACGACCAAATGTCCCACACCCTTGCTGTCGCCCATCAGCTGCCGCTGCGGGTTTCAGCACCTTGTGGGGTTTCACCTCCTCCAGCGGAGTTAATCCCTCTTCACTCCCATTTCCTTCCACCCCGACTTCGCTCTCCTCCGTGAATTTAGTTGGAGCCAGATCACAGCCCCCGCCCTCCGGGCTCCCCTTCCCTGGGAGTAGGAACTGCAGTGACCCCGGCAAGCCCCAGGAGAAGAGAGACAATCAGAGAGCCCCCGGCGGCCGCCGTGGTTCTGCTGTCGCTGTGCGCCAGCACAAGCAGCAAATTCCAAGAAGATGCGATCATCAGCAGCTCTGTGAAGACAGGAAAGTGGTTACAAATGCTCTCTGCCTCAAACAGAGAGAGAAGAAACCACAGTCTGGCTGCAGCTGCACCTCGTGCTTTCTGATTAATCTGCTGTTTAGAAACATTCGCTGTGGTACCCGTGCATAGGTAGAGGTGAAAACAAACACCGATGGATGCAAAAGGACTGCTTCATCTCTGGCCAACACAAACAAAGCCTACTTCCAGCGTGGATACAAAGTCCTCCTACAAAAGGGAACAGAGATAGGGGTTTCTTCCTCAGAGCTGTCTACATTGCACATTCAGGGAGAGAAAAAATTGCTAGGGCCTATGGCATGACCACCCACGTGTGGGATCTAGGGTTTTAAATGTTAAAGTCCTCGGTGCTTCAAATACAGTGTCTTCTTTAAACACTGATGCTACACAGCAGGCAAATATATTTCACCATCATCATATTTTCCTCGGTGTTCTGGCCTAAATTGTCTCTGTTTTGATAACGTGCTGTATATACATCTGTTTGCCCAAAGAGGAGGGAGCAAGTGTTCACAAGCAGCCTTATCATGACAGTAAATGGCAGAGTGAACAAAGTTAAAAGTTCTCTGAAATGTTTAGATACCAGTTCAGTGGCCAGATTCTGCATACAGCCCAATGTCCACGTATGGTTCAGTTGGAAATTATTGGGTGAGTTGAGGTGCAAAGAGATGTAAAAAGAAAATATTACTCATAAATCATAGAATGTTTTGGGATGGAAGGAGCTTTAAAGATCACTTCATTCCAACCCTCTGCCATGGGCAGGGACACCTTCCACTACTCCAGGTTGCTTAAAGCCCCATTCAACCTGTCCTTGAACACTTACTGATGCCTCCCTAGCCAGTTTGGCCCAGCCTTCCACGCTGTTTTACCAGCTGGAACTATGTGTCCCCAGCACATCTCCGTATCTCCCTGGTGAGTCCCTTGTTCCAGATACTTTAGGGGAGGGCACATGCCTGAGCTTCTCTCTCACACTCCATTGCTGCAAAGCTGAATGGATCCTTTTCTGCCCCAGTCTGAAAAGACCACCACAAAACATAGAATCTGGCTTCAATATTGATATCTTACATTTCTTATTTTCATTATCAAAAGGTTTTATTGAAGCCTTGAATTTGCCACAGTGGGTATCCTTTCAAAATCTGCCAAGTTTGCTGTAGAAAAAATAGATAACATTACCTTGGTATTTGCGGTATTCCTTATGCTGCTCTTCCCACTTCAGCGGAAGACTGCTGAGGATGTTTAGGGAAAGGCTAAGATAAATGTTCCTCAATATCAAAATAAACAGTAGAGGCTAATGTGCAGCTTGTATTTTTCATGCTCATATTGGATTCAGTTTGAGTTTAAAGGGAGCTGCCTCAGAGCTTTCAGGCTGTGGCTCGCAAGCCCAGAAGGATCAAGCAGCAGAAGTGAGGACATATTCATGTACATGTGCACATGCACATAAAAAAGTTTCCCTGCCTAAAGTCTCTCTTTTGGCATGGAAGCATGTTGCCAACACTCAGCAAATACTAAATAATAGCAACAGTACAAGAATTCTTCCACAGGATAATTCACCAGCCACAAAAATTACCATAACTATCCACCAGCCTCTGGTCTGGCAGGGTAAAAGGCAGAAGCTTAACTTGCTGCACAAGAGGAAAAGAGAAATTCTCCAGGGCAGTCCTTTAGTGGTCCAAAGGGATTGTAGTTTTCGTACTTTGAACTGTGTGCAAAGGAAAGAGTGAAGTCCAGAGCCAACCCACTGAGTATTCAGGCTTAGAATTTGAAAAGGCCAGATACTGAATCCTTGATGTTTAGTCCCTCATGCCAAGTTCTTGCTCTCACACAAGCTGGCAGTGTCCAAGGCCCGGTGGGATGGGGCTCTGAGCAACCTGGTCTAGTGGAAGGTGTCCCTGCCCATGGCAGGAGGTTGAAAAGAGATGATTTTGAGGTCCTCTCCAACCCAAACCACTCTGTGATTCAATTTGTTGCATCAGGAGATGCTGAGTTTAATATAGCCTCCTAGCAAAAACCACTTGGGGTGTGGTAATCTAGGAGAACAAGATTAAGGAAAATGATAGGTATTTCAAGCCAAAATTCACCATTTCATAGCTAAGTGAACAGACAAAACATAAAATGCTCTTTGTCCTTTTGAACATATAACATGACCTGCACTATGGCCTAATCCTGAAATTCCCACAGGATGCAATTTGATGCCTCAATTATCCTGCTCCTATTGAAAGGGCTTCTAAGAAGCACCTGATGCGAGACACTCTTGGTACAATCTGGAGCAAAAACAAAGAAGAAAGAGCTGCACAATTCTGGAGGCAGTGGTGCAAAGCACAGCCATGCAGAACAGATTCTTATTTGATCTCTTTCTCAGAAGGCATTATCTCAGAAACATCTCAGTATGTTAAGGCACTGCCTCGATGGCTTGTTACTCCTGCAGTGCCTGAAAGACTGAGTTGCTGGAGCCTTCTTTCAGATGTTTCATTCTGCTGTCAAATCTAAGTATTTGGGTTCAGTTTCAGCTGTTGCCACTGCAATATCACCTGTGGTTCTGCAGAAAAAGCAGGAGACAACGGTGGTGGTGGTGCCTCAGCTCCACAGGATGAAACACTGACTGGTTTCTCCTCTCACTTACATGGAAATAACTCCACTGCTTTCAACAGAGTAGCCTTGTCAGCTCCAAGTCGGGTCTGTTGACCTTGCTGGATCTGTCTTCTGCTGGTGTTGTTGCTGAGGCTACAGAATGGAGCAATGATGACCCCTATCTGTGCTTTCCTCTGTTATGGTGGACCTTTGAAATGTACCTAATGCAAGTTTTGACATGGGAAAACCTGTTGTCTCCTAAGAAACTCCAGATGGATTTAGCTGCTGAAATTGCTTTAAAAATCCTTTTGCTCTTTCTCTGTCAGAAAAATCTCCACAATACCACTGGACATGGACACTTGAGGCCCCCCCAGGAAATGTCACTTCAGACCAGTGTATTCCTTTGGGAATATCCGGTGGTAGCTTCTTACAGAGGTACTTGGCCTTTATTTTTCAGCCCAGGCCCACTGACAGTGCTTGAAGAAACCATTCCTGAGCTCCCAGGATTTCTGCTGAGACTGAGCACAGGTCTGAAGACAAAGCCCTAGGGATGCATGTTGAAATGCTAGATATTCTGGGTGAAAAAGTCTTCCCTGGTGAGGTTGATGAGTAGGAGGATTCTGACATAACAGTTCTTGTAGGGTTTTACCTCTAAATAAATCCGAGGAAAACAGGTACAAAACCAGGCTTGATGAGGAAATGACACATGCTGGTTGTCCAAGCCATGGAAATGGGATAAAGAGAGGGCAGAGGATTTAATATTTTCCTAGATGAGGGAGAGTCTGTCCCCTTTCTTGCCTGGCAGATGAGTTTGACCACTTTTTTTTTCTTCCTCTCTTTTTTTTTTCCTCTTTTTTTTACTGCTGGACCACAGTGCTACAGATAATCAGAGTGTAAACAACATTCTTTTAGTGCAGCTTTTGTCTCTTTTCTGTAGGATGGAAAGTCTTGTGAAATCAGCCTTTGTCATGCCAGGCACTGAAAACACGTGTTGAAAAAATGGCCTGTTCCCAGGCTTTCAGACTAAATAACACCATACCAAAGGTGAGGGGGAAGCAGAAGCCTGGAGGAGGGATTTGATGGAGTTCCTGCAGCAAGTCCATGCCCAGGGTGGAACTGCGTCCAAACACCTTGTAACAATAAAGGTGAAGCTGCTGCCCAGCCCACCTTGCAATGATCAGATTATGATTTTCCTACCTGTTGCTATAACACACAACCAGGTTTGTATGATGTGAAAATTATGGCTTCATAAAAAATATTATCTAATTTCTATTTGCTGGCCACCTGATCTCTTTTGCGTATTCAGGATAACATAAGAAGAACAGCACATGCTCATTTTGCCTCATTTCTGAAGTCCTGGGTGTGTTTATCCTTAATCATAATTCTTTCCCCAGCCTTGCTCTTACTTCCAGCCCTGACCTTATCTTAGGCTGTCACAATAGTAGTTTAAAAACAAAGGTGCAACCAGTTTTCTTTTCTTTTTAATACAGCTCGACAGGGTTAAAACACAGAACACAGACCTTCCAATTTTCACAAAGTGCTCTGATTACCTTGTCTGCTTTGTACTGTTTTATGCTAAAATCCATAGATCCATTCTAATTTCAGAGCAAAAAAGGGAGCTGACTTCCATTCCACAGCAAGAAGGGTAAAAGCACAGTAGGCTCGTATTTTTTACCCAAAGTATTTTTGTGGTTGAATTTTTTTTTTTTACCAGACGTATTTGTGCTAAAGACTCTTTTGAAGATTTTGTGCCGTTGGAGTTGCTTTCACTTACAAAGCTGAAATTGATGCTGGGGTTGATGTGTTGTTATTCTCAAGGATGTAATGAGGATGAGCAAAAGGAGTTTGAAGGCAACTCAGATGCCATTTTCTGTACTGTATTTATCTAGTGCCAGTCACAGACTTCATGCTCTGCTGGCTGCCCGAGGACTATGAAGAAAACAGTCTTCACAACTCCTATGATTTATCACCCACACCGTAAAGTTTAATTTCACTTTTGAAGTACCGGCACTGCCCTGGCTGAAAAAAAAAAAAAAAAAAAGGAGGCCGGACAAGCATGCTTATGCTTGTAGTGGTATTGGAAAATTTCTCAAGTACCTGTGGGCAGGTGTGGCTCACATACTTGGGTTAAACCAATCGCCAGATCTAGGGTCAGGAAGGAATTTTGCCCTAGGTCACATTGGCAGGGATGATTGTGTTGTTTTTGTTTCCCTTGCTTCGCAGCGTGGGTTGTGGTTGGCTTCCTAGATTATCTACTACCATCTTAAGAAATGCTAATGACCCAGGCTTTAGGTCCACAGGTGGAATTGTAGATCCAACCCTGCAGGTCTCAGGCCTGCCTCGGAGAGTGACTGCAGCCACTTTGGGCCCCTATGCAGAGGCTCCAACACAAGGTATCCTCAGGGCTCTCAGCATCCTTCAGATTGCCCTATGGTCTGGCATCTCCATCTAACAGAACCCCTGTAAGTGTGCAGTTTGGAAATCTGGGCATGCTGGAACTCTCTCTTGGTTCTTTCCCTGTGGTGCAGCAGGTTTTCAGATTGTTTTAAGTTATGGAGCACCTTGTGATGAGGACTAGGATGTGGATGCTCCCTGGAACTTGTCAGTCTGAAGGATGCTTATGATTGTGATGCCTCGGAGTTGTGGATGTGGGTGATCTTTCCTGGGTGGCACAGCACTGTCATTTGGTTTTCTATGTTGCTGGGGTGCAGCATTGTTGGTACTGTTCTCTTTTTTTTTTTTCTTTTTTTTGGAATTGAAAATACTAGAAGGTATGGGAATTACTATTCCCATACCACTTATATGGGATGACTGGAATCAGATTAGGGGCATGGTTGCGTGATCCAAGAAAGCTAGAATGAGAGAACATCACTTTAGAGAGATGGCAGTCTCATAAGCAGGCACCCCTCCCTTTTAATGAAAGCATTTTGGCCATAATTGCACTGTTAATTCATTTCAGATATGTCGCTGCATCTGAATTTCCCAACTAACCAGTGATTAAAACAACAAGTTGCTTGGGGAGTGGCTTGTGTGATGTTGGTATTAATAGGATGAAAACAACCAGAAAGTTAGGGGCATTCTTCTGAGGTACTGAAAACCCTTAATGAGGCCCTTAATTATGCAATAACTTCTTTGCAAGCAAACACATGCCTATTATCATTATTATTGTGCTGATAGTTGATATCCCACTGACATGAACAATTTAGAGAATTCCAAGTATTATGCAGCACTCCTCCGAATAGGCTGACACAGCTACAGCTACCTATTTAAGAAGATTAGCCTGATTTTATTTGCATAAGAATTTAAAGCGACAAAACCACTTGCCACACCCAGGAAACGATCATTAAAAATTAATTACCGCACATTCTTTTTTTAGCTGTGTGGTTAACTTCTGAGTGCTACAGTCAATGCCAAATCCAAAGTGAGATGCCCTGGAATATCTTTCCCTAGGTTTTCCAGGTTCTTAGAACCACAGAATATGCTGAGTTGGAAGGGACTCATCAGGACCATCGGGTCCAAGAATCACATCATGTGCCTTCTTTGGATGTGCAGAGAAAATGTCTCATTACCCAGTCCGGGGGGAAAAAAAAAAAAATCTCGAGTACAATGTACATAATTATTCTTAAGTGGACGTGCCCTAGGAATGACAACAGTTCTGCATGTCTATGTTGGCCATTACTCTGAGACATCAGGATAAAGAAGGCGTAAAGCACGGGCTTCACTCTCAGTTGAGGTCCTCCTAGTCCAGAGAGGACTCCTCCAGGAAAGGCAAGGTATTTTATGCCGGCACCTTCTGCCGAACGGAGAGTGGTTGCAGAGGAGAATCCATCCCAGCAACTCAAGCTTCAACAGGTAAGTGAACGAAGAGAAGGAGCAAAACCCGATGAAAAAGAGAACATAGGAAACTTGCCTTTTTAAACGCCTCAGCCACGGGCTGTTGCTATTTTTTGTTGCTAGAGAAGCAGCCAGGTGCCGACTGCAGCTCTTCGGGATGCGGGGAACGGGATCCGCTCCGGCACCGCGGCCCGCGCGCGGCCCCTGCCGGCACCGCCAGCAGCTGCGTCCGGAGCCTGCTGGAATTCCGAGTTTGGAAAATCTTGGAATCAAGGTATGGCCTGGGTGGGAAGAGACCTTAGACACCCAATTTCAACAGCCTTGCCTTGGGCAGGGATGCCTTCCACTATCCCAGGTTGCTCAGAGCCCCATACAGCCTGGTCTGGGACACTGCCAGGGATCCAGGGGCAGCCACAGCTGCTCTGGGCAACCTGTGCCAGGGCCTCAGAACCCTCACAGGAAGAATGTCTTCCTAATATCCAACCTAAAACTATTCTCTATCAGTTTGAAGCCACTCCCCTTTGTTCTGTCACTCCAAGCCTTTCTGTATAAGCAGTAGTGGTGACAATCCCTTTTTAAATTGCCTGCATGGCATTTCCATGGCTGTGTCAGGGGAATCGAGCTGAAAAGTACCTACAAATGAAATTGCACCCGAAGCAGCCCCTGATCACAGTGATGGCACTGTCTGGGCCTGTGTCTGAAATGCATCTCAAAGGAGAATTGTACCTCAGGAGTTTCCAGCCTTTCCCAGCCCGGAAAGTGCTGTGCGTGCCTGAAAACATCACAGCAAACTACACCTTGGAGAGCCAGGAAAGAGGTGCTGGGGCACAATCAGACACAGAGATACAGAAGGGATGCCTGAAGGTTTCTGATCAATTGTGGACTGAGGCAAGTCTCTCTGGGCCTGTGACTTGTTCCCAGGGTGACTTATCCTGCCTTGCCTTTTCCCAGAGCAAGGGCTTCAGATGGTTCAGCTGCCCCTGTACAATCACATCCTTGCTGCTGGTCATGCTGTGAAGCCACATGCTTGCACAGCTTGTGAACCAAAGGTTTCTTTTGGTTTGTGGTGCCAGGCAGTGGCAGGGGCTGGCTGTGCAGGTACACCAGGTACATCACCAACCTGCCCATGCATTCAGCATCTCTTCTTGACACTCTCATGGCAGTTAGGGGACCTAAAATAAACAAGTACCTGACCTGAACTGGTTTCCAGGAGAACAGAGCACCAGCATTTGTCCAGATTCTTCAAAAACATGTGTCTGAATGTTCAGGGAAAGTAAAACTGCTGTTGTACAGAGTGAGCTTCCATCTCAAGCCCAGGAATCAGCAGATTCATGCAAGGAATATTTCTATTTCTGTTTCCATGTCTAAACCTCTTATGTGTGGCTAAATGCTTATTTCCAAGGTTGTCAAGTTTGTAAGTTATATGGAGTCTAAATTCACTTCCTTGTCAGCCTGAATCTCTCAGTCTAGGGAATGAGAATGGGAAGACACTCCACAGTGCTAGGAAGAGTGACACTGGAAGACCATAATATGCTTTTATCACTGAAGCCTGCAGTGCTCTTCTTGTTAGTGGTGTGGCACAGGATTCAGCAGTCAGGAATTTAGGGCTCCATACCTGTCTTGCCAGAACATTCTGCTGTGAATTTAAGGAAATCACTTAATATGGAATCTTGTTCTCACAGCAGCTCATGGGAGTCTTGACATGGAATTCAGTCCTTTAATAAAGAAAAATGTAAAATATCTCCTGTTTGACATCAGAGAGGAAGCACTTTGGGGCAATGTTGTCTCTTGCTTTGATGGTTGGTGGACCTTTACTCCATCATGGAAAGAGAATAAAAGCTATATAATTGAATGAGAGAGAATTTAAGGCTCTGATTATAGGAAAAAGAAAAAAATGTTTACCTTTCCAAAGACAATTGGTGCACACCTTATAAGCTCTCCACAGACCATGAGCCAGAAGAGAGAAACAGGAGTGCAGAGCCCTGCAACCAAGGAGCCAGATTGGTGGCAGATAGGGCAGACTGATTTAATGTTGCACGGAGGTCAAAACAGAAACTTTAGCATCAAAGAAAGGAGGAGTGCTGCAAAAGCCCAGTGCTCAGAAGTAGCACTTACCAGAGGTATCATATAAACTTAACCCTGCTGTCGTTATTCCTGTTGGAAAGAAAGGAGGTGAAGGCCACGACCTGTGAAGCAGAGGTCAGATGTTACAGACCATCAGACAAAGGAAGTGACAATGGGGAAAGGTTCTTCTCTGAAGCACTACCAGATGGTGGCTAATCTCAGTCAGGGGAGAAGGCATGGCCACCAAATCTACACCAGCTCCCTGAACCTGACACTCAGGCATTATCAAGGGAAAAGACTGTTCTTCCAACTGTTACAAGACAGCCTATGCACTGCAACCCATTCAGTTAATCACACTGCTGTGCTGATTTGGGACAGATTTTTCCAGGATCAGATATACAACATTTGTATTTGCTTGTTAATTGTTTCTGCACAAAAGCTGGAATAGGAAATACTCTGAGAATTTCTACCTTGATAGAAATTTTTCTTCCTGCCCCTCTGATTATTTGTGAAAATATCTTTGTCTTCTCATGTAGAAGAAAGCATAGTTAGATGGTATGAACTGGCAGAGCTCTGGGATCTGTACTGGGGTCTGTCCTGGAGACTTTTATGATAATAATGGTGGAAACATTGTCTTTGCATTCAGTTGCAAAACTGCTCACAGATTTACTAAGGAGTTTCTGCTGAGCTCAAATAGGACTTCAGCATTTCCGTATCTGTCCTGGGAACCATGGAAACACAAATGGAGATAGAGGAGGAGGTGAGCTCTGAAGTCCCAGAGAGGCATCTACTCGAGGCAGTAGGGCACAGACCCGAGAATGGAAATCTAAATGCTTCTCATGGGATTCATCACTACATGGGTTGTATTTAATCTTGTCTGAGTAGCTTATGTTTTCACCATGCTTCTGTTTCCCTGCCTGGGCCTGAAGGAATAGAGGCCCCATTGTTGTGAGCAGCTGCCCTGAGAGCTGCGTGCAGAATGCAGAGCTGGGACATTGCTGTGCCCAGAGAGAGCCTTGCATGACAATGACAGTCATTGGTTTGTGTCCCTTCCAGCCACTTCTCTATAGACGGGAATAGTGAGACTGTCCTCTTGTTGTCTCTGTTCTGGATACCTCAGTGGTGTGATTTGAGTCCTTCTATTTGGCAGAGCGATCCAGAGGTCTGAAAAATAATCCAGCCAGCAGCAAACAATTAAGGACCTTTGTGAAATTCAGTGTGTGCTTAAGTGCTGAGCTGGTCTTTCATTGCTGCTATGGTCCAATCTCCTCAGCATTATGTAGGTAAGCAGTATCACACACATTTTTTTTTTCCACAAGGAAAAGCAGTGAGAGCATCCTATTTTACATGCCTGTCAGTCCTTACCTTAATATCTGGTATCAACCTGATATTACACCAGATGTAACCAAGGTCCTCACTTCTTCTGGACTGCTTGGAAATAGGATGCAAAGGAGTACACTTCTTCAAATGATCCAGCATGCCATGCCTGTGTGTTGGTGTCTACCAGGAACAGCATCCTGTATGCTGCCACATGGGGTGTGCATTTCTGAACCATGGAAGTGAGAGCTGCAACACAGTTCAGGGAGGTGCAGCCAGGAGGTAACAAAACCCTCCTGAGCCAACTGTGGTACACCCCCAAGTGATCCTGCCATATCCTGGGAGATGTCTTCCCAACCATTTTCTGGGCATCTCAGCCACCCTGTCATGAGGTAAGGATAGGAATACAGCAGAAAATACAGGCTTAACCCATGGTATGAGCTATGAAACCACTCTGAACTCATGGTGATTTTGCTGTGGGTACCTTTTAGAAGTCCTGCTTCATCTTTTGAGTTATCATATCAGTGTTGTCCTGTGCTAAATGTGCAGAGCTGGCCATGACAGGAAGCAGAATAAACTCTGCTTGCGAAGAGCCTTGTTCTCTCTGTTGACTAACTTGAAATGCCCTTCAGAATTTGGGTTTCTTGAAGCTGGGGCATCTTTCTGATTTCTTCTAGGTGTCTTATTATCGTGTGAGATGGACTCTGCAGGGTAAGCAATCCTTTTAACGAAAATAGGCTGTTTTCCCCTCATACTGGCAGCTGTTTATTAGGACATGGCCACAAAGTGTCATTATAGTAGAGCTGCAGCAATAGGACAGAGTTGGCTGGAACTCAGAGCTTCAGTGAAAACTTTCAGCACGATTTCAGATTTTGTTTGACAACAGAATAGGAGATTTTGACTGCAATGTTTCCGAAAATAGCAAAACCCTCACCCGCTCAGACAACTGAATGTGAAACCTCAAATTTTGATGGGGAGGAAAAAAAAGCGATGACATTTTCCTTCCAGATTTGGATCAGTCCCAACAATAAACTTCACTTTTTGTAGGAACCAAATAGTCATAATAGGAATTAAATGACACATAGATCAGAAATAGAAAATAAGAGGCTAATAAAAGTATCAGATAGACACAGGGCAGAAAGTGGAAAAGAGCAGAGAGGAAAATGAGAGGGGGAAGGTATAGCTTTCATGTGGAAAAATGAGACCAGAGAAGAGATGGAGGCACATGTGAGTGGTCATGGGGCAGGGCAGAAATGCTCCCACCCTAGCCATGGAGATCTGCAGTCACGAACAAGGCAAAGAGTACAAGGCGTGGATTCTGGAGCAAGTCTAGGGGAGGGAGACCAAGCTGATCAAAGGGATGGAGCAGTTCTGCTGTAAGGAGAGGCTGAGAGAATTGATATTGCTAGCCTGGAGAAGAGAAGGCTCCAGGGTGACCTCATTGTGGCTTTCCAGTACCTGAAGGAAACCCACAGGAAAGATAGACAGAGACTCTTTACAGGGGCCTGGAGTGACAAGAAAAGGGGGAATGGCTTCGCACTGACAGAGAATGGGTTTAGATTGGGTATTAGGAAGAGAGTTTTGCCTGTGAGGGTGGTGAGGCCCTGGCATAGGTTATCCAGAGGATCTGTGACTGCCCCATCCCTGGCAGTGTCCAAGGACAGGTTGGATGGGGCTCTGAGCAATCTGGGATAGTGGCAGGTGTCCCTGCCCATGGCAGGGGTTGGAATGAGATGGTCTTTAATGTCCCTTCCAACCCAAACCATTTTGTGATTCTCTGATTCTGTGATTATACTATTCCATTATTCCATGATTTTGGGACTTTGCCCTCTTTACCCACCAGGCCTGAGGCCTTGGGAGGTGCTGACTTGGGAGCAGCAGCCATCCACTGGAGAGGCAGCAGATGTTTTGGGAGAAACCAGCGATACCTTTGACCAAAGGAGCCAGCTGAGACCTACAAGCCAGAGGTTTTCTGGCTTGCTTTGGTGTCACCGACCCGGCTCTGCTTCTCTGACTGCAAAATGGAGACAACAAATATCATCCCCCTCTTGTTTATCCACTGAAACCCTTTGGAGGCGGTTCACGGTTTGCCCTGGGTTTTGCTCCCTGTCTCTCCACGCTCTGTGCCGGGGATCCCGGGGTCACAGCCGCAGGACAAAACAGTGGGAACAACAATAACTGCGCCGTCCTGGCACAGGAGGGGGGACGATTGTTTTCAGCCTTCGCGGCCCACGACTGTTGGTACAAATGACAGATACAATCAGGCCTTGGGGTTTTCCTTACATTTATATGTCTGGGGAAGGGCGTCAGCCGCTGTTCTCAGCCACTCTGGTGAACTGAAGCTAAAGATTTGGGCAGGTGGGGGAGAGAGGGAGAGAAATGCATTGAATTGCCATCGAAAGAAACATGCATAATTCCTAGAAATGCTTTGTGTCAGTTTCAAAGATCCTACTGGGAATGCAGCTTATTCTCTGGCCAACACATTTCCTTTGCAAAAGGCACAACTGGTGTGCTTTGGGTTTTTTTTTTTTTAAGTCTCCAACAGCAGTCAGTACCTATGTTTTCTTCGACTGACATGCCTGTAAGTTCAATCAGCTGAAATGGTTTATGTGCAGTAAGGGATGGGGCAAGTTCACATGGCACTCTAAGAGGACCTTGAGACAAGCTGTAGTTTCACTGATTTAACTGGAGGTTCTGTTTCAGATCTCTGCTGATCTGAGAAGGATGGAAGAGGAAAAAAGGAAATACTTATACCTTCTGGTAGAAAACATCATGGGAAGCAGAGAAAGGAATGTAACATTCCTCGAAAGCCCCATTGCAGAGTTGTGGTTAAATGTGAATAAAGTTCTTATCCTCCCACTGCCTTTACAAGAGTATAAAAATGGTACCTCTGAAGTTTTGATGGTGTTGGACTTGACAAAAAGCAAATAAACTCCTGCAATAGTTAAGCACTGTTACTTAATAGAGCTTTAAATGCTAACCAGCTTCGAGTGTAAAAATACCAACTTTAAACCCACTTTTTTGCCATGGTTAAGTCTAAGGTTTAACCTCAACCAGTGATTTTTTAAATTTTTTTTTTCCCTAAGCCTTGATGTGTTTATGGCACACTGCTTGTGGTGACAATCCTACTTTCAGTAGCAGTATCTCTGCTTCAAAGCCAGGTCTGTCATCTCCTTTCACTAAACTCAGCAGTTTTCTGAGCAAAATTCTGTGGATTAAAGAAAAACAAAATAAGAAAGTGTTTTTTAAAGTGTTTTAAAAAGTGTTTAAAAACCCCAAATATATTTCTGAAATTATTTAAATTTTTTAAAAGAATGTATCTTTCTTGTTTTACCCTGCCTTTATATGCACCAATGTCATCACTGCATGGCTTCTCTGAACCAGACAGACCACAAAGCCTAAAGCCTTTATCCACTCTCTCTTTGATGAACACTTAGTGTCTTGTTTTGGAATTTTGTTTAATTTCATTCATTGAGAGAAGGGCTGGCACCATCTGCTGGGACATTTGTCACTGCAACCACTAAATACAAAATCAGAGAATCACAGAATGGGTTGGGTTGGAAGGATCATCTCATTCCAAACCCCTGCCATGGGCAGGGACACCTCCCACTATCCCAGGTTGCTTCAAACCACATCCAGCCTGGTCTTGGACACTTCCTGGGATGCAGCAGCCACAGCTTCTCTGGACAACCTGTGCCAGGGCCTCCCCACCCTCACAGGGAACAATTTCTTCCCAATATCCAATCTAACCCTGCTCTCTGTCAGTGTGAAGCCATTGCCCCTTGTCCTGTCACTCCAGGCCCTTGTCAAGAGTCTCTCTCCATCTTTCCTGGGGGCTCCCTTCAGGCACTGCAAGGCCACAATGGGGTCACCCCAAAGCCTTCTGGTCTCCAGGCTGAACAATCCCAATTCCCTCAGCCTTTCCTCCTGTGTGGGGATCTCAGTCCTCGCATCTATAAATGTACCAGATATTCCTGTTTGACTCATATGGCTACTTTTTTTGTTATTATTTTTATTTTTTTCACACCTGTGCTAGATTTAGATTGCATTTACCAGACCTCAGGAATTCCCTGCAGTCCTGGATCCTGCCTGGGGAGGCAACTACAAAGTCTTCTGTAGAGTTTGATGCTGAGACTAAGCATATTAATGAGGGTGATAGGACAAGGTTTTAAACTGAGAGAAGGTAAATTCAGATTAGATATAAGGAAGACAGTTTTTATGGTGAGGGTAATGAAACACTAGAACAGGTTGTCCAGACAGGCGATAGATGCCCATCACTGGAAATATTTAAGGGCAGGTCAGGGAAGGCTCTGAGCAACCTGGTCTGTTGCAGATGTGCCGGTTCCCTGCAGGGGGATTGGACTAGATGACCTTTGGAGGATACCTTCAACCCAAACAATTCCATGGTTCTGTGATTCTGTGATCCTATCAACTTGAGTCCTGTTGTCCAGGCACTGTAGAAATGGATTTTATTTGTGAAGGAAGCCACTGAGTTTAAATGGAGAGGACTGAGATGAAGAACAGCCTCCAAGAAAGACTGAAGCACTTCCTTAATTTGTGTAAGATTCAGCAAAAAAGGAACAGTCTGTGACAATATAACCAAACCCTTTTTCTGTAGATCTCAGAGCAAGATTTTAACAAGCTGAGAACCACAGGAAGAGGGACTCAAATTGGAAAAGATGTTTTCATAACATTTTCAGTCTTAAATATAACCTTGTAACTGGAAATTATTGTAGTCAATAAATCTGGGAATTACTATAGAAATTAGATTCACAAGATTGTTGGGAATGTAAAACTAGAAGAAGGTATAAAGCACCATTTATATTTGTGTCATATCCCTCATAATTTAAAAATAGCTATTAAAAGTGCATACAGGAATATGCATATTAAATATACATATAATACATAGTATTATAATACATTTATGTATTACATATATTTTGTATATTTGTATATACTATATATATATAATATAATCACATGAAATTGTCAAAGCTTTAACTCCCATTAGTCATTTTAAAATTTGACTAGCTATCTTTACTCTGTATTTTATGTCTTGTCATAAATTAAGAGTTGTTTAAATGCTTATGATAGTTGATTCACACAGTAAACCTTAAATACATACAAATCTGTAATATTTTGAGCACAACTTCCCATTTGAATCTCCAGCTTCACCAAGGAGAGAGTGATTTCTTTTTTTCTGTGGATCCAAAATGAAATTACCTAACTTCAGGGTTCAAAAGCAGTTTTTAAGGCGGTACAGTGGAAATATCACAACAAAACTAATCGAATGAGCATCACTCTAGGGTGACAAAGTCACTGACCTCTGATCGCACATCATCTAAACCAGATGAGCATAAACTTTCTACTGGAAATTGCAAGTCTCTCTGATGCCCTGTACTGAGCTGAACACTCGTGATGGCAAATCCCTGCAATTAATTGGTGACTGCAATCCCTGCAATTTTGGGGCATTTTCAGGAACTCCTGAAAGGAGTTATAATAGTGGTGTGGTTGAACAAGGTATATGAGGTCTTGTTTTGAAGCTGAATTTCTTCTCTAGTATAAGCATGCACCCACATTTGGAAAACTTGAAACTGGGCAATTCCCAGTCAAGCTTTGCTTTCTTGTTGATTTTGTTGGTTTTTCAAATGTTGGTTTGGCAGATTTTAAAGCACAAAAAAACCTTGATAACAGCTGATGTAATTTGGCATTAATAATTTGAAGCAGGTGCCAGACCTACCTGCAGGATGAAAAGGGCTGTGGGGGGTGATGGTGGCACCACCTGCCAGTTTATAGGAAAACAGCCTGACATTCCATTTGTAGCCCATTTCTTCAGATCAGTCTGAGACACTGCTCAGTGCTCCATCCAGCCTCATCCCCAATGGACTGTGGAGCACATTGTCCTGAGGAATCCGAGGGCTCTGGGCAGATGGAGCGGTGATGTCATCCGACTTTTCCATTTCTACTTCCTACGAACATTTGCCTTATTCTTACATGCCAGCTCTTTCTCAGCATGTTTTAGACTAGAAACATTTTTTTTTCTGGGTGTAGAGAAGGAATCACTTCTTTTTGATTTCAGACAAGATCTGGCAAGTGAGCTCTTGTTGCTAGTCAAAGAAAAAGCCTTAAAAAAATTAACACAGAATCTGTGTTTAGCAAAGTGATTTGCATAAGCTGTACACTTGGTTCTTAGAGTTGGAACAGTTCTAACCTATGACAAATTCCTCTGTCTGGGCTGTCTTCCAAAATCATTTTCATCTACCCTGGCAAAAGAACTGAAGTCTGCGTTCTGCACTAATTAAAGGCCTTCAGGAGAAGGGCCCCAGTTGAAATGCTGACACACTTTGTACACGCTTTATTTGTGAAAGGGGATACTGAGCCCATTTGATGGCGCCTCCTGCTCCGTCAGGCTGTGCAAAATTTTAAGTGGGGAAACAAAATGGGCACAGTTATGTCTTGTTAATGTTCTGAGTTCCTAAAACACTGTCGTTTTCTCCGTTAAAAAGCATGATATGGAGATTTTTTGATCTTTGAATAACACTAATAAGCAGTAAAAAGGCTAAAACCCATGGCAGTTCCTTAGTGAATATGAACTGACACTCCCAATTTTTATGAAGTACTATGGCTTAATGCAGCTGAGTCTGTGTCTCCCTAAATATCTTCATTTTGGAAACAGCAGAATATACACCCAGCATCCCTTTTAAATAAAACTGGGAACTGCGGAAAAGGGAAGGCAGGGAGAACAGCTGTCTCAGTAACTCTGTGGAGTTCTTCCGGCAAGACTACCACTCCAGTAGGGATGCTTTCCATGCCAGATCCATGACAGACTTCTCAGCTGTTTAATAGTCCCAAAGTATTAATGGAAATCAGAGTCCTTGACTGAGGAAGGCACCCAGAAAATCTTTTTTTCTGAAGTTGTTGTCCTGAGTATTCACCACCTGTTTTCCAGCACACGTGCTTGGGCTGAGGAGAGATTTTAACTACTCTGGCTGTTAACTACTTTATCCAAGTGCCCAGCAGGAGGCAAGGAAAGAAACTCCTCTGTGGGGAGTCTCACCTAGTAGGAAGTGTGCTCTGAAAACATGGATTAGACTCAACTCTGCAGCTGAACTACACGGAGAGCTCCTGCAGAGACTAACAGAGCTTAACCAGGGTTCAGTGCACTCACCCTGGCCAGGGAGAGGAGGGAAGTACATCTATCCAGCAGCAGATGTTCGGATGCTTAGTGACCTGTGGGAAAACACTTGGGAGAGGCAAGGGCACTTAGGCAGCTGCATGGTGTTTGTGGAATTTAAGGAATCCCAGCCCATAT
This sequence comes from Brachypodius melanocephalos, assembly GCA_013398615.1. NCBI lineage: Eukaryota > Metazoa > Chordata > Aves > Passeriformes > Pycnonotidae > Brachypodius > Brachypodius melanocephalos. Next base: position 9,167,658 of record VZSR01002340.1, read on the forward strand.
CCCAGGCTTTTCTCCTTGCTCTTTTGCAATGAGTGAAAAGAAAAAAGAAGAAAAAAAAAAAAAAGGAGGAGCAGGAGGATTTCTCCCTCAGATATTCTTTCAGCATTCCTCAGGCTTCACTCTGCTTGTCTGCTGCAGCCCTCACTAAACAATTTTATTGTAAAGCAGCAATGCAGTAATTCCGTAGCCTCTGAGACATATTCAGGGTTTTTGCTAGCAAATAAACTCACTAACATAATCAACCATGCTTTATGAATCCTCATCCTTTCCTTAGGAGGATGAATTTCTAGCCTGTTTTCTGTGAACCTTAAATGCAAAGTTTCTGCAAGTGCAAATGCTCCAGTATTTTGCTGCCTTCTTGGGCACAGGGGACAATCCTGTCTTGTTTTTGTCCCTAAAAGTATTGACTGTATTAGACACTGGGCACGTGCTTTTGAAAGAAAAGGACCATGAATGCTTACATGTCCCTGTATTATCGGCCACGTGCTCCATCCCTGCGAGACAAACGGGCCACTGAAATGCGGCTGGCCTGGACGTCCCACATACCAAGCAGATGCAAGCAGAATGCCATAGGGAAATAAGAAACACATTGTATGTGATTTAAAAGGCTTACAGCTATGGAATATCCCTCTGAAAGCCTAATGAACATCTCCAGCACACAGACAATCAAACTACCAAACGCACCCTGCGTCAGGATACAAAACCACGGAACTGGAGATAATCTCAGAAGAGACCCACAAAATAAATCTACTGACAGCAGCACCTATAAATCATGAGCTCCAGCACTTGGCTTGTCAAAATGGCTCCAAGCTCAGGATTTTCTGTGGAGAGGAGGCTGTCCACACAGATTTTTTTCTTCATTTTATGCCTTCTGTTTTCCTCTCAGGTGAGCTTGTGTCCTGGGGTTGGGGTTTGTCTTTGTTTTGGTTTCTTAGATGCTAACACGGCCCAGACTGACTGACAAAGTTAGTGATTAGAAATTCAGATTTCTTACCACGAGGCTGGAAAAAAAATTTATACAAACACTTGTTCGATGACTGAGAACACATGCTTTTTTTAACCTGATGACTGTTGGGAGTGATTGGATCAATGTTTGTGATTGGATGTAGTGGGGAGAATATCCAGGAAAAAATGAAGGGGGAAAGGGGAAAATCTCTCAGGATTAATCTTCTGTACTTTTTTTTGCATGGACTTATGACACATAGGAACTCTTGGAAGTACATTTGCAGAGTTTCCACCAAAAGCTGAGCTGGCAAAGGCGGCAAATGTGGCAAGGGGAAGGTGAAAGAAGTTATCAAGATAATGTCATCATCCCTTACTCTCAAAGGGAAACACAGCTCTGAAACAATTCCTTCTAGAAATGTGTTAATTCCTGACTTTTCCCCGCTGCTGTAACAACTGGACGAATAGCTGGTGTTAAACCTGTATTGTGAGGTGAGAAGCAGCATTAAGCAGGCCAGGCTCAGTGGCTTCCTATCCACAAGACTAATTGTAACAAAAGCTTGGATTGTCTACTCTGCAGTTTGAACCCAATGTATGTAAACAGCCTTGGTTGTGTTATTCCTGCTTATCCCACTGTCCCATGCCTTGCACAGAGGAGCTCTGACATACTTTAAGGAGCAGAAACTATTCCAACTCTGCTGCTCCATAGACTGCTGAAAGCTTGTAAGACTTGGGAGCACACACACCACAACATTTTTGTATGCAAATCCTGGAGAGTGTCTCAACTTTACAGACAAAACTCTGGGAAAACAACACCACAAAACCAGCACAAAACCACCAATATTTCCCAGGCTGGTCCTGCATGGACAGAGGATCAAGACTGCCAGAAACAAATTATGCATTTTCACACACAAAAGAGGAAGAATGATGACAGATAGATGGGGACTAGGCTGAGACTCAGGAGACCAGGCTAAGAGACTTCAGCACTAACTCCTGCTCTGCCACTGAACTGCTGCAGGACCTGGGAAACTCAAACTGCTTTGGTTTTCTTGCCCGTTCATAGTATGAACTCCTGAGGGTGATGACTGTCCCTTGCTGTACATTTAAACTGCACAATTGGAGCTCAGTTCACACCTGTTGCTGCTACTGCAGTTGAAATAATGACACATAAACAACTTACACAAACCAACCAAATCAGCTGGTGGAAGAGTGCAGATGGGCATGAAAAGAGATATGGGTGAAAGAATGAGAAGAAGCAGAAAAGACAGGGGGAAAGAATGGCCTGATATAAGAAAAATAAAATTAAAAAAAAATTTAAAAGTGAGAAAAGGGAGTTAACAAATAGCAGAAGAGCACAGACAGGTCATTCCAAAATCGGCTGATGCCTGCTGTTCCCCACTGTCCAGAGGGAGATGTGAAAGAGGCTGAAACAGAGAAAGGGGTGAGCAGGGAAACCCTCCCGCCCTTCACCAGCCCTCTGCTAACCCCAGTTCCCAGTTCATGAACCCCTAAAAAACATCCAGTAATCTGAACCTGTAAAACAATTGGTTTAAGGCAGTGGAATCTCTCCTTAAGGACCCAGCACAACCATATCCCCAGCACACCACTCTGCCAGCATTTCTTAGTCCTCCAGCGGTCATCTTTGACCTGCGCTAATGGAATCCTGCTAAAACCTTCTGGCTGTTTGGGGCTTGGCTGTCTTCAGCAACACACTGGTGTGAAATATTTGTGGATTAAAACAGAATTAAAATGCAATTTTCAGGCATTTTAAGAGGAAGTCTTTAGCTCTACCTGTGGCTACGTGATGGACTCTAGAAGGTTGCAAGCAACAGCTCAGAGGCTGAGAATACTATGATAAAGGTGAAGTCCATGGAGAGGCCCTAGCTAATGCATTTTCAAGTCAATGGAAAGATTTCTCTGTCTCTCTGAGTGTTGAATTGGTCTGCGAGGGACTGGATGAGATCCAATTGAGGCCCATAGTTACCAGAAGTTGCTACCAACCAATGACTATTCAGAGGGTCACATTAAGCAAAAAGATGGTTGCAGTAACATTTTTAGTGACCAATGGCTGCAGACACGAAATATTTTTTATTCTTCACAGTGGTCTGGGGTCAGAAGACCAGGGACAAAAAGGCATGAAGGCAATAATAATGAATTTATCAGTCCACACCTGCTCCCACCGAGGGGTCTGGAGGAACAGTGAGGTGTAAACTCCATTCTGTTTCCCAAAAGATCCAGGGAGCTGCAGGCTGGAGTCGCTGTGCTGGTCAGGCTGACTCTCTTTACCAGCACTGAACTGCTGCTTTAAAATAAAAATCCAAGAATTGACCTATAACTACTAGACTGCCAAACATAACTGAGATTTCTTAGAATCTGCTCTCACTGTGAGTTTTGTATAAAATGTTTCCCAAGATGTCTTTGTGTGGCTATTAGTTATTGCAGTTGATGTGCTGTGAAAGATTTTAAATGGCAAGTCAGAGTGTTTCCTTGAGAACTTTTCTGTTGTGGACAGCTCTTAAGTTAAACTGGGGAAACAGAACAACAATAACAAAAAGCAATAATGAGACTGTAAAGGAATGGGAAATATTCCTGGTTTTCACTCTCACTGATAATTAGTCAGAAACACAGACTTTAGGTTCAACCTGAAGGAAGACACTGGAATGAAAACTGCTTAAGACAAAGGATCAAAGTGATTCTTCAGCCATTTTAAATCTTTCAGGAGAAAGCTAAACTAAACACTGCAACACTTTTCCAGAATAAATTGTCTAGAGAAATGATGGAATTTTTAATTTTGGAGAATTCTAAGCAAAGATCAGGCTGATGCTTCCTAGGAACAATTTAGATGGTGCTGATGTTATGGTGGAGCAGGGGAATAGACCAGGAGATCTCTTCAGGTCTCCTGTAAATTTATCTTCTTGGATTCTGTGCCTACAAACAAGAGTGCTAGCCAAGAACATGCTAAACTTGGGAAGGTGTGCAGTAATGTTTTAAATCCATTTATATACAAACTAAAGTTTAAGAAAATATACATATGAGATGGAGAACTGCAAATGAAAGATGACAGAGAAATAACACGCAGGCATTTGAAATGTGGGCCGAAAATAAAACAGGATTCAGCCTGGAAACTGCATGCTAACATACTAGGGGAAATATAATCCTAAATAATATCCTCAGTGGGAAAGCAAAACCTGGAAATCATTTATTTTACAAAGGAATCTTCAGGCTGATTGAGGACAGTGAATCAGATAGATGTGTTTTAAGCACCACTATAACAGCTGGAGCTCAGCTGGGACTTCCAAATTCAGGTTTGCTGCTGCTGCAACCTGAGGCACACAAATAAATCTCCCAGCACTCATGGTAAGAGTCTACCAGCTGATTTATACCTTGATTGAAAATGTGAGTCTGAAGCTTCAGCTGGAGACCATCAGCTGTGTCTGGAGATACGGCCTGCTGATAATCAGGCTGAACACTGCTTCCAACAGAGCAAGGCAGCAGGCACCCTTCCACTCCTCCCCAATTTACATGTAGTTAGGCAGTTTGAGCAAGGTCTTGACTCCCTGACATTAGTAAAGATTAAAGTTCCTCTTGCTGGCTTCTAGGGACACAGAATTGTACCAATACTGGATATTCAAAATTTCTGAGAGTGGTTGGAAGAAAACACTAAGCAAGTAAGTGGAAAAGAATTCAAGTGACGAGATAAATCACAGAAAGAAGCATGAAGATCTGGCAAAAAAACCCCACCACATACACAGATATTGACAATAACTCTTGCAAATTACTAGACACAGTCTTTTTTACCTTCCTTGGTTACTAATTCTGTTCCCTACCTGTCTGTTCACAAGGAAATCAAAAGCCATTGAGGAAAATTCCTTCACCACCCAATAAGAGCAATCAATTCCAAGGCCCTTGCAAGGAGCCTTAAAATCCGGCTAGACAGAGATGACAGAAATCCTACACCCCACCTGCTATATGGGTGGCAGCAGTTTTTTACCCAGTTACAGAGAAAAACAACACTCTAATTTCAGAGACTTATTTCCACAGAGTCTAGGAGCAATAATTTTGGTGTCAATGTTTTCTTTAACACAGTTTTCCATTCGGTCAGTGGCACACTCAGCAACTCCTGCCATAAGCACAAGTCCAGTCAACTGATGGCAGCGAAGGGAAAGTCTGTGTTTGCTCCGTGGGAGATCTCTGGACTCCCACAGCGAATGTTCGTACTTTAGTGCAGGAGTTCAATGTCCATTACCAGATATTAAAATAAGCTTGGTTCCCTCTGCCTCCAATACTCATTTTGTAGTTTTTGTGTTCTTTCCTAAGCACTCCAGCTGGATGTTCCTGTGGACTCCTGACAGCTCTTACTTGTCCATGTGGACCTAC
>VZSR01002340.1:9173076-9186184 GCA_013398615.1 Brachypodius melanocephalos
GGGGGAATGGCTTCACACTGACAGAGAGGAGGGTTAGGTTGGGTATTAGGAAAAGATTCTTGCCTGTGAGGGTGGACAATCATCCCAGATTGAATGCTAATGGAAACAAGCTCAAACTGGAGCAAATACACATTTAATAGGCTGTAAGGAACAGAAAGGTGTGAGCTGTCAATTCACTGGCTTTCTTTGTAGTCTTAATGTTTATCTCCTGCCTGTGCAAATGTTCATAAAACAACACAGATGACTGGCCAGGATCAGCTGCAAAGTACACAGATGTAAATCTTGATGGAGGGGAAAAATTACTTACTGGTATTTACTTTACCTCTGTTATTTTAGTTATGCTTTCTAGTACATTTCTAAATAAATGCCCTTCTTGCTTTAATATTTAAAGATCTCTTGCACAAGCAGACAAGATTTTATGTGTCTGTTAATATGAAATATTGTAGCCTGTAGGTATACTTCTTCAAAAAGATCACATCCTGTAGACCTCTATCTATCATGTTGTCTAAATGCATTGTTCCAGTATTTCTGGTAAAGTAGTTTCTTGGACTAGACTTACTGTTCAAGGAGCAATCTTTGTGATTCTATGAGTCTATGAGTTGGGTACTTGGAACCCATCACAAATTCACAACATGGGTAAAAGTGTTAATGAACAACTCATAATATTTATAGTGTGAATATTTCTTTGTTACATGAAACTGCTGCTAGAATGTTTCAGAAACACTTCTGAATGTAAACATCCTAATTAATGCAATAAATGTTAAAGGCAAATATATTTGTTACCTTAAAATTAGACCCAGTGAATTTTTGGGGATACACAATATAAAATAATTTTCTACCACCTTTGTGCTGAGTTAAAGTGTTATATTTTTCTGTACATCTTTCTTCCTTTTAGTTAGGGTGGATATTAGGAAAAGGGCACTGGAACAGGTTTCCCAGCGAAATGGTCACAACCCCAAGGCTATGAGAGCTCAAGGAGTGTTTAGACAATGCTCTCAGGCACAGGCTGAGGTTGTTGGAGTGTCTGTGCAGGGCCAGGGGTCAAACTCGGTGGTCCTGACAGGTTCCTTCCAACTCAGAGTATTCTATGATTCTATGATTCTTCATAGGATTATTCAGATAACCCAAAGTGTCCCCTAGTGGGTTTTTGCCAGTATTTTGGTTTGTTTCATCGGCAACAGGATTTCCAGACCTTCTACTTAGCAAAGGAAAAAACCTCTTCTCTTTTTATTAACTTCCACATTAACATTAATGCAGCACTGGACATGTAATTTTTGGGCATCTACCTTTCATGTTCTGATTAGTATGAATCTGGTTATTCAGGTTGGGGTTTTTTTGGGTTTGTTTTTTTTTTTTTTTTTTGGTGTATATTGACATCTTTTGGAAAATGTTTGGAAAGTGCTGTCATGGGACCCCTGATAAGACAACCCAAAGGCAGTAGGACTGCAACTTTTATTTCCTTGCTGGTATTCTTCTGCTAGATTAATTGACAATCTATGGGCAATAATGCAATCACAATTAAGCCCACTACTCTGGTAACAATATGGTTAGATCCCAAATTTCTAAACTCCAGGGCACGTTCTTGGGTGATCTTTTTTCAGTTCCCTTCTTGCTTGTGATTTTGAGCACTGCATGCATTGCTTTTGGTGTTCAAACCCTTGATTAATAATGTAGTTACCCCTGCATCTGCACAGCTCTTTTTTTTTTTCTTTTGGCAACATTTCAGTCCTTGTTGCTGCAGACCTCAGTTCTCAGCTTTTGCATCAGCTCTTGAACCTGTTTTCACAGAGACATCTGTTGGGTATTATCTGCTTCAGGTTTTTGCTTTATCAAGGTAGAAGGAAAATGATGCATCATTGCTTGTACAATTTCTGCAGCCTTACAATTGCCTGGGGGGAACAGAGTTTGTTTTGCTGAAGAAACAAAATCTGAATTACTCAAGAGCTTGTCTGCTATGTCCCATAAGTTTCTTTGTACAAGAGTCTACAAAGTCTGAAACCACAGCCCTAGTAATGAGTTTTCAGCACAGTACAAACTATAATTGAGTCTTTCCTGACCTCATGGTCTTCTGTGAGACCACTGTGAATGAAACCTCATTATTTGCATAAATTAGTGTCTCTTTGCTTAAATTATTTGCAAAATTTACCTTGGCCAAAACAAATTTGTGATGGCATTTTTCCTTCTCATTTTGTCCTACCCTTCTCTTGTAGAAAATCTCATTTCTATTGATAGACTGGTTTATTGCTTTATAAAAATGTCTTTTTAGAAGGTGGAGTCTCTTCATATTTAGTCTATTTCATATTGACACAAGTAACATTTGCTGATGGACTATTTTTAGCTTTATTTGTACCCATTCCAAGAGATTTATGACCAGGCTTTCCAAGAACAGTAAAACATGGGTCAGGGCCATCTGACTTTTCATTAGTCTCTTTATGTGCCATTGCAATGACAAGGTTACAGACTCTGTTGGGATAAAAGGAAACCTCTTTTAACACTCACTTGCCTTCAAGTAGTGGCCTCATCCTCTGCGCCCTTTGGATCCTTTGGATTTGGAGTGGTTTCTGTGTTCCAGCGAAAATCTGGTGCCATCCACACTAATATGTTCACCACAGACACTGAATCCTCCTGGTGATCTGCTGCACTGTTGGAAACTCTGCCCCTCAGCAGATGGTTGTCCTGAATTTCCATCACCCATATGCCTTTCAATGCTGAATGAACACCTTCCAGGGTGTTTTTGAAAGCAGCTCAAGAACTGGAGTGGAAAAGATTCCTGAACCAGCCTCAGGAAAAAAATAAAATGGAAATGCATAATTATTCCTTATCCACATCTCTGTCTCTTGGCACAAAGGCTCTTTCCATATTAAGAATTTCTGTGTGAGTACCAGGTGAAGTTCTGATTGGTCTTGGATCAGTGAGATACTCATCTCAGAGATATGCTGTCAATGATAGCAGTTAGCCCCACCAGTGGCATAAATTACTTGAATACAGAAATGAATAAAGATTAGGTGGGTTCATCATCACACCACTAAAGTTCACCTTATTTTTTCCTGTTTAGGACTAATGTTACTTCATAAGCGATGGTTACTGCTACTTGATAGGCTCCATCAAGGAGCAGTAATCCAGGAATCCAGCAGGGAGCAGGAGAGGATCATTTTGCATCCACCAGCCCTTGGTGAAATCCTAATAACGCAGGTCAAAGGAAATTATTCATTTGTTATTAGGTTTGGAATGAAAGGTGCTATTCCAGAGGGGACTATTCACCTGTTAAAATTTTGTTGGAAAAAGGAAAAGAGGGAGGGAGCAGCTGGGGAATGAACAAGTGGATTTTTAGTGGATACAGGAAAAGATGTGGGAAGAGGCTGCTAGGTAAATTACATGTCATGAGTACCACCAGGAAAAGCCCCAACTGAACATTTTTCCAAGCTCTGACATTCCAGAGGGGTAACCCATGTTTAGCACATCCATTTCTATATTCCTTAGATGCCCAGTGCCTTGTTGGGAAGAGATAATATTTGGAAATGAACAAATCTGGGGATGTAATTCCTGATAGTAAAGCTCTGGGGGCCTGGGTTTTGATATTCTTCCAGCAACCAAACCCAACAGAGGGAATCCTGGAGGAGGTGGGAAACACTGTCACTCCGTTGATGGAATTAATGGGAAATGGAAAGCAGCAGAAGCAGTAAGAACAGACTCCAGCCAGGTAGGGCAGACACCAAATCCTTTGGAATTAGAACTGGGCAGGGGTGAGAAGAATTAATTGCTAAATTTCTACCCCATGGATTCCTGAGCTGGATCCTAGTAGGGAAACTCCATGAGAAGATCCAGACTGGGAACAGAACTGTTACCAGATGGGAACAGTAAGCCTTGTAATTGTCTGAAGGACAGCACAAGGATCAGCTGTCAAACGTGCAGATGTTATCAGACAATTACTCAGGAATGTTTAGTTCCCAAGGCAAGTCAATCTCCTGCCTTGTGAAGCTCAGAAATCTGGGAAGACCTCAAGTAATGTAGGGAATGGACTGGCAGATGAAACTGTTGGGGAACGGTAGAGGAAAACATCCTCATAGGGGGACTCGTTTTGCACAGGAATCGTGCAAAAATTGTCCAAAAAAACAGGAATTCAGCCAAACTCCAAGAAAAAGGTGAGCCTATATGGAATCCTTTATGGGAGACCACATCCAACTGTGACTCTTCCTGAGGAAAGCCATGGAATAGGTTATCCCAATTTCAGAGAATATGTAATTTCCTTAGGAAAAATACTTTGCACAACTTTATTGTTTTAGCCTAACCAGTAACCTGGGATATCTAAGTCCATCCTCCCCAGTGGAGAGACTGGGAGTATGTCTGGACATGGAGAATTTCTGGGAGAGGCCTGGAGAAGAAAGAAGGCTCCAGCTTTGCAGGTCTGTGTCATAACTCATTCTGTCAGCCACTCCTGTTCGATCCCAGTGGATTTGTCCTCTTGTATTTAACCTCAGCAGTGCTAATTGTTGGATATTAAGCAGCCTTTGGTGGTGTTTTTCCATAAAACCTCTCCATCCTGTCCTTCAATCCTGTTGTGCAGAGAAGAAAACCCCCAAATTTCATTTCTCCCCTTTCCTCTTCACTTTACTTCTCCCTTTCCTGCAGGTTTTGGGCTATCCAGTCTTGGATGTGGATTAGGCAGAGCACCTTGGAAGCTCAGCTCAGGGTGGGATTGGAGCAGTGTTGGAACCACCATGGATTCTCCCAAGGTTTGGTGTGAGGATCTGCATCTTGGGAGGGGCTAGGAATTTGTGCTGTTCTGGGTTTTGTTTTTTTTTTTTTTTTTACCCCTGTTGGGCCACCTCAGAGGAAAAGATGAAAACCAAACTAACTGAAGGGGATTCCCAAATTCCTTTCCAGACCTTCAGAGCAGGCCCAAATACACATGGAGCTGACAAAAGGGATATGAGGTGAATGGGAATAATTGAGCCTCAGGACTCTGCACTTCATTCTTTTAATGTGTTTGGAGGTGCAGGAAGTGCCAAATCCCAAAGGAATTCTGTGTCTGTAACATTAAGTGCAACCTCTTTAAAGCCAAGTCCTTGGAGCAGAGTTTTGCCCAGGGTAAATCCAGATGTGACGTGGAAAAGCCTCAGCAAGGCTTTCCAGCCTTGACTACACAGCTTTTGGAAAATCTTAGTAGTCAAACAATATCAAATTTGAATCAGATTTGTATCAAGTGTGGTGTTTACATCTGGGACCACTCAGTTCCCTGGGTGCGAAAGTTCTTCAAGTAGCAAAGCTGAGCCATTTTGAAGAATTCCAAATGTCGTGTCCCTAAGATTCTTAATACAATATTTAAATCACTAATATTTAATTGAGACAATATAAAGTGTATTTGTTAGAGTAGCAGAAATGTTTTTTCACCTGGAAGTGTATTGGGATAATCAATATTATTTATGTCAGAATTAATTGATCCTCCTTCTTTTCCCTTCTTTTCTTTCTAAATTGGGGAGAATATTTAGGATAAAGAATTGAAATGCACAAGGGAAGCTTCACATTCCCAAGGGAATGCTTTAGGGATGTACAGCTTCCGAACTGCACAAAGAAGTCAGGCTCCCAAAAGCTGGAAGAGACAGACAAAAAATTCCAAGAGTAATGTGGGAAGTGCTTTTTCACAGGTCTGAACACCGCTGAGGTTGGAATGAATTAAAAACATTCCTTGTCCCTCTCTTGTTCTCAGCCCAGGTCTAAGCTGGTGTTCCCCGAGTGGCTGCACGTCCCTGGATGTGGAGGGAGGAGGTCTCTGCTGGAGAGTGGGAGAAATGTCCCTGCTGAATGCTGGGTCCTTGGTGGGCAGAGAACTGATCTTGGCAAGATGGGTTTGTGAGTATTGAATCAACCCTACCTCCCTTTTAATGAGTTGTTTTAATTAGTCATCAGCAGGGACCAGTTTTAGCCAGCTTTAGTTAAATTTCTTTTTCACAGATCTCTTCTTGTTTTGATCATGAAACCACCAAAACCTTAAGTTTGCGAAATTAACCCTGAAAAGCTTCCATGAACAAATCCTAATGGAATTAGGGATTGGATATCTGGGATTTTATGGCCCTTCAAGGCCATGTTGGGTTTACCCACTAATTTTGGTTTCAAGGCAAACTCCAAGTTATTAATAATCAAAAGATGAATAATTTCTTATGAAACTCAGCTTTCCAAAACTTTATTTAGGATAAAAAGAAGATGGGAATGCCTTTGGCAGAAAAGCACCTATAAAGCAAAGCCAACTTAAGTGCCTGTAAGAAGATCATCATGTGTGTACATACATGTGTGTATATATATATATGCACACACACACATATATATATATATGCACACATATATAGATAGATATGAAGTAGATATTTCATCTATCAATATCTACTATCAATATCAATAATATCAATATCAATCTATCAGCCAGTGTTGCAGGTACACTGTCAAGATTGGATTTTGAAATATTTTTTTAACGATAAAGTATTCTATAATTATGCATGTGATTTTTAACATTTAATATACAAGAATATTAAGTCTCATGCTGGTTTTAGAGTATTGCATTGAAAGCCTTTGTGGTTTTTTATATATGAATGAAACAATCAAGTGCCTGAAAACATAAGGAAAGATGATCGGGGTGAAGGAAATAAAAAGGGCTCCATCCCGTTTTCTTTCCGTTCTCTCCGCTGTCGCAGCCCCCGGCTGAGCTGTGCGGTGCTGCCGCTGCCTGGTGACAGCGACCGGCACTGCCGCCCCCCGGCACAGCGCCCTGACCCTCCCCGCTGTCCCCTGCTAGGTGACACGGGACACCGGCGGCCTCCGTGGCTGCCGAGCATGGGAAGGGCAAGAGCCGGGACCGAGCGAGGCGATGGCTGTAAACAGAGTGGAGGGTGAAGGAGAGTTAGGAGTGCAAACAGCCACGGCCACGAGCGGGGCCACGCGATAAAAGGAGTGGCTGCTGTGCGAGGCGGTGACAGAGCAATGACAGCCGGGGCAGCGGTTGTGCCGGGCGGCAGAGGCGCGGACACGGGGCGGGCGCAGTCTGGATAGAGCTGCCCGTGTGCCACTCTCTACATGGCGGCGCGAAACGGGACCCGCACTTTGCCACTCTCAAGATGGCGAAAGTGGTAACAGAACACCACACATGGTCAGTAGGGGTTGAGCCACACTCAAAATGGCGGGACCATGACAGAGGCGTCCCCGTTTCTGCCTGCTGCCGCTCGCTCGGCTCCCGTCGGCCGTCGGCGCCTTTGACGCCACCATCCGTGTTCCCACACTGGGCAAGGCCGCGAAAAATCGCGCTGAAAGCGCTGGGTCGGCGACCGAGTCGAGGGGAGATTTCAGGCAGACAAAAGACAGACGCCTGTGTGAGGAGTGAGGGGCTTTAATTGTGCCACACCAAAGATGCCGGCTTAGTGGGAAATGACTTCCGCCAGCACCCACCATGGCGACGAAAGGCGGAAGTCATGTGATGCCACACTAAAGATGGCGGTATGGCACGCCGCTTAATGGCCTTCCAAAGATGGGGGCATCGTGTGCATGCGCCTTGGGTAAGGAAAAATGGCGGCCCAGATGGACCGGGGTGCCTGTGAGCAGAGATGAGCGAAGGAGAGGGAGAGAAAGGGATTGATCGGAGGGCTTGCTTAGACACACTGAAATGTTCTTGCTCTTTCTGAGGAAGACTTTCAGCCCTTGTTTCAGTGAAATCCCTTGGGTCTGGGAACAAGCAAGCAAACCAAAGCTGTGGGGTTTGGGCAGGGGCATTCCTGGGGGCTGTGAGGCAGCTCTGGAAGGGTGGAAGGAAGGAAATGCTGCTCGGGCTGGCACAGCAGCACCCAAAGGCTCCTATGGCAGCTCAGGGAAAGATGAGGTGTGAAGCCCTCCCTGTCCTGCCCGGTGGAAGCAACTGCCTCAGATGCCAGGGCAGGGAGAGACGAGGGAAGGGGAATTGAAAATCCAAGCAGGAAAAACCCACTGGAAATCTGTGGGGTTTTCATCAGGCGATGCTAAACTGCTGACACAGAATTCTGCAGGTTCCCAGGAAAAGTGAGTTTGGATGTTTCTGTTCTAAGATATGTCTGGGGCACAGGGGAACACATTTATGTGTTACCTTGGGAGACCAGAATATATGGTGTTCAAAGTTGAATTGGCTTCTTGTTTGAAGAGAGACAAAATGATTATGGTAGATTGTTGAAAATGATGAAAAAGTGAAATGAAAGGTTCTTTTTGACCCAACCTGAAAAGGTTTGTTTGGTTTGTTTTGTGTTGCCTGTCTTAGGGAAAGTTAGCAGATCTCACTTAACAATAAACAACTGGCAAATTAGCAATTCGCTTGGAATTTTTCTTTTCTTACATGTTACCCCATAAAGGAAATTTGCTGTTGAGGATGTGAAAGGCAGGGAAACAGGAACAACATCTATCCCAGGAGAAGAGAGATCCTCCTCTCCTGCGGGTTGTGCTTACACTGGCTGCTGTGTGGGGAGATGCCGCCTTGGGAAAAAGCACCTAATAGTTTCTGTTCCAAGATTCCATCCTGCTATTTATGGTTTGCCTGTGCTGAGAGAGGTGGAAATGTTCCCCTATGAGTGTTGTCTGCCAGTCACTAAAAACAGACTCCAATCTTCTCATGTAAAAGAAATTCTCCTTATTTTTCCCAACCTCGCCGAGAACATTGGAATTGGAGAAATGATCCTAATTCTTTCCCTGCTCTACACTGCATCTGTACCACTTGATGGTCCCACTAGGACATGGGGTGCATGAGAAAAATAAGTTATTTTGCTGATATAATTGGATTCTAGGTATTTTGCTGTGGATTTGAACTCTTTTTTAGCAAAGCTTGTAAATCTTTTAGATTAGAACAGAAAGCCATGGAAAAGCAGCCTGTCTTGAAGCATGTTTACCAGACTAGAGCTGGCTACAAAAATTGGATGGTCGAGTGCTTTGCTGGTTTGGACTTGGAGTTTTGAAAGATTTAAAGCTGAAAACTTCATGTTTCCTCCAGCAGAGGATTCATGTGGAGTTTGGGAAGAGTTGGATGGTACCTGGAGATGTGACAATTTCCAAAGTGTGAGCTTGTGTAAACAAGGAAGCAGATGGAGCCTCTGAACTCTGAACTAAAAGTACTTTGATTAAGGTTTTGTGCCACAGAATAACTAATGATGGAAAATGAGCGAGGAGGCTGTTGAAAGATCTATGTTTCCCTTGGAAAAAAAAAGCTGAGGCAAGGATGTGGCCTGTTTGGTTCTGGGTTTGGAAGTGAACTTCTCAAGATTTCTGAAGAAAGGAGAGGGGTTTTTCCTAATTTTTTAGAATTTTGTCTCATTAGGAAGAGTCGTCTGAACCTGGCACCCTGTGATATATTGTTTTATACCCTCTAATCAGTGGGTTCGCCTTTGCTTGTGTCTAAACCCAAGGGGGTGCTGCTGTCTCCTTCCTCACCTGAAATGTTTTCCAGCAGCCCTGGAAGCTCAGGCTGCTCTTCCCTGGCCCTGTGTTTCCAATAGGTGTGTTTGTTTCCCTAAGGTTTGTGTGTTTCCCTAAGATTTCCCTTAGGGCAGATTCCTCCTGTAGGCAACTTCTGTCTGTGCAACCCGTGGGGGTTTTGGGATGGATGGAGAGAGCCTCAAGGGAATCCAGAGAGGGCCAGGAAGAGCCAGGAAGTACTTCAGGGGCTGGGGCACTTTTGTTACCTAGACAGACTGGGAGAGCTGGGAATATTCAGCCTGGAGAAGGCTTTGGAGAGCCCTAAGAGCCCTTTCCAGTGTCTAAAGGGGTTCCAAGAGAGCTGGAATGGGACTTTGGGGAAGAGCCTGCAGTGACAGGACAAGGGGGAATTGCTTCCCACTGCCAGAGGGTGGGTTTAGATGGGATATTGGGAGAAAGTTGTTCCCTGTGAGGGTAGGGAGGCCCTGGCACAGGTTGCCCAGAGGAGCTGTGGCTGCCCCATCCCTGGCAGTGTCCAAGGCCAGGCTGGACAGAGCTTGGAGCAATCTGGGATAGTGGAAGGTGTCCCTGCTCATGGCAGAGGGTGAAACTGGATGATCTTTAAGATCCTTCCCATCCAGTCCATTCTGTGATTCCATAATTCCAACGTCTCTACACATATGGAGAGCCAAAGCACAGTGCAGCATCTTTGGCACCTGATCCTTAATGTCACTTTGGTGGGCTGATGTTGGGAAACAAGACCTGTGGATGGACTGATGAAGTCAGTCAATATTTTTGCCTCCTGTGGTGGAAAACACCAGGGATTCCTTTCCTTGCAGAGCTGCTGGGGCACTTTTGCAGTGCTTATGGGAGTAATGCCTTGGCTGATCTTTATCTTCTCTTGGTGTTTATTAATAATGGCAGGGAGTTATGTCCAGGATTCCCAGTGTCACTGTGTTTGTCCATGGGTTCATGAGGTTCCAAGGTGGGATTCAAAGCTCTGGGGGTGTGGATGCATTCCCTATTTCCATTGTCAAGATATCCTGATATTGGCTGAGGAGAGCTGGAAAGGCAGATGTGAAGTCAGTGTTACCAGGAAGGGGGCAAGCCAATGTGGAAAAAGGAGAGGGGCAGTGGTAGGTGAGTGATGGCCTGGCAGCTTTTGCTCAGGATGTTCTTCAGGGAAGCCTGTGTCCCTGGAGTTCATTGTAGGATCCTGCTGCCTTGGGTCAGGAGAGGCTGATTATTGCTGCCCTTTTCCAGCCTCATTTGCTTTCTCTATTTAACTGGAGTGACCAGATCCAACGGAATCCTGAGCCAACTGCTTGTTGCACACCACCACACCCCCCACAGCTCCATCTCTCTGGAAAAGGGGGACTGAGAGGGAAGAGAGGATCCCCAGGGACACAGGACTGAGCTCCTCTTGCAAGTGTCTGATGTCTGTTTCCCACCGAGCTGTGACAGGGATTTCTGTGGGGAGTTCCCAGCCGTTGTGGAATTTAGGGATGGAGGTGGGGGTGTTTACATCTTGGGGCCACTCAGCTCTAAGTGGGAATATGAGTTAACATTTCCCGAGGAATGTGTCTTTGAGGACAAGCCAGGGAGAAACAGGAGCATCAAGGCATCCAAGCATCCTCTCTGCCTGGGGAGCCTGGGGAGACGGCAGCTCTCTCCTCCTGTGGATCTGGTCCATGTCTCCCCCAGGGAATCCCAGAGGTTTCTCTCTTTGGGTGTCAGGTGTCCTCTGAGGAAATCCATGGTGTCTTTAGAAGGCAGTGGGCTGAGGACAGACCAGGCCAGCTCGGGGCTGCCACAGCTGCTGATGATCTGGGTCACACACAAACCACACAAAGAAGAGAGAACATGCAGGAAACGTTCAAAATGTCAAACCAGGGATACACAGAGAAGCAGGGATCAAAGAAAAAGCTGATCCTTGGATCAGCTCTGTCACCTCAGAAACATCAGCCTAAGTCTTTGAAGGACACTGGACAGTTCAGGGGCATGTGAGAATTTTTTGGATTGGAGTCAAAGCAAGATCTAATCTACAAATGAATTGATGTTAGGGGCCTTACAAGCTGGCACTTTAGAAAATGGAAATATTTTGCTATTCCTGTGTGCTTCCTGGCTCCTTTTCCAAGCTGGGATTTGTGCTTCCTATTTTCAGTGCAAATACTGTTCTGTGTTTTCCTGAAGGTGAGACCAGGCAGATTCCCAGTGGGAACCCCAGCTGGTCGCCCCTTTTGTTCACAGTAATGCATTATTGATTGGGTGGAAAGATTCATGTATGCTGGGGTTTCTGTATTTACTTCAAGCTGCAAATTGGATCAGAGGCCAGGAACAACTAGCATCACTTCTGGAAGTTCCTGAGAGAGCTGTGGACGGACATGAGCAGTTTTCTAACCCTTCTGCACAATCTGCCTGCTTGTAAGTGTGAACTAGAAATAAAAAGTGAGTTCCCAATGAGACCTGTGAATGAGATTCCCCAGTTTCAGTGGTCCAGATAGGAAATGCACCAACTCCAAAGTATGGGGATTCTGGATGTGCTTCCTCAATTTGGCCTGTAAAGAGAAAGGAGACACGGTTTAACCCTGACCTGAGTGTGCCTTCTCTTTTCTGCCACTTGGGGGGAGTGTGGCTGGCTGATGAGAAGAGTGAGTGATGTAGGGCATAGGAATCATTCGTTTTTATTGTGTGCCCGTTTCTAATTCCTGATGAATTTCAGGAGGGGTGGAATCCCCTCTCTGTTACATCGGTGTCTTTGAAGGTGATTTGGACACAGAAAACCTGGCCTTATTTTGAAAGTCCTGCTGAGGAAAGGTCAGGATTATTGTTGCTTCTGTCTCTTGAGGGGTTGAGAATCCCACTAGTTCCATGAATGAAAACAACAGGATTGGTGTTTTGAGGGTCCCTTGGCAAACTGCTGACAAGGAAAAGTCCCTACCAAGGTCTTGTCTGTGGCACTTGCAGCTGCCCTGGCCACTGAAATGCTCCAAATCCAGTGGTATTTGAGGTGAACTGAGGCAGAATGGAGGAGCAAACACTTGGGATTGATTTACTGCAAGAACTGGGTTTCAGTAGCAGCAATCAGTGGAGCGGTGGTGAGAAACCTTTCCAGTTTGTGCTTCCATTCCGCTCCTTCTCCTGCCCTGGGCTCCTGGCACTACTGCCATGGGAGACAGGCTCCCCACTCCCACTGAAATGCAAAGCATTGGAAATGCCAGAGATGAAACATTAGTGTGGAGTGGGAAGTGGGAGACAACTGCTGGCAGCAGGGTGACCCAGTGAACGGGCACTTCCCAGGACTCGGCACCACGGAGTCCCAGCTCTGCTCCATGCTCAACCCTGGGCTCTTGCCAGATCAGCTGCTCCTTCTGATCCTGAACAGGCACAAGTTATCCCTGTTTGCTTCTCAAGGAAAAGGCTGATCCTAGTGTCCTGCGTTTAGGGTTGTTCACAATTTCTGGAGTCTCCTTACTAATGAGTGCCCAGGGAGGAGCTTGTTGGGTATGTTCACAACTTTGGTCACAACTGACAGAATTCCTGCTGGCTCCTTCCCTTCCTGTTCTCTCGTGTCTCACTGAGCAGAGCTGGTAGCACTGAGAACATCCTTGTGCTCTTGCTTTTCATCCCCTGCACAATCCAACTGCTCAAGAGAAATATAGATTGGATATTAGGAAGAAGTTTTTCACTGAGA
>VZSR01002340.1:9186284-9218432 GCA_013398615.1 Brachypodius melanocephalos
AGATTTAGTCATGCTGGATCTGGAACACAAGAATCTATAATGTTGAGTTATTCTTGCACAGAACACGTGGTTGCAGGGACATAATCCCATTTTTCTTGCCCAGGTTCCATGATTAAGACAGTATTGTCTTTCCCTGGAGCTATGACTTGAGCTGGTTTGGGAAGACCATTTGGCTCCTTTATTGAGACTGGTGGATCCAAACTCCTTATCTCCACCGACAGGAGTAACTTGAGGTGGACCTCCTCTGTTCACAATTGTTTTTAAAACTGGCACTATCAATAACTGTGCCACCCTGCCATGGGGTTGAATAATCACATCTTGTTTGCTATTGTTCTGTGTGGAAAAGTTTAAAAGGAGTGTAAACTAGTCTCTGACACAGAGTAGATAATGCACTCAGAGAAGGGTGTTTGTTGCTGAGGAGTGTCCTCTACCCATGAATGTTGTAGAAAGTGAATTTCCTATAAGTACTGTACCAGGATTAAGGATGCTCTGACATCTCCCTGTGGCACTGGGTTCTCCTCTTCCCTCCTGTGGTGATTAGAGATCAGAGTTAAGAAGTTCCTCTTCTGTTCCTGAGGATGCCATCAGGTTTTTTTCTTTCTTGTCCCAGGGGAGTTTCGTGTGTCAAAGCATACTTGGACACTGTGATTCAGTTCTTAATCTGAGGTCTGCCCTTCTGAAAAGGGCTTTCTTCTTTTCCCCTGAGCCCGTTCCCAACCAGCTGTAATGTAGCACATCCTACAGGGAAAATGGGTGGGGAGATACATAGGGCAGAGTCAATTCAAGGATCTGCAGCAAGTCATTAAAGATGTTTTAAAAGTTGGAAGTGACGAGTGAAGAAGGGAATTGTTTGAGCCAGTGCTTTCCTTAGGAAAGGATGTACTGGAATAAAAAAAAATAATCCTGGTCAATGTGGTACCTACCCACAGGGAGGTCACAATTCTGTTCCTGGCAGAAGGAAACCTGCTGACAGCTAAGTGGTTCAATACTTTGTTGTTTTGCAGCAAGATGGAAGGGCTGGACTTGGAGCACTGGTGTCTTCAGGTGGGTTTACCCAGAAGCTGTGTGTAAGAGGACAGTAGAAGAAATTCATCAAGGCCCAACAACAATAAAGATCCTTCTATGTTGCCCCCCTTTATCAAGAGCAAAATCAAAGCATTGGCCTTTTCTGAATGATTTTTGCCTGACTCACTGCCCATCTATCATATACAAGACATTGATAGTTATAATATTTCCTGCAGCTTCCTGGAGCCATCAAACAGCCAATATCTGCAGAATGTTATTCCCTGATAACACATTCAGAGAGAAATAAACTGCAGGATACTCTTGTCCAAGCAAGCAGTAGCTTTCCTTCACCTGAGAGAGCTTTGAGGTGCTTCTTGGAGCCATTTTGCTTGTCCTGGCTGCAGGTAAGGCCACAAAAAATGTAATTGACTCTCAAGATGCATTTTGGCACCTTTTATATAGACTTGTTTAAAATTAAACATTGGGAGGGTTCTGGGAGGTTGTTTTCCAAACAAAAGCTTTTCTTCAAAATAAACAAACAAACCCAAAATTACTTTTCCAAAATGCTGAAATACAATATTTACAGGCTGACTTTTCTTTTCTTTTCTGTCTTCTTTCTTAATCCATTATTTCTTCCCAGTTATGGTCTGAGCTTACCATTCCACAAGCTTTATGTTTTCAGTTAATTATGTTTCTCAGTTAATCCATCCCCAAAGCCATTTCTGGGGGTCCCTTGTCAAAACTTGTAGCTCTTAAGTGAGCAGAGTACACCAAAAGATACGTACTCCAGGGCCAACGAAGAAGACATTGTCAGAGCCAGTAGATGGCAGTAAAAGACAGGGAATAAGGAAAAAATCAAACCTGTAACTGGGAAAGAGCAGGTGCGTTCTCCTTTCACTGCAGAGACTCCCCCAAGCTGGTGCCATGCACAAAGGAATGGTTTCTTGGAGATTTTTTGTCTTGTCTCGTGTCTTTTCCTCGGGGTGCTTTGGGCACACAGGAAGCACCAGCATAGCTGCCCAGAAAATTCCTATTTTTATGATTTAACCCCACAAAGAAGATTCCCTAAAGAGAAGTTGCAAGCACAGCACCCAGTCCCCAGGCAGGATCACACACGAGCTGCTGGAGGTCAACTCCTCCTCAGCAGTAACTCTTGGGGGTGATCCAGAAGCTGCACAACAGCTGATGGAGAAAGGGAAGAGTGGAATGTGCACAGCCAGCTAAGGAACTAAGAACCTACTCATTCCCAGTAAGGTCTGGGCAGCATTTGCATTAATAAATTGAATTTTACAGAGAAAATCATCCTGAGAGCTTGAGCCAGTGTGGTGGTTGAAGCTCAAATCGTGCACTTTGATATAAAGCCAAACCTTGGGGAGCAGAACTTTCTGGTTTGTTCTCCTCACCTTTCACCTCATAAATGCCCTCTGATTATCACATGTAGTATCATGCTTCAGCTATGGCATGAATCATAGTTTTATAAAGTTTAAGGAAAATGAACACAATTATTATATAATAAATAGAGACTCAATATTGGTACTGCAATTAAAATACATTAAAAGTCTAAATATATAGCCTGTTGGTCCTTTTCCTCTCCTTTTCACAACCGTCACCACTTAAAAGCCTCAGAAAAATTTGGATGGGAGGGACAAGAAATCCCACTCTCTGCTTAGAGCAGGGCTAACTTCAAACTTTGATAAAATCACTCAGATTTTCTTTTAGGGCTGAGAAATCTGATGAAACCCTGTAACTAGAGCAACCAAAAAGCTGTTGAATGACAAGGAAACACTCAGCATGGCAGCTCTTTAAACCATTCACTGACAACCATCACTCACACAGTTCTGTGCCCATCACAGGCTCAGTAAAAATCTAATACCTACTGTCCACATGATGTCTGACCTGCTTGTTTAAAACATAAATTGCAGTGTGTAAAGCAGGAATGCACTGGGCTACCCAGATAGGTATTTAATACCAGCAGTGTCGTGTCTCCTGTCACCAGGTTCTGTTTGCTCTGTGCTGGGGAGGTGGCTTTGTTTTCCAGGTGTTCTGACATTGGGGGATCAGCAGGGCTCTGGAGGAGTGTTAGAAGTGAATACCAGGCTAAGGTGTGGATTACAGGGGATCCTTGGGCTGAGCTACGAGGTTTGTGTTTGAATTGGATCTGCCTGAGGTTAACTGACAGTGCTGGAACAAGGGCTGTGGCTGAATGGCAAATCCTATCCTTAAGGTTGTGTAAGTGCCTGGACAGCTGCAGGGAAATATCAAAACCATCGAGTTTTGGTCTCCATTTATGTACATTTATGTTTGTGTCATGTACAAGCAGAGCCATTCAAGCCTTCTCTGCAAAGTCGGTTTTGTGGTCCCACCATAAGTTACAAGGGCCTTATTGACTCATTCCTGACCTGGGGAGTGGAATGAGGAGGGCAAGGAGAAGAGATGGAATGGAAAGGTGGAAGAGAGAGCTCAGCAGGGCTGTGCTTCCCTATCTTGCTGTCCCTGAGGAGGATGGCATCTGCTTCCCACTGGCACAATCCTCTAGGAAGCGGCTCCTAAGCCCTCCCTCAAGTACAGAGCATGGAACCTGCACTTCCCAAGCTGCAGCAGGGGCAGGGGCCTTGGCTGTTGCTGCTCAAGTGCACACAGGAAATGTCTTGTTAGCATCTGAATATTGTGAATGCTTCATTTTCTTATGTGCTTTAGTGAATAATAACAATTTTAAAAACCCACATTTCCTTATGAGCACTTGAGTGTTTGTCTGCTCTAAAGGATGTGGCTGGTGAGGTGGAAAGGAAAAGGAAAAAACATACCAAACCCAGCTAAAAATAAAGCACTCTCACTCAGTGGAAAGCATTTTGAGAATTGTACCGGTGTGCTCTGGTCCTGTGAAACCTCATCTCAGAGTCCAAAAAGCTCAGCTCCAGTTGAAGCAGAGTTGGAGCAGTGCCTGCTCTCAGGGAGGGTGGGTGACAGTGCCACAGATCACTCATAGCACTGTGCAGGACAGGACTATAACCTGCTCTCCAAGATTACTCTGAGGCAAATCATCTCTCAAGGCTTTTCCTACTACATGCAAGAGATAAACAACCAAAAATTATGAACTCTATCACAAAGCTTACAAGCTCACCTCATCATTCAGAAATCATCACTATCACTAAGTTAGGCAAGTAATTTTTTAACATGTCACAGGAGAGGGGATGGTTGGTACCAAATCCAATCAGCAGAATAATTTCATTCAGCAGTTTAGATACCACATAACCATTTAAGCTTGCAGTATATAACTAAAAATGTATCCTGACTAAAATTTTAAAATAATAGACAATCCATATCAAAAACTGAATGGAATCTGTAACTGAGGCAAGATAATTGGAGTTCTTCAAAGTGTCATTTGGGGAACTTACCATCAGCTTAAATGCACATGGTATATTGTATTTACTTAGATGTGTCTTACCTTTAAAGATGTTTAACAAGTCAAAAGAAATATTCTCTAAAGTTGGTGATGTGAGCCATATTGTCTGTAACATGAATAATACAGAATTAATCAATTCATGGGAGAGTTTTGAGACCAAAGCTGCTGATGTTTCTGACTGTCCTTCCTCTCTGTCTTTGCAGGTCAGCAAGGCTTCCCTGTTGTGTTATGCTCTGTGTCTGAGCTGGTTGTGTCCCACTGACCCCTGAGAGTGGCAGCACACAATGTGCTGATGTAGCTGTGTTGATATCAGCACTAAATTCCTACCTGGCATATGCTGTGAGTACAAGGATCTGCTTGAGCAGATACCAATCCACCTTAGAGAGTCTTGCATGGGGGTGAGTTCAGTGCAGGGGAACTGTCTGAGGCACTCCATCCTCAGGCTTTCCACCCTCACCAGGTGTGGGTGGTACTTTCTAATTCTCTTCTGATACCAAGACAGAAAAAGCATCACAATGGCCTTACAGAACCACCTGGTCTCATAGACACAGTGCCAGTGAATTTCAGGAGCTCACAAAACATCCCCTCTGTGACAGGCCCTTTCTTTGATACACCTTCTACCCCACTGCAAGCACAAGTTTTGGGTTCCCCTCCCCTCCACAGACTGGGTCATCCAGCTGTCCAAATAATCAATTCCAAAGCTTTGCCCCCCAGCCTCCATTCTGCACCACCTTCCATGCCTTAATGCAGCAGACTCCTGGTCTCCTCTAGCAGTTCAGAAGCCCCAGTTCTTACCAGTCTCTGGGGAAGTCGTTTGGGGTGGTGACACTGTCACTGCCTGAGGCAGCCAGAGGAGCACAGTCCCCAGCACTGGGACAGGGATCTCTGCTGGAGCATGTGCCGAGTGCTGTCTCCACACTGGGCACTCAGAGTGGCAACCCAGAGGTGTGCCCTGACCCTGCAGCTCCTGGCTTATCCACAGGAGTCAGGCACTAGTTATCCTGGCAAGGATTTAAAAAAATTAACAAAAACCAAAACCAAGACCAACCAAACAACCCAACAAAAGAAAAAAGAGAATGGTACAATCTTGCCATTTAACTGGGATTTTTAACATCAGAAAAACAAGGTGCTGCCACTGCAGCATCCTGAGACCCCAAAAATGCATCTCTGGGAGTCACAGGAAGGTAACACCACAGCGGGGCTGGTTCCTCTGTCTTTGCTGACCTTCTGTCTTAGGAAGTGGTACCTCTGTCCCAAGCTGGGATGCCAAAATGCTGCTGCTGTTCAAAGGCACGTTGTGCAGGCAGCCCACAGGTCTCCATCTAGGGGGGAATGAACCTGTGGCAGTGCTCAGAAATACACAGCACCTCTGTCCTAAGGCCACACTTTGCAATTCACTCTATGGCTGTGCATGCTGCAGAGATTCCTGCTGCAGACTGCAAGCTCAGCTGATTGCCAGGAGATGAGTTCTGGACAAGACGGAAAAAGAGCATTTCTGTCTGTGAACTGGAAGGAGGGCAGCAGGTCCTGCAATCACAGAGCAGCCTCTAGGTTGTGGAAGACAGGTAATATAGAGAATGGAGAACATGAAGGAAGGGATGAGCTGGTCCATCTCCAGCAAGGAGAAGGCAGTTCTTATAATTCATTGGCTGCTCTGAACATTGAGTAAATACAAAAAAAAGCCCAAAGTAAACCCAAACAACCAAAACACCTGAACCAGACAACTTACCTTCAAGGGTGGCTGTGGATTAGAAACTCAGTGTTCTGTACTTTGGTGAGCAATGCAGGTCCTTACTCAGACCCAGCAGCAGACCAGCACTGTGAGCAACACTGACTCCCCATGCCTGATACTGTTTATGTCCTAAACTCTCAGCAGTTTCGTCTTGACAAAATCTACCCAAACCTTTACCAGACTCTTTACATGGTACCACTATCCATGGTATGTTGTGCTGTAATTTTCTTAGCCATGAGAATGAACACCAATTTGTTGAAGAAATTTTGGAAATATCCCCCATATCCTATTCTCCTCTTAATGGTAATTGCCTAGGCCCAGGACAGAAGCAAAGTGGTCTAAATAATGGAAGCCATCAGAATAAACCGTGAAAAGTGATGAATTTTTCCAGGGAACAGAGATGGGTGTCTCATTCTTCAGCAAGTTTGTGATTTGGGTGGAGTGCAGAAAGAGGGAAGGCACAGTGAGAGAACAGCAGCAGTGGCCCATTGTACCTCAGTGTGGCAATATCACATCTTGCTGGTGGTTTCCAAGAATGGCCAGAACACGTATTCCCAGAGCACAGGGAACCCTTAAGAATTGTTTCCATACCAACTGGTCTGACAAACAGATATGTGGAAAACACTGTTATATGTATATGTTCAGAAACAAACACCTGGGAAGTGCAGCCTGCCCTGCATTAGGAGCCCTCTAATCACGTGCAAATGAGGGCAATTCACTGCCAGAGTGTGATGTTGGGGGTTGCTGGTTTGCAAATCAAAAACAAAGGTCTCTTAATTCGCCCTAACCCAGAACAGAGTTCCAATCTGATATGAAGAGAAGACGATTTCATGGTGAGGACTATCAGATACTGGAGCGGTTTGCCCACAGGGAAATTCTCCTGGGAGGTTGTCAGCAACACTCAGCAACCTATTCCAAGTTCAGTGTTGAGCCAGAGATGGGACTGGAGACATCTGGAGGCCCTTCCTCCCTGACTGATGCTGTGCTAATCCCCCCTTTTCTGCACAGCCATTCTGAAAATGGAGGGGTTCTTCCTGTATTCTTTGGTGGATACACATTTTTTGAGCACAAGGACTGCTCCATGAGCTGATGAAGCACAAGCAAAGGAACTTTTTCCTACTCTCACCTATCCAACTGCCACAGCAAGTCTTGGGCTCCTGCAGCTGGCCAGACAGCCCTGCCAGGGCTTATAAACACAAGGGAGAACCTTTTGGGACTATCTCCTGAGAACAGCCTGTTCTTTGGCTGATTTGATAACCAGAAATTGGCACTTGATTCTGCCTGGAGTTGTGTGGTATTACAGCTTCAGTGGACACCTACTTTTTCAAAGCTTCAAAACATTTGCTGATACTCAAAGCTTTTAGTTCTGTAAAATTCTAACAGTTCTGTTTTCCAGCTATTACCAAGCCTCCCTCCTTGTTTTGGTTTCTCATGGTGCTGCTGAGAAATGGTAGAATCTATATTCTACAGTCCCAGGTGATGCCAGCTACATCTTCACTGCTTTCCAGTGCCAAAGCATCCCTTAGGTAAGTACAAATTCTGCCTGATGTCCTTTGGAAAGCTTGCTCACACTAAGCAAAGCCTGTCTCTGCTCACAGCTGTGTTGTAAACGTGTTGCCTCATGACAGCTGCAGTTCATCACGTTTCAGGCCAGCCCTCTGTAAATGGTAACCTCAAAGGCACAGCATGGCGACAGCATGGTCTCACTGCGGTATAAATGATTCATAAAGAAAAAGCCTTCACTGGAAGAGAAGGATCAAGCATTCAAATGGCTCTCCCAGCACATGGAAATTAAGTTTAGGATCTACATCAAATGCCAGTTGATGAAACCAGTTCAGCTTTTTTATTTAGCACTAATGCAGTGTTTGAAGCATAACCACTTCAAACAGGTGGGGTTTCATGGAGTTCTCCACTCTTGGAAGTGTCTACATCCTAACATCATTGCCCAGTGCAAAGCCAACCTCTTGCTATATCCTGGGATTTACAAGCAGCAATACTCAGTGCGAGGATGCTGTTTGCACCAGCAATGCAGGGGACTTGCAAAGCTCCAGCTGCATGTAGCACCCCACTGCAAAACCCATCTGCATTTGCCACATAATGTTTTATCTCTGCCAGGGCAGTCAGATTTCAGTGTTTTCTGCATATGATTCTAGAAGTGTCTATCACCACAGTGCTTCACAATTGATCTTTTACCTTGCAGGCTTGGAGATTTCATGTGTCAAGATGATCTAGCCGAGGTATCAAGTGACTTGGATGTTCAAAGAGTTCTTGTTATGCCCCTCACAAAAAGAGAAGTAAACTGCTATGAAATAAATGAACATTTAATCAGTTACTGACTACAGTAATAAGTGGGAGGATACCTGTGTGTCCCCCAGAGGGATTCCTTTTTGGACTTGTAGATTTATTAAAAGGTTAAGTGGAAGGGTGGCAGTTGATTATTTATTATTTAATAAGTTTCTTATGATCACAGAAATGTAAGACAGCTGCAGAAGTACCTTACAGAGTTCTGACTGGTCTCCTTGCCCACCAGGACCCCCAGGCCTTTCTCCTCAGAGCTGCTCTCCAGCAGGTGACCCCCAGCCTGTCCCAGGGTCTGGAGTTATTCTTCTCCACGTGCAGGACCCTGCATTTGCCTTTTCTGGATTTCAGACAGCTCCTCTGCCCATCTCTCCACCCTGCTGAGGTCCTTGGGAAGGGCTGTGCAGCCCTCAGGGGGATTGGCTGCTCCTCCCAGCTCTGTCACCACTGACCCCTTCACCCAAGGCACTGATGGATATATGGAACAATTAATACCGGGGGACACCACTGGTGACAGGCCCCCAGCCAGACCCTGTGCCAGTGACTATGAACCTCTGGGATCTGCTGTTCAGCAGGTGTTGATGGGGGAGATGAGATAAAACCTTCAGCCAGCTGTCACAGCCAGCACCACATTAATCACTGCCAGTCAAGAAGAAAACTCAAAGGCAGAAAATAATCAGATCCTATATTTAAAAAGAAATAAAAAGCTTAGCTGCTCACCCACGCTACCTGAGACTTGACAACACCACAGAAAGCAGCATCACAGTAGACTCTGCATACCCATAAAAGAGAGTTTCCTCTTCTTCCATGAAGATTTTGCTGGAATGTTTTGCCAAGAATTCCTGTGCATGGCACCTCCCTTTTGTGTTAATGGCACCATGCCACCCATGTCACATTCCTGTTTGTGGCTCTTTTACACAGTGCAGGTTCTGTCACCATGAATAGCAATGAAATGCACAGATTATTTGTCTCATAAGACTATTTTGACATACATTGAAGTAGTAAAAGGTGCATTCTGTGTATTTAAGAGATTAACAGATTTTATTGTTTTCTAAAATATTTTACAATACAGAGACCCAAACCAGTAATTCCTGACAATTTTAGCAACTGTCCTGTGGATGAACAAATATGTTGGTACGTTTTTGCTGACAGACATATACATACATCCACTTTCTAAGCTTGCACATTTGGATTCACTGAAAATGATGACTAAATATACCTATAAGCTCAAAAAGCAAACGATAAAGTCCAAGATTACTAACAGTGTTTAGTAGTTACCTTGAAAAAGATCTGTTAAATTCATTACAGTGTAGCTTCCTAACATGGCATATCTACTTACCTGATACTTAGTTTTAACACAGATCTGCTGTAGTTTTACAACCCAGTTTTCAATGTCACAAATGTATATTTGACACGATTACAGCTGGCCAAGTTGTAACTGCAAACAAATGTAGATTTTACAGTGTTCTGCTACAATAATCCATGTTTGGACTAAAGCTAGTTTATATTTTGACTCATAAATTTATCCACAAAATACTGATTTTGAGTATATTAGTGTATTTACTGTACTTCTGAAAAATCTCATCACAGAATACTTTGTCTATGGTACAGTAATGAATATGGCAGGAAAGCAGATTTAAATATACCTATAATTTAAACTCTTAAAACAGTCTAAACCTTATTGACACCAAAAGGCTTGATAACTAATAACCATGCTCTTCATATTTTGGAATATCAAATTATATGTACATATACACAACATAGATAGGCTCTTAATAAAAGCATTTAGTCTATTTTACAGTCTCCTCTGTTCAAGATAATCAGCCTTCACAGATTTAACATTTCAAATCACCCAAAAATCATTAGCAGTTAAAAGGAGATTTTTTTTTCCTACAAACATGTGCTGGAAATAGCCACTCTTCTGGGGCTTATGCATTATTTATATTTCTTTTGAATGCCACTTAAGATCTAGATGGAAAACTCTTAGTTCAAGTGTCAACCCACGTAAAGAACATTTGTAATAGAATCCCAACCCATGACACCTGCAGATATTTCTGCTACAAATAACCTTCTGTAACAGATATTTATTAAATACAGTATTTTGTTTTACAACTCCATTTACAACTTCAAGCCGTGCTGACAACACAAAGATTACTACAACATGGAAAGAGCTTTCATTCAGTCAAGTGGTGACTAAATCTATGTCATAATTTAAGTATTAATTGATAAAGCATACAAAAAGGTGCTTAACTACATAGCATTTAAATAAAAAAATACTGCATCTTTCAGACATTGATAAGAACAAATAAAAAATTAACTATAATAATCCTTATAATTCAAGTTGCAAGTTACTGAAGGTCACTTAAAATAACTGATTAAACAAAAGTGAGCGTAAGCCACATACCTGGGGTAGGATGAGGCATAAGCATAGAAAATGCAAAAATGTTTAGGATCCACAATAACAGACCATGTGGAAAGAAAAAGTTTAAAAAATATTTTTCCTATCATACTATTTTTTCAGCCTAACTCCTTTCCTTTGCATTGTGTACAAATTGTGAAAACAATGTCAAGCTTTTGTCTTTCATTCAGCCTTATTTCGGTATCAAGCTCTCACCTTTTCATTAAAATATATACACTCTATACATCCATTCAGTTTCCTCTCACTTCACCTAAATACACTGTACAGGCCTACAGAGCTCTTGTGACACTTCTGTGTTTATTTTGTCCTTTGTCACTGGATTGGTTCCACATAGTTTGCGGGGTATAGACCAACTTGTCCATTGTCCAGGCGTCCTTTGCACCAGCCCTGCTCATCCTCATTCTCCATTTTGGTTAACTCATCCCCTGAAGAAAACAAGGAACATTTTCCCCAATTTAGTGCAAGTCAAATAAATGTTTCATTAGGCTTTATTGTCTTAAGATTTTATGGGAACCATGGAAGAAAATGCTACAAAGATTAAATAACCCAGAATTTGCTTGCTAACATCCAGACTGTCCATTCAGACACTTATGAACTATAAGGTAACTTCATTTTGACTACAATACATTTCATATCCTCAGTGCATTTCATATACTTTGACTTTTGAGAGCCTCCAGACTCCAAGATGCTTCACAGGAGCAAAGGAAGCTCCACCTCAGCCAGGCAAAAAAGGCCACATTGAGTAACAATTATTTCCTCCCACACAGTTTATTTGTGTCAAATGGTTTCCCTGGATAAAACTGATTTGTGTTTTATCTTAGCAACAGGAAATAGATGATGAAGATATTAATCACTTATTAACAGTCCCAAAGAGTAGAGAGTCTTGGTGTCATTTAGGAGAACATAAACTAGCCTAAGGACTATAAATTCTTTGGTAGAAATGGACAAGCTTCATATTAAATCTTCTCAAGACACCTATCTTCATAGCTTTTCTCTTAGGTAAAAAGGTTAAAGCTTCATCTCTTCTAGTTTTTAAGTTTATCAGAAAACTAATAAATAGCCATTATGAACAAATGTTTGTCACTTCAGACTCTACTTGGTTTATGGACACATGTTACAATTTTTCCACTTTCTGTAGTGCTGCAGAATCAGAGTGTACGATTTCAAACCTTCCATAAGTGTGTGTTAATAAAGAGTGGAAACAAAGACTACCAAAAATTCACATTTCAATGACAGTATGCCCTAACAAATGCATTTGTATCAAAACTTGGGCTTGGAAACTCGGTGATCCTGGAGGTGTAAGAAAATATTTTTAAGTGACACTTTTAAGTGTCATCTGTGGAGCAGTTACAATGAAACCACTGTGACTATAAAACCAGTACACAAAATAACATATTCTGACAACATTGCAAGGACAACATTTACTGTCACTATTCTCAGCTCAGGGCCACAGGAAGGCAGGACAGACATATTGTAAATAATTATGTCTCATCCTCCTACATGCTTATAAAACCTCTCGTAAGATAGCTATAAAATTATTCTTGCTCTTTGGAAGCCTCCCACAGCTGTTTGCCAAGAGAAAACAAACAAACAAGCAAACAAAAACTCAACCCAAAAGCACCAGATGTAAAGGTACTCCACTAAAAAAATGAGCTTCATGTATTAAAGTACATTTAATGGACACTGTGCAGAGCATATATTCTGTAACATGTGTTTAGAAGCATTCTGTAGGTAAATTGTTTGAATACCCAAGGAAATCCCATCTGAGAATATCCATGTACATTTGAACAAATCCTTAAAATGTATTAATCCCCTGTTGACAGCTGCTTAGGAGCCTCAGAATATCTACAGAGGAACACAGGATTGAGTACATTTTAAATTGGCTCCCACTTGACCTAGTGAATTCTTTTCCTTAGTTTTCTGTATGTTCAGTGTAAAGCTAGCCACACTAACACTTCTTCTAAAAACTAAGTAGCCATCCTATTAATTCAGCATCTCTAATTGGATTCACGGTCTAGCACATCATCCCTTTCCTATCAATGCCATAATTTGGTGTTGTAACATTCTTTAATGCTCTTCCTTCAAAGTACTGAACTCTTTTCAAGTGAAGTCTGCATGTATCTCACAGTTTCATACCACCTCCTCTATTTCTACAGCCCTCACACATTGAGAGCCACTTGGTTCAAGGGTTTAATGCAAGTGGCACAGAACACCCAACTTTCTATTTAACCATTACATCTGTGTATATAAATATTGCATAGTTTTGCCAAGGAAAGACTCATTACTGTAAACCCTTGCTGCTTCACAGGTACCACAGATATATTTCAAGAGGATTAGCATGCTTCCATCTCCTGCTGAGAAAAAATGAGGAGTTAAAATCTCTAGAATGAAAAGTAATTTTTGGCTTGTGTGCATTCCACAGAAAATACCAGATGTTCTGTTACTGCTGTACTTCTATCAGGGCACAATTCAGCAAAGTTCATGGACAAATAACCCATTCCTCCACTCTGCAAGCCTACAATACTTGTCTACAAAGAAGAAAAGTCAGATGTTCAGTGGTTTCACTAATAAAAAAGGAAGGAGGCGAGTCAAAAGCAGAGCACTACCACCTGAGCTTGGGGGGGTGTTTTGGTTCCGAAAGCACAAATTGCATCTAGAATATGACCTGGGGACACACTGTTCTGAGCACCACCCTTCTCCATCAGCAGAACAGACATCCTGCAGTTCCCTGATTAGCTACAACATGGACTGGTTTCCTAACTTTCAGCCCTAACATCCACCCAAGGACCACAGCAGGGGGTATGGAAATAGCAAACTGCTTACTAACCCCAGCTGAAAAGGAGGCAGAACCAAAAGCTTCCTGGAGTTTCTTTTCAACACTTCAATCCTATTTTTCTATGACAATAATCTAGTTATTACAGGAGATGGGAATAAATGACATGCAAATGGGAAAAGAGACAAACTCAGAGTGTCTATCTCTCTCATTTGCACAAAGTTCTGTTTGCTTTTGCTAAACTACTCCTGCAATCTTGTTCTGGAATTCCTGGTTGGAAAATGTCTTCCAATGGGCAAGATAGTTGAACAATCTGCTTGAAAGTCAAGAAGAGGGGTTAGATTTCAGCTGGAGGCAGCAGCACCTGTGGTGTGCAGCCATCACACCCTGATGTCACCTTCCTGTGTGTGGAAACTGTGTGATGGGTCTCCCCTATCAGTTGCATCTATTTTGTTCTCTCAGCTCCTGTAACAGTGAGGGAAAAAGAGTTTAGGGCTCAAGGGAGATACAATATCTTTAGAAGGAAGAGGTGTACTAAGTGTACTCTTACGTAACACAGGGCTAAAAAAACCCCAGGTAAAGACAATTCCTGTGCTTAACATACACAGAAGAGGGGTGAAAAGAGACAGTTAAAAAGTATCTGTCCATGGCTAAATTTTCAACCCTAAAAAGTCAACACTGCAGAAAGCTGGATGCCAAAAATTGGATGCTTTCCATTTAAACAGAGAAGCTATCAGTTGATTTAATACAGTTTCAAGATTAGCTGCTGTAGTATTTCCAGACACAGACACATTTCCAGCAGCAGCTGTTACTGTCACCAAGGAAGAAAAGGGAGAGAGAGGATTTTCAGTTCTGCAGGTCCTTTTGTTTCACTTAAGATAGCAAGAAAGAATATCTCAGAGGGAACTCAACACACTCCAAAGAGCTTAGGAGTCAGTGCTGCCAACCAGGGAATACCAAGAAGCACTATTAGAAGGGATGATGGCTGGACAGGATCTTGTACATCCAGAGAAACAGGTAATTTCAGAAAATAAAAGCCGAAGAGAAAAAAAGTCCCTTGGCTTTCTCCTTTTTGACAAATATTTTAAAGTAAATGTGGCAAACTTACCAGCTTTAAAGCTGAGCTCATCTTGCTCCTGGCCCTCATAGTCATAGAGTGCACGTACTCTCACCTCCATGGCAGGAGAGGTATCTTCATCAAAGGGATTGGTGTCTCCATTGGCATCAGTGGAAGAGAAGGGGTTGTTGGACTCTTCATCAGACCAATCTGTGGGGTAGCTTTGGTTTTTCTCATAGCTGCTAACACTGAAAATCAATTTTGAAATTACTCTTTTCTGCTTTCAAAATAGGAGACTAGAAATACCACTAAGATACCCCTAAAATGTGCTTAAACTCCACTCTAAGGCCCAGTTTCTGGTATCTTCACATCTATCTTTAACTGATAATGCCTCATTAAAAGAAAGCATTCTTGATATGCATTTACAAAGTTAGAAAAAGGCAAAACCAACACACATCAACCTCCCCACAAACTCAAAAAACTTCTCTGTCAAAACAATCCACATAATCCAGGGGATTATTCACTCTGGAAAGGTAAAAGGGACGCTGGAGTTGGTGAGAAGGATTATCTGGTTTAGGTAAGACATTTAAATTGCTTTGCAGAACCTTCCTCCCAAACCTCTATGCACCTCTACAATAGCTTCCAACACTTTTTCTATATTGCAATCCACCAATAAAAAACTTCATTATACTGCAACAATTTGATAATTTAAAGGAAAGTTCACTGTTCAGCATGCACATGCCAGTTAAGAGAGTGGAATATCCCTAGAGTGTACACTGAAGCAACAGGCAGTGCTTGAGAAGGTCCTAAACAAAAAAAAAGAAAGCATCTTAAAAGCAGATTTATTCAGTGAGAAGACACAGAGCAGTAAAGCTCCAGAAGCAGTTTCATCAGAAAAACACATCAGTTTGAACCTTTTATAGGACTGGGAAAAGAAGGAAAAAAAGCAACAGCAGTTCTGTTAGCAACTGCCAATAACCACAGTAGTTTGAAACCAAAGATCAAGCAACAGATATGGCATCTGTTAGGAAAGACAAGTTAGGTTACAGTGTTGCTTACACAACTGCTTAAAAACACTTCATGCACTGACCAGCATAGTGTTATAGAAACTGAAAATAGAAAACCCTGGATAGAGAAAGTGCAAATGTGAAAACAATTAAAAAACAACATTTCACCAACTTTTTGATCTTATTGTCCTCCTTTTCACTGACAGTACTCCCAGTATCTTCTTCATCTTCAAAGGGATTGTAACTTGATTGTACTGACTGCACTGTGTTACTCTGGACACTAAGACTGCTAATTTGGAAAAGAAAAAGCATTATGGTGACCCTATCTGTATAAAAGAACACCGTCACTGGTGTCCCACTAAGCAGACCCCTCCTTCAGCCAAAAAAAAAATTAAATAAACAACTAAACAAAAACAAAACATCTATCAAATGCAGCATAAGGCTCAAGAAAGCTTGGGAAGTCTCACATAGGGAGCATTCCTCCACAATTAGAATATCCTTTGTGGACCACCTGGTTTTTTTTTTTTTTTTTTTCTACTGCCTGCAATAAAAGGCAATGCAATTTTTCTGGCCAGCTTCATTGCTTTTCAAAGCAGTTGATGTTAGCAGTTTTGTAATAATCACACCCAGAATTCTGATGTGACTAAATGTTGCAAACTAAGATCTCAAAGTATTATTGTAATTTCAAGAGATGGGAACATAGGAAGAGACCACCAGATCAGAGATAGAAAGTTCATTTTCTCATGAAGCTTGGTTTCTTTCAGCTCCCAATGGAAAGAGAGCTACAAAATGAAGAATAATTCCCAAATTAATTTGTGAAGTGCAGAGATATTACTAAAAATGCTCAGAGATAATTATCATTTGATTGAACAGTGACTTTTTGATCCTGTAGAGCTTAGTGCATTTGAAGGCAACAAGCTTTTCCCAGTAGTGTTTTTAGGCATAAAAAAGCTACCTGCTATGTTTGTTAGGTTGTGAAACTTGGTCTCCCGTCTGATTAATACCAGTCAGAGTCACTCCATCAGAAGCTTTCTTCTTTTCTCTTCTACTGAGAGTGCGATTCAGGTCTGCAGACCACTCCTACCAACAAATGCAACACGTGACTGAGAAATCCAATTGAACAAGTAATTATCACATTTAACTTTCAAACTGAGTTATGGAACATACATCTATATATACAACACTACCAATAGTTACTAAAGACGAGTCAGTCTAAATGTTTCATTTACAATTCTCATCCAGTTCCTACTCCAGCAATGCAAACAGGGATCTGTGCTACTCATAAAAATCCCAAAGTTACTGGTACTTCCCTGTTTAGTATTCTGAAGCCCTTGAAATGACTTAAAATACATCTGGCACGCAAGTGGAAAAATCAAAAGAGCTCGCCAGTATAGATACTTAAAAGATGTACTGTGAGTGCTCAGAGTTTCAAATAATGCTAGGATATCTGTCTTTAAAAGGTTAACTAACATTCAATTTTAAAAAAAGGTATTGTAAGCCAGGGCTTACTTCTCAAGAAGCACTCTCAGCTGACCTACAAAGAAGAAGCTAATTTAAATCTGTGCCTAAGATTAAAGCCCTTAAGGTATTTCACTCTGGATTTAGTGAAATTCACTGTCCTAAAAAGCCATCTGTAGGAGTTAAGGCTCAAATCAACACAAGTATTGACAACACTAATGATGCCATTTGCAGGCCCTTCTTGATATTTTGAACCTTTCAGAGACAGATGGGACAGGCATGGTGGGACCTAAACACAACTCCTGCATCAAGTCAAAGTTAAGCTTTGATATCCTGTTATATTATATACACTATACTAATACAAAGCAGGAACCAACAGAAAACAAACTGGATGCAAGCAAATATCCTATGCTGAGACATGTTTCCTCTCGGAAGTCTTAAAATTAAATAAAAAGTCAGGAGAGAGTGTGCTATACAAACGATGACACTTGAGATAAGTATTTTTATCAGGAAATGGAAGCTTTCAGAGTTGCTATTACTCCTATGTAGCACAGTCAGTCCAGTGCTTTCTGCACAGTTCTTCAAATACCTTTGTATTTAACTTTGTAAAATACATATTGGATTTTTGAGTTACCACAGTTTAAAGACCACTGACCTATGCATATTTGCAGTTTACAATGCATTTTCATAGTCATTTGACCATGACTTTTTTTACTTACGTCATCCTTGTAGCATGTAAACGAGAAAAAAATTGATTAGGAAACCAGGAAGAGGAGCATTTAATTTGTTAATTATAAAGGTTAAGGAAAAGGATAGTAACTTCCCCACACAGAAATAACTGCACTTCAGTGTTTCAGGCAAAGAAATTCTACAGTACTGTTACGAATTTTCTTCCTCAAACCTTTAAAGTTACTCAGTATTTTAAAAACAAGTGCTATTTTCCTTTATGGTTAATAAGGGAACAGTGAAACACTCCAGAGTTTATGCTTCCACTCCATTAATTTAATGTCTAGAGCTTATTTCAATTAAACCCGTGATTCTGGTCCAATTTGTTCCACTTCCAGCTATCAGACACAAGTAGTATGATCTGCACTGACACATTTTTGTATTTATTTCTTGTAGGTTATGTTAACAGAACACTACTTAGAAAAACTTCATTTTTTTTGAAAATGGCATCCAGCAATAAAATGACCAAAAGGCGGGTAAAGGTGACTTTAAAAAAAAATAAAGCAGTATTGAATTTTAAATACCAATTTTCAAATTTTGAACTGTTTGGTTCAGACTTTTTCAGAATCTTTTCAGCATGCACTACAATTACCTGCTACCAGCAATGAGATTCAAATTCAAGTCTGACACCAAAGGGGAGAAGTAAAACATAAAGGGTAACTATATGACATGCAGGTGTCAGAGATGTATCAACTAAACAATGGCTAACAACTTCAGTAAATCACTTAAGCTTAAAAAAAGTCACTGTCGTTTTCTGGTTTACCCACTTTCTCTTTAAACAGGTACTCGACATAATCACCTCCAAAAGTTCTGGGATAAGAGGAGCCCAATGAAATTTGAGATAAAAAAACTACCATGACTTGTAAACCAAAAAGATTCGGTGTTGGAAGCTTGAAGTTGAGAATTACACCAGAAAGAAATATTACAAACAGGAAAGAGGAAAAAAATTGACAAAACAATTCTGGGGTTTAAGTATTGTGACCTTACCTCAAACTGAGGCCAATTCATGGACATCCCTGGACCCTGATTAGCTCTAAACCACCGCAAGTCTTCCACAGCATCTGCTGTTTTGATATTCTGTTCCAGCTCACGGTAGATATTTTTGTAACTGCAAAACAAATTTGTCTTCTACTTTAGTATAACATTTAGAATAATGGCAAATTCCTAGACAGTTTTTTAAAAAATATTTTAAAGTTTACAATAGTATTGGAAAAACTTATAGCAAGATAGACTTTTAAAAATTAACAGACATGTTAGCTGCCTGTAAAAAGGGAAGAGTAGTCCAACAAGTAAAGTTGCTGAAAGTTCACCACACCATAAAATCCTTGTTTACCAGATTTTAAAACTATGACTCTTGTGTAATTTAACTGGCTGTCATTAAGAAATATATATACATAGGACTGTATTTAAACTACTGAACCGCAGTCTTGAAGTCTCTTGAATTTCAAAGCTTATCTAAAAGACAGTAGAATCTGGTTTTGTGCTAAGTCCATAGGACTCTGTGAAAACTTCTGTTTTGTTCCAGTGAGAATTGTAAGCAATTATAAAAATAAACCCCTCAAACTTGAAGCAGAGGTAAATGGGTTGAACATTTTCCTATGCAGGTATAATATCTGTCAACTGCTTTTTACTGGTTTGGGTACTCTCTGATTTTACTAACTGTACTATTTATATCAAACACTGTGAAAAAGCACCTCTCTAATTTTTCTTATCTCTTACTTCAGTTATTTCTCATTAACAGAATAGAAGTCATGTTGCAGATACAGCTCTGATCCCCTGAACCCAGACCATGCATGTGGTAATGTGCATGACAATACATTTATAGCAAAGCCACCAAGATGGTGCAATATGGAACTCAGAGTATAAAAAAATCTCAGCACAACAGTCCCAAGGCTTAAAATAAGAGACACAGAACTGCTATTATTATAACATATAGTTAAGGTGTTATAATATCAAGGTAGAGAATTTGTGAAAATCCTTCCAGAACAAATCACACAAATTCATTAGTGCTACATTGTCAGGGAGTCAAAGTTTCTCAAAATACACTTCCAGATTTCTCAATTTATATGAAATACTTGACTGCTTTAACCCATATATACAGTATGGGTTTTTTCTACATCAGCAGTCATTTCAACGTATTTAAGCAATAGAGAGGCATGTATTTTCAGAAAGGGAATACATCATTACTAGCCATCAGTTAAATCAACAATAAACTTTAGGTCTACATCTGGAGAAACATGGCAGGCTATTTTCTAGACTGCTCTTTAGCAGCATTAAAGTTAAAAATCAAACTTTCTTTTCAAGACTAATTCTACATATTTTATCTCTGTACTAGAAGAGGCAAAGACAAGGAAACAGATAAACAGTTACAGCTGCTTTTCCCCTAGTTTCACCTTAATAGTTCTGTTCTTTTTTTTGATGCTTATTCTGACCACTCCTAGAATTCTAAGTATCTTAAAAGGAAAATATTGCCTCTTCACTTGGTCATTTTCTGTGGTCTTGTCCATTAGGTCAACTATTTCTCCTTTATTTCTGTTTTATAGTTTCCTTTCACCTGATGAAACTGAATCAACTGGGCAGCAGTTCTACCATCTATCTATGCTAAGAGTAAAAAGAACCTATCTCCCACAGCAGTTGCAGAAGAATTTTGAAGCAACCCAAAATGGTAATGATGCCAAAACAAGTGGTTTTGCCCTTCCCTATTGCTTGCTCTGTTTTTGTTCTTGCCTCTATGTCACCCCCTTCCCTCATGCCAGCATTAACATTTGTGTGACAGCACAGCCAAAGCCAGTTTGGGACATTGCTCAGGTTAAACCAAACTCAGTTCTCCTTTTCTCCTTGCACTTGAAGTGCTAACCAGAGTGCACATGACCTCTGTTGTCATATGTGGGATGTAAAATACCACCATGGTATTTTACAGCACTCACTTCAAGTATTCCTGTGGCCAGAGCTCTCTAGCAAAAGTTTAGCTTTCTTGGAATACAGTGAAGGCTCAGGCAGAAAGAAAAAAAAAATACAAGACATGCTTGATACATATTACAATATAAAGAGCAGACTTTGAAATTAAGATAGACAAGAGTACAGCAGTGGTTAACTTGAGGATCTTAAATTTACCCCCAGATTAAGGTAATTTCATCACTGAGCTCTAATATTTTAACAATAAATGTACTGACTACAAATTTCATGCTGTCCCACACTAATAAATTCTAGCTTGTTCTCCAATAAACATGTAAGACACATAATACACCAAAACTCTCTTTTCCCAATCTTTGATCCAGCATTTTTTCATTCTAAGCACTGAATCCTTTCTAACTGGAACATACTTTATTATAAAATACCACAAGAATGAAGGTTTGTTGCTTCTGGCAAATGTTAAGAGATAGGTGCTAATCTCATTTTAGACAAAACATAGACTTAATCTCTTTCACTTACACTTTCAAACTGAAGAACACATTAGAAAGAAACCAGAACTCTGAACTCTGATTTACTTGAAGCATTTATTACTTTTCACAGAAAAAATAGATTAGGCATTAATTTTGAAGTCTTACAGTTTTACCTTGCAACGTTGGACAAGTCAAGGTGTTTCTGAACTTCCAGTAACACTTCTCGGAAGAAACGCAACCGTTTTTCCTCAAACTGCTGGCACTGTTCAAACACCTGCTCCATGTTCTCCATGTACTGAGGAGTAGCATTATCTAACTCTTTCAGTGATTTTTCATACTTTTCTTTTGTCTGGAGGTACAAAACCAAACTGTTAGCAATATATTTTATTACTAATTATGTCCTACAATACAGACGTATCAATGCAGTAATGGCCGAGGTTTAGACCTGAAGTTGCCAAGCTGCAATCTCTTCTCATGACCACTGTCCCCACCTTAGGATATAATGAGAATTATCCAAGTAAACTGCAGAAACACTTACAATAAACCTCCAAGCCTCTTCTCTGGCTTTTTAACAGAAACCATGACAAATGTTAATGTAGCACTACAGATAAAAGCCAAAGGAGCTACAGAGTAAATCAGAGCAGGAAGTCTCTCAAGTTATTGAAGGTATTTGGATATATTTTAAAGTTCTGTCTTTTCTCCTCTATTAATTTACATAGTGCACTGTGAGTTATGACAAAAACCCCAAATATTGAGTACATCCTTGTGAACGTAAATTGCATACACTGTGAGCTCAGCCAACAAATACAACCTCAGACTCTGCACTAATCTACAGAAGTAGTCCACAGGCAGGAATTAAAAAATCCCAACTGATGGAACATAACATTCCAGGTCCCAGAACAGCATCCTCAAAGAAGACATCCTTGAGGAATCACACATTAAAAGCCTCTCAGCAGCACTGAAGAGATAAAGCAAACTGTGCAACAGAAAAGCATTTATTTAAGTGGATTGTGTCAGCTTCGTTTTAAAAAAAATGCATTCTGCAGTCAAGAATGATGACATACTTAGTTGTCAGCAAATTTTAGGCATCTGTCTCTCAGATTCTCAAGTGAAATAGCTCAGCCCTCACTAGTAAGTAAGTAGAACTCTGCCCTAGAAGTTTGCTGGCTTACTGTGCCAGCTGAAAGTACTTGAATGAAATAGAGGCCACACATTACTCATCTTCAGAGAAGAAAAATTCGGCAAGAACACATTCTTGGGAGAGAACTAAACTCTGGTACAGGACTGTGACAGAGAGCTAAGTGTACTGGTGCTCACAGCAGGAGGAAAAAAGAGCTAAAATATGCACAAGTTATAGGTTAAAAAAAATCCAGTATACCTTTAGTACATCTTGTTTGCTTCTCTCCACTTTGTCTTGTAATTTCTTGAGC
The DNA here is from genome assembly GCA_013398615.1 of Brachypodius melanocephalos. Classification (NCBI taxonomy): domain Eukaryota; kingdom Metazoa; phylum Chordata; class Aves; order Passeriformes; family Pycnonotidae; genus Brachypodius; species Brachypodius melanocephalos. The sequence continues at coordinate 9,208,976 of VZSR01002340.1, forward strand.
TGTTCAGGATTCAGTGCTGGGTCAGCTTTGCTGTTTGTTTCTCTGGATATAGCCAGTTTCTCCTCCTTGCAGGCAGCATGGTAAGCTTTCTTTGCAGCTTCCACCTACAAAGGAGATTTGAGTCTTTGCATCTGGAACAGTCCACAGCAACCATAAAATCTTAGCCATAAAATCACGTTGCAATGAAGAAATGGTCAGGCTTTGTTTCAGGATGGGGTTTTTTTTCTGGGGGGGAGGGGGAAATTGTTTTCATTTAGGCCCAAGAATGAACACATAAGAATCAACATAAAGAAATTACTGGAGCACTCTTTCACCATACAAGAAATACCACTCATACAGCTTAGAGAAGTGTTGAACAGACTCAATGAAAGGTTTATAGAAAGCTCCCAACTAAACACTTTTCCCTCATGCCCATATTCACCTGTTCCCCCTTCTACAAACCTGTTTTTTAAAGAATAATGTTATATGAGAGGGCAAAAAACCCCACAAACACATTTTCTCTCATTTATTTGAGCAATTAGTAACTTTCAATTGCATGAATTCAGATCCAGATTTTCACTGAACTCACCAAGATTAGGAGAGAACAAGAGAAAAATATTTATTTTCAGAAGAGGACAGAAAGCAAGAGATCTTTAAGAGAAAGGAGGGTCCAGCAGAAAGAATAGGGAGTTTACTCCCTTATAGAGATTTGAAACATTAGTATATTATAACACAGGATATCTAATACATAATCTACTGCTGTACCTCTTTCAGCTTTTTTGCCCAGGGTTTCTGAGCTTTCCTAAATCCATCTTCTGCTTCTTTGGTTTCCTTAAATCCTCCCATCATTTGCTTATGAAAGGCTTCCTTCTGCCAGTTCTTGATTTTTTCAAAATCTTCATTCATCAGTGAACCTTTTACTTCTAGATGTAGTTCACTCACTTTTTCAGCTTCTGACATAAAAGCACACCAAGCCCTTTCTACTGTTCCATACTGTGGGCCTAAACACAACAAAAAGTGTCATTCTCAGTAACCATCACCCACATGGAACTTATATTCCCAAGAAACTACCTGAAACTATTGACTTGTATTCACTTGTAAACAGCAATGTTGATGCAAACCTAGAAAAAGGAACAATTTCTTTCCATATAAATTTAGAGTATTACAAACTTTTAAGCCAGAAAAACCAATATTCATTTAGCCTGGAGTCCTTACCCCTGTACCACAATTCTCAGTATTCCACATGTGAGTTCCCCTTTGAACAGCCTTCAGTTTCTCAACATACTTTTTGAAGGGTGAATAACCATGGAAGGACAAACTATTGCAGAATATATTAAATAGCATCAGCTTAGCCTTCCATTAGAGCAATGTCTTTAATTACTAGTCTTTCCCCCACAGTCACTGCCCCCTTGTTATTCAGAATCCCTTTTCAAAGTGTATCGGTTATTATCTAGAAACAGCCAGTTCTCTAGAACATAACTCAGTACTGGAGGCAAGATTCATCTGCCTCAGCAAGAAACAAGTGAACTTGCAAAAGAGCAGGGCTTTGCTTGGTTGGGTTTTTATAAAAAAAAAACTTGGTCATTTGTCACATTACTGAGCCTCTTGCAAAGACTCCATCAGAGGCTAAAAGCATACAGTATTTCTACTCCGTACTTACCAAAACAAAGATATACAGAAACATTTTTTTTCCCATTTGAGAAAGTTGTCAGAGTTCAAACTCAGCATTACCTTTCTCCACAAGTTGCTTCCACCTTTTAGCCCATTCTGTGAGCTGCTGAGCATAAACCTTCTCTATCCGTGCCCGTTCATGAATACAATTCATAAGATCATTGCAAAGCCTGTGGCCATCATCAATTCGTTTTACTGTCCTCTTGTAATTGCCAACCTACAAGAGACAAAGACTTCATTTCTGTTTGAAAGCTCTGAAAACAAGACAAATCTCTAATTCACATAAATACTGAAAATTAAGAATAAATAATACAGCAGGAAAGAATCAATTATGGATTGAGGTTCATTCACCTTAAACCTTAAATCAATTAATCATAAAACCTACATGCAACAATACAACAAAGGCAACAAGTTCCCCTGTAAAAAAAAAAGTTAATTTTAAAAGTGAAAGCTTTATTATATTTTATTAAGTCTGCAATATAATTATGGGCAGTCACAATTGCTCTGCATTATTATTCCTTGGTAATGTTCTAGATAGCAGAGAAAATTAAGAGAGATAATACAGTTATTTCTTTCCCTCTTCAAGGCTTATTATCAAGTACATAATACCTTAATTTTATGCTATTTTTAATCTTTCAGGATTAATAAAACTGCAGAGACATGCAAAGGTGCATTGCAACATCTTTATCAACCATAATAATAGTTTTTAAGAATGCAGTCACTGCTGACAAACCAGATAGCAATTATTTCCAAAGTACACTCCAGAATTTAATGTGGGAAGATACTGACAGCAATGACATGGAGTTACCATAATTAGAATTGTAAATACTACAGAAAAAACCCCCCCACAGTTGCTCAATGTACAAGCTACAATAAAATGAGGACATGGAGCAAAATGCACACTATATAACGAACATGCATTACATAATTAACACTCCTCTTTCACTGTTGTGCACACACCAATATGGAATAACAAATCTAAATGTCTGAAAGGGAAAGAAAGCCTTACGCTGCTCCCAGAGTAACACTTCCACTGAATTCAAGGTCACTCAGGTTGGCTTTTGTAAACATTAAACAAGACCTAAGAACTCTGTTAAGAGAACTTGCACAGCCTATTAAATATCACAGCCAGTTTCTTATCTGCCCAAACCACCTGACTGAAAAACAAAGATCAGCAGCAAGGCAGTAGATTAAATATTCAAATACTGAAAGTGTGTTAGTCATTCTTACATGTGAATCATATCTGCTTCACATCTGACATACAGAAAAACATCCAACTTTTAGGTTCACACTTATTCAGAATTTTGTCAGCAGATATACATGCAAGCCATTTGCTTGAGAAAAATGGTAAACAGGGGAATACCCTTAAAAGGGAGAAAAAATCCCTATACTAAATGCTGGAAGAACAAATTACTATACTGAAAAATACAGACATATGCTAGGTCTTCTCATTAAATCTGGGAAAAAAATAAAATCAAAACTATCAATGACATGACAAAACCATTTCTCTTAGACAGTGGCTTCAAAGAATTCATTTGAGCATGGTTTTTGGTTTGGGCTAGATCCACTTCAACGGATCAAAGGAATTTCATTAGCATCTAAGAAAGGCATTAGTTAGCAGTGAGTGATTTGTCTAAATCATGTAAATAAATGCATACACACCCCCCACCCTGCACATTTAAACATAAGCCACAATACAACTGAAGAGAAGAGCTACCAAAGGTAGTCAATGCATCCATGTCAACTGATTGTGTCTATTACCAAGAAAGCATGAAAAATAACCTTCTATTTTCAGGAAAAATGGAAACGGAGAAGGAGGCAATTATACATACGTAATCAAAGTGTTAAGGGAATTAAATACCTCCAAGAATATCTACAATCTTTGTAATGAAAGACAAATCATTCATCTGCTCAAAATTACTCCAGTTATAGGTTCACAGTCAAGCAGACTTTCAAAACAGGTTATGTTAGCTTGGCATAACTACTAAAGCCTTATATTAGCATCAATTTGTGTCTCCAGTTATGTGTCCAGGGATTTATGTCCCTAGCATGAACATTTCCTTTCATAAATTTTCGCTATTAAGTTAGCATTTTAAATGCTAATATTGAATGAGAGCTGGCTGCCTTGTGGCATATTTGATCCTTTCATTTTGCACTGTCTGGGCAAACTCTAACCTCATGGTAACATCCAGTACTTGCCAAATTTCAGGCAGGTATTCAGAGAACTGAACTGAGCTTACCTATGATGGTCCATTCACATGTAAGGGCACCTTTAAAGAGCTACATGCACACCACAGATAATTCACCCACTTCCTCCTCCTCACAGGAGGACTGAAGGAACTCAGCATCACAGTTTAGAATCAGTATAAAGAAGAAGCTAGCCTACAATACTAGAAAATAACCTAATATTGCAAAGAAAGCCTTTTACACTGAAATTTGCCCCATGAGGAATGCTACAATTTTGGAAATACAGCATTTTTTCTGCATTCCGTGACAGAGAACGTAACTTTTATAACTTGGCATGTAGCATTTTGAAAAACTAGTGATTTCTTTTAAAAACTGCATTTTAAGTTATGGACACTGCAATGACACATTTTAGAGATGTGCAGTGTGCAGCCTGTCACTGTAGGACACAAGATGTGATACACAAAGTCCTCAGGCCATAGAGCCAAGTAAAGGGAAAAGAATTTCAGTCTTTATGTGGCCAAGGAACTACCACATTAACTGTAGCTAATGTTAAAACAATAAATGAAAAACCTAGAAACACACTCAAGACACACTGAACTGTGAAAAACATTTTGTTATACATTGTTCATTCAAGACTCCAGTTCCTGAGGTAAATGGCAAACATTCTGCAAGACTTCCCCCTTCCCCTTCACAAGAAGTATTTGAGCAAATTAAAAATGAATTCTTTTATTTGTAGCAACTGACCAGGAACAACACAAGCAAAAAAATCCTGTGTTCCTTTGTTTCAGTCAGAACCATTTTACATAACGCCTGGCAGTTTTCAGATTTCTCAATCAGCCCTGTACAGTACATGAACATACATGATTTTACTAGTTAGAATAATTTCCTGATCATTCTGAGCATTGGGCTATTTCCTGCTAAACAGACAGCAGACAACTAAGTCGTGAATGAAGTTAGGACATGAAGTTGTAGGTTTTCATGTCCTACAAATAAAATATTTGTTTCAGAAAAATAAATTGCAAGATTACAAACTTTCTTACCATTTCAAGAAGAAAAATAGGTTATTTAAAAACTATGTCCCACTTTAATTTTAACAGCAACACTACATCCATCTGAAAGAGGTAGTTTATTACATGATATGAAATTCAGTTGCTGTTTACCCTTAGTTGTCAGAAACATTTCAAAAGGAAACAACCAGGAGTTTATTTCTTAACAATACCATTACAATGGTCACTTTTTTGATGTAATCAGCTCGTTCTGGGAAAATTGTGATTCATAGTTTTGTGTCACTCTCCCATCTGTTCTAATTTGAGTTAACCATCAGTTTTAACCTTTTTCCACTCCAAAATACTGAGCTATGCAACTAATAAACCTCAGTTGATCCTATTTTGCCCCATTTCTCTCTTACAGGAATTATAGATGCTGTCAGATCTCAATTTAGCTTAATCAAGAAAGCATTCCTTCTGATTTTATAACTTCCTCTCAGACATGAACACAGCAATGTCACCTCAAATCCTCTGCCAAATCTAAGATTTAGGGAATCTGTAACATCCAGAAAAAGCCAGAGGCACCTTCTGATGAGGCACCAATCATCCTACAGCTGGCAATGCAGGTAGCTTTCCTTATACCAAGGAAGCCAAGCACTGTCCCTCATAGGATCTTTAGTGGGGATATCTAAGAGTTTCCAACCCCATTATTCTACTATTTCACAGCACTAAACACAAAGGGAGAATCTTAAATTATGTAGGCTCCTTTACCTCAACTGTTAGACTATTTTTTTGTTTTAAGGCATATTCATAGAGCAGCTCAAAAGCCGAGAGTGTTAAACACACCTTGCAGGTTTTTCTGGCACACTGAGAGAAAAAAGAAGAGTATTTTATTTGTTAGCAGAAAGCATCAAACATTCAGCTGCTGCTAAACTCCTGTTAGGTAATTTCAGCATACCATGATAAACATTATACCACAAATACTTCAGGAGTTTCAAATGCCTGAAGATAGATTTGATGTCAACTCTTTTTCCAAACTGCCAGAGCTTATTCATAGCAAATCAGCCTTTATGAGCTGGAACCATTCAAAAGAAAGTCAATAAGGGTATTTTCGGGGGCAAATACTCCCAGGCACGAAAGAGAATAATAAGCTTTAAAGGTTCACAGTCAAACCCACACATACCAATGGCCAGCATGGGGACACACACTATTTCCAGCATTCCATTTAACTATGAGTAAAATTTCTTTCCAGCTACGTCAAACGGGAAGTTTCCAAACACTTCAACCAGCATTAACATCTATAACCACTGTGTGGTTTTTATAAATAAGAATAATTATCTTGGTGCATAATTAGCACATACAGTCCAAGTACCTATGAGTACTAGCTCTGAGTAAGTTTAAGTTTATGCATATAAATTCACCCCTGGTTACAAGAAAAATCTTGAGGAAGCTTTTAAACACACAAAATCTTAAGCCAAATACACCAGTAAAGCAAACTTGGCAATATAAATGAAAAATATTCCATTGCTCAAAGTTAGGAGATTTAAAAAACGACTATGTGACAGGAATCCACTATTGCAGAGTCCAAATATTTTTTATCCAGAGTGTTGCGTTTGGGCCTTGTTTTGGTTGGTTGGGGTTTTTGTTTTGGGTAGGGGTTTTTTAGTGGTTTGTTTTGGTTTTTTTTAATGTCGTTAGGAGGGGGCAGAGGACAATGGCAATGCAAACAGAGGCCAAATTTGATTCATCCATTCTACACAGAGGATCAACTTCCACTTTGTGAGAAAATCTTGTATTGCTAGTAAGTTCTCAGCAAATCCTTCAGAATGCAACAAAAGTCCCGTGGTCAGCCCTTCAAAATGCACACCAGGTCCTGTGCTCCAAGGGAATCACTCAAGGGCTAAAACAATCCCAGCTGCAGGTTTAGCAGCTGTTCAGAGTGACTATTTCTGTTTGGGTAAGTAGGTGTTGAAACACCCCTGCAATAAATGGGCTCCATATTGCTGATGTTAGCAGGAAGTCAGGGAGATAAGGAAGCACATCTAGGGGATGAGAAGCACACAGTCTCTGAGGGACCTAAAGCTCATTTTAAAGCTCCCACATAAGTGACTCCACAGGCAGGGTAGCTGCTCCTTTTGATGTCTTACCTTGCAAGATATGCATAGACTTCCACTTTGATCTCTAGGCGCGCTCACTCATCGGCTTTCTTACCTTCACAGGTATGTAACTGAACAAGAGCATTGGTCTCATCTTGCCCAAGGCATTTTTCTTTTAATATATCCCTGATAGTGATTACCAAGCATAAGGCTGGAGCTTAATAAACAGAAAATAAACTTTGTGATGCATTTTGTTAATTATTAATATACCAACTTCTTTCACGGGCATTCCAAAACTACTCTAGTAGGACAAGGCCAATAGGTCTCATGCCCACTTCTCACGTTTAACTAAAGCAACACAATGTTGGAACCAACCAGTTTTGCCACAGTCTATTTTTGGATGCAGAAAGTGCCCTAAACGATTATGATGCATTTACAGCAGTTATGCAAATGCTTCAACTCCATATGATAGACAAGAAAGAAATAGAAAGACTTTCAAATTGTACGTTTTCCTCTTTCCCTTGGAAAACCTGCTGCCACCCTGCTTCAGGCTATCAGCACCAACCTTTGATTACCCAAAGCATATCATCCTTGTCAGCTAAGTAACACAGATGAAGGAATTCCTTCTTGGAGCATATCAACAAGGTTCCTCAGTCTCTAGGATTTCTGCACCCAGAGAGAGTTATGAGCTTAACCAGACACATTCCAGGTAAATTGAGGCTTGACAGAAAAATATATCAGGAGAGTGAAACTTCCATTTCTTAGGTAATTTAAGACATTACTAGAACTGAAACTTTGATTAAATCCTCCACTGCTATTGTGGGAAGTACTCTTTAGAAAGTCTTTTCCTAGTATTTTGCAATTCCTTGTTCTCTAAGCAACCTATTTTAAAACATGTACGAAATTCTCTGACTCCTAAAGTACTTTTATTGACTAAACACCTGAAGAAACTAGAGGAAAAGAAAAGGATTTGTTCTACTGAATAGGATTCGTTATCCCGCTAGAAGACAAAAAGCCTTAAAGTAATATCTTGGGTTTTACCCAATATGAAAAAACCCTTTCAATTTAATTATGAAAGTCGGTGCTATTTCTTTGGCACACTTAACAAACGTGTAATTCTGAAAGCCTGTTTCTTTCAGTCATATCAGCTGTCCTGATATAAGATACTACCCCTGCCTAAGCCTTGACCTACCCACATTTTTTGACTCCCAGATCTACAGTAAGCCATCACCATGAACACAAGTCCAAACAGCAACTTCTCCAACTCCCTTTCAACAAGACAACCATTTCCCAACCACAAATCAGAACCTGATAACAGTATCTGTGTCGTAATAAAAAATTCTAACCTTTAGAGGAAACAAGTTACTATTCATATTGCATTTCCAGCACTGAACTTAACCCTCAATGCTGGAACTGGTAATCTCCATGAACAGTATTGAAACAATAGTTTAATAAAAAAAGCTTAACAGATGAAGTAACCTGCATTGAACTGCTCCATGGACAGTCTGAGCATATGCAACCAGACAAGGTTAGAGTAAATCCACAACCTGGCAACTACAGACTCTAGATTCACCTTTTTTAGTAAGAAAACACAGCAAAAGCGGTGACAGTTCCAAAAGAAACCAAAGTCTTCTAGAATCAGAAAACTGATAGAGAACCAAGTGTTTCATGTCCTAAAGACAATGAAATTTCTGTCAACAGCAATGGCAGAAGCTTTGAAGTTCACTTATCAACATTTTATTAGGTACAGTTCTCATCAGCTCAACATAACAACGAACTTTCAACAACTAAAAATGTTTCAGTTTCAATAGATCCACAGTGAGCAAAAACCAGCTTTCACAGTCAGTTTTTCAGCTAGGTCCCATAGCCAGCCACCTCACTCTTTCCTACATGCCTTTAAGAAGAAGATGGGCTTTGCAGCACTGTTCAAAGGTAAATAAATCTGAGCTATTTTGGACTGCAAGGGAACAAACTCAAAAGTTCACCCTGACAGACTGTCACTTCTGTGCCACAGCCAAGTTCAGATACATTCACTGCTTTCAGCTGTAGCAGTAAAACATATCAAGGTGGCTTAACAAACTGCAAGCTGATTTTAAAAACAAAGAAAAAACTTACTGTGTGAAAAATCTTGCAATACCTCTAACAAGAGTATAAATGTCAGAATCCGTAGTAACAAAACAATTTCCAAACTGATTAGGCGTTCTTTACTTCCTGTGACCTGAGGCATGAAGCACTCAGCTGGCATTCCAGAGAGACCACATCTTCTCTAATCAACTCAAACAAAACACATTGATCAAAGCTGTTTAACCCTTTCGAGAAAGATTAAGACCAGAATTCAAAGTTGCAGTCTTCAGAAACAACACAACCAATTAAGAACATATAAAAAGGATGGAGTTTAGACTAAATAGCAATCAAATTTAGTTTGGATAGATGACTCCAAACCAGAACTATCATGGAATGGCTTGGGTTGGACGGGACCTTAAAAATCATCTTGTTCCAACCCCACTGCCATGGGCAAGGACACCTTCCACTATCCCA
>VZSR01002340.1:9218532-9294812 GCA_013398615.1 Brachypodius melanocephalos
TCCTTCTGCCAGGGCTGCTGCCTCTGCTCATCCCCACCTGGATCCATCCCACACAGGGATGTGCCCAACACAGGGGCAGGACCAGCACTTGATTAAACCTCATGAGATTCCCATGGGCCACTGCTCGAGCTTGTCCAGGTCCCTCTGCATTGTCACTGCATCCTCAGCCTGGTGTCATCTGTGAAGCTGCTGAGGGTGCCTTCAATCCCCTTATACCATTAATAAAGATATTAAATAACACTGGTCCCAGTATGGACCCCTGAGGAACATCACTTATAACCAATGTCCATTGGGATTCTGAACCACTGACTGCTTCCCTCTGGATGCAACCACCCAAGTAATTCCTTTCTGATCCAGCAATCCATCCCCAGAATCCACACCTCCCCAGTTTGGAGAGAAAGATGCTGTGGGGGACCATGCCAAAGGCTTTACAGCAATCCACAGAAATGACAACTGTATCTTTTCTCTTGTCCACTGATGAGGTCACTCCACTGGAAAAGGCCACAAGGCTGGTCATGCAAGATTTGCCCTTGCTTGTCTCAAATCATCTCCCTGTCCTTCTTGTGCCTTATCAGAGCTTCTAAGAGAGTCTGTCTTATGATCTTCTCAGGCACAGTAGTGGGTTTGACAGTTCAGTCTTTCCCAGGGTCCTCCTTCCTACCCCTTTAAAGACAGGTACAATGTTTCACTCTTTCCTGTCACCCAGAATTTCACCTGATTGCCATGGCTTTCCAAGTAGCATTTTAATAACAAAGAACAATCCTTGTGGTTACATATCAAAAAGAGAAAGCATAGAAAACCCTGTAAGGACACCAACTGATTGCTACACACAAGTCTAACATTTCCTTAGCCAAGGATAAAGCAAGGTACGCTCATGCATTATACATTAGTCTACTCACATTGCTTATGAAACAGACTGCAGTCCTGACCTTTTGGAAAGAATACACAGACAAGTCCAAGGAAACAGACTTAAGTAGTAGTGTTTACAAAATGATGTAACATAAGTCACCAATAGCACAAACACAAATAACCCACCCATAATAAGTACCAAATACTTTAAAGAAACCTTCATGAAGGCCCTTACTTAAGGTAATTGCCATTTTCTGATCACTCGTTATTGGATTTAATTCTTTGAGTTCAAATTTATCCAAACATAATCATCCCAGTTTACAAAAAAATTCATTCTTATTCACTCAGCTTTTATGCTTCCAGACATGATTATTTGATGGAAGACAACAGCTTGGTACAGAACAGTCAGCCAGAAATCATGTTCTGCTGCCAAGTATATGATGCCCAACACACATCAAAATATCCATTTTGGTCCAGAATTGCTCTTTCCTGCCTGCCTTATTTTATTTTGAAACACTTCTAGCAAGAAAGCCTGCTCAGGAAGTTGCCCCAGCATAAAACAAGCCACACAATAAAACCGAGGTTGGAAGGACCCTCTGGAGATCACACAGCCCAATCCCCTGCTCAAAGCAGGTGTGATAGCTCAGATTGCTCAGGATCACAGCCAGTTGAGAGACACCTCCAAGAGCAGAAGTTCCCAGGGTCTTCCTTCCTACCCCTTTAAAGACAGGTACAATGTTTCACTCTTTCCTGTCACCCAGAATTTCACCTGATTGCCATGGCTTTCCAAGTATCATTTTAACAACAAAGAACAATCCTTGTGGTTATACATCAAATGGTGCCACAGCCTGTCTGTAGCCATTCTACAGAGTACCCCTACAACAAAAGCAGTCAAGGCTTCAAATAGTGTGATTTCAAAAGAACTTCTTTATAAATAAAACAGACATATTTAATGTAATAGTAAATACATCTCCTCAAAAAACTGTATCTATCTACTGAACCAGAATCTCACTAGCATTAGGTCTTTTAGAAAATATATCAAAAAAAATGAGAGATCTGCATCAAAATATAATATGCTGTCACCACAAACAGCACAGTTCAGTGGTCTAGAGAAGCTTACATTTCAAAGGAAGTATAATATCAGGTCACCAAAATCAAGCTGTCTAACATAGGTCTCTGGTAAATTCAGACACGTTCCCCCCAAGCCGTTTTCATGTTTTCTGTAGTTCAAACTCAAAAGAGCTCTTTCTCAAATGGCAGAAGTTTGTCCTACTGAATACAGCTAATTTTTAAGACAGTGTACTTGCCTCCAAGTGTGTCACTACTGACACTGCCAAACCTTTGTTTTTACTTGAAGAAAAAGACTTGTTTTTGTAAAAGTATTTCTGCTTTATGAAGTTTCCTTTCTTTAGGGCTTAAATTATCCCAGCATCTGAAAGTCTCTGTCAGAGTGGGGCAGCACAAATTGCTGATATTACAAAGTACTTTATATTATCTTTCTGTATGTATGCTTTTACACTGAGAGAAGAATAACTTGTCTCAAAAAAGTTTATATTTATATCCAGATATAAACAGGAGACAGGTAGTACATCCACACAGTATCTTACTTTTGTAATTTATGTACACTTACAATAGCTTGGAACAGTTACTTCAGATTTAACATTGATCATTTTAAAAGCTACTCACACATGGCCTTCCTTGACAATAAAAATTGACAAAGGTCCAATTCTGAATTCCATACCCTACTCAAGTGGATGATCCTTAAGCTTGTGCCCATTAAAACTGTCAACAGAAATTCAAAAGGTAATTTTTACCCTGAAGGCTATTTCTGCAGATCACAATAACCAATGTGTCTTGTATTGCAGCTCTCACCACAATTTACAGTGCACAAAAATCAGATTTTCTACAATACAAGTAAAAAACAAAATCAAAATATTGAATAAAACATTTGGATTACCTCCCAGAAGCTATCACTCGAAACTTCTACTCCAACGGAATCATCATATGAGCCAGACATTGCTATGTATGAAGAGCTTTTAAGTATTCAGAGCTTAAACACCTTCAGAATCTGTAAAAACAGAAAAAAACCCATTTATGAGCATTATTAATGAAGTGGAGTTATGAAGTTATGAAAAAAAATTATGTTAAGCAACTTCATTTAATGTTTCAATATCTAGAGATGCCAAACAAAACCAAGAGGTACCCACACTGGGCATTTTGGAACAGAAAACTTCTACTACACAGTTTGTGGCTCTTATCATGACATATGTTGTCCAGAAAACAAAAATGCATCTGCTTATATCACATTTCACTAGACTGTTGAGCTTATTATTATAAAATTTCCTATCAAATCAAAAGATTGAGTGGCGAGATGCTTACTCATTAACTACTCCACTTTCAAAGCATTCCTATGAGACAATCAGCTGACCTCTGCTTCTGCTACAATAACCTGCACTGATTCCTATTCCTTTTCCACTCAAAATGTGTTAAGCAATGAATCCCATCAGAAATATTTAAGGCCAAAATTGGTTGATTTAAAGAAAAATAAATGTCTTCTTGTCATTGTTCTATTTAAGCAAAACAAACAGAAAACCCATCAGCTCTGAATTCTAAGCTTTATTAGAAATCAGTCATTACTTTAACAATTCAGGCATTTTCACTTTTATAGACACAGTTGCAAGGAAGAAAAATATAATCTATCCTCATCAAAGCAGACGACTTTATGAATCACTGGGTATGAAAAAGGTTAGGGTTACCCTAAGATAACATGTAGGATTAACATCAAAAACATCACTGAGACAAAAATCCAGGCACTTGCATGCACAAATGCAATTTGTGGGCTGCAGACCAAGAGGTGGGAGAGAAAGGAAACAGCTGCCTCCCAAAACACATACACACAAATCCCTGTCTGATCTCTGCAGATATCTCACCACGTTCTCCTGTTTGGATGTCTCCTGCCAAGTTTATCTCTAACTAATACCAGGGATGCATACAGGTAAACAGATTTTACCACCCCTTGTGGGATGAATACTTTTATTAGTAGACTGTAAGTTGAAGCTCCCTCTCTTTTTTTTCTTTTTTTTTTGCCTTGTCAATCTTGCTTCTATTAAAGGACCGTGGCTCCTTCAAAAGGGGGCAGAAAACGTCTCCAAACCTGACCTTGCTGCCCAGTGGTTATGACAAGCTTCTGAGAGAAATGGCATTGAAAGCCTCCCAGGCAAGGAGAATTCAACACTAAATTAGCATTTCTTGGATACACTGAAAGTAACAGTGCCATAAAGGTAGGCACTTGTTCATAACAAAACCCAGCTACTGAAACAAATCATTTCTTTGGACAGTTGCAGCATGAACATAACAAAATTACTCTGGCTGGGAAGACAAGATGTTTCTCCTTATCAGGTTTTCACCCAAATTCATTTACGTAATGGAATTCACAAAAAAGCTTACATAACCTTAACACTGAATATGGAACTAAAAACCACAACAGGAACATCAATTTCTGGCATTTTATTTTTAAGAGACAGCCAAAATATAAGAAGGGTTCTGCAAAATGGCAAGCTAGAAAGGAAAATCGTATAGAGGCAAATTATTTTTCCATGTTAGTGTAACAATCTTCAAATTATGTTATCAGGAATTACCCCCCAGCTTTTGTACCTGTGCTTTTACTGAGCCAAGAGGGAAAAGTCTGAACACTATTCAATTGTCAGTTTCTCTAGCAGCACATCTTGACATGGAATGTGTTCTTTCCAAATAAATTTTGTCCCTTGCAATTTTTACAATACATTAAAGTAAGCAAAGATCACATTTGTCGAGTGTTTGTATGTTTTCACATCCTTTTTTAGACAGCTATAAGCAGCATAAGGAGGAAATCAAAGTGCAATAAGCTTGCAACTAACTGGACCAATTCATAAAATAGTTTAAAATTAAACAGCCGGCCATGCCATGCAGAACAAGAGAAGAATGAGGTTCCGAAGGTCGTCAGGAAGGGTCAGGGCAGTTTTCCTCCACTACACCCAGATCTTTCAACCAAAGTGTTCACTGCCATTTGGAAGAGATCTGGCAGACAGATGGAGAGTTCAGCATCTTGGAAAAAGAAACCCTGAAGTGTAACCTTAAAGGAAAGTTTCAGCTCATCCCATCCAGTCATCTATCCCACTCTCCCAAACCACACTAGCAGTGTTTTTCCCCTCCAATTACAGATAAAAAGACAAGGAAAGTGTTGTTTGTAATAATACAGTGTCCACTTACCTGAACAAAGCAGCTTAAACTATATAATTCGTGCAAATTTACTCCGAAAAGTTACATGGAAAGATTGAAAAAGCTCAAACACAGGAACTTTTTCTTAAATGAAGGAACAGGTTGTGGTGACTGGGTTTTTTAAAGAAACCCTTTTATTCCTCCTCAACTAGAACTACACAATACATGGACTTATGCTTTTTTTCCATAAAAGCACGAAAACTATCAACACTCAGGAAATACTGATGGAATTAAAGTTTTAATATGCCAAATACTACGCTGTGAGAAAGTATGAGCAAGCGTATTTAGGGAAATATTGTGAAGTCATGGCAACAACTGGTACAGAAAAACACTATTTTTACAGCCCTACTTAAAAATAAACTGTATACTGAGATAGGAACATTAAGTGGTGTGAGTCATGCTACCCTCACAAAATAGAATTATTAAAGAAGCCAGGCCTTCAGCACATTTTTTGTCAGGGTTTGGTCCTCCCATCCTCCAAGTGAATTTGCAGAGGTTTCACAAGTAAAGTTCATTGCACTTTTTGTTTTGCAGGGTCTTCCATTTCACTATAAAAGCAAACCTATGAACAACTACAGCTGTCACATAAAATCTAGAAAATTTAGATGAATACAAGAAAGATGAGCTCTGCACAGATTCTCCACAAGTGATCACCTGCATCTCACGCAGCTGGGGGTTCTTTGGTCAGCTGGATTGCAGCAGAACCATTCATTTAATAGGAAAGCACAGTACACACACCCACTTCCTATATTCTCACAACAGTTTGGCTTCATCCACTCTTTTTCTTCTCATTCCACAACTCCAGGCCCATCTCTTTAGCACCTTTTTCTTGTCCCCCAACTGCTAAGCAAACAGTGGCACAGTGCTGTAGCCACCAAAAAAAGCAGCCCAGAGAAAGTCTTACCAGTTCAGAGACGCTGCTGCCTTTTGTCACAAGCACACTTCAGCCACGAGAGCTTATATAAGCTAAAAATAAACCACAGAGTCCAACTGCACAAAGTAACTCCATCCTAAACAGTACATACTGTAATAGCTACGGAAATGATGCAAACAAACAAGGCTCCAGTTTCTTGGCCCTGGCTTTTAAGCAATTCTTGTAAATTAGGATACATTGATCTTTGACACAAGGAAACGGACCTTAGTAAATAAATGTGGCTTTTTTTTTTTTTCAAGCTTCTTCTTAGGGAACATTCTAGCCATGCTTTATGCTAAAGACCTTGAATTTTCTTCCTCACTGCTAGTGCCCCATTGTGTGAAAAGAAGTGCTATAAACATCCTGAGGGCTTAACACACAAGGATTTTAGAAAATATTAACTAATAATCAGCAAGCAGACCTTCAGATACCACACGCAAAACCAGCTGAACACAAGATGCTGTCTCTGCTCTTAAGAAGTTGGTTTTGATATTACTTTGAAAGCAATTTGCAAAACTCCGTGCTTTGCTCATGTTGAAATACTTGGGTTCTTTTTTTTCCTGTGCAACAAATGCGGACTATTAAGAGGCTAAAATAATTCAGTGAATCCCAAAATTTTTCTTAAGGCAGTTTTCAACAGGAAGATGGGGAAAAGCTTTTAAAGAAAACCTTCAGTTAAACCCCCTCAGGCTTTTAATAAGTAACTTTAATGAACTCTTACTGTGAAACAGGTAAGGTTGTTTAAAGTGAGATTTTAACATTCTGATTTCTTTTGGAACATTATGTTTATTTTTAAAATATATTTCACTGTATTCAAAAAGATGGCATTAAAAAAAAAACTTATTACAGTCCCACGTACAACGGGCTGCTTTAAAACACAGCAATCCCTCAACTCTGGCCCTAGGTGACAAACAGGTCCACGACAAAGAAACATTTCAGAATCACAGAGTGACAGAACCTTCCAAGCACAATCAGGCCAGGTTGCTCAGGGCTTTTATACAGACGACCTTGAAAACCACCAGGGATGGAGATGGCACAAGCTCTCTGTGCAACCTATTCCAGACATGAACTATCCTCAAGATGAGGTACAGAAGAAAAAAAAAAAAAAATCCATATTTAGAAAACCAAATGGTGTTGCCATGCATTGTCTCCAAGGACTCTGGAGATGCAAGCTGAGACAGTCTATCAGCCTTTGGAAGAGAAAAGCACCTGGTCACATTACCTTTTAAACTTATTTTTGGAATGACAGCATTTGCCACCATGAATCTGACTCATCAAGATTCCAAGTTTCATGACTAATGAGTGAATTGCTTATGTATAAGGACATGACTCAACTTCAGTTAGCTGCTCCTAAGAACTTTCAGCTGTAGTATTTTTCTTTACTATCCACTGAAGTCTCAGGTTCTGTTCCACACAGAATAGGAAGGAAACAAGACTTCCTTGTGCTTTAAGTGTGAACTACTGTGGTCTGTTACCAAGTGTACCTGCCATGAATATACTCAATCTCATATTCTCTGGTTAAATAAAGCAATTTAGATATTACTTTCTTTTCTACTTTGTCCAAAGAACTTGCTCTATAGGAATTTATTCAGGGTTGCAATCTGTTTACTGTTTACATAGAAAAAATGTGGCCTAACTTCTTTAGCAATATTGTGAAATCATGTGACAAAAGCTGGTAAGAATCACAGCTACTGACACTGCAAAGTCCGTAAATTAATATGAAAAATAAACACAGGAAAAAATAATGCTTTGATTTACACATTCGAGTGACACCAAAAAATTCCAGCCCCTGGGTGCAGGGAAGAAATGCATCAAACCAAGATTAATCACTGCTCCTCAATGCTGTGAAGTCTTCTAATTGCAATCAGCAGACATGGCTGCATTTTATTAACAGAAGTTATGCCTTAGATTTTTAAAGGTAGAGTCTCAAATTGATGACTTGGGCCTAGTTCTTCAATTTAAAAAACAGGGAGAATAGCACCCTCCTCCACAAGGATTTAAAATAATCCCTTAGTCTCCATCAAGAAAACAACTACAGCAACAAACACCAGAGAAAAGTCCATAAAAGGAATCGAATCACTATTTCTTGGGGAGTTCAGCTCTATGTTATAGTTGGCAGAGCCATGCACCAAATGATTTTTGGAAAGAAGTTGACAGCAACCTATTTGGTGAACCGTGAGCACTAAAGGAAGGAATCTAGGAAATGGATGCTGTTACAGACTCGGCAAGTTTATTTCCTACCAGGCACACTCCTCTGAGACTGAGAGCAATGCTTTTTCCTAGATTTTTTAGTTTGGATAACTGAGTAACTTGCCACCTAGACAGCTTTCAGTTAGCACGTAATATAAAATGACATTAAATAGCAAAAAGCTATCAGTTCATAGTAGTCATTCATAATCCTGAATAACAAGAGACTCCTTGCACTTCTCAGTTAAGGAAACCCCCTGAGCCCAAGGCTCCTTGGTCCACAATCACCTCCTCGGTATGGGATTATACTCACCCATGCCCACGTTTGTTAAATGCTGAATGTGAAACCACTGAAAGTAGCACTCCTTCACTGCCCTAAATACACAAGCCATGAACACACATTCGAGCCATAGTTTCAGCACACATGAGAAGATCACTGAAGAGATTAAACTTCTGTGATTAATTACCATATGTAAAAAAATGCCACATAGCTCTAGTGAGGAGACAGTCTCTAAATTTAAACTCTTCAGGCACATTAACACTGCATGATGCAATCTTACAGCGGATACATTTCACAATGCATAATAAAAGCAATAAGAACAGCCATTTTGGTCATTACTGATTTTTTTTTTTAAATAAATGAAACTTAAAATTACTGATCAAACAATTTGAATAACACACAGCACAGAAGTATACCTGAAACACGAGGCAACGACCCAACATTCTCAAAAAGACTCTTAGCCTGCACATTTGTTTCATCCATGTACAAATACTACCTCACTCTCACACTCCACAGAAGATTGGCACAGCCCTGGACTTAGCAGCTCTTATCTCCTGTCCTCCTTCCCCATAATTAGTGGCCAGACATGCTGGTTAGACATGTTGCTGTTACACATGCTGGTTTTTTGCACATTCACGACTCAACCATCCCTACCAGCTCCCACATGCTGCCAGCACAGCCTCCGCCTGCATTTTTTCCAGCTAACCAGGAGATACCTGAAATAGCAGAACACTGACTTCGGGGAAAAATTATTTTTTATTCTCAGCATGACAAGCCAATGTGTGTAGGTGTATTATTTCGATTATGCAATTTTTGTTCTAACCAGGGAAGCTATTAATCGCATTCAGAAGGTTTGCAGAGGTTTCTATTTAAAGTTAAATAGACACTGACCACAGAAATTATTAACACTGGAAAATACATGCTTTAAATGGCATAGATACACCAGCTAAGACGCAAAATTGATGAAGTGATGTGGGGAGTTTTAAAATATTTGCATCTATTTAAAACAAAACTTAACATTTTCAGACTACACTTTTTTTTTTTAATCTGGAGGTATGAAGGAAAAATCCACATTAATGTTTTCTTCACTGCAAGAAAAAAAGTGCATAAAATTTGGCTTTGAGTAAATGTTGCCAGAAAACCAGCTGAAGAACTCAGGATTATTTATCAATTAAAATAACACTTGAAAATACACTTTGATTTTTCACATTGGAGGTTTTCTACTGTTTAGGATCAAGAAATTAAAATGATAAAGTGCAGGAAGAATTTTGATTTAATTACAAGTGTTCACCCTTTCTGAATGTTGTCTTTTGTAACGCCTGTGACATCACACACATGATTCATACGTCCTGTCAAAGTCTCCCAAAATGAAATTAATCATCATATCTTGGCATCCTTCCTAAATAAAGAAAATTGAGATAAATAGGCTTTTAGGTTTGTTTCAAAAAAAGCACAAAGGGGCCAAAAGACCATGTCTTCAACTTGCAAATTACATTTTGTAAGCATTTAGTTAGCAAGATATCTTTTAAGTGTCCAGGTATCTTAAAAATAAATAATTGACCCTTTATCTAGTGGAATTAGATGGCTTGTTATATACACTCATAATGAAAACTTATTTTCATAAAATGCAAAGGGAAATATTTAAAGCATATAACCCTTCATATTTAGTTTCAGTAGAATTTTACAACAGTGCAGAGGACGGTGGAGAAGAGTGATACTGATGGATTCTCCAGGGGAGAAACCATGAAACAGCATTTACAGCTGCACTGACAAAGCAGTTGCAGAGGGAAGTGACATGTACACAGCTGTTCTAAAATGGCATATATTTAAAAAGCAAAACAGAACATTACAAGAAGCACTGCCTCAGACATCAAAACTTACTTATGTGACCACCCAGCATGAACACTGCTCTGCTTCAAAACAGAAGCCCCACAAAAGGACATAAATAAAAAGCAACACAATAACCACTCTAGAAATAAATGTGTGTCATGGACAGCAGGCTGTATGAGCCCAGAACCATCAGCTGAAACACGACAAACATGCTCCCTTACGTTCAAACAAGCATTGCAAAGTATCATACTCAGCCAAAAATACTTTTTTATCAGCTGTGACACTTTTTTAGTAGGAAAAAGCAACTATGGCAATTGTTTGGAAAGTTATTCCACATTCTGTTCACAAGCTATTTACCTGAAAAGGCATGCCTTAATTCACTTGCATTTTTTGCAGCTATGGAGCTGGACAGCATAACTGCACAGACAACCCCAGTACCTGCACAGCACTGCCTGACCTCCATTTCCAAACACAATTCTCTCATCAGCGTGTACTTTACCACTTCCTGTGGGCTGATGAAAACCTTGTCGCTCAAGCTAATGTCTCTTTTCCCCTCTCCACACTGCAGCACTCAAAATAACACAGGGTCTTCAGTCATAATAGGATTGGGCATAGATGTAAAGCTGAATATTTGGTGTACAATAACCTTTACGAAAGACCATGGGTAGCCCATTTTAAAGGAATGTATTTTTAGTCATGCAACTGGCTCCAGTGGAGGAGAGTGTTTTTAAATATCTCAGTGAAACACGTAGGCACACTTTGCAGATGCGTCACTTAGGAAACAGATGTGTTTTTTAAGTGTTCCATAGTCAAAAGCTGTACTTTTCCATCTCAGGAAATACAGGGCTGTAATATTAATTAATGCAATACTGATGTGCATTGAATAGAAGTAGATCTAAACCCTTAAATGAAGGTGAAACAGGGCTGTCCTCCCAAATCTGAAGGTTGCACTGAGGAGCTACTGTTCTTTACTTCAGGAGAGAACTAATTCAGATTCCTCACTTGAACCAAGTTTAGCCTGGTCTTTATCACAGATTTGTTTCCAAAGCCTAAATCACTGTTAGAAACTAAATCTGTGCATTAACAACACGTCAGAATACGCTATCTTCTATCCATCTTAGAGAGATACAGATGACTAGGATTGGCGAAAGCTAGGAAGGCTGACTGGGGCAGGGGATGCTGCATGGGTGAACCCATGAAAATCTGTGCACTCTTCAAGTACTAGTGATTTTTTCTGTCACTTTCTGGAGATATAAATAAAAGGGGAAGTGATGATTTCCCTACCATGGATAAAGAGAAAGCACAAAGAATAACAGACCTTCCTATAGAGTGGCTCAGAAGGACATTGCTGAAGGTGAAAGACCCCTAGACCCAGCAAAATAACAGACCACAATGTGTTCATGTTATACTTGATATTAACAGTACAGAAACATCACATTTCCACACAGAACTCCTTGGAGCTGAATGGATTACTCTCTAGTAAGCAAACCCAGCAATTTTCTACGCTAGATCCTCAACACAAGTAGCCTGTAACACCAGAAATTATTTGCTAGTAAAGCTTTTGCTCAAGGGACAGCCAAAGCTAGCAGAGAACTGTATGCCAGGACTTGTACCCTAAGGCAGAAATTAAATGACCACTTCCATAATGGCTGGCTTAGATCAAAGCTGTGAAAAGGCTCTAAATAGTAGTTTTCATAATTACTAATTCTTTCTGCAGGCATTATCCCCTCCCTGCCATAGCCCTGATGACAAAAAGCAGGTCAAATCACCATGAAACATTCCTCGACTCTCAAAATACATTGAAGGGTAGTTCAGTATTTGGGGAAAACACTATCTATATAAAAACTGCTAAGGAAGATAGCCTTACAACTTAAAATCAACATTTTCAGCTGTGATAGTTATTGGATTATGTACCACTCCATCAGTTTCATTTCTGGAACTGATACAAAATGTACAGACCCCTGTAGAATATGATTCATAAATGTAGAAAGAAAACAATCACAGGCGCATTTAACTTCAACTGTCCTTCTTTGCAGTAAGTTAAATAAGTAATTATTCATTTAAGAACAATAAAAGATCTGTTCAAGTGTTTCAAAACCAATGCTATACTGTAACAGTACAAAAAAGCATGTGACTGTATTTCATATTTAAGATTAAATAAGATTAATTCAGACTTGAAAGCAAACTGAATGAAGCTTCTAAAGAACTATTAGGAGAATTTAAATTGCTTGCTTGTGTTAAAGTTGGAGAAAAGGTTACTCAACACTTAGTTTCATTAACATGGTCAGTGAAAAAAGAAACTCATGAATTCTATTTAAACAGATTTTCAGCTCAGTGAATCTGAGGTAAACTTTAGCCAGGACTTCTCGTGTTTCTAGGCAATTAAATTTTCTGGTCCTGAAACAGTAATTACTGCAACAAGGTCAGAAGACCTCCACTTACAGCTTCGTAATCTAGACAACATGAGCTGCTGACTTAGTAGAATTAAACACTCCCTAAAAACATGTAATTATTTTTTTGTAATAAATGCAATGAACTGACTCCTTACCATACAGTAAACTCAATGGTCTAAGCTATCTCGAAGTATCATTCTTAAATATTAGGATCAGAGATCATATTTTATGGCCTTCCCTGTACATGTAATTTGACAAGCAAAGACAGAGGTGAGGAGGGGGAGTGGTGGGGCAGTGTTGGTTTTGGTTTGTTTGGGGTATTTTTAAACACATATAGTACCCTTACACCTACTTTAACCCTAATGTAACCGAAAAATCAAAAATTTTCAGTGTGCAAAACAAAGCGCTGCTTTAAAAGAGGCACACGAGATCCAGGTTAGGCAAGAGAGAAGGTGAAAGGTTTTTTTTTGTTCACAAAGGTTTCACTAATCTTATTAAGGGTTTAGAAAAGAAAGCACAGCAGAGCAGCCAGTCTTCCCCATGATTTTCAGCAATCTGGATACGTGTTATGTGACCTTATATAGCTCTCAAACTTACAAATCACTCAAATGTAGAATCCCTAAACATAATAATGTGGAATGAATGCTTAAATTTGGTCAAATAACCTCACGAAGAGTAGTCCTCTCTACTTTGCTGCCACTTTTCAGGAAAAGGAAAGCTTTTCATGCCATTTTAAATTAATGCTTGACCAAAGTATAAGTAGGTCAGCCATCTACTCTGCAACCTAAATTGGACTGAAGTTCAAGGAAAATGGGACAAGAGGCCCCACGAGCTGACAGTTCTTGCACTCACCATCACCATTGTGTTTTTGCAGTTAATAAAGCTGTGTCATCACTGACTGTGGAGCACTGAAACAGCAGCACATAACCTGCATATGGGCAACGATCAGAAGACAGAAAAAAGAAAGGTAGATAACCCAAACCAAGTTAAATTCAGTGCAGTCTGAAAAATCTTGCTGTTGAAAACTGAAGCATGCAAGACTAATAACAAATAAGACCAAAGTTGATCACAGTATTGAAATAAGGTCTTAGTAAAAGCAGGAATTATACAACAGCCTTTTTTGTCATATGTGCTGCTAACTTCAGCATTTTAAATGGTTACACAAGGATTCTCACTCAATTGCTACTAAAGGTACAATAACACGCCTTTTTTCTTTTTAATTTAACTTAACTCATATGTCAGTAACCCCTACACCCACAAATAGCAGTTTGATAGTTGTAACAGCTGAGAAAAGCAGGCACAAATAACCTCACAATAAAGTGATCAAATTTCTTAAGCTATTTAGTTTACTGTAAATCATTCTACACATGATCATAAAACAGCTTAATGTTAGACTCCAGAAAGTCTGGAGTCATTATATTCAAATCTAACATCATCTTTTAAGTGAAAATAGAATTCAATTGGTATTTTTGCATGATGCACAATAACATCAAGCAATCTCAACAGAAAAAAGTTAGTATCATGTAATACAATCATTCTGGAATTACAATATCCAACTTGCACACACTCAAAAGGAACAGCTTGAGCTGGATAGCTAACATGTACTTTGTACATGAACTACATATATAATGGTCTATATGCACACAAATATATAAACCCATATATAAACTAGTTTTAACCTAGAGCTGTTTAACACATTGAGATTTTCAGCCATCTCATAACAGGCACTACCAGAGTCCACCTCCAAGGGATTTTACTACCTAGCAAGTGATCTCATGCTTCTGAGTTCAGCTTGAATGTCCCACTAGATCCCATCTCACATTTGTCTCCCAAGGTTTGTGTTTAAGCTGACAGCTGGGATATCCCCACATTCCTGTCCAAGGCCAGGGTGGGGTGACAATGAACACACAGAGAACTGCACCACGCCACTGCAGGCAGGGCTCTGTGTCCCTGCTCACAGTAATATCTCAGCCAGTGCTCTCCAATACTTTGTGGTGACTGAAAAGAGTCACCTGCCTACATATGATTGCTATTATAAAGCTATATCTCCATATGGCTCATCAGTGAAGAAGCTGAGCAGCAAAGGGATCAAAAGAAAGGATTAAATCATTCAACAGCTGAAACAGCTGCAAGATAATTGAAAGCTTCAATTATACAGAAATACCTTCCAAGTTTAACTGAAAGTAAGATTTTTATTTCCCCAAGAATAAGAAAACCAAGTGACGTGCTTACTCAGTGAATAATAAATTTCACATTTAACTCTTTTTATCATATGGTAGAGTAAAATAGATATATAAGGCTTTGAAATACTGCAGAAAAAAATAGACAATGAAGAAAACATGACAGAAATGTCATACAGAGAAATATTATTTATAGTATTTTACAAGCAACACATATGATACTTTTCATAATCACACTCTTTAGCGTCACAATTCAAGTCAAGAGCATTTCAGCTGAGAACACCTGTGAAACTTAAGTACACACATTTCTCACTTCTGGTTCTGAAGGCTTAAAGACTTAATACAAACATTATGAGAAAAAGTAGGCTCACCCCTACAAAATCTCCTGAACCCACAAAGCTAATACCACTTCTAGTAACAAACAGTACCCACGGTAACTCCTTAGCCATTTTAAGCTTTCTGGAGAAGGCAAGAATTTTCTCTAACCCATGAAGAGAATCCCTCCAGTAACTCCAGCCATGAGCTCATTAACACTTGTTCCTAATAAAGGCAACTCAACAGCTGAACAGTCATGGTCACAAGGATCTTTCACACAATCAAGTCATGTCTTAGACCACAGTTGTTTCAAAGTTTTTGTCCTTACTCCTAAAGCTTAAGGGTACAGAGTACACGAAAGAACAACTGTAAAAACTATTTTTAAAATATACTTTGGAGTATCTACTAAGGTTATCTCAGAACAGGCAAAGTCATGTTCCAGACAGATGTGTAATTTAAAAAAAGAAGACTAAAACCACAAAAGAGATGGTGAGTCTAGCTGTAAGGGCTGTCTTGTCATTAAGCATTATTAACCTGTGGTACAATATCTGAAGGGTACACACACAAATACTCCTATAATGGTTTCTTTCTTTTGTTTTGTGTTTAACTTGAAATTCATTTTATGCTGAAAAAAACCTTGTGCAACTGTCCATATCTGAAAGATAAAAGAGCTGCTTCACCATGGCAAAATATCTAGTTGATGCATCAGAGTCACCCAAAATTATAAAAACAGATAATACACTTAAAACAGCTATATTTTACATCTAAAAAATAGCATTAGTAAAAAACGTGCTATGTAGAGTATCCAAGAGCTTAATAACCTTGATTCATTAGACAACATGCATTTATTCTCTATCTTGTGATTTATGAAACTGAAAATGAAATGTCCAACTCCTGGCACCTTCCAACAAATTGCCTACCTTTTCCCCTTATAAGAGCTATGAAGAATTTGAATATTCAGTATATTTCATGGGAAGAGAAAACACTTTATTATGTGCTTTGTAATTGTCACACCATCTTAAAAAGCCTGTAGCCAAAATTCCAGCTGAAAATGCCAATTTCAAACCAAGGCAGGCTAATGTTTATTGATCCTGTCATAGACCAGTGACACTTCAGCACTGGAAATTCTGCTCATTTGAGTCTGACAATAGATGATCTAGTTAACTGTGACAAGAGGACAGTCTGGCAGACTTCGTTTTCATCAGGAAAAAAAATTCATTTCTTTTCACAGGTCCACAGAAGATAAATGTTAGATCTGTTTGCATTTTTAATGCCAGATTAATTGGGAAGTTGACACAATAATTGATTAAATTGGAAAGAGATGAGGATTACGGTGAGGGTCACAGGATCCTGAAAAGTCCAGGGAGCAGATGAGGCTGGACTATACCTCAATATCTCTTCTGGACAATATCTCTTCAAAGAGTGTTCAACAGCCACACTTTGCTCTTGTAGTCAGATCCCATAAGAAGTACTTCAGCTGAGTATCTGTCAGGTTGTGCAACAACCTGACCTCTCTAGTCCAATCCTTCACGGGAAAGGGAGCCTTGCTGAGATTTTCCAGTACCCTGTCCAGTCACAGCTTGAAAGTGTTCAATGGTGGGGACTCTACAGTCAATTATCTACCAACTCACAAGACACCACTCAGCCTCTGAAAGACAAAAGCTAGGGTGTCATTCTCATGGCCAGTTGCATTTCATTTGCTTCTATACCTTCTGCACACACACAACTGTAGTCCATTTTTCTTTTTTTTTCTTATGCTGAAGTACAAGGCTACACCGCTGAATCTTGCAGTCAAAGCCATTCACTAATCTTTTAATTATGAATTCTAATATGTGAAGAAAAATTTCATGGTACTGGTACAACACAAAAAGTTCACACTATACTTAATCCATGTAATGACATATGTTTTTCACTATGGTCCATTTTGCATGATATAAATAGCAGGTACTCAAGTAATAAATCTTGAAAAAATACTCATTTGGTACACACATACTCAACAATTAGTCTTCGTCCTGGCCATAGTATGTCCTTGTATAACTACCTGTTCCTTATCATATGAACATATTTTTATTGTAACATCCACTGGCATCCAAACTATTTCAGACTTGCATTTCTACCACTGACACCTAAAACTCCTTCCAAAGGAAGGCAGCTGTTCTTTCAGTGTGTCTATTCTTATTGATATACAAATTGAAGAATTTTAATGACACCAAACCAGTCTAGTCAACATTTTGTTAGAACTAATATCCTCCTGGAGTTCAGCTTTACAAACTTCTTCTAAAAGATGAAACAGTAGCTGCCACAGAAATCTTCTGTTGGTCTTCACTCTCAATAATGATGCCTGGTACCAACTGGAACAATTTAGAACTGCAGCATAACTATGATGCATTATCAGAAGAGTCCTAAGGTTTTTTCCAACTTCTCCCTGGATGCTTGTATGAGAGTATATGAATGATATCCCTAGAATTTTGACTAAATAAAGAAGTTTCTAAAGACAGCCTTTTCAACCTAAAAATAGTGCAGCAATAAAGAAGGCCATTTGAACAGGTTCAGTGCTGCTTCACAGCTGTGACTAAGACCTAGCAAAATTAGCCTTAAAATTACTTTCACTAACTCCTCCATGGTTCCAATCAACAATCAAAATTTATCAGCACTGCCCATTTTCTTGTGTCTGGAAAGGTGAAAGTCAATGGAAGACAGCACCAACACAGGCTGAAAGAAGCTCCTCCTAATGTCCCTGATAAAGTTATCAGGACACAATGATATAGAAAGGATTCTTTAAACTATGCAAAAACCTTCTGGCCCAAGGGATCCCAATATATCCAAGTACAAAGCCAGCACTTTTGCCTGTAAGATAAAGGCACTGAAAACTTAGCCAAATTTTGAAAACTTCAAAATTCGTATTTTACAGTCCTCCAGTTAGGGCATTTCAACAGTAATATTCTAGAACATATTCAGTGATTTCAGGATTTGGAGGCAAATTACTTCTGTAAAACTAACTCAGTCAGCCTAACACAGATAACCAGTAATTCTGTATCAAGTTCTGAATTCTAGACAAAACTGGAGGAAATCAAATAACAAAATATAAAAATAACATTAAATGAATTTTCAAATAACTAACTTCTTGCTTGAATATTTAAGTTTCAGCAGCCTAGCTTTAGACAAAACTCCAAGCTTTTGCATTTTCATTTTATGTATTTGACATATATCTGCCAAATCCCTACTTGTACTTGTCTTTCACCTGAGATGATTTCCTCCCTCCCCCATCCTTAGGACAGGAAAACAACTGGAAACAAGATATAAATGTCTTTGAAACTTATGTAGTTGGAGTTCCAGCAGCCCTTTTAGTATTCACAGCTACATAAATTCTAATGTCAAAGCCTAGGTGCAATATGCTATTCCTTGCACATTCCAATAATTCTCATGAGCTGCTTCAGCTGCACAGCCAGAGAAAGTAGCTCAAATTTAATTCATTCTGGAAAGCAATGTGGAGATTTCTGGAGGATTGCAACAACAGTTGACAAAGCAATTTAACAAGAGCTGTAAGTTCTACATTGCTTGTTTCTCCCCATTTGCAGGGTTGAACACTGCACAAGTTAATTGCTATTGCATTACAAAGAGTGTTTCACAAGCTTTTCATAAAAGCTTTTTTTTTCTGAAATGAGATTACATAACTTTGTTCTCTAACTATTCACTGCAATAAAAAAATTGAAGGATTCATGTGATACATTTTTCCTTGGCAAATTCAGAACGTATTTTGAGAAGTGTGTTTATAAAACCCGCAGCTTTAAAGAGCCAATTTGTACAACAGATTTTCATGGTATTTTTCCTACCTAATAAATTGCATTCCAGTGAGCATGCTAGATAAATGAGATACTTAACACAACCCTGAAAATTTTTAAAAAACAAACACACTGTAAACTTTAAAACTGAAATACTAACATCATTCACAACGCAGACAAATCATATCAAAAGATATACTGGGATAGCAATATTCACTCAGAAAATGCAGCATTTTATCCATATGTATGAAATAATCCATATGTGAAAAAAAAAATACTGCAAGTGCAAAAAAAAAACCCACATAAACCAAATGAAATACCTTTAGATGTACTTGAAAACTCTTGTACCTGTTCATCTCTTTCCTACTGTGCAGTAAGATACCTTTGCAGTGGCATAAAAACTTCTAAAATTATTACTGTAAAACTAGTAATTTTGTTCAGCAACACATTAATTAAATGCTAAATTTAGCACTACTTTTCCTTAATTACACAAAGTGTTTCTGCAATGCCTAACAACAAGTAGAAACAAAGGTGCTTCCTACCCAGCCTCTTTTGCAAGAAAGGGGAGGAGGGATAAAGAGATCTCCAATCACAGTTTTAGTTTCTGTACAGGGCTAGCAAAAAAACCCAGCTATGTGGATCTCTGTAGAAAGAGAAACAACATCATATTTTATCAGAATAATCAAAGTCCAAAGCATAGAAACTGTAGGTTATCTTGCACAGCCCAATATAAATTCAGAATCACTGTATGATACTTGTTTCATCTATTTGTGTTTATAAGTTACGGAACTGTTTGGGATCGACCTGACAATGATTAACATTGCACAGCACAGATTTTACTCATGACATCACATGCCACAGGATTTACATTCTACCAGAAATTATGGAATAGCCTATGCTAAACCAAGAGCTAAAAATACAGTAATTTGATACAGACTAAACCCACATTGTTGCTCTCTGGTATAGGGATGCAACAAGCCAAAGCAGAAGCAGCTGCTTATATACTAATTTGAACAAAGAATTTCTTACCCAAACTCAAACCATTTTTAAGATCAAATCTCATTTAAAATAAATTTTAAGGTTCACATACAGATAATTTAAAACTATATGGATTGTCCTTTAATCTCCTCAAATTTGTGTGTATGAACATAAATAATAAATTTGGTCCTAGCTCAATGAACGGACAAGACATTCGTATATCCCATGGACCATTCCCAGTGCAGACGACAATTAAACAAAGAAAACTGCAAAATGTTCTGCAACGCTGTTCTAAGATGTTCTCTGCTAGCCAATATAAGCACCTGCCTGAAGCAAAATAAATCTGGTGGAATAGCTGTTCACTCAGAATAGCAAAGAAAGCAGATTAGACAGTATCACAGAACAAAAGTAACAGGAATTCAACTAAATCTACTTTTTGAATTTCAGTAATTCTAAAAAAAAAAAACAAAACGAAACCCAACCAACCAATCAACCAAAAAAAAACCCCATCAAAAACAGCAACAAACCAAAAACACACAAAAACCCCCAAACCAAAAAATCCCAAACAAAAACCCCAAATGAACAAAAAAACCCTCACAAAACCAAAAAGCACAAAAAACAAATATCCAAAACCAAAAACCCATAGAGGTGTCAATAAGGTACGGAAGCAGTTTTTCAGTGTATGAAAAATGATAGCAATAGCATGGGATTTTTATACATCTAGATTTTACCCTGGAAGAAAAAAAAAAAAAAAAAAGAAAAAAGAAGATACTAGCATTATAAAAACATACTTGATTCTTTCCACAAAACTGCATCAATTTTGGAAATTAAATATTGAACTGAAATTCAAAGCTACTTCTTCAAAACTTGGTTTAACAATAATGTATTAACAGATTAATCTAAATCATCTTCTAGGAGTTTCGAAACAATTATTTAGCATTCCCTTTTTTTCCTATGACTACTGTATTTCATTACATAAGAATAAAATATCAGCATTAAACCTTAGAAACACCTACATTCTTTAAAAGTGAATATTCTAAAAGTAAAAAGGCAAGTACTTTTGGCTCCTTTCTGCTTGGATCTTCTTTAACTTTAAAAAGTATTTCAACTGTCTTCTGCTCCTTCCACTCCAAAATATTTTAAGCAAAAAACAAAAAAAAAAATTCAAGAAAACACAAACAAGTTTACCTTTAAATTGATGACTTTAATATCATTTTATACTTATTTTCTATTCATCCATGCATTTAAAATTGGTAAAAATCAAGAAACAAGTTCAAGCATATCTGCAATTCCCTTAACTATAGACAGCATAAGGGTAGAGTCCTTATTACATCTGACCATCTTTGGCATGCATCTGATTATAAAAACACTTAATAGACTTGTCTACATTCAATATTCACTTTACAGGTCAACTTTACAGAAATTATTCACTGCACTACACAGCTCAATATGTAGATCCCTTTGTTATGGCATAAATTCATTCCCCTGACAGTGATTGATATTGCTTGTGCCAAATCCCCAGGCATTCCTCCTGACCCATCCCTCTGCCATCGATTTTCTTTGGGGAGTCAGGTGCTAAGCTTTTTCCAGCTGAAAATGACTCTGCAAAAATAAAAAGTTTCTTGCTTGACACCAGACACAGCACAGCCAGATAAACACAACCACCGCGGAGCACATAGCAAGAACAAATTGCTGAGCACCAGTGAAAAACTTTGATTTCCTGTTTTAGTCACAACACAGACTATCACTGGTTTTGAAGGAACTTATCACTGCCAGTAGAAGCAGCAACAAACTTTGGAGCCAGTTTAACAAGCTACAAGACATCATGCTAACACAAAGAATAGGCAAGACCACACACAAGATACCCTTCAGAAAAGGCCGGCACCCGGAAATAAAGGCAAAAAGATTTTCTCCTTGCTTATGTGTAAGCAGTAGGCATACAAGTAAGAGATTATATTATTGCCTCTGGGAACATAAATCAAGCCCATTTAATAACACTGCAACTTCACTGTACATGTCACACAGTTGAAGAGTTTGTATGTAGTTATTTAGGGAGAGAGGACTGGTCAAGAAAGGAGTGGTGACACTTCTGCAGTAATGTTCATTACTCATTTGAAATATTAGCAACTTTTAAGAACACTTAACACTTCACACAGGCACTAAGTGGCATCTACCTGAGGCCACCAATGCACACTAAACAACATAGCACACACAGCTCCTTCTGCAATGAGCTGCTGTGGGAACGAGAATGGCACATTGTTGTGGGGGCCCTTTGGTCCCACCCATGTATGCTGCACGTTTCACCTTCTCAACTCCAAAATTCGTATGGGATTTATAGGTGACAATGTCCTAACTCAAACGGCACATTGCATTCACCCCGAAGGAACTCCATGCATCCATACCTCAAAAGGGAATGGATGACAGAACTAGAAGGGACTACCTGTCCTGAGAAGCTCAGCTTCAGCAATCTGATAAAATAATATCACTTTAGTATTATTTTAATATTACTATAACATGTGAGAATAACAGATAATACACATGACTTTTTTAATAGCTGTCCCTAAAGCCACGTTAGAAGAGGAAAACCACATCACCTACAGAAATACCGCTATGTGAAGTGGAAAACAGGGAACTTCACAGTAACAAATATAGCAAAAGCTAGAAATGACAGAAGATAGCAAAATGAACACAGAAATAGTTGTATTGGGACTACAAATATATTTAAAACTCCTTTATTATCCTTACTGTAACAACCCTCACAACAATGCTATCACTCGCTTTAATGCAGTAAAAAGGCAGAAGATGAATGGTGACAAATAATCTTATTTGAGTGATATGATTATTAGCCTTCAAATTAGAAATTAAAAGGACTTAGGAGCCCAAACCAGCATCTGTACAAGAATTTTAAAATATAATTCGGGGTGCTCTAGCATGCTCATTATGAAGAAACACCCTGACAATGCCCAGGCACTCCCTCCTTTACGCTCCTGAAGGGAGCCTTTCCCCCAAAACCTGGAAAATTACCTGAGGTGGTACAGAACAACCTCCAGGTCCTGGCCACACCTCTCCTGCCTACTACATAAATTAACCTGTCCTGGCCAGAACCAGGACAAGTCTATTAGAATATGTGAGATTCCATCTGAGCATATCAAGTTGATTATTATTATTATTACATAGTAAAAAGACAGACACTATACAACCAAATTCTTAGCATCATTTTCTTTTTATAACACCATCCTGAGTGATGGTGACTATGCTGAAGACCTACATTTCAACACAGCACTGAACTTGCTTCCACAAGGTATTCTGATCAAGAGACAGAATAATACAAGCTCAGTCTGATGTTACATTTGTTTTAAGCCCAGAAAAGAAAGAGTCAAGAAATATTACAAAGTTGGATGTGTTCACCAAACTACCGCTAAGCTATTTACCATTATTATTGGTGACCTGTGAACAGATCAGGAATCATGACTGATCTACTGCCCAGACCAGTTTGAAAAAAGCCTGAGGAAATATAAAATAAGACCAAAGTCAGTGCTGATAGACCTATCTGGACTGTTTGCTGAAATGAGCACAACCTAAAGATCCTAATTTGTAATTCACATTGGACTGTACCAAAACAAAGTTTAATTGCCCTATCTTATAAATATGAACTAATATTTTAAGCATCAAGTTTGAGGAATTCTGAAAGGAAGCAGAACATTCAGTTGAACATGCTCAATGAATTGTAGGATATAAATAAAGTGTTGCTAGCTAGGTAGCTAGAAGTATATATTATCTGACTATACATCGGAGAGATTACCCTGCTAGAGGCAGCAGGACTAATTAACTAACTGGACACCTAAGAGGGTTGTGGTAGATTCTACATCTGTTTTATCTAAATGGGAAATTTTCTTTGTGGATGTATCAAATTCCAACAGGGATTCATTCACAAAAGTCCTATGGATGGTCTTTTTCAGAAAAGATCAGATGATTACAAATGGTTCTTTCCTGGATTAAAATCTATTAATCATTCTTTTGCATTTCTTCTGCATACTATTAACATTGGATAATCAACATAATTACATATTTTAAGAGCAGCAGCAATTAAAATCTGTTTAATCAAATGATAATATCTTAAAATGTCTACAGCACGCTAATGCATGAGCCACATACCAAAACTGCCTATTCATTAAAGCCATCTCCAACACATGCTCCTGAGGATACAGCCAAATTTGCAGCTCATGGAGGACCCCACAGCAGAGCCATGAAAGTCCAAGGGAGACTGTGACCCCACCATGGAAGCTCAGGCTGGAGCAGGCTCCTGGCAGGACCTGTGACCTTGTGGAGGACCCACGCTGGAGCAGGCTGTTCCTGAAGGACAGACTCTCTGGAAAGGACCCACACCAGAGCAGTTTGTGAAGAACTGCAGCCTGAGAGAAGGACTCATGTTGGAAAAGTTTGCAGAGAGCCGTTTCCTGTGGGAAGAACACTCTGGAGCAGAGAAAGTGTGTGAAGAGCAGAGTAGCTGAGATAAATGTGTGAAGAATTGACTGCAACCCCCATTCCTTTTCACCCTGTGCCACTCAGGCAGAAAAATCAGGAGTGAAGTTGAGCCTGTGAAAAACAGAAGGGTTGGCTGAAGGCGTTTTAAGATTTGGGTTTACTTCTCACTACCCTATTCTAATTTGATTTGCAAATTAGAATAAGTTAAATTAATTTCTCTGAATCAAGTATGTTTTGCCCATGATAATAACTGGGGCACAATCTCTCTCTGTCCTTATCTCAATTTGTGAGTCTTTTGCTATAGTTTCTCTGCCCTGTCCAGTTGAGGAGAGTGATAGAGTTGCTTGGTGGGCAGCTGGCACTCAACTATGGTCATCTCACCATAGGCAATCAATGACACAGTAACAGAATAAAACTTTTTTCACTTAACTTTCCATTTAGAACTCTGTTTGTTTAAGACAGCATGGAATTGTGCTCTAGGAAGTGGCATTATGAATCAAAAGTTATTGGTTGATCATACTTTATCCGTATGTGTTGATTGTTACTACTTTCAGTTGCACCAGTTTTCAAAAATGACAAAAACCTCAACTCTCAGAGCCCTAAAATAATAATCAGTGAGAAGGCAATGCTCCCAAGTGTGGGTGTAACCGTTTCTAAGAATTTAATTCCCCAAAAGAGGAAAAGCTAACCACTCAATTTATTTCTGTCTGTATCTGAATGACACTAGACTGACAGCATTCTTTACATGAAGCTCTTTAACACAAAAAATAAAAACCCTAAAGAAAAATTGTGTAAAGGAAAAGGTTACCCAGTTTCTCCTACATAAAACAGCGTGTTCACATTCTGGAATGGAACTGTAACCTCACTCAACACAGCAAGACCTCAAGAATAACTTCCTTCAAATGAATTCCCTCTAGACCTTAAAGCAAGCTGTTCAGGAGCTCCTACAAGCACAATTGTATGTTGACCAGGTATCAGATTACTTTGAGTGCTTAGATTTTTTTCAGGTAACTGAAAAATGAGTTTTGAAGCTTATAACTTTAACTATTAAGGTATGATGAGAACCTGAAGACTTTGGAAAAAACATTTTTAAGAATATTATTCAAGGACTGTGGAAGTAAGCATGCCTACAGGTTGATGTTCCATACATGTAGTTCCATTAAGTACAGAGAGTTCATTTAACAAATCCCTACCTGTTTATCATCCATTTATCATCTCTCCCCCAAAGAAAGCAGCATTGTTCCACTCAGCAGGGAGGCAGGTATCTGTCAAATTGCCAAAAAAGCCTCAGCTAAGGGAGAGCATGAGAGGTGTAAGTAAAACCAAAACCACGTCCCATTTGTCCTATGACTCACTGCAGATTATTTATTGAAATCTCTACTTCACATTACCCCTTTTAAAAAAGGCACATTAAGCATATTCACCCTCTACCTTTTATTTAATGTATTAAGGAAGAAATTAGAAAAAAGCCTATCTCATTATGTTCTTTGTCATATTATTTTAAAGTTAATCAAGTATGACTGTGCATCTCCTATTGAGAAAAAAAAAATCTTATTTTGAAATTCAGCTACTATTACTATGCCAGTAAGATGTTCTGTGCAAGTTGGTTTTCTAATCCAAAACCCTGGCTGTGACATGCCAGGCACAAAAACTCTGCTAGGCCTTTCAGAGTCCATTCAATATACACATTTTGTTGCTACAATCACCAGGTAGCAATAGATTTACCT
Source organism: Brachypodius melanocephalos (assembly GCA_013398615.1). Taxonomy (NCBI): domain Eukaryota; kingdom Metazoa; phylum Chordata; class Aves; order Passeriformes; family Pycnonotidae; genus Brachypodius; species Brachypodius melanocephalos. The sequence continues at coordinate 9,244,709 of VZSR01002340.1, forward strand.
GGTATATGGGGGAGAGATTAATGCACAGTCATACAAGAAAGTTAGATTTATGAGCCTTGTTTGTGCTACTCATGCACAAAGACACAATAAAATAAGACAGAGAGAATATCACACTTCTGCAACAAGGACTTCAGGATGAACAGTGCAGTAACACCAAGGTCAGCCAGTTTCATTAGTAGCAAATGACTTATTACTTTATATCAAAAGCTAAGAGCTTGTAAGTACAGCAGCATTCCATGATAATCACAAGAGGCATAAGAAGATACTTACACCACACTTTCACATTCACAGTGTCAAAGTTTGAGTGGTGCCCATTTTCAGGGCATTTACTATGTTACATTTACAACTTTATGTCAAAAGATTACATAAAATCCAGCCATTTTGTTTTCAGTCAAACTCTGTCAAAGAAATATTTAGCAATTCCATACAGACTTCTCATTCTCACAATTTCTGCTGTTTATACTGTAGTCTGGGTTGTCATTCACTGCTCTAGGGTATGTGATAAAAGGCAAAGAAGGTTGTTTAAATTTTTGGTCTATAGATGCCTTGGAATTGGTTCTTAAAGCATAGTCCTACACAAGAAAAAAGGGTTAATAATATGCACTGGCCCAAAGCCAAGCAGTTCCAGATACAGGTTTCGAATATTATCAAAATATTTACAATACCTTGTGTAAGCCACAAGAGTTTTTAAATATTTGCCTAATCTAAAAATTTGAACCAAACCACCTTACTTAAAGCCTGAGAGACATTTTCTTTTTGCCCTGGAGCTCATTACTGGGCAGTGTTACAACAGCCCTGTTAGTTCTACCCCTATTTGCTAATTAGGGCTGGGAACCTCTTCAAATATTGACACATCCTGTCCACCAAGATCCACAGGACTCTAAGCAAGTGCACCAAGTGGCTCAAGCAGAATCCCTCACACTGCAAGGAGCACTCATCGAGACAGATTCTAGACCAACATCATTAGAGAAATTTAGATTATTCTCCTCCCCTAAGCAAGGCTCCTTAAAGGATAACACATAAAGGACTAACATTCAAGTCTTGTGACAAACTGGACTACAGAGGCTGTGAACCAACCCCACAATATAGCAGTTGTTTTACTGCCAACTCCAGGTTATTCTTCTCAACCTCAGTGAGCCAACCAGCCACATAACATTCATATTAAACACAGCATTCTATTCAATCACAGAATACTTAGCTTCGTTTACCTCAGCACAGTTACATCACTTTTTTATTTCCTACTTCTTCCTTTTCATCTCCTGGGAATAGTTCATCGTTACATTAAGTCAAAAATCAGTAACTGGGTTTAGTTGAAAGGAACAGTGTCACCTCCTGAAGTTCTGGGGATTATGTCAGAGTTTGAATTAAATCCCATGTTACAAAGAAGTTGTTAATCTCACAGACTAATCTTAAATTCAAGCATTAGACATGTCATTCCAGGTCTCAGGTAACAAGAAAGTCATTAAATCATAGCATTTAAAAAAAAAAACAGTAATTCTAAGAACCAAAAAGGCACTCATGTATTAGTTTATATGGATGTTAAAGAAATATGTATCAAAGAAAAACCAAACCAAACCAAACCACTCTCAATCTGCATCTACTCCTCCTGGCTTAGTGTATGAGAAGATGCAGTTTTTCCAGAAGCTGCTACATTAAGTAAACCAGGCACCAACTCCCAAACAGAAAACTACCTTTAGCTACTTTGTATTACAACACGGATTTGTACAAGCATAAGCAACTTTTGACTGGCAGCACTCTTTAGCAGTTCATCCAGCTTCTGCAATAAGCACGGAATTTTCTTGGCCTGCATTTACAGGCTACTCATTCAACCCACAGTCACCTTCAGGCTCATTTTAACCATGATCAGGGAAGGACAGAATTGACATATGGACATCTTTAAGCACGTAGCTCACTCAACTCCCAAGCAGGAGAAGGTGCTCATGTGCTCCAGACAGACTATGAGAACGAAACTTCTCATCCCTGACACTGAATCATCCAAACATGTCACCTGGTAAAAACAGCACATTCGCTGATTTCAGACCAACATTCAAGTGGTTTGTCACAAGAAAAGAAAGCAGACATCTACCCACTAGAAAGATATTTCATCTACGTAGCTACTATTTCATCTTTCTGAAGGTACTGCTTAAAAACATTCATAAACCACAATGACCTAGACCACAGTCAAAAAGCCATTTTATTATGATGGTATTTCAAAGGCATAAAAAAGAAAAAAATGATCCAGATTTGTAAACTACTTTCCAAAGGGAGTTTGGAGCACTTGAGCACAGAACAGTCACATCAAGGTGGCACCTGCACACCTCTCCTGCTCCACCTCTCCACACTGAAGCTGTGGTGTACAAATCTCTAAAATTATGCTGCCCTGTGTTCAACAGACATGCTCCTTATGCTAATATGTACCCCTGTTTAAGCTGATTCAGTCATAATTGGCAGAATATAACCACTATCTTTGAAGGCAAATTGCAAGTTTGACAAAATATAATTTTAGGCAGGTGCAGGTATAAAACAGCCAGCACGTGAACGCCCAATGCTAATAACCTTAATAGTAAAAAATTCAATTAACAAATTTTGACCATCTGAAACACAGCTGGGAAACTCTTTTAGTTACTGCTCACCTTTAAGCAGAAATAAAAGTCATAATGTCATGTGTGCCCGCCCTGCCCAAGAAAGCAACGAAGTGGTGCTTTTCCACTGGTCTCATCAAAGACATATGAGAATGATTTTTCTGTTGCACTAAAATCGAAATGAAAACTCAGTTGCTTACATAATTCAACCTTCACTATGGCTCTTATAATAACACACTACTATTGCTTTAACTTTTAAAAGCAGGGGAAAGGTTTTTGGCTTTAAAGAAGAGCTGAGCAGATGCTGGCATTAAATCCAACTCAGCAGAAGGGAATCCCTCACTCACTCCTCAACAGCAAGAGAGAACTATTGTGGCAGCCTTTTAAGCAGGTCGTAGAGCACAACAGAAACACAAGTGCCTAGTACATCCACGGCTTGTTTTTTTACCCCAGTCCGTGTCAAATGATCAAACTTACACAAACAGATACAGGAAACATGAGCAGTGGTGTACTACTTTTAAATTATCCTAGCTAATCTGCGATTTTAATCAAGTAATCCAAGCGTTTAAAACCGCATGACTGCATTTAGTTTTCAAACTGTTCAGTTTACAAAGGACAGCGTATGGCACTTGTGTCTTTCTGGCTTCCTTTAGCGCTCAGGCAAAAGGATGACGGCTCAGAAGACTGAATCTATCAGCTTGTGAGTCACTCCAAGCAGAGACAGCTGAGAGAGACAGACACAGCGAGCCAGGCAGACACTGTACACATCCTGTTCTTCCCTAACCAGGTAGCCTCAGTGCACATAAAGAGATGCCTGTCTCTCACACAGACGTTTCGGTCTGAGACATGAGGAGATCCTTTCCACAGGCCAAAAAAGGGAAAGTCAAGATAGAAGGCGGCAACGGCAAGACCAAGAAGCTTGACTGAGTTCATTACCAGTACTCAGGGGGCCCTGAGCTCTTTGAAACCTCACTCTCCCCCGTAGAAACATCTCCTCCCACCAAATCAGCATCGTAACCTGCCATCCTCCGGGGCGCTGGGATTTCAAAGTCGGGAGGAAAAGCTCACTGCTCAAGTTTAGGACTCCATCCTCGCCTTCTTTTCCTCCCCAAACCAAAGCCTCCAACACCACCGAGTGGGTCACTAAACTTCCCCGAGCAGGGAGCTCTCCCCTCCTACAGGAACCGAGCCAGTGTCGTCATCCCTCGCAAGCCCCAGCCCTGCCCTTCCCCGCCTGGCGCCGTGCAAGGAGAGCTTCACCTTCCCCGCGCCCGCCGCAGCGGCAGCCCCGGAGCGGCATGGCGAGGACAGACCCGCACACAGGGGTCCCCGGGGGTCGTTGCCGGGCCCGCCCGGCCCGACCCCAGCACGGGCAGCTCCGCCGGCGTGGCTGCGGCACCAGAGGCTCCCCCGCCCGGACCCACCGCCCGCCATTGCCCAACGGCTCCGACGGGGATCCCAACCCGGCCCCCAGCTCGAGCCTCTCCCGAAGGCAGGGCTCCGGGGCGCGGAGCGGCCCTCACCTGCAGCGCCGGGACCTGCCCGTCGCCCGTACCCGGCGAGGGTGGGGGTGACGAGACGGCGAGAGCGCGGCGAAACCGACCCGACCCCTGCGCTCCGCTCGGCGCCACCGCTGCGGCCGCCGCCCCCGCCCGCCCCCTGGCGCCCGCCCAGCCGCCTCCCCATTGGCCGAGAGCGCGGGCAAGCTCCCACTTCGCCGCCGCCTATTGGCTCTCCGCGACTGCCAATCAACGCCGCTTCCTCGTCGGGGGAGGTGAGGGGCGGTGCGCGCGCCCGCGGCCAGCGCGCGCTGCCCGGCGGCCGTCGGGGACTGCCAGAGCCGCGCGCGCGGCACCGCCCCCGCGGACCCTGACCCGGACCCTGACCCAGACCCAGACCCTGACCCAGGCCGGGCTTACCCCGGGGGGCTCCGACCGCCCCCGGACCCGGCCCGGGCTCACCCCGGGGGGCTCCGACTGCCTCCCGCCCGGACTCACCCCGGAGGCAGCGGCTGCCTGAGCTCAGCGTTAGCCAGGTATCCGAGCGTAGGAAACTGTGACAGGAGCACTGCGGAACGTGGCAGGGCGCGGCGGGAATAACACCGCGTCCGTGTCCCGTTTCCACTGCCGGGCACCGTGAATAAGCAGATGTTGTTTCCCGAAGCGAAATGTGCGGGAGTTGACAGATCCCGGGAAGTGTCGGGGACTTTTCCGCGCCCGGCAGCGCTGCAGGCGCTGATTCCGCCGGGCACAGCGCGGTGCGCTCCGCCGGCACTGCGGCACCGGGAGCGCCCGCTCGGGGCAGGGCCGGGCTGGGCTCGCAGCTGCCCCGGGCACGGGCTCAAGGACAGGGCCACCTCTGACACGGCACTGGTGCTTTGGCTCTCCGAGGAGCTACGCGGTTCTCGCCCGGTATCAGAACTGTTACTCTCGCCTTCACTTATCCTTCAGATTTATTTGTTTTAGACAGAGAAATATTTAACGTTCCAAGGAGCAACCACCACTGTGACCTTCTTTCGTCCCTTCAGCCTTTGCCTTCTCCGCCGCTAGTTCCTGCATTTCCCTCCCATCTGCCCTTCTCATCGCTGCTGTGCCTCCAGCGCTGTCCCGGGGGACAGCCTGGTTTGAAGACAGCAGGAGCTCTGGATCACTGGGTAGGGCTGCAAAACAGTCCTAAGAGTACTTTCCTCTTGGCCATGTTTCTGATGCAAGTCCGCATATAATCAGATCGACGCCAAGTCTTCCTGTACTCTTTCACTCAGTCTGTGACTCATTAACTTAAGTTTTAAGTTCACTTACGTTAGTTCAGTAGGATTGTAAGACCATAGCACTGGGATAAAATTTATCTTCTGAAAGTCCTTGACAAACGGATTTGAATTAATTGCTATTAACATTACTGTGACATGTGGTCAGTGTGAGGTCAAGTAAGCTTCCTAAGACTGAACATGATTTCTCTCTTCTCTCATCTCCCTTTCTTCACTCTCCTGTTTTGAAAGTTAACATATGAGAGGAGAAATCTTGGAATTGTTTCTTACACTTCTGACCAGAGCTGCACGTTAGTTTTCTACAGTCTCTTTCATTAATGTGAGATTGAGCTTTCTTCACAGCATACTACAGGAGACATATACAATCATAAACACAGCTTTTTCTGTAAGGAATTAAACTTCCATTTTGCCTAGAGCATTGTCAAAACTGAAAATTCTCTGTGCCAGAACACTTAGACTTTCTTCAATCTAACATCAAAACAGTCATTCATCTCTTTCTTTGCTCAAATAATGCTCAAACTTGTTCAAAGATGGAAGGAACAGAACAGGAATTCAGCATAAATCATAGCAGTCCCCGGTGCAACAGAGTTCATACTGTGATGAAAGGGAATTCCAGTTTGGCAGAGGACAGAACCTGCAGCCTGGAGTGTACTGACACAGAAAATCCCCAACTGTTCCACAGAGTTCATTGAATGCCACCACCTTGTGCCCCAAATTACTCCACTGTGCACAAATCCAGTGCTGATTGCGTCTATGCCTCTCCCTGTGAAAACCAGGGCCCACGTTCTTATCTTAGGCCAGTTTGGGGACAATTACTGTAAAAGGAGTAAGAAATCTGTCTTCAAGTCCTGAGTCTAGTGGCACAAACTATCAGACAGTCTTTTAACAATGAAGAAAATATTCTTCAAATCAGCTATTCTCATGCATTAACTTTGGTAGGCTGATGTACTGCTTATACATCATATATATTTATATAAATAAAACATATAAATATATATATTACATTATAATATGTCCATGAAAATTTTATACAATTTATTACTCTATTTACGTATATTTTACTGTATCTCCATATATACACTTACTATATGTTATATATAATATATATATAAAATAAATAATACACAATATATACACACATATAGGTACAGTAAATTTAGCCATTGTGTCATAGTGGAAAGGTAGTGTCTTATTTTGGGAGTCATCTTCATATGGAATTTGAACTGGTTCTGGCTTCCAAGGGAATGGAGATTGACCAGAAATGAGGAATTTACACAACATTTTTGTACAAACAACAGAATTCAGATTTTAGTACAACCTGAGAAATAACAATTGTGTTTTCCAGTGTTTCACTTAAACATCTTTATAAATCAACTAGCATCTTTATAGCTGCTATGAAACATATTTATAAATGCTATGAAATAATAACTTTGAAGATAAAAAAGCAGGACTAATAGCTAGAAAAAAAAAATAAAGCTTACCAAAAGGCAATTTTTTTGTGAACATCTTAATTTCATATTTGGTGGTTTCTCAAGGTGCCACTTCAGAGAATAGTATTTTTGAGCTGCTGAATATTCTTTTCTGCTTGCAATATGTTTTCTATCCTTTCGACACTTAAATGAAAAATGCCTGGACACCTTTGGAAGCCAGTAAGAGAATAACAGTTATCAGACTTTTGGAAATACATTTTTAACTGCAAAGTTTTTACCCCATTCCAAGTGTAGCATTTGAAACAATTTGGAAGCAACATTATTAGAGTCCCCTTAGTGTACTTTTGGAATCAACACTATTGCTCTTCCTGTAAAGAAAGCAGAATTTGTCTGCACTGGGGTTAATACACATGCAGGTACAGTAATGTGACTGCATTACTTATAATAACACAATTTAATGTCTGTATAAATATATACAGGGCTTGAGGCTACATGCACTGAATAAATACATATCTGCACTCGAAAAACAGCTTGGGGAAATACACCTCACTGGTTAATAAAGTACTGTTTCTTTCAATTTATCAAATGCAAATTAGCTTTATGTATATCAAAAGATCAAGTTTTTCTCATAGTGAATTAAAAGAAATTAGTGGTCTAATTATATCTATCAGCAGTGATGCAAGATTCCAGACATTATTATGATGCCATAAATAATTTACTTATGTAGAAAATCACACTTTACCATATTAATAATTTTGATTTTAGTGTTTTGTTTTTCCTAAATATTGAAAGGCAGTTGTTCTCTGCACATTTTCAGTTGCCTTAAAAATATGATATCCAGTGAAAGATTACCTTAATCTTTTTCCTTGGAAGAACAGCTGACAATCTATCCAGCCCCACTGGTGAGCATTTGATTCAGACTGTTAGGAACAGGACAGGAAGTTTATGGGGGAAAAAAATCCTCTCATTTTAGATAAGTATCCCACGGTTATTTTTACTTTCAACACAATCTATTTTTAAATACGCTTCTTGTTTCTTCTGCTGTCCTCAGAAATACCATGTGTCCTTTTAGGCACTGGTACTTTCCCTGTAAAGAAATTTTGTCTTTTGCCTTCACTCAGAACAAATTCTCCGTTTCTCAACTCCTGCCACATTTCAGCATTCCCTTCAAGCTCCTTCTCTCTTGCTAAGAAACTCAATGTGTTATAATCTTTATTTACACTTTAAATGTAAATTTAAACCCTGAACTACATTTTGATTGCAAATGTAATGCCATTGGAGACTATATATGCCAAGCAATGACAACGAATTTCAGATTATTAAATTTAATTCCACTCAAATAGATGAATTTCACTGTTTCACTGCCCAACTTCCACTGGGAAAGAACCTTTCAAATAAAAGCCATGTTCTTGTCTGAAATATTTTTCTTGTCTCCTCGTTTTTCACATTACTGCTTTTAATTACTGTTTCATACTGTCCAAGCTTTCTATTTTACAATAATTGTCTATGACTCAGATACGAATTATTTGCTTTTAATAGATACGAAATTGGAGAATAATTAAGGCATAGAAGACTTTCTGTCAATAGCCAAAGGTATCTACGTGATCATCATTCCTGGGAAAGTTCAAGTATGGAGAGCTTGCCTAAGCTTTGATGGCAGCTTAAAAAAGGTGGAGAAACAAAAGTCTAGCCCACACAACTTCCTGCAATTCAGTATAAAACAACCAGTTTTTCCAAGATACTAATTTATGTTCCTAATTCCTCTTAATAATCGAATTTTTAACCAAATTGTGTCTAAAGTCAGCTTTTCTCAGCTATCCACATTTGTTTTCTGCAGAGAAGACAGGAATAAAGTTTCTGGGTTTGTTTTTTTTTAGGAAGCCCTGCAGATCAGCATAACTGGATACCTCTGCACCATGAGGCACAAAGTCCTTCCCACTGACCCAAAGGCTGGAGTAAACTCTTGCCATAAAGCAGGCATGGAATGTCAGTTCCCTTCTGCAATTTCCATCCAAGTCAACTGAACAGCAACTGCTTGAGCAACAGCACCAGTTTATAGGGACACGGTAAAGCCCTTCCTTTACCACAGATAAATGAGCTCTGCCTGACATGTTCTGCTGATGAAATGCAGGGCTATATATCCTCTGTGAAATGTCTATTGTTTTGCAGTTTATAGCAGGAAGTGAATCAGGAGACAGGGACATTTTAGGCAGAAGTCCTATTGTAAAGCCAACAGTAATGAAGTAGCTTTATGAATAACACTGTTTCTTTTATACTAATTAAGTTCCTCAAGCCATGTACAGAAGCTATTCTCTGGGAATCTTATTAATTCCTTCCATGTCAAAGAATTAATAGGGAGAAAGGTTAGAGCCCAGGAAGCAAGCCCCACTATTCAACTCTAACAATACACTCCTTCTACACTGATGCCATTATAACTATTCCTGTAGCCGTTTAGAGCCTGTCCATTTAACTCTTCATACAATACTGTCCTTATGCCAGGGAGCACTGGAGCATATGAAGAACAGCATTTTAGGACTGAGACACACATTTATATCAGCTCTGCCTGGCAAGTTATTATACTAGCCAAAGTCAGAACTTTTGAGAACTGTTATTTTGATTTATTTTGCTCCCCTGAAAGCCAAAACAGTTTCTTCGCGAGATACATCTGGAGGTTGACTGGCCCAAGGCCACAGTTAGTTACTTAGGACTGAGAGCTTGTCTGCTCGCAGTCACTGAGATTTAAGCCCTCTCAGTCAGAGTTGAAACGGGCTTTAACCTTTTGGAGAATCAGACTCCAGCAAAAAGAGCTACCTTACCTCTGAATGACAGCATCCACATGAGACTTGTCATCTTTTATTATACATGTCAGCATCACTCCTGTAGTCAATTTCCCTTAACTCCTGCAGCAGACATCTGCCTCAAGTGGGGAACACAACCCCCTCATCATCTCAGTTCCAGCTCTCGGCAGAGCATGCCCCAGCCTCTCACCAGCCTGGGCACCACTTGGTACCATTAGTTCTGTCCTATTACAGCAAGAGATTTAGTTAAAGATGCAGAAAAGACAAGGTGAAGATTTGATCTCTGAGTAAGCAATTAAAGTTTTCCTTTCCAGTTTCTCTTCCTCCTAACTCGATTTTCACCTTTACCTTTCAAGACCGAGCACAAACCAGCATGTCACAGCATACTATCCACATATCACCCTCTTCCTCCTCCCACAGAACTATCAGCTATGACTGCTTTTGTTTCCTTGGCACCCTCCAAGTCTGCAGAAAAGCTGCTTTATGCACACTCATTCCAGCTAACAGAGACTCTTTCCTTACTCAAATTCCTTCAGAGAATTTTTCAACGAAGTCTTAGAAACAGACATTACGTGGCAACAGAGCTTCCTAATTTTGAGTTTCTCAAGAACATTTCACTGCGTACACGAGGCCTCAAGTTCTGCATAGAAAAGGAAAAATTGCTGCTCACTTACAGATTTTTTTTCCTGGGGCTTGTGTTGTGGTTTTAAGCCCAGCTGGAGACGAAACACCACCCAGCCCCTCACTTTGCTCCCTCTCTTCCCCTTCCTATACTCGTGGAATGGGAAGGAGAATTGAAGTAGAACTTGTATGTTGAGATAAGAATAGTTTAAGAACTGGAAATAAAATAAAATGCAATGATAATAGTTAGTAGTAGTAATAGTAATAAGAAGAAGAAGGAAAAAAAATCACACGTGATGCACAACTGCTCACCACCTGCAGACCCCCCCTTCCCAAACTCAAATCAGCCCTGTTGAGTAACTCCCCCAGTTTAGAGACTGGCCGTGATATTCCATGGTGTGGAATATCATGGCCAGTTCAAGTCACCTGTCCCAGCTGTGCTCCTTCTCTCTTCCTTTTGTTCACTTCCTCACTGGCAGAGCTCGAGACAAGACAAAAAATAGTCCTGGACTTAGGATAAACACAACTGAGTAAAAACCCTAAACATCAGTGAGTTATCAACCCCATTCTTACTCCAAATCCAAAACACAGCACTGCAACAGCTACTGAGAAGAAATCAACTCCGTCCCAGGTAAAACCAGGACTGTTTAGTACTGATAATCAGAAAGACAATCTTTGTATATTAGAATTCTATGTTATTTCAGTTTTGTTCCTTAAAACATCCTTTACATACATAGGTTTTTCATATGTTAGAAGTGAAAATATAATTAGGCCTTCAAACGTCAACCTCTGCAAGAAGCCTGTCAAGAAAAGGAAATGAGGAGAAAGCAGTCTGATGTATATAATCACCAGACTATTGTTTTTAAAAAGAAAATGGAATGAGATCAGGAAGAGAGGGTCATTGCACTTGCAGTGTCTTTAATTCTTGCTCTTTAAACAGAACATTGCATGACTAAATTCATGTCTGGGTCAGCAAGATAAATTACTAGTAATACATTGGTTGGAGATGTAACTAAAATGTGGCATCAACATTTGAAATCTTTATTCTAGTTCTGAGATTATTTACTACATAGTCAAAGATTCCTATCAGGTCTTTATTTCCCTTTTTTTCCCCCTAGTTAGTAATGTTTCAATGCTTTTACTTTGAGGTAATACTGATAACTTCCTAGATATTTTACAAAGATGTTTCACCCTCAAGGGTTTGAAATATGCTTTCCCAATACTACACTGGGCCAGAGAGAAGGATCTGCAGGTTTAGAACTGATAGGTCTGCTACAAAAACATTTTCCATATAAAATACTTCTTTACAAATACTTTATTTTACATAATATATCTGCTATACACTGGGACAGAAATCTCTGAAAGCAACAGCAAGATTTCCAGTCCTGACTTTTGAAATACTGAATACTGACGATGTACAGGAGCTGACCCTTTCCAAGCCAGTAGAACACCTCTAAACAATTAAATAAGTATATTCAGTATTGGCAATATTACAGATAGTGCCATTACTATTTTTGGTTGTTAATGTCTATGCTTTGGAGGCCCTGATGCAAGCCATTGCCTACGTGTAATAACACCAGAGCCAATGCACAGTACCACCAACAACCTAGTCTGGGAAGAATATTTAGCTGCTATTATCTATTTGGGGTCACTGTGAAATTACACCCAGAAGTATTCCCTGGATTCAGTCTCCATAGCCTTCCACAGCAATAAATCCTAAAAACCCAGACCTTGTTTTGCTGTCATCTTAAGCCTTCCCAGAAAGGAGTGCTATTGTTGCAATATAAGAATACCACAACAGACCCTCTGTCCCAGCCACTACAGAAATTAATCACAAGCAGTGAGAGAACTCTTCATTTTCCTTCTATCACAGTATCCTTGTTATGTTACCTGTCTGTTAAAAATGTAATCATACTACAAAATACTATTTACTACAGGTCCACAATCCCTTGGGCTGTTACTACTTCCCACTTTATCCCTAACAGGCAGTTAGGGGTAAAACCAGAAACATCTGCCCACTAAATGTAATTAAAACAACACTACTGATGATTAATACATCTGACTACACATCTACTTAAGAGCAGCTTGCCTGTCAGGGCTCAAATATACAAGCAAGACTCACAGTTAGGAACTGAGAAAAACCAAATCAACCCTCCACCACCACCATACCAAAAAACCAAACTGAAAACCCCAACCCCAAAATACGAGACCTGGATTTAGGTGAGCTTTACCATCCTGCAGTGATCATCTTGTCTTTGCCTTAATTATTTCAAGAGTCAACTAGAGTATGCTTTTGTAGAGGCCAGTGAGAAGATGAAAACAGAATCAGTTAGATTTTATTTTAGTGGAATATACCAGATTAATGAAGATTATGCTTGGAGTGATTTAGCCTACACATTTCACTCTTTACTGCAAGGATAAACACCGGATTCTGTGTAAGGATATCGGTCAGCCCAGCCCACATCTGCCCTCCCTCCCCAACACAAGCTGCTCTTGCCAGATTGTGTTCAACTGTCCCAAAGACCACGGTTTGCTGCCCTCTTCTAGGAGGACCTTCCAAAAGAGGAGAAGTGGTGCAGTTGCAGGTGGTCATGCTTAGGCATTCAAGAAACTAAAAACTTCCGGGAGAGTTAAACTTTACCAAAAAAAAAAAAAAAAAAAAAAATTGAAAGAGGGAATGAGAAGGAGAGTAAATACAACTAGTGCACACTATCATTTATAAATAACAACCAAATATTTGGTTGGAAAGTCAAGTGGAAGCAACAGCCAATCACAGACCCCACTATTTATATGCTCTGCTGTTAGAAGACTGAAATACCCATTTTTATCTTTTGCTCCTTAGATCTGGTAGCAAAGTTTTGCATTGTAGTTTTGGTAGCTAATCATCAGAACTGTTCTTATCATAGCTTGCCATGTGCAACAATATTTTTGGTAAATAAAATATACAAAAATATACAGATATATGACTTACATACATGCATAAATACACTGAGAGATTCTGGTGCAAATAAAGATTTATCATCAGCTTCAAGCAATGAGATTTATCACAGTATCTGGTTGTTTTGTCTGTTTTCCACAGACATGCACTATCTCAAAATAAAAATTAATGGCTAGTGAAATAATCCATCAATATACCATTGAAACATTCCCTCAGTCCATAAAACTTTCTACCTTTAAAGAGTTAGCAGCTCAGAACACTTAAAGGAAATAAAAATCCCCTTTTCAATTTGATAATACTGGTTATAAATCAATAGCTGCATTAACTGGCACAGCCTCAAGTACATGTACTGCTAATCCTTTCTACTTGTTCTTCTTTTACTACAAGAATCTGGACCATCTGTGGTATGGAAATATTAATACTTATCACCATCACCCTTTTGTAGGATCCACAGCTCATTTATTATAGGCAGGAAGGGATAGGCTACAAGAGGAAATAAATACTATCCAGAATAGCAAGGAGTTTCTTTCAGAATACACATTTTGAGTTGCCATCTTTATAAAGAAAGTTCTTGATCATTACTGAGAATTAGTCTATATAAATTATACAAACCTAAGTATATATACATACACACTCTATATGTTTTGTAATAATTATCAGGTCAGTATATGTCTAGTAGAGTTCCTGGGTTTTGAGTGTTTTTCCACTTCTCAAAGGCTGTTTTGTCTTCGTTAGTATTTCCTATATGCAATGTAGCAAAACAGAGGAGTCTGTTCCAAAACTTCAAGTTATTCTTGATGTCTTCCTACCAAGAGTGCAGCTGTTTTATCTGTCATCACTTCCAGGTGGTCAGGACAGGCTTTCCTGAATCTCTTGCACGGCTTCCTTTGACCCCCGGGGACTGCCCAGGACGGCCCCGCAGGTCGCGGTCGGTGCCATCACCCTGCGCCATCTCTTCATCATATCTGGAGGTAAGAAAACATACTCAGTGCCTTGTTCTGCTGCACAAACAGCAGTGGGTCTGTATATTCTATTTCTACATAATATTCTGATTATTATCTAGAACTCAAGTTTGATATAAGCTATTCTACACACAGCTTCAAGCAGGCATAGCATGACATGCAGCTATGATTCTATGAATCTATAATATTACAATACAGATCATCTGAAATATCTTCAGCCCCTGTTTGAAAGAAACAAATCACCTAGCAGCTTTAGTTAAACTCCTGAGTTTGAAATTTCGTGCTTGTGAAACTCCCCATTTACTTATGCAGGTCTGTGGTTAAGCAGAACATCAGCCTGCTGCCAGTTTAAATAACTCTTGAGCTATTGCTTCAAAGGGAAGGATTGCTAGCTGCAGTGTTAAAACTCCAGTGTTGCATCACAGAGAGAGAAAAGAAAGAATGAGGTGAACTAAGCAGCCATGTGATCAAACAAAATGCATTTGATGACACATATTTGGTAACACTTAACCACAGTGATGAGTGGTTCTGTAAATATCTAAATCCATTATAGCCTCAGATAATCTCAGCGTACACTGACATTTCATCTGCTATGCAAATCCCAAGCAGAATTTGGTTACAGAGAGGTAATTGTAATTAATAAAATACTAAAAAATTCTGTAGAAAAATCATAATATATACTTAGTTATACTGTTACATTGATATTCATAGCTACCATGTGTATAACATGCATTAAATCTTAAACCCTAATTCAGACCACTTATATTTAACTGCTTTTACTAGTATAGAGAAAAAGTATTTAAGATGAGCATGAAGTAGGGATCAGCTATGTACATAAAGTGCATTCCTGACATATTGAGCAATTACGCCACTAGTGCTAAAGAACCTATGCAAACATTTTCTCAAAAATAAAAAGAGAAGTTGTGTCAGCAATATGGTATTCAAATTAGTGTTCTTCTTCATAAACCCAGTCAATCCTAGATAAATCTTGCAGACACTCCAATATAAAAATCTCAGTTTGCTTCATTTCTCTCCTTATAATACAGATTGAGGAATTTAAAAAAATCTGAAAAATTTATTATTTATTATTACATTTATTATTCACAGGACTCAAGAGGCATTGATTCTATGAACTGAGAGAAAATTTGCATCAAATAACTTTTAGACCAGAACCAACTATTTTAACTGTTTAAGTACCATGTATATATTAGCCTCCATACAACTGAAGTTCTGCACAGGTAGAAGATGTTCTCTTTACTTCCGTCTCTCAGTTCTAGCTGCTGGAAGCTCAGAAGGTGCAAGCAAGGGCTTATCAGGCAACATTCTCTCTGGACATGAGGTAAGGAAACTCTGCTTTAATGCACTCCCACCGCCAACACAGCTCCAAAGAAATGAAGTGGTACTTTGTGCCCATTTTTCACAATGAAGAATGAAGTTCACCTTATCTTTTTGGTCTACATTACACATTTAAAAAAAAAAAAAAAAGAAGTGGTAGAAAAACATTGGCCTTTATATGAAACATTGATAAAACTTACAGGACTTCATAATTGCCCAGAACCTCTTTTGGTGGAGATTTATTCCATTTGCAGTCAGGAATTTCCCCATTAGGCACAGCAATGTTAAGCGTGTCATTAATAAGATTATACTTTAGGATGCGATCATTAGCGGTGCTGGAAGTAAGAGAAGGGGAAGCATTAACCTACAAAAGGAAGGAAAAAAACCAGTCAGTATCAGTTTTTGGAGTGTTCTCCAAACAGCATGTGTGATGTCTGTGTGTACCATTAGGGAAACAGCCTTGGTGGCTCAAAGCATATCTTTCAGTTCCTCAGCCACTGGAAGGAATTCCCCGCTGGGCATTTTTCTTTTTACTTAGACAGGAAAGTACCACTTTGTTAAGTGTCTGCAGTGTCAGCCTGAAGATTTCAGTTGGGATGAGATTCACCAGGGTGAATCAGACAAGACAGAACTTTTGTTTTATTTTCTGTTTACATGGTTACAAACCCCATACATTTGAGTGCTTAAAATATTCCCAATTTACATGAATCAGTGTTACACACAGAAATCTGTGGCTCTTCTGGGTAAACAACTTTTCTCTAAGTTCTTATCTGAGTTCTCCCCTGTTACATTGTGAGTTGGAGAGTGCTCTCTATTCAAAGCACTACATTGTATCTTGTTTTAATTAGCCTGGGATTCATTTAACATATCTTTGTTCCACCTTTATTTTGGAGAAGTAGTATCAGAACAATAAACAGATGATTTTTATTCATGAAGTTCACTTCAAATTAGATTGAGAAGGAAGAGGGATGGATAAAATTTATACTGAATATCCAGATCTAAAGTTAATACACCAAAGAGAAATTGATGTAAAAAATAAAAAAGCTTACCAAATATCCTAATTATCCTTAGTATGCCCTTTTTGTTTCCTCTCAATCTGTAACATTAAGGCCATGACAGCATTTAAAATTTAAATTTGATGCTATGCTCCATCAAGCCAATGCCCATTTTCCAGGTACTGATCCAGTATTTAACAGGGCTGCTAACATTCAGACTGCCTCTGAAGTGCAATTGCATGGAGGCACTGGATTTAGAAACCAAAGCAGAAAGCCACAAACAAATAGAAACATCAGAAAAACAGGGAAAGAAAAGCACATGCTAGCTTGGCCATCACATGACCTATCTCACTTTCCAATGTTTTTCTTAATCCACTTACCTGATAAACAGAAAATTTTCTTTTTAAAAAGAGGAAAGACTACATTGAAACCTACTTAGTTTCATTTTGTGAAATAAGAAGTTTTTTCCTGTATTTTATAAAACTTTACCTCAATTAGCCAGGGTTTAAGCTTGTCATCAATGATAATGTCATATCCATAACACTCAAAGCAGTGTTTATCATTATTCATTACAGGCTGGGGAAAAAGAAAAGACAGTAATATGTATTAAAATCTACTCTTCAGTAAGTAACCCAATTATACACTTTCTTTGCCAGAAATCGCATGTGATGACATTATGAATTTTCTACGACACTTTTCAGTGTTGTAACTCAAATACAAGCTTGCTAACTAGTAGTCAAAGCCTTGCCTTTTTTTTTGAGGCTGTATGTAAATATTTCAGTACTAATGATTGCATTGATGCCCAGTATTAACTTACTTTAATTTCCCCGTTATGCTTCCAGAGTGAAAATAAGTGGTTTTATACTTCACAAAAGTAATAACTATATTTAAAGCCTGCATGCATCAGGAGAAAACAGAAAGTTTGAAAATTTACAGCTTCATATAATTGTGAACTCTTGAAACTTTAGAAAAGCAATTCAAAGACATTTCTTTTATGCTGTTGCTGTAACTATGCAGAAATTTCAGGTAAAACAATTACAAAACACATTTTAAAATTATAATTACTCAAGGTAACTATAACCCCAAAAGCCAAGAGAGGCTAAGAATCAAGTTGTGCTTAGATGCACATCTTCTAGGGAACCAGAAGCTTTCCAGCATCTGCTAAACAATTGGAGTATGTGTGGTATAATACCTCTATGTGAACCTCATTAGATCTTTTAGAGAAACCTTTGTGAAGGTTTCTGAGATGTTTACCCCATTACTTGTAATGAAGCTTTTCATTTCTTCAGGGACTAAAAGAAGGAAGGAGGAATCTAATTACATGTGCCATTGTCTAAAGGACAGAAGAACAACAAATTTCAAGCTCATTCTCCCCACTTTTCCTCTACTTAGGTTCTGCTAACATTTGATTATATCCCTTTTCTTCTCCCAAGTACCTTCAGATATGATTGCACAGCAGAGGTCAGGTTAAACCATGCTTCCCCAACTCCCACTGATCCTAGCTGCATGACCTTGTCCCTGTTTCTCGTGCTGATTCTGGTGTTCATCGGCTCCTTCTGTGACTCAGCTAATTCCCCTGGCAGAACACCAAGCCATCAATAAAGCAAGGCAGTAATTGTCAGTGCACAAGTGAGCTGATTCAGCTCTAAATGGTGCCAGGGTCAACCCAAAAGAGATGACAAGACAATGTACTTGGGATCAGGAGAGTCCTTGGCATCAGTGAGCTCCTCAGTTACCCCAGCTGACTCCCAGAGTGGTACTTGCCCTCTAATGGGATCATAGAATATTACCCAAACACTAGAAAAGTCACTCAAGAAGAGAACTGGCTGCTGCTGCTGCTTTTTCTTTTTTAATAAATTCACGATAACTCTGTGACTTGTGTATGGAAGTGGTGAAAGTATGTTATGTAACTCTGATGAACTAATAGCCTTAGGTTTCCTTTGATAAATTGTCCTCCAGAGGTTTTTTTTTCCTTTGACACATTTGTTATTGCTGGAATGACGTCACATACTTTGGCAGAACCTAATACTATTCACGAGGGCAGTATCAAGTCATACTAAATTAGTTCACAAATCCCTCAAGGAAAGAGATTTATTCACTCCTTCAAATATCCAGAGACAGCTTCAACCAACTCACCCACCCAAGATTCAGCTCCCTCATCTCAAGAAATATCAAGAGATAAGAGAGCTGCAGGAATCAGCAGACAGCATCACTCAAAGAGCAGGAAGCAGATGTAGGGGTCTGAACGGCAAGCTCACTTCCATGGTTATGGGAAGCCCACAGCTGGAATGCTATCACTGGCACCACTCCTGAACAGCACTCACCGCAACAGCCTTCAGGGACTGCACAATTATCCAGTGGATTTCATCAAATAATTTGTTAGTGACTTCCTTTCCACGGGTGCTCTCCAGATACAGACGTAAGTTACTCACTGTCCACTTGCCTCCATGGATGTGGTTGTAATCATCCTGAAGAGTTAAGAAGTGCACTCAGTCCAAGGTTTTGAAGTTGTTCAGCAGGTTTTTTTCATCCCCCCAAAAAGTCTCCTTATACTTACAAGTGCTGCTCTAAAAACAAACCTGGCTAATTGCTCTTGCAGCTTTATGAAGATCTCAGCTTTGAACTGCCCTCTACATAAACAACTGCTTTTATTATAGCTCTAATATGCTTGTATCACACATTACAAATCAAGTAATAAATCTTTCTTAGGAGAAACAAACAATGGGTACTTTGACAGTTTTATAGTAAAGTATGAGTTATGATTTGGAAATAGAAGTTTTAAAATGTGGAAGGAAAGAACTGAATGTTTTGCTCCTCTGGGGATAAGGAAAAAACAAATAATGAGCAACAGCAGAATTTCACTGAAGGTAGCAGTTATAAAATGCAGCACTTGAAAGTGTTTGTGATTATTTATTTATTTAAAGTACAACTTGTCTGTTCCCTGGTATCTTCCTAATGGTGCTACTGATAACAGTTACATTTAAGAAAACAGTGAAATGACACCTGAATTGTGTCGAAAAGGTAAATTTTTCAACTAATTCAGTACAAAACCCCACTAAGTATTACTGAAACTGAACAGGGGGAAACAGGAGGTTACTTTATGGTGTCTTTTCAGAGGTTATCAAGGCTCTGTGTTACCTCTCTTTAAATGGAAAGACAAGAGCAAAGCAAGGGTTGTTCATACTGATGGAAAGGCACATGTTCAGCCATCAAGGAACTCTCAGGACAAATGCTTTGTCCTTTTATCAAGTGTTCTCCTCAGAGCATTTCTGAGAATTAATGATTGTATGCCTGCTAAATTACAAAACATAGAATGCATAGAGCAGAAAAAGGTTCCCAGAAGAACAAATTCTGCCATCCTCTAGGACAAGGTCAGAGAACCATCTATCTTATTATTAGGCTTTCTCCTACAGCTCCCCCATGAGTAAACTTGGAAAACTGGACTGTACAAATAAAGACCTGAAAAATGGTTCTCAGGATTTGCTCCACGGAAAAAGTATATTGAGACCAGATTCCAGCAAGGGAAGAGAGGTCAAAGTTTCAGCCCTCTTTGCCCTTCAGAACAAGTACTCAAATCAAAGCAGATTGCAATTGGGTAGAGCTTTACACAGTCACAATTGTTTAACTAAAGACATCAAAACAACGTGAAAACAATTATGTAAAAGAATTATCGTTGTTTTGTTTGTATTACATTTGCATGCATTTTCCAGCACCTCATCTTAATTTTTATAAATTACTGGCAGCTCAAATTAGGTACAGTTTTAGAAGACTAAAACTGTACAGTCTAAATGCCTCCAAAGTTACAGATACATTTAAAACAGAACAAATCAGATGGGTAGCATAGCTTTACATGAAACTTCTTTTCTGCCTTTCTGAAAAACTGAACAGACATCAGTGGTTTACAATTTATAAAAAACTTTTCAAATATTCTAGTCATAATTCCACATTCTTAAGCTGCTACTTCCATATCCATTTCTCTTGTCTTTTATTCTAAGTGACCTCACCACCACGGTGACTTCTCTTATTTGGGAAAAATCTTGAAGGCCATTCTTTAACTGGTAGAGAAGATGGAAGGGTGCATAACAACAAGGCAGGCAATGTACCTTGTGCCTCACATCTTCACTGCTACTGGCAACAGCACCAGGATTTTTTCTCTAAGTTGTATGGGACCTGCTTTCAACATAAGTAATTCTCAGTGTGCCCTGTCAAACCAAAACATGTTTGAAGCACTTCACAAATCAGCACCTGAGCAATAAAACATTTGTCGTACTGAAATTTGGCACATTTGACCACTTACCCTGGTTTAGAACTACCAACATTATCATTCACATTGTTGTTACAGCAATATCCAGACAAAAACAGTTCTGCTATGCTGCACATGTTATGGAACAGTAGCAGAGAAGGCACATTAAGCAAGGTTTCAATTTAAGATATATTGCATAGATCTTGTGCATGAGTGCATGTGTATACCTACATTAATATAATCAGGAACATGTGTGTGTTTGTGTCCATAGGTATTATTTTCCATACCATTAAAACAAAGCTTCTGGCATTAGGAAGTGCAACAATAGAGTTTTAATGACTGTACCAGAGGCACGGTTTGTAAACCACAGACATCCGCTAAAAACACCACAGGGACAATCATTATCAAGTCATTCCCTGAAGGAACAAGGCTTGGGAAGTGACACTTTATGTCCCATCTATGTCACCCCTGCCCCACTAACCTTCCCTCCCCACTGCTGAATTTCAGCCTACTTTGACATAAGGAAGGGCTGTCAATGCTCTCATGTTTCCACATGAATATCAGTGATGAATTATAGGACAGAACTGTTCTGCAGGCAGTGCTCCAGCTTTGTCCATGCAAGAGGAAGCCACCAGATGGCCAGGCAGCACTTACTTATCTCAAGTTTGCAACTGCACATTCCCTTTGTTTCCTACAGAAGGTTGGGGGGAACATTGGAAGAAGCTGGAAAGTCCTGTGATGAATAAGTGCTGGAAATAAGAAATTAAATTAACTGCATGCCAGAGAGAGAGAGGGAAGAAGAGATGAGAAAGGAGATATTAAGCCACTATTATAAAGCACATATCCAGATGATCCAAGCTTATTAATTTCATTGTTCAATTCCCAAGTGAGCATATTGGCTTTTAAATGAAAGGAGATGCCTGCTCTCAACTACTGTGAGTCAATACTGAAAATATCACACTCTATTACAGAGCTGCAACTCATTATCTTGACTTTTGAGTTATGGTTTTCTAAAATGTCTTAATTCTAAAATGTATTTATTTGTAAGTGCAAGGTGAAGTATTTTAATTGCAAGATGATGATGTGTACGACAAAACCTTTTGATTCCAAGTTTTTGGGACAATTTAAGAAAATCAGTCTTGCTACAAAAGAGCATCCAAGAAATCAGCACACTTACCCCATGTTTCTGAATGGCAACATTTGTAAGATGTACAAACATGTTATCCAGTTCACTTGTACTTGGTGTGTATTTCACTGTGCAAAACCGGCAAAATCCAAGCTTATACCTTAAATGCAAAACGTCATTAAAATGTGTTAAAATCCATACAAGAAAGAAGGAAGTGACCATCCCAGGACACCATTTACAGGTTACACTTCTTTGTGCAACATGCACATCATGATTTTGAGTACACTGGACATTATCTCTAAACAAAATACGAAGACATGCAACCTTACATGTAACATCTCAGTGGACGATAGGTAGACACCAAAACATAGAGACGAAGGTCAAATTTCTTTCCACCAATTAGTAAGGGATTGTTGATGTAGAGTGAAATCACATAGGCTTCTTTGGAAGACTGAGACACAAACCTGAAAAACACAAATCATGTCTCACAATATGATATTTGCAACAATACAATCCCTGAAGTCTTTTACTTCTTTAGAACTGTTCTGTAAATTTTGAGCTGACTGAAATCTTCCATCTTTTGCCAAGACAACATATAAAGTTGTGGTGGTTAATAATACACACTTGACATCAGGCCTTATATACCAAAAAAAAGCTGAAAATACTGTACAGATGACCAAGATCAATTACCCATTTAAACTCACACAGTAGCTGACCAAGCCATTCAGAATGCAGCTCTACAAACCAGCCTTTTTCCCTTTAAGAGAATTTAGAGCTTGGCAAGGTCCAGACAAGCAAAAAGAATGTAGTGCATTACCTTCATTGTTCAAGGTCTTGTACTACTGGAATATTTGCAATTTCTGCTTGGTGTGCAATTGCAAACCACTGTGAAAAGTTAATACAACTTTCAGATTGTGACATTCTTCAGATTCCAAATCAAACAAGGGGAAAAATACTCAAATGACATTCAGCCAGTCACTTGATCACAGGAAAAAAAAACATTAGTTGTGTGATCAAAACTTCTAGTCAGAGAAAAACACAAAATTGCTAACCTATTTCATCCATTTGGAAGGAGATCATCAACATGACATGTATTATTTTGTGTTCCAAAAGGAAAATACATTTATTTAATAGAAATGCATTCTTCCTTTGTACTAATTTAAGAAGTGATTTAATATATATCAAACAATTATTGAAATTGCTGAGGGGAAGATTTTTCTCTTGCTTCCTGTTATTTAATACTATGAAGAAGAACAATCTCTTTCTGTGCAAGTTTTTCCCCAACAACACTGAAGGCAATTTTATAAAGAATATTAATTGAACAGTTCTGCGTACCTCCTCATACCAAAGCAAGCTGTATTATAACCCATTGAAGGAGGAAGCTAGATAACAACTGAGATTAAATGCAAACATAACTATAAAATGAAAAAGCAATAATAATAATGGAATACTTTCTCCATGCATCAGACAATCAGCATGTTGATGTAGTTCACCTAATAATAAAAAGCGCAATAAAGGGGTAGGTTTTAAAAACTTACGAAGATGTTTTGCTGTCTCGAGACCATTTTTTTATTTGGGAGAGTTTGTTGATTAGAAATATTCCTTTTCCTTGAGCTTTGCCACAAGGTTTCATAATCCACGTGCTGGAGGGATTCTTTCTGAATTCTTCAACAAAGAGATTATAATCGGCAGGAAGCATAAAAGTCACAGGAACAAAATCTGAATTAAGGTGGGGAGAAAAAGATGCACAGTTAAAGACACTATCTGGTAAGGCTATTGACACATAAAGACTGAAAAAGAAAAGTTCTGTATTTTCAGTTTTCCACTATGGCTATGGCATGATCCACCTTCATTAAGACTCACGTTGCTTTTTATCTCATTTACATTCTAGTTTTTACTCAAACAATTGCAAAATGTTGCATGATGTAACACATGCATTTTGTAGTAATAGATTCTAATTCGTGTGAATAGATTTTCCTCTTCCATTTATATGCTGTGCCATTAGAATATTAGATACCATTCCAAATAAAAATTTCTCAGTTTCCTGCACCAACTTTCACCATTCCTTATCATGCTCTGTGCAGGCAAAAATCCTCTTTAGCTGTGTAATTTTTATTTCCACGTAACCCCCATTATTCTTCTTTGCTCCCACACTCAGTTTTACCGTGATTACTGAAACCTAAAGAAAAACATTTTTCACTTTTTGCTACTAAATTAGCTTCACTTCCATCCTTAAAGAACTGCCTTCTTACACAAGTGAAGTGTTTTCATTTCACTTTTCCAAGATGTAATTCAACTCCACATATTCCACTCCGTCTCACTTCAATGCTTTCTGACCTCTAAACCAACTCTGCTTTCCTCATTCCTAATCTACTCTTGGTTTTGTTTAGGGGTTTGGGTTTCTTGGGTAATTTTTTTGTCTGGTTTGCTTTTTATTTTATTTTCTAGCAGTCACTATTAGTTCCCCAGCTTCTCCCAAATTTCCCCTCTGAAATGTTTGCTCATTCAGTTCTGTCTGGAGCCTTTCTGCAAAAAGTTTTCGGTTTTGCTCCAGTGTAAGAGTTTCACATAACGATTTTTTACTTTTGAATTAAACTGCAACCCTCTCTCATACGAAGCAGCAGAGCCCTTTGGTTTCACCTAATTGTAAAATATCTTAAATCCACAATTTTCCCTCTCCAAAGTAATTTTTGAGAAACCCCAAATGAATCAAACCCAAAAGAGGAACAGAGCAGTTCAAGGTAGCCACTTTAATGTCATAATACTTCAGAGGTTCAGTGCTTCATGCACAAAAAAGCTGTTTGATTCCAGTTATTGACTCCCTAAGAAAAAAGCTGAATGCTGATAATAAGAACAACATACCCAAATAAATATATTTCCCATTTTCATCCTTTTCTGCAAGAGGACTTCCTTCTTTCTCAAGTTCTTTTCTGTATCTCTTGATATTCTTTACCATCAAATCTTTTCTGGTCAGTTCATAGTGGTTTGGGAAATGATTGACAATTTGATCATCAGAGAGGCGGTAACCGGTTTCCACGCTGAACACATTCCTGATTGTTTGGACGCTCATCCTGAAACCAAAGACAGCCACCAAATGATTTCTCTGAAGTAACACGCTTCAAAATGATAAATTAGAGACCTTTTCATTCCAACTTCTTCATCTTTTCTCTCTCTCATTTCTCTTTACATTTAATATTTTGCTGCAGTGACAATCCAACATATCCTGAAGTTCTGTTAACAAAGCAAATGAAATCCTGCTGAAGGTTTAATCAGTCCCTCTACCACTACTGGAACTGGTGCAGGAAGTGAGGACAGAAAAACGACAGTTGGGTCCTACTGGACTCTGACTTGTTGATAGTCAAATAAATCCCCAGCAGGGTCTAAAAATGACTGAAGTGTGCCCAAATACTACAGAATCCTCTTTCTGTCACTTCACATCTTGAAACTCACCTTTCCTCTTCAAAAAAAGCCACAAATCCAACAGCCTACTGACTGCTTTGCTACTTGGATTACAAAGGAATTCAAACATATGACTTGAAAACTGGTTAAGAGACCTTGCTAAAAACACCTGTGATGTTTAGTTATATACCAAATGAAAGTACTGCAGTGACAGAGTCACCAAACCAGTTATCAACTACATTTTTCACAGAAGAGCAGGGACATAGATGCAAAGAATATTCCATATTAGATGTCTCAATGTGAAAATGTAAGAATATTTCCTGAATGCCACCAATTTGCTACATTATCATTTCAGGAAGGAAAAAAACAAAATAAAACAAAGTAACCAGTCACATAGCAATTTCCGTGAGTGTTTCCCCACTCTCCCAACTGCATTCCAAAAGCATGAGCAGATTACAAGATTCCTGTCCATCTAAATAAGGGGTTCACAAAGGGTACATTTGGCAGCGCAAACTGCCATTTTGATGTATTTGAAAGGAAAATCATAAATTGCTTGGTTTATTTAAAGAGTACTGTTTCTGCTGGTTTAATAGATTACTGCATTCTAGGACAGCATTTCATGGTCTTATATTAGACAAACATCAAATGAGATGATTATTTACTGTCCTCCTTTTACCACAGTCTTGATCTAATTTCACATTCACTCTCAGTATTGAAATGTTGAATAATTAGCCTGAATATAAATCATTATCATGAAGAGAATGAAAGTACAGTTTATTACAGCAGTCTGGACTCTAGTAACAGGGCAACACTCCTTAACACTGATAAAAGAAATTGGTAATTGTAGTGTACTTACCAATAAAAATTCCAGTCTTCATTTTCTGCCACCTGAATCCATCCTCTTTTTTCAAAGTTGTTTATTAGAACAGACTTTTCTATGTCAGTTACCCACTTTACTTTCCCTGCCATTATCCTGAAGCGGAATCAACCTGTTCGTACAGAAAAGTTTAAAATTGAAAACAGGGGAGGATACAAGGAAGTAAAAGCAGAAGAAAAATGGCACCTAGAAAACACTTTCAGATAAGTATATAAGTTTAAAACACAAAGAAACTAACATCTAGGCCCAGACTGAAACCCTGCATTTCTCAGCTGGACAACTGCACACAAGGACACTGGTTACAGGGACTATTCACACCCCGCACTTTTTATAAGCAGGCACACAACATCTGTCTTTCCTTAAATACCACTGACAGAACCCCCTATTCTACACTGAGCAATGTTTAAAGAGCCAAGAGTGGAGAACACACATTGTACTGTTTCTAACTTATGAACATATATTTTTGCTTTGTTTCGAAGCAGGAAAGTTCATCTGAATCATGTGGAATAAAAACTCACGATTCCAAGAGAAATCCCTTACATGGGATTTTCCCTTTACAATCCCTTACATGCTCTATCAACAATCAACATTTGCAGTACCTCAGGGGAGGGAACTAAAGTTACTGACCTTGCAACTGATATCATTAAACCCTTACAGGAGGACTTCCCCAAGCGTCAGGTTGGTAGAAGAGTGCTTACAAACTGCATTTCAGCTCCTGACACCAGATGTCACTTTCTGCACTCGATCTCTCATTTGCCCAAGTCAGCCTTTTGTTAGGATCACTGGATCCCTCTGGCAGCAAGGGATCTCAGCATGTCCCTTGGTCCAGCCTCCTGCTCAGTGCAGGGTTAACTACGAGGTCTGGACAGTTTGCTCACCCATGTTTTGAAAAGCCCCAAAGACACAGACAGCACAGCTTCTCTGGGCATCCCATCCCACTACCTCACTGACCTAATGGAGATAGGGGTAGGGGGTGGTTGTCCCTATATTTTTATTATTTTCCCTACATTTGTTATTATTACTTACATTACTTTCCCAAGAACAAAACTCACCGTGCAAAGGAGTGGGAGTGAGCTGGGTTGTCACACACCCACAAGCAAAGCATCTACTGCCCATTCTACACACAATTTTCCATTGAAAAGTAAATTAAAACACAAAATCACCATTACTAAATGTAGTAATGTAATTAATGAATGCTAATTCAATTTAATGGTAATGCAATTTCTGCAAGTAACATGTGGGACTGGAATTCAAGGGAACTTCATTTTCCAGAACTAGATATGGAGATGTACATTTATCACCAAGCTCAGGCCCCTACTGTTTCTCTCTGGGAGGTATAACCCATTGAATCTCACATTGACTATTTATCCCGTCAAATCCTACAAGGCCAAAATGTTTACTAATAAACTTCAATTTTGGAAAGTTTAAGACACACATATTTTTATTCATGTTGGTAAAGCAATCTGAAATTGCTTAGATAGGAAAGAGAATACAAAGACTCTGTCTTCTTGAGTGTGCTTTTATACAACCCCTAGTTCTATAATGTCATGATCTTTCTCTGGGCCTTCCAAATGTTACCAGAACAAATGTAAATGAAACAATTAATTTATTTGTATTGCAGTTCCTGTGACTCACCATCAGTGTCTCACTAATACCACACATCACCTTGTTGTGGTTTTAAAAGTTCAGGGATTAGTCTGCTTGCAATACAATTGTCCCTTCAAAAGGAAATGCATTGAAGGCTACAATTGTATTAACCAACCACAATGTAAACTTTTCAAAAGGCTTTAAACCAACGTTCTTCACATCTCCAAGCTACCCCATGAGGTTCACCAAAATTCAAACCTAACATTATACCTGTTTCCCTGACTCCTTGATCAACTCACACACAGGAAGGTGTGAATTTGTGAGCTAAAATTAAGCCAGAGCTAAACACTGGAGACAGGTTCTACCAGAAATCAAAAGAAAAATTACAAGAGTGCAATTCTTTTCCTGTTTTGGGAACTTGGTGTCTCACACATCCCTCCTGCTACAGAAGGATTAAAAGGATAATAATACAACAGCAGATTGAAAATTCCTCCTAGGTTTCTGCAGAGTTTGATCAATCTCAGATGATGTTTAAGTGGCCTGTAACAAAATCTTTCAATTTTACATAAATAGATAGCCAAAACCCACAAACAAGAATGCACAAAAAAAATTTAGAATTTTAATACAATGTAATTTTCTAGAGGAATCCTCTAACCTGCAAATAGGTCTTCTAGATAACCCGATGAGACTGCACAAAGACAGCCGCACATTCAAACTTCTGGTCAGCTGAGATCAGCAGATTCACAAAACATCACAGAAGAGCCGCACAACACAGCCACAGCCTGCATATTCGTACTAAGTCAAATTCTTCACAAAACACCAGAGCTCCTACTCAAGAGACAGTAAGTATGTGACAGAGGCACAGCAGGCCTGCCACTTCTCCAAACACTGCCTTTCCTGCCCCACAGACTGCTCCCACAGGCAGCAGGGAAGCCTGGCAGCAGCCTAACCCCCAGGTGAGACCTCTCGCAGTACAACCTGATGAACTGAGATCCAAAAGCAGCCTGCTCGGCATCACTGCCACTGTAAGAAGCCAGTGGTGCTGACGGCAGACCCTTCACACTGCAAACTGCGGGTGAAGCTGCGCCTCCGGCACCGGACCCAGCCACTACTGTTTCCTTCTAACAGTACAAAACGTGACTGTGCTTCATTATTAAGTTTACTACTGGAAAATCCAGTTTGGCTGTGCCATCAGAGGAGGCCAGGAGGGCCTGCTGCGAGATTCTCGAAGTGTTACGGAGAAGAAGGAGCCCAAGACTTTAAGAGACACCCGGCTGCGTGTGCGTGGGTGTGTTTGGGGTGATGGAGGGGTTTGTGTTTCTATGTGTGGGGTGGCGTGTCTGTGTGCATGCGTGTGAGGTCTCTGTGTGTGGGGAAGGAGTGGGTGTGTGTGTATGGGTGAGTGGGGTGTGTATGTGTGGGGATGTGTGGGGTGTCTGTGCGTGGGCAAAGAGTGGGGGTGTGTGTGTATGCCTGTGGGGTGTGTATGTCTGTGGGGTGTACGTGGGACAGGTATGGGGCTGCGGAGGGAGGAGAAGGTTTTGGGGATGTGTATAGAGGGGCTGCGGGTATGCAGAGGGTATGCCGGGGAGGGGACAGACACCCACGACCCGCCCCACGCCCCGCGCTCACCTGACAGCGGGAGCGCGGCCACCGCTCCCCTCAGCCCCGGCCGTCCCCGCCGCACGCCGCCATCGCCCCGCCCGTTCCGGCCACCGCCCCGGGGCGGGGCTGCCGGGGCCGTCGCCGGCCATGTTGTGTGCGGGGCGGGTCGGAGAGCAGGGCGAGGCCGCGGAGCATGGGGACGCTGGGACTGGGGCTCCCCTGAGGGACAGGAGCGTGCTGCAGTCGCGACGGGAAAGCCGCGAACCCCGCCCAGCCACCTCAGCCTCGTCGCTGCTGTCTGGGGATGTTTTGGTCTCGTGCCTCTGCGGCCTGGGCCTGCCCCATCGTCAGGAAACAAGTCCCTAACAAACCTCCATGAGTAAACGGGGGTTTGTGAAAGGCTATCGCGTGACAAAACCTTCCTGGATGTTACCAGAGTATAAAACACCCAGGGACACTCAGATGCCAAAGCTCAAGTCCGTGTTTGAGCCCATCGGGTTCTTAAAGGTTCGTCACCATACAGCTGCAGGAATAGCTGCATTTGTACGGTAACTGTTCAGAGGAAGCGGGCAAATTTTCATCCAAAAATTTTATCACAGAACTCCAGACTGGTTTGGGTTGGAAGGGACCTTAAAGCCCATCTGGTTCCATTCCCTGCTATTGACTGGGACACCTTTCACTATCCCAAGTTGCTCACAGCCCACCAGCCTGGCCTTGGACACTGCCAGGGATGGGGCAGCCCCAGCTTCTCTGGAAAACCTGTGCTGAATCATAACAACAATGTGAGCAACAACTCTAATTCACAGTGAGAGCTGAGGGAGAAAAGTAATACATAAGAAGTTACGGTTTTAGTTCCTGTGCAGAGAAGCCTGGTTTATGCATACAAAAATCCTTCCAAAAAGAAATTATTAAGATACTTGCCATGTATTAAGGTCACCGACATTCTGTGATAGGCTTGATACAAAACAGTAAGATACTACATAGTGGATTCCAGAGATCTGAAGAGTCTCTGAGGGAGACTCTGAAAGATAAATTACATCTAATACTTATTTTATCTCTGTAGGACAAATTACTCATTAAAAAAAATAGATATATTAAGACAGTAGCTGACGTAAGCAGTTTGCACTATGTTGGAGTACAGCAAATTCTTAAGAGCCTTAATTCCCTGAATAATGTGAGTACAATAAATATGCATTATTATTTGCCAGGTGATGCTACAGTAATAGGCTGTTTCAAGGATGCAACTACAAGGAAAGAGTTAATTTAATAATTCATATACTGGAGCTATTAAATATTCCCTAGTTTAGCTATGAAAGCAGCTGCAAAATGCAGCATCACGAGTGTGGCCACGTGCAGTGGAAATTTCCTAGCACAACAATACCTCTGGCAGCAGAAGAGAGCAGCCTTCACAGCCTTCTTTTGATCGAGGAAGGTATGTCTGCCATGGCAGCTGACCACAAGAAAAGTGAGCCTGAATCTTCATGCTTGTCAATCCTTTTTTGTTCCTGCATCCATCATACCTCAGAGGAAAGCTGAAAGGAAGTTCACTGTTTAAGTGTATTAAATATTTTGTTAAGGACAGAAACGGTTTGGTTTTGGTGGTGGTTTTTTTGTTGTTGTTGTTTTTGTTTGTTTGTTTTTTTAAACGTACAAGTCTTTTAGCTTAATTCAGCAGTTCTTAATTGATGTTACAATTCCATAGTATAAAAAGATGTTGTTTTGATGTCTCTCTGAAATTTACATTGACAGTATTACATCACAGCTAATAATAGATGCTTCAGTTTTCAACTTTAAGGCATCTCCACTTTTTAACATTATTGGTTAAAAAAGGGAAGTGGGGTGTAATTTGAGAGCAGCTCGGTGATGCTTACTATTATTGTATCAGGAAATGCAGTGGCAGCCCTGATGTGCTATCTTTGTGACAGATATGACTCCTATGATGACATTTGGGTATTTTATTTTAAGCTTGAGGCAACTCACAAGGTTACCTGTACGTGCAAATTCAGCCTGGTTTCAGGAAAGGAACTATTATTGATTTGAAGCGGTAAATACAAGAATTGAAATATCAGAACTGGTGAAAAGAAGAAAGTCATGGCAAGCAGTGATAGTACAGAGGTTAATTTACCTTTTATTATATTGTACCTTCGAGGCAATTTTCTTCCAGCATGTGCAGATGTAAACACAGCCAGTCCTTGGCATGAGTTGGAAGATAAGTTTTGTCATGTTCATTTTACAGATGAGTAAACCTCTTGTAGAGAGCTTAAAGGTTAGACAAGGGGGGTTGTACTGCACAGTGCTGAAAGAAGTGGCTTGCATAAGACAAACACACAGGCAAACACTTTTATAAATTTGAAAACTTAGCCATGAAAGTTGTAAGGACATCCCAGCTTCAGGTGGAGTGCTGTATTTATGCTGCTATTCTGCTTCCCCTGGTGTTTACCTTCACTCAGAGAGATGAAATCATACTATAAATAGAGGGCAAAGTCCTCTCAAACATTACCTGGTAAAGTCACCTGTTTGACATGACAATAAAGTGTGGAGCAATAGGGGGGTTTGGTTCTTTAGAGCTCTTCTGCAGTACACTGTGCTCTCTAGTGATGGGTGATACTGACTGAATCACAACACTGCTATCACCAGCACAAAAGAAAAACACCGAAAGTCCCATGACCTCACCATACCTTTTGAGCAAGGTGCCACTAGCGTTTCAGCAGAGCTCTCTCTTTAACCTCTCAGTAACTCTGCATTGGCTGTGCTACCAGGGCTTCTGTTCTCTGCTCCTCACCGTTTTTCCTCAGGTACCCTCGAGACAACTGGGATGTAGGTGTATCTTAGTTGCTCCGCTGAACTAAGAGGAAAGCCTGCTCCTTCCTGTTTAAAAGTGAACACCACCACCACATTTCCAAACCAAAGCCCAGCGCGGGCTCCAGAACACTGAGCGTGCTGAAAAAAATACATGGACCCACTGAGAGACAAGGGCAGCCATTTGGAACAGGGCTCCTTCTGCAAGAGGGGGTGTGCAGGGCCTGCTCACGCCACTTGGCATCTCCATCGGTGCGAGCGCAACGCTCACGCACGCCCTGGTGATCAGGGTGCCGTGGTGACAGGAGCGCCGTGGTGACCAAAGACCCGTGGTGGCCAAGTGCCGTGCTGGTCAAGCAGGGGTCCATCCCACCACGGCCGCCGTCCCATCGAGGGGTGGTCCACGCCCGGGGCCATTCCGCCCCTCCGGCTTCCCCCGGGGCGCCCGGCGCCGTCAGTCCCGCTCCCCCCGCGGCGATTCCCGCGGCGCCAGCAGCGCCCGGGCGGGCTGGCGGGCGGAGGTGGTGGCGGTGGCGCTGGTGGCGGTGTCCCCGGCGGGGCGGGGCGGGGCGGTGCGGCCGGGGCGGGGCGCGGGCGGACAAAAGGGGCAATCGGGCAGGATCGCCGCCGTGAGGGGCCGGCGCGGGGGGCGCGGGGAGCCCCCTCTGCTGACGCTGCTGTGTGCCCGCGACGCGGCGGGGACTCCGGGCCCAGGTGAGCGGCGGGGTCCCGGCGGGACACGGGCGGCGCCTTTCCGCGGGGGGAGCGGGGAGAACCCGGCCGGGCTCTCCGGGCAGACCCGGGCTGCGCTCCCGGGGCGCTGCGGAGTGCCGAGGGCTGCTGGCGGTGCCGGGACCCGCCGTCTCACCTGCGCGCCGGCTCCGCGGCGTGTCCCGGGACGTTTCACGGGCAGCACCGCCGCCGGCGCTGCCGCCGAAGCGTCTTCGGCTTCGGGAGGCGGGATCGATGTCCTGTAGCAAACGCGGCGGGCGGGGTGGACGCCGTGCCCGCGAGCGCGGGAGCGTCCGGCCTCGGCTGCTCAGCCCCGGCAGGGACCTGTGCCCCTCGGAAGGATGCTGCGAGCACCCGTGAGCTTTGTACTCAACTACGGTGTTCTGAGCAAATGAAGAGCGGAGTGCGTGTACTTTCGCTCCTAGCAAAGCAGGAAACAAACCCTCAAAATAAGTCCAAGATATGTAGCAAAATATGCCAGAGTTAAACATATAAAAAAATCTCTGAATAACTCGTTTACTATATCTGTGTACGTTTAAAACGATGCTGTTGATAACAGGAATGATCTGCAACAGCAGAGACTGATAGAGAAATCTGTACAGCAGTGTATGCTCAGTAGTGTTTAAGTCATTCCACAAGGAGTGATTTCATCAGCGTGGTGAGTTCTGTGATTAAACAGATTTCGAGGTGTTTAAGTGGAAAGTGTTAGCCTGAGGTTGCTTCTCAAGGCCATAGCAGAAAGACAGGCACGTGTAGAACAGGAAGACAGAGTAGACTCCATTGTCATTTTCTGTCACAGGTACATGGACCAAGTTATTTTGAATTAAAGTATTCTGGGCACGTTAATTTTTTTTCATTGAATGCATGGCAGCTGAAAGAGAGTTAGCACTGAGTATAATGAAGAAGAAATTCAATGTGCATGCAAGGTGTTTGATATCTTTTGATGTAAAAATGTGACCTCTGTAGAGACACAATCTTTCTGAATGAAGAAATTTAACTCCTGTTTGGTAGGTGTCTGTGCTAGTTATTTTTAATGATTTCTGTATCAACAGGCCCTTGACCCTAAGACCATTTACAGCAGACTAAATAAAATTGGATGCACTCGGCTTCTGCAGGGTAGCAGCCTGCTGTGCAAAGCAAGAGTAGAATTGTGAGCTTGACCCAATACAGGAAATCTAAGTAAAACTGCAAACAGCTTGGCAATTTAATTCTCTATACTGATGTTCAGAACAAGGACAGCACTAATAGTAAGGTAAATTTGAGTTCTTTGACTCACAGTCACACTGTTCTTGCATATCAACAGTTTCTCTCACCTTCCCAGTGTGGCTGCAGTAACTGGGATTCCAGGGGCACCTGTGGAAAATGCCACCAAAGGTCATGGAAGATGATGAGTTTTCTGACCACAGGTCCAATAGTGTCCCTAGATGGGAAAGGCTGGAGGTGCAGGGTGACAGTGTGGGTTCTGTGCTGCACAGTGCTAAGGGGATCAGGTGAGGGAAAATGCAGCCCATAGCTTTCCCAAATGTGCCAGCCTTTTAATATTATGAATTATCAGGTTTAAATTAAAAATGTTATTTGGTCCATTGAAGCTCAGCATCTGTCTCAGTATTTTTAATATGTTATGACCTTGGTGGCCATCATCCTTGAATTCTGCATTTAATAAATCAAGGCATGAATCCCATAATCTGCCTGCTGAGGATGCCAGCAGGTACTTTACCTTCCAAGTGGATGGGGTGGTTGAACGAGGTCTCTTAAGTACATCAGATTTTATTTTTTGATTGAACACATCTTAAAATTCAGATTGTACTGTGTAACTGTATTAATAATTACAAGCTTTGCACAAACCTTTTTGAACACCAATAATAACTTTTCTGTCTGCATCCTTTATTTTAGGAGATTTCAAAAATACAAAAATCTAAGACAAAAAATTTTGGAATAAACGTGAACAAAGAAACATTGTTTCTCTTATAGATTATTGGACCATATATATTGAAATACTTACCTCCAACAACTGGCCATGCAATTCAATAATCAATTTAAAGCAAGTTCTTATTTATTATATAGGAATCTTGACCTTTTGGTGAGACAGAGAAGTACAAAGAGCAGAAGATGTTTTGAAAAGAAAATGTAAATGTTAGAGTAGAATCTGACTCAGTCTAAACTTTAACTTCTTATAAACAAGTACAGCAAAGGTGATATCCCTGATATAGGTGGTGCTGTGACAAAACAAAAACAAAAACACAACTCAGAACAGAGCCTGGCAGAATATGTGTGTGGTTTTGGATTTTTTAAAGAGAAATAGTTTCACTGTGGTATTAATATATTCTTCTCTTCAATGTTCTTAGTTCTTCCCATGAAACCGCTTGGGAACTGAATGTGTTAATTTTGATAAAAGCAGACACCCCTTGTTTCCTTTTTCGGTTTAGAAGCCATTGAAATAGGTTTGTGAGCACTGAAGGAATCAGTAGTCTCTTTAAGGAAAATGATACTTTATAGGCTTATCAAATGATGGCTTTTTAATGCAGACATAACTGTGCTGTCTACTTTTTAAGGTGGAAACCTCTTGTTCTCTACAGTCACAGTCTGTGTCACAGTAAGGGTTGGTGCTCTCTGAGTGCTATAACAGGCAACATGGAAATGCTGATGACACATAAAACTTGAGATTCTTGAAGTCTTAACTCAATCAGAATCCCTTAAACATTTTCAGTAGGGACTGAAATACAAAGTATCTGTATGTGCCCTTTGCTGTAAAAGGTTTCCTCCATTTACAGTCTGCTATATGCATTTTTTTTTTTTTTGCTACTGAGGTTGCAGAGCTTGCTTAAGGAACACATTTTTTATGTTTAACTATAATAAAATGCTTAATTCCTATTCTATTTTGAGGTGAAAAAACCTCTATTACATTCCCAGTGGAGGCATGTTATCATACTAACTTGCTGAGCATAAAAACAGAGATGAAGTAAAATGTAAGAAGTACAGCATGTATTTTTTAGATTTACAAAGTGTCCCTTAATAGCTGTTTGAGGCAATATTAAGAAGTGTTTTGTGTAAACAGTCTCCAAGGTCATTGATGTTAAGCTGACTGAGAACATGGTAGGAGACAAAGAATTAATTTATCTTTGCTCCTTGACCTAATACTGATTTAAGAGTTCATACAGCACCCCAGGTTAACTAACCTGCACAAAATGAGTAATGATGACTTAACTTCTCATCTTTAGAGGAGAAACTCAAGTTGCTGATGGTTACCCTGCAACATTTTACCATGAGCTGTTGTGGTTCCAAAGGCAGGTGGCCCTGTGAGGGAAGGGGCAGGGATCTCCTGGTGCCCATGGCAGCATCTGACCTGCAAGGGAAAAGGGCCAGAAGTTGAGGGCAACTGCTGCTCATTGACAGAGGTCATAGGAGAGCCCAAAGAAAACCAACCAACCACCCCCCAAAAAATAAAACAAAAAAAAACCCCCAAAAAACACTGAGATTTTAAAATGTATATTCCTGCCAAATATTCCTGTCTCTCTGAAACCTTGACTAGCTCTTAATCTTTGGTCACTATGTCAAAGACTTGTCCTTGTTTAATAGCACAGAGATTTGTGCTTGGAGCAGTGAGGATGATGTCATGTTTTGAAAGAGGTGGCTATGGATTGAAGATATATATGCAAACAACCAAGCCTCTATTTGTTTTTCATTTAAATTTAGTTTGCATGGGCAGCTGGTAGAATCTGAAGCAGTTTGAGAAAGGCTTTAATACTGTGGGGGAAAGGATGAGGGTCCTGTCTGTCAATCCGTATTTATGCAGGCAGGCACTGGGAATTTTGAGCCTGAACACTGGAATTAGATTATCAATAGTGGTTTTCTGTTTTCAAAACCAGTTTTAATACATAGTAAGTCATATATTGTTATTATTTATAGCTTTACTGTGTCACATCTGCATGAAATATGTAAGAGTGTAAGACATAAAATGCACATAAACTGTATCGATAAGTTGTAAAATACATAAAGATAATACATAAACTATAATTAATGCATTCGGTGCATTATACTAAAGAATAATTGTACCTGTCTTAAAATCTGTTAACACCAGAAATCTAATTGAACTGACTGCAAGTAAATTTCAAATCCTTTAGTTTTCCCCAACTCACCTGCTGGCTTGCCTGGTTTAGCAACGTTCCTTTTTCAAGAAGATTCCCTGTTCTCTTTTGCTAGATTAAAAAACACCATCAGAAATAAAACCAACCTGACTCTGCAAACTAAAGACATCGTCAGCACAGTCTTTCTACTGATGATTATTCAATCAGTCTTGTGTTCATAAATTGCCATAATTTCCATCATATAATTAGGCATTTGGAGAGCTGTTTTTTAAAATTTGGATCTAGGCCTCTTTTCATCAGAACATGAAGTGTGTATTTGACTTGAAATACATTATTTATTCTGCTGAAGGCATTTCACCATTGAAACTAAGCTTTAAGCATGCTCAGTCAAAGCTTTACAGGGAAGCTTGAGCCTTTTTGATCTGGTTACTTGTTTGGAAATGATCTCTGTTGCTGGCATGGGGTCATGCCAAAGCATCCTCAGAGGTGTTGTGAGGTGGTCACTTCTGTCTGAATCACAAGCAATTACTCACAGACACATACAACCCTTTGGTTTCTGTAAACCCAAATCAGTTTGCCTTTTCTACCTGTATAAATGAGAGAAAGAAGGGAAGGGTGAGATGGGTGGTAGAAGATTAACACATCCTGCTGTGGAGAACCAGAAGGGCCTGTGGAGTGTCATATATACTCCTCTTGATGAGCTCTGCACAGATCCAAACCTGAGGAACAGAACAGGTCCATATTAATGTAGCTTTTAGGTGCATTTCTATACTATACCTGTACACCCAGACTATTAAAATGATGACAGTAAATGGCCTCAAGACAGGTAATTCTCAAGAAGGTAATTGCTAAGCTTTGCTCTGAAACGAAATTAGACCCATCCTGTACACCTTCAAGACAGTGACCCTCCCAGACTACCTTTGCCTCAATACTGCCCATCCTGTAAAATACATTTGAACATGTATTCAAATACATGTATCCACCCTTGCTGGATGGGCCTTGCATTGAGGCAGCTTGGTGGGCAAAGCCAACGCACGAGGCTGCAGCAGAGCTGTGGAGACCATGACCCAACAATTTTTTTTTAGCCTGTGGGAGGAAGGTATTATCATGGTAACAGGTGTGAGGTAGCATATGTTGCACTTTGGGCTTTTGTTGTGGTATTGTATGGTTTGTTTACATGTCTGAGTTTTGTATTGCCTTGGCTTATTACAGGTCTTTTTCAGGACACAGTTTTCATCTCACACAGATATAGACATTTCCGTTGTATGGCCCTGTGAATGGGAAACTAACATCAAGTCTAGAAATGAAGAAGGAAAAAAAGAGAAAAAGAAAATACCTTTTTTTAGTATTTTTCCCCTCACTATGTCATTGTGAAAGCTAAAAATAGTAGTACATGTGCAGGAGACAGCTGACCTTTTATGCTTGGTCTTACTACATTTTATCCACTATAGCGCTTGTTTTACTAGATAACTTTAAACAACTTTCTGAACTGTGAAGAAACACAATTAATACATTTCCATTGGTACCCACAGGCTGCAGGAGTACACCACTACATCCCTAGATGTTTACTTTGTACGTGTCAGCCAAACAGTTGTGTTGTTAAACCTCCAAAAGTCCAGCACTGCGTGCTTTGATTGTTTCTCTATGCAGCCTACTGAGCTTAACTGCATTCAGAGAACTGACATTTTAAATGTCCAAGGGAGTACTTCAGCATCCCTAGGATCCTCCAAACCCTGCTCTGCCATTCCCAGTTTCCCATTCATGGATCTGAAGGATGCCTTGGAGCTCCTGCCCGAGCTCTGGTGGAGTTCTCAAACCAGGAGCTGCCCTGGGTCACCCAGTCCATACTGCAGTAGTGTCACATTGGACCTTGCACCAAAAAGGGAGAGGGATGCACTTGTGGGAACATGATCAGCCCTTGGCCACCACTGCATCCAGTAACCTACTGGTCTAGATCCTGCCCTGGGAAATGGAAGATCCATTCAAGTATCTGCTCCAGCGAATATGGATTGATTTAATGTGATACAGCTTCACTCCGGTGTGTGTATGGAGCCTTGGCACCTGATTCAGAGCTACAAAGTCCTTGGGGTGACTGGGTATCTGGAAATCAAGTATGGTGCTGGAATGCACCAAGTTCCTCTGTGGACATCATCCTTTTTTCCCTGATTTTTTTTTTTTTTTTTTGGATGGAAGAGAGACACATGCAGCAATACATAAAGGAAGCATTTAAAATGGGACAGGGCATCTTTTTATGCAAATATAGCACCTAAATCTACTGTCTCTTTTTTTAAAAAATATGATTTGAATTAAAAGATCCTTTTAGCTCACCTGTAAAATAGATTCGAATAGGTGCTCCCTTCGAAGGAAGACTGTGGTATTTCCCCTTAGAAAGAGGATTGGGTTGCACGACTCCCCTCAAAGCTAGTGCAATAAAATTCAGAAGACCTGATCCCAGCTTCTCTTTGTCATTGCTGAACTACACAACTTTTCAGAACTCTGGATATATTTAAAATCCTAGATTGTAAACATCTTTGTCAGTAAAGCAGAAATGCTACAAATAGAAGGACAAAATGGAGAAGATAAAACTACAAACTGTGTAACACAGAATATCTGCCAGCTGTCACTAGTCTGTAACAAGCTTTTCTCCAGCCACACTAAACACCACTAAGAGGATCCTATGCTTCTATAAGCCAAGTATATTTTTATTTATTTAGTATCACATTTCTGTGAGATTGCTTATGCAGTAATGTATACACATTAGGTATAAGTAATTATGCTTTTTGGAAAATGTAAACTTCATCTAAATATTGAAAAAAGATCACAAAGGCCCTAACCTCATCCCAAGTGTAAAATCTGAAGTTTTTACAAGACTGCAGCAATGTAGCAAACCAAATTCATACCAAGCAGCATTATGACATTACCTTTTGCTTGGTTTAGTTTAATTTCTGAGAATATTTTATTTGAGTTTTACTAATTTGACCTGCTGAGAGTGTGTTTAAAATGAGAAAGAAATCCAGCCAGCAGAACTCCCCTTTGTTGCTGTCCAGCATCACTCCATCAACAAAAGGGATCAGAATGATGGGGCCAGAAAGCAAAGAAACCATTAAAAAGCTGGCCAGAACCAATGCCAGATAAAACCAGAGCATCTCCAGAAGGTTTAACTAAGTTCCTCATCAGGCAGAGCCTTCCACTGCAGCAAATGTCCAAGGACATGTGTAGTTTGGAATAATCCCCATCCACAGCTCTGATGTTGTTTCCCTTGATTAACCAAATAAAACAATCCTAATGACTACAAAAACATCAGCTCTGCTCTCCAAACACTGCTCTCTGTGTTACACAAATGTTTGCAATATTAGACACAAGCCACACGTGCTGAAACCTGTTAAATTTTGCCATTGATTTTGTGGTACTGGTTGTGAATAACTTTCCCGTTGTACAAGCAGGCACCTCCACCGATTGTAGTGGTTCCTGCTGTCTGCTCCTCCATGCGGAAATCTATTAATGGGTTTAAATCTTTCTTATATTCTATTTCTATGATGAATTGCTTGTAATTTCCAGGGTGGTAGCCTCCAGCTGAAGAGAAAGTGTAAACTTGGAGCTGAATTGGACTTAGAAAAACCTGTTCAAGTTTGTATTAGGTGCTTTGCTGCCTGGGGATCTCCATGGGTTAGAGTGGTTTAATGCCAGGCAGGTTATTGAAAACAATGTAGGAAAGCATCTCATACTAAGTGAAACTACTGAGAAACTATACTTGTCTACACTAGTTATATTTATTGAGATTTTCCAGTTTCTGGGTTTCTGTTTTCAGCCAATATAAAGTAGCAGCCATCTAAATGCTGCATGTTTGAATTGCCAGACATCTGCTGGGACACTGAAACTTTCCTTTGACTGCTCTTAAAATAGTTATCTTAGAAACACTCCTGTTCTGACTGGAGAAGTAAAAAGAGTAACTTTAAGAGCAGTTTAAACAATTTCCATCCAAACTGAAAAGCCTTTGCATAACATGAGGCCCTGAGGTTGTCTTTCATGACTTTTTGCAGAGTAAGATGTCTCATATCAGGAGAGCCCCCAGGCACTTTGTCCTCTCCAGCTACCCCAATGGAGCACCAGAAGAGGAAACCTACAGTAACCTCCAAACAGTTCCAGACACCACAGAGCAAATGGACTTTGATATCAGGTATCACACTACATTAATACTCCTTCTGTCCCCCCCCAAGTACAAAGTGCCAGACTTTCCTGAAAACTGCTAAGCCAAGTAATCATAGTGCATAGTACTGGAAATGGAATAGATGCAAGTGTAGATAACCTGTAGTGCTTAACACTGACCATGCAAGATTATGCTGCATTAAATGTCTGTAAGTTTTTATCTTGCACAGTGGCACAGATATGGCTCTTTATTAGAGACACACCTGTTACAGCAAGCAGCTGAAGAAGCCATTTTTACATAATTCTCCAGGCGCCACTTACAACAAACTAGTAGTGCTGCCTTGGGTTTTTCTTAATCCCATAGGTACTTTTTTCCCAGTACAAGAGTCAGGGGTTGCCTTTCTCCTCCATCTGTGAAAATTCCTTTCTGTGGTTTTTCTGGCATTTTTTTCTTGGTGGACTAACCAAACCAAGCCCAAGTTTTTTTTGTTTTGTTTTGTTTTTGTGGGTTTTTTTTTGTTGTTTTTTTTTTTTTTTGCAGTCTCTAGAATTAAGTTCTGAAGCCTACTTACTATTCAGCAGATCTTGTAAACAGATCTCAGCAGAAATGCAAATTAAAATAAAAAGTATATTCATATTACTTGTCTACCAGAACAAAACCACATGTCTAAGAGAAGCTAAATCTAATTGGAAATTTTCATCAGGAAAGCATAACCAGTTTTTAGTATCAACATGTGCCACAGATGTTGTTCAAGTTTCTGTATATCCCAGGACATCCCTAAAAGCCTTCAGGATTTGGTCAAGTTTATACCTGGGCACCACCAAGTAGCTGGAGACCCACACTGCACAGTGGAACTCATTGGAGTAAATCTGTTAGATTACAAAGCCAACATTTTTGTAAAATGAAATATTTTGAAAGGCTTGAAGTGAAGGTAGTTTCAATATTTTGGCTTGAGGAAGAAGGGAGTGGGACAATCAAAAACCCCAAACCAGAATCCTGTTGTCTTGTATAAAGAAATGAAACACCAAAAAAAAAAACCCAACATGTTTTTTCAAAAGTGCCAAATATGCAGCTTCTTATGAAAACATCAAAATACTTCACATATAGGCATAAAATACTTAATCAATCAAACCTACAAATAATGGGAAACAAAACTTTCTGTAACATTTCATTTTTACATGCCCAGTTTAGCCCAGCTGTTGGGGGAATAACAGTACCTGACATTTGCAGAGTGCTTTTAAAGAATTGCTGTTGCAGGGTTCTCCTCTAACGTGCCCATCCTGACTGCCTTGCAGCTCAGCTACTCAGATTGGCCATCAGCTGGCCCTGATTGGGGATGAATTTAACAGGAGGTACCACAGGACATTAGAGGAAACACTGCTTCACCTGGCACGAGTGTAAGTTACCTTATTGGCAGATCCTTTTAAAAATCACGTTAGACAAACAAGAATGTTTCTGTACGCAAAACAAACAAAAAAATTATTGCTACTACTGCTGCCTCATACAGAACATAGAAAAGCAAAGCAGCTTGTTTTACTAGGAAAAGCTTTGTAATAATGTAAAGTGTAAATTGTTTCCACAGACTACAGCCATTTAAAGTCAAAAGACTTAAATAGCATCTTGCTATTTCAAATTCCTCAGAGGCACAGTAACTTTAGACACAATTTTGAGCACAACTGAGTGATGAGAGAGCTGCAGTGTGGGATTAACATGTTACTGCATGTACAATAACTTAGCCATGCATATCCAAGAAAACATGGCTGGACTAATTTGAACTGCCTTTTATCTGCTGTGAGCTGAAGGGTTGTCCTGCCTAGTACTAACTGACATGCAGCAGTGTCCTAACATGAGATACTCAGCTGTGTCTGAAGCCCCAGGTATCCTGCCTTATTTTCTCCTTGCTTCTGGGAGAGGATGGTCACTCATTGCAGACCTACCAGAATGTAATTCAATTACAGCTATGTAACATAACGTATAAATGTATCTGTATATAACATATATATACACCCCTTTGACCTCAGCAAAGCTGGATTCACACTCCAGAGAAAGCCTGTGGCATTGCTGTGTCAGTCTTGTATTGCTGTCCTGATTCTTCAGACATAAACATCTCCCATTGGGTTATGTTCTTCTAAGTTTGAAACGACCACAAAGATTGTCACTTAATCACTTAATTCTGAAACGAAATTATCTTTAGATTTCAAAGGTCTGCTTCCTAAATATTTAGAGAAATATACATGTATCCATACATTTTTAATGAGGCATATACTAAAGGTTTTTGTTTGAGTTTTGTTTTGGTTGGTTGGTTTTTGTTTCCTGAACATTGGTATTGTATTTGCCACTTTTTAGAATAAATTTTCTATCCTCATGCTTGCTTTGTTTTGTTTAAATCATCAGGGTTGCTGTCAGTGTTTTTCAGACGTGGAATGTCATTAAGAGTGTTATAAGAAGCTTTGGAGATGTCAGCAGTAACTGGAGAAAGCGGATCACTGGCTATGGAGGCTGGGTAT
Organism: Brachypodius melanocephalos; assembly: GCA_013398615.1. Taxonomy (NCBI): domain Eukaryota; kingdom Metazoa; phylum Chordata; class Aves; order Passeriformes; family Pycnonotidae; genus Brachypodius; species Brachypodius melanocephalos. The sequence continues at coordinate 9,288,241 of VZSR01002340.1, forward strand.
GCTCTCTCCCTTTCCTCACACCTTTTTGTTGGCAAGTAGGCAACAGGAACACCTGACTCCTTTGTAATGTCAGTGGGTGAAGCATATAATGTGGCTTCAGGCTGGGGTTTATCCCTTAGTTTGCTGGTCCCCCCTCAGTGCCCTGTTTTTTTCTCTTTAGGCTGAAATTTCTCATTTAAAGACAGAGGATGCTGCCCAAATCCCACACAACTCACAGGGTTCTATTCAGAGGGGAGGCACCTGCCACTATCCAGTGCTGGAAGGGTCTTCCTGGGGAGATGAGCAGAGATGCTGCCAGTAGTACTTACCCAGAGAAGAGAGGAGGATTCTTTAGTGGCTGGAGGCCTCCTCTGCATTTCTGCAGCAGAATTGGACCGTGCTCTCTGACCTCCCACATGGGCACTCTTTTAGGTTTCTTACACCTTCTTTTTGCTGCTTGTTATTTCTAATTACCACCCCCTTTCTTCCCACAGACTTACAGGCTTCCTGTCAGGTGCCTCTGCCAGAAGCTGGTGCCTGCAGCCTTGCTCATTGCTGCCTGTTGGTGGGCCATGAATTATGGACTGTAGAATTAACACAGAATTACAACAGGAGGTCATTGCTGGACACTGACCAACATCACTAACACCCCAATGGTGGCAGCTGGTTTGTTTTTCAAATTTACACTGATAAAAAAATCTCTTTAATATTTAAAACCTAGGCTAGTGCTGGGTCACTGCTGTTTCATATCTTTTTTAAAGAAAAAACTTTTAAAATAAGGTTGTTGCTGGATAACTGCCTGACTTGCTAGTTTTGAGATGTGACTCCAAGTGATTAGAAAGTTTGTCTTTTTTGTGTTTATTTTAATGCAATATAAACTGTCTATTTCCTATAAATGAGTTTGTTAAAGATTCTGGATGTGAGGAAAACTGAAGGCATGCTGGCCATCCTTTAAACTTTAACACTGTAAAAGCAATAGTAAAGATTAAACACATGATACTTTTTTAAAATTAAATTGTTGCTTCCAACCTTTTGCAGTGTTGTCTGCTTCATTTTCCAAGACTCCACTATCCCACATTACTGGCAGTATCTTCTGCCCCTTTTCAAAGTAAAACTAGGAGCTGCCCAGAACAAAACCCCAGGAGTTTGATGCATTCTGAGAAGGGATTTTCTCAGAGGATGCATGTCTTTTTGCAAGGCACGAGCTTGGGGGGAACAGAAGCCTAAGAGGAACATGAGCACAATTTACAGGATGGAGCTGCTTGAGGTGTCACCCTCTGGGACTCCAGGAGTGGCCATTAGGGCACAGCTGAGCTTTTCCTTTCTCAACATCTCCCATTTGTGCCTGGTTATTCTCTTTATATCTGAGTGCATTTTCTTTCCTCTTTGCTGTTGAAGCTGGTTTTCAGTATCCAGCTATAGACTCTCTCAGTGAGAGAAAACAAAAGTGCAGCTCTGTGGTTTGGGTGTTCCCCTCAGCACAGGGGATGCCTGCTTCATGTCCAGACAAGCAACTCCTACCCTTAGCATATTTTTAAAACAGGAAAAGACCATATTCAATGGATTTGTGATCTAAGCACTCATCAGAGAAGCTGGACTTTCAAGTTTGAGTGTCTGCTTTAAATCAGACAAGGAACTTAAACCCCTTTTTAGTGAAGACAAATGCCAAAGCAAGGCAAATTCAAGCATGTTGAGGAACATGCTTCCTCTCTGTAATGAATGGTGCCTAAATCCTAAGTAGCCATTTCAAAAAATGTTTCTGGGAAAAAGAAAAAATGAAGCTCCACTGGACTATTTCATTTGACTGTTTCAGGCAAAGGATTTTGAAATATCTTTGAATGACTTGAAATGCAGAGCAAAAGGAAAGCAGGCAAAGAAGGAATCTAAAGGGTGATGGTTCCAGCATACCCCAGAAATTCAAGCAGCAGCAGCAGCATATATTCCTATGTCACATTTTTCCAAAATGCGCTCAGCATGATGTGCCCTTCAGCAGCAGGTAGGCATGTTTTTTTCTAGAAAAGCACAGTTAACACACCTGGAACTGGAGTCATACACAGGCCAGAAGTTGGCCCACATAGCCAAAAAGCCAGACTAAAGTTTTATCAGTGAATTGAGTGCTCCATTGAGCTCGTAATAGCAGTGTGATAGAGTAATATGTTAAAGTAATTATTTAGTAAAGGGTAAAATTTAACATCAGGAGGGTCTAATAAACAAATTATTCATATGTAATAAAAGTACCAGCTATGAAAAAATTGACTCTTCCCAGCTGAATCAATTTAATACTACCAAATAACTATTTCTAGATAAATAACCTTTGTGCACAGGGGAGCAATGATGAACAGGAGATGCTTCACTGCCTATTTTATCCAAGAGCTATGTGGGGTGACTGCTTTTTCCCACTCTTGGAATTCATAATGTAAGGCTTTGAATCACAAGAGAGGGGAATTTCATCATCCAGCATGTATGGAGGAAAACACAGTCTCAAGGAATACAAAATTCAATCCCAGCAAGGAAACAAGTGAAACATAAAGCAAATGGCATCCAAAGCCACAGCAATCAGCACTAACTGGAGTAGCAGGGAGCAGTCGGGGCCAGGCTCCTCTTTCACCTGTGGAGCACAGTTAGTTAATCCTTTAGTCACAGCCCCACAGTGACTCAGGAGACCCAAGGTTAATTCTTTTTTTTTTTCACTGCACACTTCCTCATATGTGACAGCATTTACAGTGCTTGATTTTCTTCCACATCCTGTTTCTGCTTTTTCATAGGCGAAGAAGCCATTCTGGTTTCTTACCTCTCAAACATTCAGTTTCTAGAAGCAGAGGGTGTAGATGAGCAAGCACATTAAAGAAATGCTCTGAGATCCAGGATTCCTAATTACTTGTGCACTCTCTGCCCAGCCGCAGCCAGTGTTACAGTGCACACGAGGTGAGGCTGTGCTGGCAGGCACCACACAAAGTCAGGCCCTGAACACTCTCATACAGAGGTACAAAGACTTCCATCACACTTCTTCTGCTCCTAGAAATTGCAACATCAGCACAAGGCGTGATTCCCTCTGGTTTCTGGTTTTGAAGACACGAAGTTCACTGAGGAGCAGCCTCGGCTCAACCACTGCACAGAAGAAAAGCAAACACCTGACAGTGGTGACAGGTCCTTTAAACAAGACCCACAAGACTGGAATGCTCTTAGGATACAGATTTCCCTTCAGCATTCTGCAGCTGACAAAAGTGCAAAGGTTCTCTAATGGGTTGCAAACAGATTTCTAGCATGGATTTCCTAAAGAGCTTTAATTCTGAGCAAAGTGTACAACAAAGTGAAATGAGGGGGAAAAAAATATAGCAACAGGTCTCCAACATTTCCTCAGAAAGGTAAAATAATTAAAAAGAAAGTCCAGAAATTTTAAAGCACTAAAATTAGTGCCACCAACATACCACACTCAGTTTCAACTATCATAAAAGCTGGTTTGAAAGTCATCAATTTTGCATTTGGTCTTAAAAGGTGTGTTCAGAAACTTGTAGCACAGGACAATCCAGCATTTATTAATATGAATGGGATTTAGTTGCAATACTCTAACTGCAGACTTTGGTGTGCTTTTCTGAATAATTAACACCTTACCTGTAACAAAAGAACCTTCACTGAAATAATTTTCTTTAGTTACTCCAACCCTTATCACCATCCTCTAGCAGTCCAATGGCGAAGCTGAAAAACTCTCCAGTATTTTACTGATTGTTAATGTTTACACATGCTGAAAGTGGAATTTGTACTGTAAGGGGAGGCACAGCTGCCAGCTGCAGTCCACAAAAGAACTGTTTAATAATACAGCCCACTTAGGAGTGATAATAAGGGCCAGTGTTTTTAATTCACTCTCCCTGTCATAAATGTGAAATTACAGAATGATTGGTACTGTAATTGGAAGTTCTCCTGCATTTCATAATACATTATTGAAGATGCTGTCAGTCATTTGATTTAAGTAATATGCCCTAATTTTTTTAATGTGTGTGTTAAATACAGCATTAAAATACCAAAGTAAAAAATACAAACTAGGAAATGGGAAGCCCTTTCCAGGAGGGTTTGGAACAACCTGCTGCTCTCCAGCTCATCATTTCCTGCTGCCAGGAAATGTACATATTTTTGTTAAGGGTTTTTTTCCCAGTGAATATTTCTTGTGCAACTTAGCACTGGACAACTGGAGGGAAAGTTACTTCCATCCACATGTGGACAGAGCCAATAATGATGCACCCCAAAGCATTAAAAATAGGAAGAAAAGCTTCATAGTTTATTTATGGTTTGACCTTAAGAAAATAATTTTTCTAGTAACATTTGCTTCACTGAGCTTCCACCTGGCAACGTGGACAGAGTAAGACAACTTTACATAGAGGAACACCCCACAAGTCAGTTGAGTAAGAAAACAGGAACATCAACACACTAAAAGCTGTCCCAAGAAATGGCTCCTCTAAATGCACCCTCCAGCCCAGAGCAGAGCCCTCTACAACTTGGAGCCAACAACCCTTGCATTTCTGCAGAAGATCCCTGCACCAGACAGCCAAGGCTACCAACTGGAACCTGAATCCACACCCAAAAAACTCCCCCAAAAACCAACCAACCAAAAAAACAACAACAACCAAAAAAACCCAAGAGGGAAAGTTGCTTGCAGGATTGAGGCCAAACAATGCTACTTGGCCTGTTTGTTGACAGCTTTGCAGTCCTGACACAGATGGAAGAGCCAAACTTTGCTCTCCCCTTTCCACACCTGAGGAACTCAAAGGAAAATGTTCATTGCAATTATGCACATAGTGCTCTTTATAACACGAGAAGCCATGAATGCTTAAGACTTCCTCTTTTGGGAGCACAAAGTTTTAAATCAGAAAAAAAGCCCCGAGTTGTGTGGATTTTTCTCAAAAGGTTATTTAAATATCCGCTGCCTCCTCATCTTCCAGAGCATCTACGTGTTTATACTGTTTCCAGGCCTTTAAATTACATTGTTTGAGAATGGCTCCTAGTTGATTCCCGGGCCCCACTTCATAGGTGTAAGGAAATTCTGTTCCTTGCTTTCTTTCGTACACTGAGTGCATGGTCTGCTCCCACAGAACAGGTGACACCACCTGCTTCACTAACAGCTTCTGAATGTGCTTTGAGTGCATGTACTTTTTGCCATCGACATTGGAATAAACACAGAGCAGCGGTTTCTGAATTTCAATTGATTTTAGGACTTCAGCCAGTGGCTCTACTGCTGGTTCCATAAGTCTGGTATGAAAAGCCCCACTGACTGGAAGCATTTTTGTACGTTTAAAATAATATTTTCGGGCATTCTCCTGCAAAAACTCCAAAGCCTATAAAAGAGAGAGAGAAGTGAGTCTGGCACAACAAAGATTTTCTCAGTCACCCCACAGGAATCACCTCATCAGATTTACTGTGATAAAGGGATTCCTTTCCCTACCCAACAACTGAACACATGCCAGGAAAAAACAAACAAACAAACAAACAAACAAACAAACAAACAACAAAAAACACCCAATCCAACCCCACAGATCAAATACTTTTGTTTGGACAAACTAAGGCCGTACATAACACCCACACAGAAGTGCAAAGGAAAAGTTTTTAAAAAGTGAAACGCTCAGGTCAACTGAAATAATAGTTACTCTGAAGCAATACCTGTAAGTGTCCTGCAATGACTCTGCTGTCTGGAAACAAATAGTTTGAAACTGTGCACACGGGGTTCTCTATACCCAGCGATTCACAGTGTTTACGGGCTTCCAGGCAGGCAAATTTGTAATTTGCCTCTCGCCGGCCGACAACCGAGAGCATTCCACTGGGGACAGCTTCCGACGCCTTTTGCATGGCTTCGGCGCGCACTTTCACCGCGTACAGCGCTACGGAGAGAAACAGAGATGCTGCGTAAATGTGAGCGCGGGCACCTGCGCGCAAGAAAGGGCAGTTGCTCACTCTCGTGAAACGTCAATGCTTTTAATGCCGTATTACACATGTTAAAGCGAACAGCGGAAGTAGAAAGTAAAATTTGTCCTCCGATTAATAATAAAAAGCGGGAGGGACACAGTGATAACAGGCAATGCTTTGGAAACAGCACGGGCCCGGGCTGGGAGATCCTAGCAGGGAGTTCCGCACGTCCCTCAGGCACCTTCGGCAAAGCCCAGGGCTCCAGCGAAGACCAGCGCCGCGAACTCCCCCACGCTGTAGCCGGCGGCCGCCACGCAGCGCTCCACGACCTGCGGGGACACAGAGCCGAGCGGCGCCTCAGCCGCACCGCGGAGCAGGCCCGAGGCGCCGCCGCCCCGACCCCGGCCCGGCCCCCCGCGCCCAACGCGGCCCCTCACTTCAGGCTGCAGGTGGTTGAGCTTCTCCACGGCGGCCAGGGAGGCGACGAACACGGCGGGCTGGCAGTGCTGGGTGCGGTCCAGCGCGTCCCGCGGCCCCTCCAGGCAGAGGGAGAGCAGGTCGTAGCCCAGCACCTTCTCGGCCAGGCGGTACATGTCCCGCACGCCGGGATACTGCTGCAGCCCGCGGCACATCCCCACGAACTGGCTGCCCTGCCCGGGGAAGAGCAGCACCGTGCCCTCCCGGGGGCAGCGCCGCTCCCG
>VZSR01002340.1:9294912-9525817 GCA_013398615.1 Brachypodius melanocephalos
GGACGGGACGGGATGGGACGGGACGGGGAGCCCGAGGGGCAGCGCAGCCCCGCAGCGGGGCCCCGCCGCGCCCCGGGCGCCCTCGGCTCCCCCGCGGGTTGGCGGAGCGGGTTGAGTGGGGCGATCCTGCTCTCTGCTGCCGGCGACAGCCCTGTGCCGGGAATGGGGGACGGGACCTGCGGTGCCCGATGGAGACGGGCGGGGAGGTCCGCTCACTGGCGGAGACTACTCGGACAAATACGGCTTTTCCTTGCCGGCGTTTAGCATGGAGAGTGCTTCAAAAACAAAAACAAAACAAAACAAAAAAACCACCCCAAAACAAAACCCCAACCAAACTAAAAACCCCAATACACCAAGCTAGGAAGCTTATTCTTAATTTTTATCCCGCACGCTAGTTTTTCAGTGGTTCACAGCTGTGCGGGCACAGCAGAAAGGCAGAACTCCTCTGGTCTCACAGGGACCGGCGGCTCTGCCGCGCACAACGCGGCACGTTTGCTCTCGGCACTCGGGAGAAGTTTACAATCTGCTGTGTAACTAAAGGTATCCTCCTTCAGTGTCGCCGAGGAACATTTCTTTAAGGGTGAAACAAAGGGCTTCGGTTTCAATTCTGAGTTTTTGAGGGATGTTTATAAATTAGCCCAAAATGCACTGTGATATAATTAGAGCGTTCAACGGTAAGTTTATTTTTTTTAAAAAAGCGAAAGTTGCTGTGCCGGAGTTGCAATTGTGTAACGACTGTGCATAAAGTTATGAAACAGTATCAAGCATTGAGTCAGAGCAGTTCAGTAAAAGAGACTGTAAGTACAGCTTGGGGGAAGGAAAATGTGTCACAACAGCGGGAAATTATGTTGACTTTTTATTTGGGCCAATTCGAAACTATCACGGTGAGCAGGTTTTTCTCACTTATCTATTCTGTGTACTGTTTTGTGAGATGATTTCTTCCATTGTGTCGGCCTCCAGGTAAAATACCTGGAAGTGAGCTGTTCAAGTTAGCTGAAATATATGGGCAGTAACATATATGTCATATATGTGACCATATCCCAGCCCGTGGCTGCCTCTACCTGTAATATAAATGTCAATGAAATTGAGCAGTAAATGGCAAATTCTCTTAGCAAAGGTCTTGTTCCAGTATGCATTTCAGTTCTCTGTATATGAATAAATCATAGATCTATTTGCACAACTTATGCTCTGCCACATTAAAAGAAGTGTAACCTGGTTAGAGATTTTTTTGTTTCCATCTGTACACCTAGCATTATAGTCTTCAATAAACACTATTTAAAAAAATTCTAATACATACTATAAACAAATATAATACATTTATTAGATTTTGATATTCTATAACATTTATTGTTTGAAGTATCTCTATTACTTAAGATTAGATAGCAAAGATAAGCCTGCTTTTTTATTTTTTTAAATTTTATTCTTTGTTATACACTGTGGTATAAATTTGATTTTACCACAACACACATAAATAGTTTATCAATATAAATTAAGAATTAAGTATGTTATCTTTAATTTTTCAGACAGCTAGCTTGGGAAGAAGCCTTCTTCCTGGGGAAAACTTGCATGCTGCCTCTCAGACCTGGGCAAAGCTTTATTTGCCCTTAAAAAAATATATGGTAAAGGATGAGAGGGAGAGTATGTGTCTTGGGGACCCCCTTCCCTAGTATATCCCAGATATACTTTGTCAGTCCATCTCCAAACACTGGGCACTGGGAATCCCAGGGCTGTCAGGGTGATTTAGCCCTGCTGGAAGATTTTCCTTCATGTTTTTAATGTGATTTTTAAGCCCCATGTGCTTAAAAGTCAGCCTCAAGCTGCACAAGAATGGAACTAGTCAGAAGTTTTATCTGCACAGGGGTATAAGAAAGTGGGATGAAAGCAGTTCTCCTTTCCTGCCTTCCTTCTTCCTGCTGACAGAGTGTCCCAAGGAGGGAAAGGCACCTGTCTTCCAGAGACCTCCTCAAGGCAATGAAGTGTTTTAGTTCATTTTTCATCAGGCTGAAGTAGCTCACCTGCTCTGCCATGATATATCTAATCCCACCTACAGAGCACCCCATCCCTTTATTTGGGTGCACAGTGTTTTTTCCAGAAAGAGGACACAGAATACTTCTGTTAGTTTTTCCTTCGTGTTATACCACCATAGAAAAACAACAGAGAGAAGCCCACTAGGGAGCAAATTTAACTGTTGGTGTTTTTTTCCATTTTCCTATTAGTTTATGTAGCTGGAACCAACTTTGGGTAAGTCAGATGTTTTGAATACCTAGAATAATTATTCTAGGATGTATGTAAAATTATTCTAATATATATGTAAAGCAAAGCGGTGTAGTGCAGCCCTCATTGCACTGCTGAAACTGCCTGAAGTCACACTAGGGCTAAACAGAAAAGGGGCAGCGTGATGAACAATGTGTGGCAAGGCAGAGATATGAAGTGGAAAAGAAGTAAACAAGTTAAGTGTGTGAGAAGAAAATATTTCCAACCTTGGTGGCTCTTAGAGGCAGATAGCTGCTGGGTATGCTGCAGATATCATTCACAGACATCCAGCATTCTTCAGTATGAAAATGAGGGTGCAAGAATATTGTGCAACTCACCCTGGAGCTGGGATGTCATTGGGAAAGTGCTTATTATTCCTAGGTTGAGTAATATTGCTGCAGTCAGTGGGGCTGTATTAGCAAGTCGGTGGTGTGTAAGTTCTCACTGATTCATTTCAGATTCATTATCAACTGTACACTGAAAGGAAGGCAGGGCTGTTGAATCTCTGTGCTTGCATTGCTTTTAGAAAATGTACAGGGTGTTCTGTAAGCATTGCACAGCTCTTGTACTGCACAGGTAAACAAAGACCGCAGCATTGGCCAATGCACAGACTCTCCAGTGCATCCTTGCCGTTTACTCATTCTCATCATCAGGTAACCAGAGACAGACAGACCTGGCTTCTTCCGTGCTGTTTTGAGTGACCATGCTTTTTTATGGAAAGTTGATACTAGTATTTAATTTTTTGGGAATGAAAACACAGGAACTCCCACTGCTGATGGACAGATAGCTGTGGTCTTGCTGCATGGTTTCATCCCGCTTTCTCCTTGCAAGACACAGTATTTTGCCATGCTTGGGAAATCCTGAGAGACACTACTGGAAAATACAGCACATAATTAATTAGTAGTATTAGTAGTTAAAAGACTGGGACACCGATATTCAATTCCAGCCAGTATGTTCAAACTCTTAATTTCTATTTCCTCCCCTTTGCTGTGCATGAGTGGCTTAATTTCTCTTGTTTCTTTGCTTTGTGCCTTCCCTGTTTCTATTTGCCTGCCTGGTTTTCTTTCTCTTAAGAATTATTTCAGTGTTCTTCCTCCAACATACATGGCTGTATCATTTATTCACTAATGACTGCCACAGAGCAGTACTGTTTCAATTTTACAGTATTTAGCACTTTCAGCTTACAGAACACTTTCAGATTTTGTTCCCTGGGAGGAAGCTGAGAGAACCCTTGACAAAGTCCAGTTGCTGAAAGCTGCAAGGAAATCACCCTTACATTGTTAACATCCAAATAAAGCATAAAAGCCTTTGGGTTCTTGCTTATAATTTTTGAAAAAATAGTATTTGCCAGCCATGTTGAAATTGCATGTATCAGCACATGTAGAAAGCTAAGCCTGACCTCCCTGTAGGCAAAGTAAAAGGGTTAAAAACGAGCGTGATCTTATTAACTTTCAATATCTAACTTAACCTTTGGGAATTACTCATCTGAAGGCAGCCAAAGAGAATCATTGTGCTCGGAGCTCTTGTTCCCATCACACCTTGTTGCTCCTGCACATGGCAATTGCTTCACATCCTGGTAAAAGCAGAGCCTTTCACGCTGTCGGTGGAGACGACAAGTAGTGCACACAGCAGCTGACAGCCTACTTCCTTGGGAAATAACAGCACAGATCTAAGTGCAGGAAAACAGGGGAACTCCTCTGCTCCAGTTAAGATGCTTCCTCAGAAGTAGAATCCACTAGGCAGAAGTATGGCAGCCCTGAGCCCTGCAGATTTTTCCTCCCTCCCTTATCCATCCTCCACCTAAGACATAATTGATCTTATCACAGCAGAGTACCACGTTTTCCTCCCCTTACTCCTTCTCCCCGGCCTCAGTTCTGAATTCTTCCCTGCTTGGGTTTTTTCACCCATTCAGTCTTTTGTTCTGTTTTTGACCTTGACTTGTATCTCTGGTGGCTTTGTCTGCTGCATTTTTTGTGTATATTTCTATTCATTGCTGCGTTCCTCAAGCCCACAACCCAGGCCTACCTGCCCTTTCTTGTTTACCCCCTCAACCTTTCTCATCCTGTGTGCCTTACCAGTCCTTCCATGCTCAGAAGCACAGCAGATTTTTGAAGGCAAACTATCACCAGGATTTCTCTTGATCCCGTGCAAACTGCATTGTGGTCCTAGTCACTGGAATCTCACATTAAGTCTGTGTGGGCAGAGCCCTGAGTGCAGGGACAAAAACCCTAATGCAAGAACTCCCTTGCTGCCCAAGCCTACCCTGATCTCCAAACAGAAATTCCCCGGGGTCAGAGCAGTGACGATGCAGCCTCATCTGTGCCATTTCCTATCGGTTAAAGCACATCTGTCACAAGTAGGATTTCCTCTTCCCCTCTGCCTGCCTCCTCATCCCAGCAGCCATGGCTATAGCAATAGAAGCTTTGAAATCCAGGGAAAGACAGCCAAGACAGTATCAACATGGCACTTTTCTCTGATAAGCATCTGAAATGCTCATTGATCTAAAACTTTATTTTTAATCCTGGGCCTTCTGCAGTTGCTCTTCACCTACTGCTGCAATCTCTCATAACCTTTTTCCTGCACAACAGATGAACAGGAATTTGGGTGTATTTGCATACTGTATATTTGAAAAAAACATCTTTCAGTTCTGCCCTTTTTTATTGTAGCTCTAATGTTTACATTTCAGTAAACTAAGCACAGCTCTTCTGTAGCATTTGGCTTTTGGCCAGAAAATCTGCAATGAAGCTTTTTCCTCCTTCCTTGCTTGCTGGTTTTCCTGCTGCCTGTACCCTAACTAAAGCAGCGTGTCCTAGCAGAGTAAGGCATTACTTAGCCCTACTTCTGTAGGCAAATTTAATGGGCTTGGTAGCTGCAATTACTACAACTGATTGAATGCTTCATGAAAGAGCCAAAGGTGTACTCCCCATGTATCCAGATCACCTTCCCTGTTTAGCAAAACATCGTTTAAGTACTTACCATCTCATTGTTCTCCCTGGTGTTTGCTTTCCAAGGCACCTTCTCAAGTGTCTGCTACTGATTCTCATCCCTCTGGCTCCCACTGAGCATCCTGCAGACAACAACTCACATTATTTTACTTGGGCACAGGAAACCACGTGCTCTTTTCTTCCTTGGCTCTGCCATTTTGTTGAGGGAATGGGCTTTTTGGTGAATACAGAAATACACACTTCATACTGCATTTAGTTATTTTCCAAATGCAGTTCATGTAACATCAAACTGCTTTATTCCTCTGCCAACTTATGGGCGAGGATATTCCTGTAGGTAAAATCCAGTAATCTTCATGCACTCAGCTGGGAGGGAAGTAAAGGCCCCACTTCCCACTGGCTACCCCCTCCCCAGGGACAGATTCCTTTACAAGTGTATTGGTACAAGATCCATTAATTTCAGCTGCAGTCTCTCAGTGACAACACAAGGCTGTGGATCAGATCTGACATGCCTATCCTTAAAATCAGTTAAAAATGGAAACTTTTGCAGTTGCATTTTAAAAGTTCTCTGCCAATCAGTGTTTGGTTTTGTTTCAGGTTCACTGTCTCAATGGAAGTGGTACCAGCCTGGGCTCCAGCAGTAGGTTTCACAATCCTGCCACATGCAGGGGGATTTTTAGGAAGGAATATAACCAAAAGGGAAATCCCAACATGGTATGAAACTCTGCAGAAGCCATCCTGGCGTCCACCTAACTGGGTGTTTGCTCCCGTTTGGGGAACTCTCTATACATCTATGGGGTATGTTTTTCACATTGTATTAAGGCACTGACCTGATCTCAATGTTGCTTTTGGTATAATGCTGGACCAGAGGACTATGACTGTACTCCTGTGGCTGTATGTTTGTAAGAAACTCTGTCAAACTGTGTGTTTAACAGGTAAAAACACGTTTTGGGAGTTGTGTGTGGGTTTGATAGGACATTCTGTATACAGAAGTATCCACATCAAAAGCAGGAACTTGAAAAGCTGCCATTAATTTGCTCTCCTCATTCATTCTGAGGGGAAGACCTGCCAAGCTGGAAACAGTAGAGCAAGGCAGCACTGGGATTTCTTCTAATTATGTCCTTCAGTAGTTTTAGGAAAATGAAAAAAAAGAGGTGGGGGAAATTAGGATAGAACTGTTCTAACAGAGCTCAATAATGCAACGAATGAAACTGAATGCTAAGTTGGCACTCCCACATTCTCTCTTTTTGGTTTCATCTTCTTTCCAGAAAAGCTCTGTAGTTTTTATAGCCATATGTTCTGTTCCTCCCCACCAGTATTCTCTTTTCTTTCTCCTCATACAGACTATACTTTTTAACTTATATAAGTGGAATACATGTGTATTTGAAGAGTTAACATTTGAATGAGATCATTACTGACCTGTGAATAAAAACATGCCTTTTATCAAAAAAGAAAAGAGCTGGGTTGCTTTCCCAACTTCCTTCAAGTTGATTGCACAATCTGTAACCCTGTGTCTGGATTCCTCACCACGAATCTGGGTAGCAGGTTAAATACCTTTAAAAAGTCCAGATTGTGACAGCTTATCAGTTATTTTGATAATAGCAGAATCACTGTATCCTAAGGTGGATGGTCTTGGTTATGTATTATACATCCAGCCCAGTGAAAAGATCATACTTAGTACCAGCCTTTTCTAATCCATCATGCATACACATTCCTTGAATGACCAAGACATTTCATTCCTCCAGAATCTCTTAAATATATGGAAAACAACGAATAACTAAAAACAAGATTTAGTAAGCTTACCTGCCTTTCTTGACACTTGGATTCCTAGATTTGTACATCACCATCTTGGTCTGAAGTTGGATGTATGAACAAGTGCAAGTCCATGCTGTGCTCTGGAAACCACTTAGGAAATTGAAGTTTCTAAGGCTTACCCTGCCCCAACTTTCGTTTTCATCATTCTTTGTAATCAAATTGCCAAAATAGCAAAGCTGTATTGTTCAGTCCCTGTGAAAGTAATGAAAGTGACTAAAGAGCTCCTCCTGCTCCCCATACTCAGCTGTGCTTTGGGATCCCACTCAATGCCATTCATTTAATCCACTTCAAAAGTGGGTTTTCATTTATTTTTCTTAAATCTTTTAAATACCATGTCCCATTACTAACACAAAGTTTCTTCACTATTTGCATCTTAGACTTAGACTGTTTCCATCTCAACATGGCATTCTTTTTTAAGACTGAAATGCAGTAGGTTATCTGCTTCTATGCACTTAAAAGTGAGAATTCTGGCACGATTGGAATTTTTCTCTCTCCGTGTTTGTTATCCAGAGCAGCTGATCAAGCCTGTGCTGTCAGTTCCTTTGCCAAGTAGGGCCTGGATATCTAAATCTTCCAAATTCATCTAGACCCTGGCACTAAAGTTACTTCATTGATCAAGAATGTGTGGTAGCTTCAGTGTGGTGACTGACACCTTCCCTTTGCTTTCTGCAGATATGGCTCCTACCTGGTGTGGAAGGAACTCGGGGGCTTCAATGAAAAGTCAGTGGTTCCTCTGGGCCTGTATGCAGGGAACCTGGCATTAAACTGGGCATGGACTCCAATATTTTTTGGAGCTCACCAAATGGGATGGGTAAGTGGAACATTAAGTTTCTGAACCAAAGGCTCCTACTCTTATTTACCAGGTTTGTGTCACAATCTTTTCTCCCTGAAAATGGGTCTGAATACAAAATATGGCTTGCAGAACTTTTCTAAAATTCTCTTTAATGCATGCCAGCAGCCACCTGAGAGAATTTACAGATCCAGACCATCCTTAAATAGACAGATTTCAAGCAGCTTTCTGGCAGCCTTTGGTAAGAGCTTTGTGTGACTAGAAAACAAACATTTATGCCTTATTGCAATTCCTAGGTCTTTCTGGCAAACAGCAGTGATAAACAGCTTATTACAACATTATTCAGGTGATCACCACCCCTTTTAGAAAAGACTCATTTTCTGCAGCTCTCTGAAAAGAAACAGCTCAATTATTTTAAAAAATAAGAACTGGTAATAAAAAACATAAAATATTTGCCTGGTTCTCTAGCTGTGCATGCAATGCTTTAACAGGGATCAGCAATCCGTCACAGATTTGTTCACACGTCATCTCTTCAGGTGACATGAACAAACTGGACAGGTTTGCTTGCTCCAAGTCACTCTGGGAAGTGTCTCACTGTCCACTAAAGAGGGAATGTGTGAGAGAGACTTTGTTCTCCCTCTTCTGCTACCAGCTGTAATGAATGACGTTTCTTGTACTTGTATTGTTTTATACTCAAAGTGGTTTGTAACTCAGCAGAAATCTATCATCATTTTCTACTGGCTGGTTTTCTGAGAAGGATTGAACTCAGAAAGGGATAAAACAGGTGCCAGAGCTAGGTGGAAAGAGTGACACACAGGAAATGCAACGAGCAAAAACAACACTAACCACCTTCTGTGTTTCAGGGGTTGGTGACTCTCCTGCTTACAACTGGTGCAGCAACAGCTACCACTGCTTCCTGGTATAACATCAACAAAACAGCAGCTTATTTGATGGTTCCTTATTTAGCTTGGCTAAGCTTGGCTTCTGCACTCAATTATCGAATCTGGAAGGACAATTGCAACAAGAAAAAACCTGAATAAGCAGTTTTCAACAAAAAACATTTTTTTTCCCACTATAATTTTTTATAAAAGGTTATGGCCTTATTTTTAGCTGAACTACTTCTGCCATCGTCTTGGTAATTACAAGTTGATACAACAAATAGAACTTTATTAGGCAAGCCACAAAGGGGTGTATGCCTGACTGGGTTTTATAGCAAACTAAAAAAAAGTCTTGATTGAAAAGTGCTAAGTGACATATTAGAATATTATATGTTACATGACAACAGCATTTTAACTGTCACCAGAAGAAAGAAGGAACCAAACTTGCTTATGTTCAGAGGAAGAAATCCAGCCACACACTAACAGTTTCCAGAAAGGTGCTCCTAACAGTGACAGGCATGATTGTGGCCTGAATCTTTCACACTTACCACTAGGCACAGTGCTTTTGTGCTATGATGTGTCCCACTACAGCCACCAGATACTTGTCTTCTGGCCATTCTACTCTGGCAATGTTTAAGACAAGTTCTTTTTAACAATTTGTGCCTTCCCACTTTGAACAACTGTACATGCATTCAGCTAAATGCATTAAACTACATGTAAACTTAACCTTGTTCCTTACTGGTATCGTTTTGAATTGTTTTGAGCAGAAAAACAGTGAAGGCAGCAGAAAGCTGCAGCCTCAAAGACAGCCCCTTCATCTCTTCTCACCTTTGCAATGGCCAAGACAAACCAGCAAAATCAGAGCACCTGTAAAGAAACTGTGAGAACCCATTTACAGTATTTCTTTAATCAAAATTAAGTAAGGAGCCCAAACCAGTTGGGATTCCCCTGAGCTGGAGACCAGCACGGTGTGAGCATCACTTCTGGCTGTGCAACCCTGCTCTCCCTTCTGCCCCACCTGCACAGCAACTGGATTTTCCCAAGTTTATTTCTCCACCCTTTGCTCCAGTCAGTGGAACAAAGCAGGTTCCTGCAGAACAGCCTGAAATATCCTCAAATATTCCTTTATGTTCCGGATCATGAGAGATAACGTGCTGCATGTTTGCAAACCCTTTACCTTTCTAGGTTTCTTTACCTTTCTTTAGGTTTCTAAACCTTTGTGTAAGGTTTAGAACAACTTACACAATTTTTAACTGTATTTTCCTCTTAAGCACATCCTAATTTCTGCAAACCAGCTTAAATAATTACTATCCACACAATACATATGACAGATAGCAGAATTTTTTGTAGCTCGCATGTAAAATTGCTAAATTTCAGCCAAGTGACCCTGATTTGAGGAAAGATTAGGAATGATTAATTTCAAATGGGCACCCCACAGCCAAATATCTCTCTCTTAGGCCCTAAACTTTGAAGCCCAAAGACTGTTTGGGCTTCTAGCAGAGTTCTCAAAATTCATTTCATTCCTTTAGGCTTCTGCATTCCTGTGCTGCTCCAAACATTGCCTACTGCTCACTTCCTCAAAAATCTGGTTTCTTTAAGGAGCAGGCTGACAGCCAGCAGTAGAAGGTTCCTAAATGCTGTGGAGTTTGTTTCTCTTGTTTAGGTAAGAAAAATGGGAAGATCCATTGAAATTTCTAGTCTCATCAACCCCATAGTTCATTGCAGTGAAATACCCTATTATTATTGTTAGATTATTTCCCACCCACCAGAACATTTTAGATCTTTGTTAGGAGAGGTCGATAAGAAAGCAACATACAAACCCCAACATGATTCAGTAAATTATAGTTTTAATGTTGACACAAGGAACTTGTGCAATGTTTCCCAGCAAGCAAGCAATCAGGTTACCTGAAAAACAAGTCCTACTCTGAGGTCTCCAAATATTCAATAAACAAGACACTTTGTCAACACACACCGATGATTTACAGAAAGAACAAAGCAAGACAAGGACAAAGCAGACAAAAGGATTATCAGTACAGTATATGGTAGATGCATATTCTTCTGATACATTTTTTCCCCTGGTGATCAGTATAGGGAAACAGTTGCATCAGCAGCTCATAGAACTGAAATGTAAATCCTGCTGTTAAGCATATCTGAGAAGGAAATCGATGGAGTCAAGTCTCCTGTGGTTAGACAATGCAAGTCACATGGCAGTTGTCTGTTTCATCCAGAAAGAGGGTGCTGAAGACATCATTAAAAAAGGTAGGGTGGTATTGGCAGGCTCTGTCACAGTCAGGATTAAAGTTCACCTCCAAGATCTGAGGCTGCATAATTCTTTTCCCTGTCATGGCAAACACAAACATTGCTGCTTAATACAAGCTCTACAGAGATCCCAAATCACTACTTGTCTTTAATCCAGAAATTACAGAAAGTTATTGAGAAAAGCATCTTTTGTGACCCAAAATGCCAAGCCAGTACAGTGTTTTTGTTTCAGTGGGTTGGTTTTTATTGGAGGGACAGAAGTATGTTCTACCAGCACTATGCAGAGGACAATTATCCAACAGATTCTGCAATCACGGTGCTAATTCAGTGCCTCCCCTGGAATGAGAATTGGCAGCCATTCAATATGATCTCCCTGAATCAGCTGTTTTGCTTGTCAGTCTCAAACATCTTCAAGAAAACTCTGCTTCTCCTTTCACATTTCAGTATAAACCTGCTTTTTTAAACCTAGGTATTTAGCAGTCCTGTTCCTTTAACTGCAGACACCCCCATCTGTCCCTTTGTGCCACTCCCAGAGGAAGTCAGGAAATTTAATTTTCTCTTAAAACTTCATCAGTTCTGGATCAAATGCATTCTGTGCAGAGAAAACCAATGGATTTTATTTCACATCTGGTGTTGAGATTGTTAAATGAGGGAACAACCTTCTGATGGATAAGTAAATCCTACTCTGCACAGGAGCAACAAATCTCTTTGTCCACGGGCTGCCCAGAGCTTTACAGCATTGACACGGGCACTATCCCTCAGCTTCAAATGGCCAGGGACCTGTGCAGCTCATGTACAGCCAGGCATGTAATGTGTACTATTACTACAGTAGCTATCCTCAAGCTAGTAATGTTTGTGAGCTGTTTTGCTTCTCTCATTCAGGACCTTTGGGACAGGTGAAAGAGCATCCAGTGTGGACATAGCAAACCACATTCAACCCCTTGCTCCACCTCATCTAAGCAGCAAAGGCTCCATTTTATAACTCCTGTTTCTCAATCATTTCCCTCCATGAAAGGGATTCAGTCTTTACAGAATCAGTCCCTGCAGCAGTGGCCATGGGGCACTCACCAACACACAACATCTAATTGCTCCACAGGCAAACCTAGGCACAGGCAATCAACTTCTCCTGTGTCCCAGAGAACCAAGTACTACAGGAAGAGAGTATGCTCAGCCCTGTTCAATACTCCTTGGCAGTTCTCTTTGTGTTGGTGCCTCTGCTACTTTTTTACGTCTACAAGAAACACATGTCTGTGTAAGGCACATTTACAGAACATTTCTGAGCCTCCTAGAGAGATAACAAATTATTCAGTCTGTCTGGCAGGTTTTGCTACCAGTCCTCCACAGCTGCCTGGAAGAAAGGCTTCAGGTAGTCAGCCATGCTGTGGCACTAACATGAAGCAGCTTTACTCACATGCTCTTGCAGGCACTTGGTAAGAGCCGAATGTCAGCCCTGAGGACATCAACAGTACTGAAATGGTGAATGTGGTCCCTTCCTGCCATAGTAAGTCACATAGTGAAGACACTACTCCAAGCCTGTGGCTCCAAGCCACAGACAATCAGATGTCTCTAAGGTTTTCATAGAGAGCTGGGTATTTCAGACATTTGTTTGGGGTTTTTTTTTGTGTGTGTGGTGGCTTGATTGATTTTTTTTGGTTCCTCCCCACCCCTCTGTTGTTTTGCTCTGTTTTATTCCAAACAGAAAACAGCAGCAGCAGGGAAGCAAGGATGCAGCCCCATCGCTCCTGTTAAGCAGCATGGCAGATGCCAGCCCTACAGATTTGCAACTTCAGGTGTCAGTGGGTGGCCCAGAGCACACTGCTCACACTGCTTAAAAAGAAGAAATAGACTTCTGAAAAGGTCCACAAACATAAACAATTCAACATTCCAATAAAGGAGCTTCTCACCATCTCTGCTGGTGTCCCACTTAAGCATCAGGTCAATGGCATATATGGCTCTTGATGATGGATAATCGCAGATGCCAAGAGGGGCAGGTTTAGACGAAGCAACTTGGAACAATTCAGCAAATGCCTTAAAAATACTTGCCTAGTAACAAAAAAAGGTCTCTGAATGAGGAGTGAGGTTCCATAAAAGCAACACACATGATTCTAATCACTTCATTCATGCAGTGTTTTAAAGGGTTTGTATCAATTGCACTACACAACAGATGAAAATCTGCTCAGCATTGGCTTCCAAATGTGCATTTAGACCTAATGCCAACACAGAGAAAGAACTCAGCACCTGGCAATATCCATGGACTTTGCTATGAAAACCCTGAAAACAGTATATTTAACATTAGAATTAACCCCCTTCTCAGGCATTATGCCAAATACTGCACTCGTGTAGAGGAGGCGAAGAAGAAAACCTAGGGGAGTTCTGTGAAGACCAGCAGTACAACTGTGAAGCTTTCTGGCTTATTTTTCCTGCCTATTTAGTTGTATTCTAGCTTTGGTTTGTTCTCTTCTGCAATGAAAAATCTTCTACCTATTTATACCACCAAGAAGGGTGGGGGGAACATGGAGATTTTAGGAATGTACTACATATTTTGAGAAACAGTCAGATACCCAATCTGAAAGTGAAATAAACCAGGAAGAACTCACAGATGCGAGTTTTAGCATTTAATTTATGCTGCAGTGAACCATTCCCTCTATTTTCTGTACACTGTACTACTTTGGGTAACCTACAGGATGTATTTTGACATCTCTCTTTTCACCCCTTTTAGTCTCTTCCAGACTATTTTAAACCCTGTCATATACTGAGTATCATTAATTGGATACAAGGATACATAAAACAAATTGGATACATAAAACAAATGTGAATTAATTTATGGAAATCAAGTCACAGTTGGATAATTTATGCACTTTTGAGTAAATATGCACACATAAAGGCTCAGCTACCATTCACTCTGTTTCTTCCAGCTCCTAATAAATATGGAAGAGAGAAAGAATTCAGTTTTGTGCATGTTTCTGAGCCAGCTCTTCACATTCAGCTTTTTCTTTCAAGCATGAATCACAGGAAAAATTAAAATCAATGAAAAGGCCCTCATCTGACTTCCTGCATGTTTTACAGAACTGTAGTATTTGGAGCTTCCTTTTTACAGTCAAAAGATGCCCTGGTATCAGAGAACCATCTGTATTCTTGTGAAAAGTCATCTGTACAAGGAGCAGGGACAGGGCTCTGGCAAGGCTGCTAACACAGAGAAGCTGGGCAGCAGCAGGAAACTCTGCACTTGAGAGTAGTCAGGACTGGCTGTATTGCTAAGTCCAACATAATGAATCATCATAGTGTGATCATTAAGTAAAATTCTCAAATTGTAAAATACAGGTCTCTAACAATCCAGTATTTGAGGGCAAATTACACAAAGTTCTGAAGTAAAGGTTAACATGATCTTCTTTGTGAAAGTGATACACATGAAATAAGTCTTCTGAGAAAAAAATCCTAATAACCCAAGACTTTGGAAAAGCTGAATTAAAAAAAAATCCATGAACATTTACATGAGAAAAATGAATTGCTGACTTACTTGTACCATTGTCCAAGGATATTCAGGATATTGTTTTTCAAACAGAGGAATGAAGTCTTCACAGTGCACCTGAAACAGTAATATCAAAGGCTGTCTTGGTTGGGAATGACAAGAGAATGGAACATCAAATATATATGCCATTCATACAAATTCAAGTAGAGAACTAGGGAATTATCCTGAATACCTTCCTTGTTTCATGATTTCTTGTTATAAAAGATCACTCTGAGGCTTTGACAATGACAAGCTGTCATTTTTTATAATTCTTTTATTGTCTCTATCAATGTGGGTTCCATTCAGAATGTAGGTTTGTATTACCTTAGATAACCACAGATGATTGGGGGAAAGGGGAAAGAGTCTAGAAAAGTATTTGCTTAGGACTTCAGATACTTTGAACACTGTGTTCAAGTGGATGTGAAATAGGTTATTCGCTAACAGCCACGGTACAGGCACCAGAAGATTTCCTACCAACAGAAAGGTGAGGGAATGTTTTGGGCTGTCTGCTCACCTGTTTCAATGTCACACCAGGAGCATAATTCATGACAGTGAAATGCTTCTCGTAGTCATCCAAGTCATCAAGCGAAAACGCCCTAAGGAAGAGAACAACTCCTCAGTTCCCAAGGTATCAAATCCCAGCAGGTGCCCAGTGCGAGGGGAGGGGAGCACCTGTTGGAGAAGCGCAGCCAGAAGACGTCGTAGCTGTAGAGGCGCAGGGGCCGGGCGGAGCGCAGCAGCACCACGTAGCGCACGTCGAACTTCACCAGCCCCACGTCCTCGCGCTCAAACAGCACCGGCTCCTCGATGTATTTGCACACCACCTGCAGCAGGGCACATGGAACAGCTCAGGTGATATGCCAGTGTCACTGCAGCCAGTGCCACTGCAGCCAGTGTCACTGCACCTCGGTGACTTAGGGTACCCCTGCCTGCATTTCAGCGTTTCCTCAGAAAGGTGCACAAATAGACAACACTACTTTCTGTCACACTCTGACTACAGGGTGTGGAAACAAGAAGGCCAGGGTGTTTTCATTTTTAAAAATCACACATTTCTAACTCTGGTGATGACCCTGTTGTTTTGCAACAATTGTGAAGCAACTCTGTGTGCATTTCTGTACCCCAGAAAACACATGCAGTCCACATGTCACCAACAAATGGCGCTGAAGCAAGCTCCAGTGCTCACACACTGTGAGGTACAGGTGGATATTGCAGGGACACTGCAAAAAACTCTGTGATTCATCTCTTGTTGGCATCTCTTTGTGCCACTGAGCAGAGCAGTAACAATCAACCAGGGGACAGAACCAATAATGTTCCCAAATTGACGACCAATGCTAACTATAGCCAAAGTGTTTGTCTGCCAGCCTGGGGATTGGCTTTACAGCAGCACCACACTGGAGTATCCATTATTGTCAGGGCAAGTTTTATTTTTAAAATAAGACAACATCAGGCTCTGAGTTCATCACTGCAACAACTGGAGTTGACCAATTTGCAATGGAATCTATTCTGAACTGTATGCTTATGGTGGGCATATGAATTTTGAAGAAAATACATTTCCTCTGTATTTTCAGACCTCCTTCTATGAAGCAGTTTTTTCAGCTCTGCCTTTTAAATACTGTTCAAAGCCACGCTCTCTCACCTTTGGGCTGCTTTCCCTGTGCCTGATGATACTGTTGAGGTTGTTGGTGATGTGGGTATCCAGGCTTCTGGCCAGGTTCCATGGTTTGCATATCCAGTGATTGTCTTCTCCTCTGGGAGAGAAAGAGAGAGGGCAACACCTGTAAGTATCCACTTCCTTCATCTGGCTGAATAGCCACTTGGCTTGATCCATGTTTCTCCTGAAAAAATACTTTATAAAGCTGTGGGCTACAGTGCAAGAATTAAGACTTTTGCTGACAGCTGGGAGGAGTAGGTCTTAGCAATAAGGGAGTGAAAAAGCAGTAGTACCTTTCACAATTTTTTTTTTTTTCAGTTACGGCATAACACAATCTCACTGTTTATATCCTTCTAATGCATCTGACTCCATCAAAAGGGGAAAACAACCCATAAAAAGGACAGCATCACCATGAACATGCACAAGGCACAGTGTGGAATCGTTCTGAGAGGAGCCCGAGAACATTCTGGCAGGGTATTGTGCAATTTTCCAAGTTGGTTCCCTACTGACACCTCCGAATCATTCACATTAAATGACACCACATCTCATCTCTTTGGGAAGAAACCACAGTGTCTCAACAGTTCACACTGCAGGAAAATAAAAACACACCACCATCATTTCGCTTTCTAGCACCCAGACACCTCCAGGGGCAAAATTCTTTGAGCTATCCTTGAGAAGATACAGCAACATGATGGTCTTTCCATCTATATTTCCAAGTCAGGACCGGGTGAGGCTAATGTCCTTTCCTCAACCTATTAAAGCATCATAAAGTGAGCTGAAGACTGCAGTTAACTTCTATTTTGTTTGAAAATTCCTACCACCTCCTTCCCATTCCCTCCATACACACTGCATTCACTGTCACTCCTTGATGTTGAAAAGGAATTAAACCACCACACACCAGGGACACATGGCAGGTGTGCTGTCTCCTGGTCAATGCCAGTCCCTAACAGACTGTGTATACCAAAATAATGGCCAAATGAAACATCTGGCAGCTGTCACCATAATAAGCAAGTGTCACCAAAGCAGCAACCTTTCAACCAGAATACTCTATGCCAGACAGAAGAGGTTATTCAGCAGTAGCTAATGCTCTCTTTCTCTCTTACAAGAAGAAAAATTGTAGTTTCCACTCACTTCAAGGCAGCTGCAGCAGCAGAAGTGTGGATTTAAAACCCTAAAGCTCCACAACTGCTTCAGTCTAACACTAAAACTGAATTTTACTTTCATAACCTTAGAGAACACAAGTACTTTAAACATTTTCCACTCTGGCTTAAGCGCAAGAACAACTGCTACTATCCTCTGGAAGAAAACCCCACATTTGTTGCAAACACATTTTGAGCCTTTTTGTATGTGTTAAACATAAGAAGCAAGATCCTGACTGGGCAAAGAGCAAAGGACTCCAACTCTGTATTCAAATCACAGCAAAGTTTTTGGGTTTCAAACTGCATCGCTTAACTACTCTTACCTAAAATAAAAACCTAAAAAGCCCCCGCTTTTCAGGTAAAATTCACTTGAATATAAAATGAAGGAAGAGCTAACTCATGGTGGTGCAACAGCTGCGGAGACTGACAAAATGTGGACTCCTGGTCTTTGGGGAAAGTGGGATCAAGACAGGACAAGACCTAAGGAAGAGGAAACACGAGTCACCTTCTTTCACGCTGCTGGAAGTAGCTGATGAACTGAGGCAATTCTGTCCGGAGGTTAAAAGTCCGAGGCAACCACCTGGGCCCATCTGGTCCCCCAGCTCGTCTAGCAATGGATGCCAGGCAGTCTTTGACAGTGAGGAGATTCTCGCATGGGAACTGATTCACCATTACCTCAGGCTTCTCCTCACTTAGCTTCCTACAAAGCAAACAAGTGCTTGGTGAAGGGGGAAGGTTGGGGAGGCCTTTGGGAACACAGTTTTTATAGCAACGAAATTTTTAAAAAAGTTTTATCAGGAGAATAATGAATCCTATAATTAGTTAACCTATAATCTTTGAAGTGTGAGAAGTTGTAGAGGATGTCTGCTTCTCCCTCGTTGTCTGTGAATACAAAACGGGGATGTGTCAGGTTGTTGAGGACTTGCTGAATGTCTGTAAAAACCCTAGAAGAAAGAAGCACATGAAGAAAAATGTCAGTTTAGTTTCTGAAACTGATCAACTCATGCTTGAATAAAAAAAAAACTGTTACGTTTGACTTTCTACAAGAATTATGTTTTTCCTGGATACACTCTCTGTGACAATCTCTTCTTGATACACAGAAAACAACTTAAATTGAAGTGGGATAGATTAAAAAATCGTGAGAGATTACCTAAAAATACCTATTTTGAGAGAGAAATCTCAAAGGTAGTTTAGCTCTGACAGCTTCATAAAAATAACAGTTCAGAAGATGATGACTAAAGCCTGACAGAGAAGCAGTAACATGAATTCACTGTTCTACAAGAAAAGTCCAAAAGTGAGAGCGGCCTTGTGAATACCTTCACTCGTGAAAGAGCTTGAAAAATCAACCTGCTGTCATCCACATGAAAGTCACAGGAAATCCTGTCATCTTAATTCTGTAGCTTCAGAAGATTATTTTTATTTGTTCAGAACTTTAAATAACCCAAACATATGAAAGTAGGTACATTAGGTATATGCTAGGAATACACACAACTTTGAGGTTTGATACAAATTCTCTCTCAATCCCATTTAAAATCGCACAAAACCCCAACCCAAAACTGACAGACATTTCAGAATGTAACCAAGAATGAGGCAAGTTGCTGTGTATCTTAGGATATTTTCCTCTCAAATAAAACCAGTGACTTGGATACTAAAATAAGCAGATAGAAATAATGGTTATTTTGATGACTTTACAGCTTAAAGTGAGGCCGCTTAATTCAGAATTCAGCAGGTTGACTCAAAAAGCAAGACTGTTTTATACTGTCATTCTCATGGTAAGGGAACATTTAAACAGAATAAAAAACCACTAATTTTTTCCATGAGAAACTACTGTATTCTTCCACCTCTCCAGATCTATTCTCATCAGTTGTGGAACTTTCCTCTCCTCCTCCACTACTAACCAACTGGAAGATATATTCCCCTGAGAGACACTTCTCTAAAACGATGAACTGCAGAAATAGCCCAGTCACAGGGGGAAAATAAATTCTTTAAAAAGTAAAGTATGTAAGATGCTTTGCACAGCTCTATTTGTGAAATATTACAATAGTTATACGTTTTATGCTGAAGCTTATAACTGAGAGAGATGACTTCACTGTGGATGAAGGGAATCAGCCTGTTGAAAGAAGCCACCAGTCTTTCCTCACTGTTGGAAAAGAACAAAATTAGTATTTCCACAGAGTCCCACTAGCATTTCTTCCTGCAATTCGTGGCTTCTTGGCTTCTCCTTGTAAGTCTGCACACTGGGGGAAAGTGTAATACCAAATCTGATGTACTGGATCCACTACAAGTTCTGCCAAACCCACAAGCTCCCCTAACATCCACTAGTTTGGAGCAACTGTTAGTCCTTGCTGGAGCAAAAGGAAATCAAAGTGGTGACCTGAAGATAACAAGGCCAATTATATAATGCTGTAACAAAGTCCTGAAGCAACCAAAATATCCACACAAATAGGCACGAAAGAACACATGCAGCACAAGAACTACTAAAATTGAAGTTGTTCAGAAAATCCCAAATTCGTTCCTTACAAACACACCCTACAAGGCACCATCCTGCAAAGACCCAGTGCCAGAGCACTCAGGATTATGTATTTGAAGACTTGCTTAAAATGCAGCACAAAAGAAATAGGGGAGCGCAGTCTAGCTTTGTTTAGTGCAGGAACATCACTGTAATAATATGAGGGAGGTTAAGATTAGAGAGGAAGTAAGGCCATTTCATTTGTTCTAAGGTAATACACTGGTAATACCACAAAAAGATACGGACAGGTAAGAAATGCACCAAGTCCCATTCTTGCTTTGGCAGAGGGCAGAACATCTAGACTCCAATCCTGTAGTATCAATCAAGCTTTTTTGAACCTTTCAGTCCAGTATCAGTGACACACTGAACTAATGAAACCAGCTAAGCATACCTCCCCAAATCATGGGGTTTTTTCCCCTTGTCTCACTGAATTCCTGGCAGGGATGAAATCTGGGATTAAAGATGAAATCTGGGATTAAAGATGACATTCAGTGAAATTACGCAAGTAAGATAAATATGTTTAGACATTACTTAATTTACTCAAAATATTTAAAGCTAAGAAGCAGTTATCAACTGAGAATCAACTACCACAGCACAGAGCTGACAAAAGCAACCAAAACAAAGTGTTGTCTCATAACAGCTCTTTGGACATTTTAAAACCCTTACAGATGTGGCTGAAGAGAAACATGAAAGAGAAGATCAAAAGAAACAGAGATGATCAAGCCCAACACAAACTGGAAAGACTTTCCCTAATAAATCTGTCTTTGAAGCATTTTAGTTCTTTGATTCTTTTTTTCCATTCAGCAATCAGCACAGCTGGATAGAACTAGGGCAGCAGTCACTATGCTGCAAGACCTAATTAAACCTATAGTTTTTCTGTATCAAACTACTTGTACTCACTCCCCTGTTTTTCAGGATTCAGATTAAACATTTATTTTATCTTCCACTCTCTGTCTTAACTCTGCTTGGATACAAGATGACTTTGTTCCAGGTTCTAAACTTTGCAACCCTGTGCACTGAATTTCTTCTGAATCCCACAGAACAGCCGCAATCCACAAAGCAGAGCACAAACATTATTAACAGGCTACACTACACCCATCTACCCAGCTCCATGTGTCCCCATCTGTCTGCACAGGGTGACAGCTCTGAAACTTTTAAAGGTGGCCAAGAGCACTGGAAGGCGGCAGCTCCCACTCAGTCATCTGGACTCTGAGATGCTGCTCTACTTGTGGAGGAACTTTAGTAGACAAAATTCAGAGCATGAGAAGGATCTTACAGCCTTCTGTCCAGATATGAACAGGATAAAGGAGAACAGAGGGGAATTCTTAGGAGTACATTGATTGGGTGTGGATTAAATTCCTTAGAGGAGCAAGAAGAGTTTGCTGTGTTTCTCCCTCCTTCCTTACCTAATGTGAATTCCATTCATTTGAAACGTAAGACACAAACTAAAGAAGTAAGCAGAAAAATATATCAATGTTTCCCTACATCCTCAGTATTGCTTTCTGCCTCTATCAGAATGCATCTGCCTTTGACTCCTGTATCTGAGTACAGCAGATGAAAAATACAAGCTTTTGCTTATCCTCACAGTCATGTAACCAGAGATTTCAACTACAAATAGAATCTTGACTATCACTAGGCAAGTTAACAAATGCCTCTCCACAAGAAGTGATTTTGATTTCCAGTAGTTCTTCTCAAGTAAAGCCGATCAGTAACAAATCAACACAAGAAGCTGGTGTGTCACAAATACATTTTAGTGCAACTTTACCATTTAAGCAAAATGTTTCAAGCAAGAACTGTGATCCCAGTGTCAGACTACTAAAACCCTCGAGTGCAACTCACAGCACATGCTAAGCAATGGTTTGTTTTTCTGGAATAAAACCAGTAACAAGGCAGCCTGGCCATGCAGCACCACTGTTTTTGCTCAAAAAATCCCTTATCTTTGCAGTGTTCTTCCAGCTTTCTTCTGAAATGGTTTCACAGCATATGGTCCATTTTTGTCGCAAGCACATGTCCAATTTAAAACATCCCAGGTTTTTATAGGATTCCTGTTTGGTAATGCCATCTGAACAAGGGGGATAGTCTGTTAATTCTCATAGCACAGAGTAATCCCTGTGGACATACATGCTATAATGCAGAAGACAAGTCTTTACTGTCTCTTCTACACCTTAAGTCATACTTAGTGAAAACAACGCTGTGTAACTTAGTGATAAAACGTGATGCAACTTTTCTTTGACCCAGAAGGTGGCACTTACGAAAAAAACCACCCAAAACAACAAACTAATTTTTTTTTTTTTAGAAATTCTGTAAGGGACAATTCATTCACTCTGAAGAATAAATCCAACAGGAGCAACTAGTAAGTCAGAATCTTAGGCAAGTGGCTCCATATAAACACACCTTTAACTTGCCTCTGTTCTTCAGAGGTGGAAAAGGCTGTTCAGCCTGAACATACTGCAATTACTGCACATAATTCTGGTAAGAAAACATTTTGTTTGTGGATACATACTTGAAAACTTTGTCTTTGGCATAAACTGGTGGATTTATCGCTACAGGAAGTTTTTCCTTGTTTTCTTCTAAAATTGCCTAGAAAACAGAAAACCACAAAAAGTGAATTCATTCTGCAGAATGCGAGAGTCCATTGAAGGTCTTACTCATCCATTCTCCTTGGAGCAAGTCAATTTCAGCCAAGTTACATTTTGACAATTTTATTATGTTGTGTTCAGAAAAAAAATCAGTACAAGAGCAGAGGCAGAAGGAAATCCTATCAGCAAAAAGGAACAAGAAACAAGGCTTTGAGACCAGGACACATCAACACCTGTTGAAAGACCCTGAGAAACTCTCGCCTCCTAAACATTAAAAAAAAAATCTCAAATCACAGCCAACCATATACAATACAAGACAAAGTTGCTGTACTTCCAAAAAAATGGAAGACTGATCATTTAGTTGAGATCATTTGTTACAGATGACTAAAAAAGTTACAGGAGTTTGGAAGCCAATTCTGCACCTGTGAAAATGAGCAAAAACGTTTTCTGCAGTCTTCAGCAGTAACCATGCCTGCAAAGTCTCTCTCCATCCTGTACAGCCCTCCTCTGACTGATAAAAGGAAATACACTCTTGGATCATTGCTGATGCCCTGCCAAAAGAAGCAGCTTCCAGAAACTCTAGGATAGGAGAAGCGTTGATGCAAAGTACGCCTCTTCCAAAAATGCAAAATCCCAACCAACCAATCTGCCTTAGGTTACAAGGCAGCCTAACTACTATCACTGTACAACTTTATTTAGCAGAAGCACGTTAATTTCGTTTCTGACTAGATATTGTTAATAACAAGCTGGATAGAGCATCTTCTGCCTCTCAGCCATCACAAAGAGACAGATAGTTGAGCTATAGATTCACCTTTAGAAGCTGTACTTTGAATGCCATTAGTAGCCAGTACAGCATCCTCATAGGTATCAGTTTCCTCATTTTTCTAAGAAAATGTCATGCAGACATTGTTCGTGAAAAGGAGATTTCAAACATGAACTTCACATCCTTAAAATATCCCAAACCTTTACTAGAAAGGAAACAAACTGAATGAGTACTTTATAAGAGTGCCATCAAATTAAAAATGTCCCTGCTCTGATATTTAATGGTTCTAAACCACAACATAGCCCATTATCCAGTCTGAAAAACGTAACTTTTCCTAAAATAGTAAAACAAATCTTTCTGTAATTCAAGGCTGAACAGCAATGATACAGCAACAAATCCAATCAATAATCCTATTAGACAATGTACCAATTATCTAACTGGAAGATGGATACCTTAATATCAAGTACCCTGTAGTGTGCTTATAAAAAAAGCTATGCAACACAGCAATAAAATATTACAACTTATTTTTGTTGCTCCAATATTTAAACACTTAGATATCACATATAAGTGTAAGACATTTCTTGTCTCACTGTGCTTTGAATTGGTTTGTTTTTTTTTTAGTTTAATGGCTGTCCTCTGACTCTGTCTTTAAGTTTTAAAAAAAGCAGAATCAGAATTCTTGCAGTGCTTTTTTAGACACCACCTCTTCTTAACAGAGTTAAGATATGGAATTAACTTGTGAAAATCAGACCTGGTAATGCTCATCTGGTGGCTCTGGAGTAAAGCAGCTGACATCCAACACTTCAGAAGGCACCCAAGGCAACAAAACACACCTCCTGATCAGGCGATCTGCCTCCCCGTAAGCGTAATCACGAGTGACTTCATCTGCAGCAAAACCAGGAGAACTTTTAGGAACTGCCTTTCATTTCCCACTGAAAATCTTCAAATGACGGCTGTACAGTCAATACTAGCAAGAATTTCATTATTTAAATGAAAAATTAGAGATAAGTACAGAAACGAGATAAAAAGAGTATTATTTAGGATGCTTATCTTCTCCACATGATGGGAGGCATAGAGTGGCCCCTGATTACAATTACAGGAATAAATCATTGGCCTGGTGTTTCCCAACTTTCAGAGCCTGACTTTCTGACTCAAAGCTACAAACACAGACTTTAAGGA
Source organism: Brachypodius melanocephalos (assembly GCA_013398615.1). Taxonomy (NCBI): domain Eukaryota; kingdom Metazoa; phylum Chordata; class Aves; order Passeriformes; family Pycnonotidae; genus Brachypodius; species Brachypodius melanocephalos. The sequence continues at coordinate 9,319,178 of VZSR01002340.1, forward strand.
GTTTTTTTTAAACCCCTCAGATTACTGGATTTGCAGTTTTGCTAAGACAGTGATGAAAAATTTAAGTTCTCTGTCAATAAAACAATAGCAACATTTTTGGACTCTATCCTAAAATACCAGAGAGAGAGAACTTTTGTATTTGACAGTGTTACATGAATGCAGCCATTTCAGTCTTGAAACATTTGTTCTACTGTGAAATGCTCAATGATTTTGTAAGAACTGGCCTATTTTCTATTGCAAACATTAAAGAAAACCCCAGCTCCTCACACACACACACTTACCACCAGTTTCAAGGTCTCTCAAAGGCCAGAGAACCGTGTAAGCAATTTGTTGAGGCATATAAAACAGAGGTGCTGCTGCAAAACTCGGCTGGTCCGAATGCTGAATGCGTGATCCAAATTCATCCATGATGTACCAGACAGGAACCTTCTCCTCTGCAGTCTGTATGAATAACCAAAAGGGATACATCTCACAAGCACGAACTGCAGGAAAAGCTCTGTGAGACAGAGGCACTGGCAGCACTCCTACACCACTTCTCAGATTCCTGCTTTAGCCTCCTCTTTCTTGTGCTACTGCTACTGCCTATCAGACCCACTTTCCCTGAACCAAACCAGCTGCTTAAGAGAGCTAAACCAGTAAAAGGCTGCTTGGTAGGATTAGTTTTCCTTCAGTTTCTCTCAGAATCAAATAGCTAAAAGGTGTTTGAAGTTTGAGAGTGAAGGAGAGCAAAACTGCCACCTGCACCAACAGCTGGCTACGAGTGTTGAGGCTGCATCACCAAAGTGCCCCTTACTGCCTCACTCGTCACAAAAGAATCCTGAATGAGGAAATAAACTTCTTGGTAGCACTCCTGTGGTCTTTTTATGGAGGCAGGAATGCAGCAGAGACTAGATTTGACATATTTCCCTGAAAAGTGAACAAAAGACAAGTGCAACTACAGGTTGAATTAACTGTCTTCTGGAAAATCACTTTTTAAGTGGTAACACAGTTAATTCCATTTGACTCACAAGCTATTCACGACAAATTGAGTAACAAAGAGATAAGATAGAAAGACTCAGAGATGCTGTTTAGATTTCCCTTTCATTTAAGGGAAAAGTGACAATGAATGCCCTTCTTAGGGATTTTTCAGATCTGATTCTACTGTGAGTAAAGTCTGAGCTTAATTGATAAAGATGACCAGTGCAGAGAACAATCTCAAGACCCTGAGCTAATAAGGAAAGTCTGATCATGCTCTCACTGCTCAGAGATAGCCCTGACCATTCTGCATAGGACTGAGGCCAAAGGACTCACCTTTCTCCTCTTTAATTCCAAAGACTCAAAAAAACCTCGGAGCTCCGCTGCAAACCCTACATCAGGGTTTTCACCTGCACCCTGAGGGTTGTATTCCCTCAAAAATAGCATGTGTGCCCTTGAAGTGTTTGAAGGTACAGTGGTACCTTCAAAGACGTGCTGGTACAGTGCTGAAGGACTACAGAGGGCAGGGTGACCAAATCTGGTGTGGTCTTACCCACACACCCTAAAAGGAGCATTTGCTCATCTTCCAAATAGAAAGAATGCCTGTAAGGATCTTTGTTAATACTCGTGTACTGGAACGTCTTCCCCACAAAATTTTTAGCACCCAGTAGAGTCTTACCCCTTGAGAGAGCTGGTAGGTCTGGTTGTACTTCCACATTTGCTGCAGCACCTGCTCGATGCTGACCTCGTCTGGGACCTCTCCGTGGAAGGGGATGCCCATAAGGTTGGCCATCCTGTGCAGCAGGCCGGGCACGCGGCGCAGCTGCTGCCGCGCGTGCTGCGCGCGGTACGTCCAGGCGTGGTCGATGAGGAACACGCTGCAGGAGAGGTTGGGTGGTGTCACACCCTGGGCTTCTCATACACACACACACAGAGCCACAGGCTTGGAATAAAAGCTGCCTTTCCCTGGAGATGGTGTGATAGCTAATCTGCTCTTAGTCACAGAGTCACTCCCATAGCACACACTGTGTGTGGCACTGTAAGGTAGGAGCAACTTTCCACCAGTAATTTACACTCTGGTTTTACTCTAGAAAGCTCATGGTGCATTAGTGAGCATTTCCACGAAAATGAGGAGCAAATAAAGAACAGGCACTCAGTTTGTGGGATTATTCCCTTTAAAAGCCAAGAACACAAATATCTTCCCTTTTCATCACTATTAATTCTACTGCATCAACCTGATATTCTTGCCTGAAGCAGGAAAACAACACACTATTTGAAAAATTACTTGAGGATCTTATTAGCCACAAAGTCTGTAACACCTACTGTCATCTGTAAAGCCAGGTGGAGAAGGCTGATCATCTGAAACTATTAAAAGAAAATGAGCAATAAGTTTTGATTGTTTCTATTTGGTTTGGTTTTTTTCCTTTGGGTGGGGTGGGGTGTGTCGCCGAGTTATTTTTAGAAAAAAATGCATTCTTTAAAAAAATTACAATCTAACCCAAAATAAAACTACACATATCTGGCACAACTTCCCTTGACAAGTTTAACTCTTGTTTTGGGTGCATGACTTTTAGAAAAAAAGTTTTTCAAACAGAAGGGTTCTTCATATCTTGCTTATATTATCTGACTGAAACAACACAGAGAAAAATCTCAATTCTACTTGCTAGTGAAATCCCCAAACCACACAAAAACCCCTCCACAACACCCATATTTCAGGAAGCTAAAAACATGTCAGCTGTCACACAGGGTAAGTATGGTTGAAAAATTACTGTATCCCAGATTCCATACACACATGAAACCTCACTTAATTTTAAAATTAAATGCTCCAGGGAATGCTAAGGTCAAGCCCTTTGAAAATGTTAGCAAACAGATGTGTTGGCCTTCTGCTCCCATATTCATCCATGTGAATGCTGCAAGGAAGCCCAAGATTACCACAGGAGTTGGTTTTGAACTTGATAATTTAAGTGCATTCTCAGACTTAGAAAGGTGATTACTTAGGTTAAGGCAGGGATATAAAAGCACATATCTATGATTCTTTGTTGATTTTAGTCATCAAGCCTAATTTAAATGTTTAGATTTTGCATGTTTACCTCAGATCTAAAAAGTATGAAAGGTCTCACAGAAGTTTTATACAACTGAGCAGAATTCCATTTAGATCTGCAGCAGAGATGACTTAATCTCACTGCTTTTTATTAATGCATGACAAATACCCTGTTCTATGTTTGAAACTAGCAAGAACTGAAAAAGCAGTACTACAATATAAAGTTGTTTCTTACACAACTTTATTCTAGTTTTATTGATGCCTCCTAGTCTTATATTCACAACAGATAAGCTGATTTGTAAGCAAGAGAACAGTAATTTGATACATTTAATTCTACATGCATGCACACAACCACACTCTTGCATTATACTTTAGCCAACTGAAGGAAATGCAACAGCCCACAGAACATTAACATGAGTACCTTCTTGGCACAAGATTTATGGAGATCACAAGTATTTCTTTTTTTTCCCCACAGGCACACAGTCTTGGAGACACAAAGGTTTGCTTTATTTCTGCAGAAATCATTTCAAGGTTGCCTTTTCCCTATTTTCTCCCTGAGTTTACTAAAATCAATTTCTAACTATCTTCCTGCATGATTTAAAAAGAAACTACATTAAGATATTTGTGCTCCCAGTACCCTTTGCAAGGTTGTGCTTCATAGAATGCATCTTCCCCCAAACATGCAGCCTTAGAGTTGGAAAAGAGGATTTCTGAATAGAATCAAACAAGTCTCAATGCAAACTGTCACTATCATTTTATAGTTTCACACTCCTCAAAGACTGAACACTATTTTCAAAATCACAACTCACCTATTGGGATTGGAGGCTTGAAGTCCATTCTCATTTGTTACAATAACTTTGAAACAAGGTCCATTTCCAGGATTTGGCTTTTTAAATTGTTCTTCCATTTCTTCATCAACTTCTTCCTCCTCATCCACCTCTTCTACTTGCATTATTCCAAAGTAGTCACCAGCATCAAATACCTGAGATGGAAAGTGCACAGAATATCATGCAACTGGATAAGGCAATACCCTGATATGCACAATGTGACACCTGCAGACATTTCTTCCCTGTGATCTGATAAAAATTGGCATTTTTAACTTAAGAGATTAATAAAAACCAGTATTCATTCTTTCACATTTTAACAGAGCTTTTTTTTTGTTTGCTTGTTTGGGAAGTTTCTTTAGTTAATATTTGTAGGAAGCTTTGTTGGTTTCTTTGGCACCAGCAGGTCTACTAATGATTGTCTATCAGTTTAAGAATTTTAGAGGCTGAAAACAGAATACCTTTGCTCAACCTTTGCTAAAATCAGTAATTTAAGACCTGAAAAACTGAATGCTACCCAGGCTCCACAACCATACTAAAGTACATTAAAGTCCCTGAAGAAAAAGAGCTTTTCCCAAGTGAGTTCCAAACCAGTTAAGAGATCTCAGCCTGTTTCCCTCTCTCTTCTTTCCCTGTAAGAGAAACTATCCGTGCTTGCTCACCCCCAGGTAAGTTGGGAGGCTCCTTATACTGCTATATATAAAGTTAAGTTTTACACACTTTATCTCTACTAAGGTGTTGAAAGGGGTTTGTTTACATTCTTGCCTACTCTGGATGCAACAATTTCATCTAGAACACACAGAAACGAGAGCAGTCACCACACAAGGCTCCCTTGCCAAATAGTGGGCTCGCATATCTGGCAGAAACGAGACCCTGCTGACAACTTCCATCATTTCAAAATGAACATATGCTTTTAGGAAGACAAAAATAGGTAAAGCCTCAAAAGACTGTTGAAATTTTTCAGAGAGAATTATTTTGCTAGAATCACTCACGTATTACCTAATAAACCAGGCATGGGCAGGCAAATCCTTTACCTCAATCTAATATGACTAAAAAGCAGCAGGGAGGGAGAAAGGTTTGAAGTGTAAACTCTGTATTTACTGGTTAAACACTCCAAACCTGCAGTGGTTCAACACACAGCCAGCAATGCCACATTATTAAAAATCATTACTTCTATATATTGACAACTTCTTAGCTGTAAAATGCCAGTGGCAGCAACAAGTTTTCATTTGTTCAGGTGAGCATTTCTATATTTCTATAGCACAATTATTTTTGCTAAGCCTCAACAGGAGGGTGAGGAAATCAGGTCCACATGTGTGAAGAAAGGCCACCTGGAAAGAGCAGACAGCTGCTCAAAGAGGGAGGAAGTCAGCAGGGGAACAACAGCTACTTCTTGTCCTAAGTCACAGTTCATAGAGCAGATCCAAGGGGAGAAGTATCTGAAATTCCCTTCTGAGGAACAGGGGATGGTATCTTTCCTCTGGGATGGCAGAAGGCAAGGGGAGGGGGCCATGGTGGATAAAAAAATCCTAGAACGTCTTGGGTTAGAAGGGACATTAAAAGATCATCTTGGTCCCATCCCTGCTGCCATGGACAGGGATGCCTTTCAGATGCTAACAATAGCTAACAGCTATTAGCTGTTATTAGCTAACAGCTTCTTAGCACACAGCTTCTTAGCTAATGCTAAGGAGATGCTAACAGTATGTTGGCTAATACACTTTTTAGGGTAAAGAAAATTGTTTTCCAAACAAACTTATTAGAGATTAAAAACACACCTATTAAAAAAATCAGAAATGTAGTTTTTTTCACTTCGGCAGGTATCAAAATAGCAGTTCAAATTTATTTCTAGTTTTCCAGTTGCTAGAAGAGGATAACATTACTCAGCAGTAAGCAGTATCATAACCTCTTGCTGTTCTAATAGTAGCCTCCAATGCTTTTTTAAGTCTCTGCACAGTTACCTTGAAAATTTGTAGTCACTGAAATTCATGTAGCTGCAGGTGGGTCCCTGCAAAAGGAAGAGCCCTTCCCTGTGCTCACAATTGATTTTTGTCAGGTTGGCTCCCAGCTGGGTGAGCCCCCTGGTCTGGTTCAGGGCACAAATGCTAATCCCAGCCCATGGCAGCCAGCAAAAGCAGCGTGGCAGGAAACATCTCCCACTCTTCCTTGAAGTGACACTTCAGTGCTCCTGCCGCTGGATCAAGGGCCATCCTCAACAACCTCATTAGCCAGCAAAGAAGTGACGGACAAGTGAATGGGAGTCATTAGAAAATGAAAAGTGTGTGACACAGAGGAGTTACTTGACACGTGCTGCAGTGTGGCACTGTCCGTGTTTTCCACACTTAGCTTTTGTCTTAAGGAGTTTGTGAGGAAGGGATACTCAGACTCAGCCTTCGCTCGGGCTCCACCCATTTACCAAACACCCACAATGAATGCCAAGTTCTTCCACAACACTAAAGGGAAGCTGTTGGGTTTATATTTTATTTTATTTTTTGTTAAATATCATCTCAAGACTTCAAAAAGTGAAGGGATTCCAAATGCCCTAAGCCAAACTTTTGGTCTTTCCCTCCAACAAATCATCACATGCATGAGGCTGTAGCAGTTGCATTTAGCAAAAAATCTCCACTTTTAATATCTTTACAAAATTATGCTTAATGAAAAATTTCTCTAGAGAATTTATAACCTTGCAAAAGTGAATTGTGTGTATTCCTCACTCAAAGCAGATCACACTTCTCACAGCAGCAGTAGCTCAAGACCACCTTAATCAGTGGCTTTCTGTGAGGGTTTTGCTGTTTTTTAAACTCATAATTGATGATACAAGCAGTTCAATAGTTCACTGATGAGTTTGGCAGAAGCACAGTGTGGATACACAGATAGTTTTGTGTCTCCTCTCTTCCTCCCTCCCTTTGAGCCAGGCTGTCACACTGAACCTATTAACACAGCAGCATCATCAAGGGAATCTTAAGTAAGCTCCTTAAGCAAAAACCAGCTGGATAAGATCACACTACCAATCTGAAAAGTAATCTTTGGCTTGAAGCAGAACAGGGAGAGCTCACATTAAGTATTTCACCAGAGCAACCAATAACCTCTAGACAGCAAAAGGGTACCAACACATTCCAGTGGCACAACCGCTTGCAAACAAAACATGTTTGGGCGAAGTCCCTCCCTCTTCACGTTCAGGTGCAGTTCCAACCTAACCAACCCCAGCAAAGCAGAGAACTTGCTACCAAAGCAGGCACATGTCGTGACAATTACCACATAGGTATCTCCAGCAAATTCTTTTAAGGCACATTGCAAACTGCTTTGAAGGCCACAGGTAACCTCTGAGCAACAGGCTGCCCTCCACTGCTCTGGAAAATAAAGTCCAGGAGTATTACCACGCTGTATTCCTTCTAATAATTAATTAAAAGCCTCCATTTCTAACTGAGATGAAACTCTAAGCAGCCTTTTGCCAGCAACATCTGAGGGCTACAAAGATCTCCCTGCAATACAGAAAAGCCTGTAAAATAACAGTGTATGGCTGGAATAGAAAAAAAAAAAGGAGATTATGAATAAAATTAGATGCAGGCACTGTATTTTCCAGGCTTGCAAACATACTATACACAGTTTATCCAATAGCATAAGACACAACCCCTACACTAGAAACAGAATTTTAACACTTATAGAGAATGATTACACATGCATACATTTTATTTTTCAAGTTTCTGCCAGAAACACAAAAAAAATTTCCTCCCAACAGATGCTGAATGATAAATGCAAAATGAATAAATAAAGGCAGATTTACCAATCTAGCAGTTATACCATGTTTTGAATGAGCCACCCAATTACATAATGCTCTCAGAAGGAAACCTGCTCCAGCAGATCCAAGGTAAATAAAAAACCACCCAAACCCTTCACTTCTCACAAGCTTCGGTGTACACAGTAGAGGGAGGGTGAATTCACTCTGTATGTTGAAACATGTGTGAGAATGTTGGAAAACAGCTGCTTGGGCTGGGTTCTAGAGGTATTGATGCAAGCGATATTTTTGTCTGTATTATGGATGCAAATTTTTCAAGTTCTATGCTAGAAAGTTTTAATCTTTGCAGCAGGTTAGGACAAATGAAAAATTCCTTCAATTTTACACATGCAACAAGGAAACTCATCCTATACTCTATGCTGCACTAGGCTTTTACCCCCTGAGTTATACTTTATTACCTAGATTCCCAAAATCATTTCACCCCTTCCCCTCATCTCCTTTTCTTTCTTTACTGCTGCACCTCCAGCCATTCTGCATGGTCTAGTTCTAAGTAAGGTCCTATCTCTACCTCCTCAAGAGGTTATCCCAAGCCACAGCGCTCCTCACAGTAACTTTTCCTGGACATCCCAATCTTCTCAATATCCTTTTGCCTTTCTTCTCGACAAAACCCAGAAGCTGCAGCAGTAGAGGTAAGCACTCTCAGCAGCTTGCTTCATCTTTCAAAGCTCGCTGAAATAATTAAGTCTCTTTTTCCACACACACTAGGACATTTAGTACAGAAGAGCCTGCTCAGCCACCACTGCAAGTAAAATGAAGCAGCAGGAGCAGCCTGCTGCCTTAGGGCATGTGCTTTCTTCCTTCTGCCTTTCTTCATCCCAGCCTCTGTAAAAACATCATCACCACGGGTCTCTTCTCACTCTATTGTCCTCTCAATGTTACACCCTCCCAGCAAAGCAAGGATCTCAGCCACAGGTCACAAATCTCAAGCTTTCATTAGGTCACAGCACAGAATCAGTTTGGTACCTCCAGCTTCATACTGGAGGAAACTGTTTCACGTGGAAACACAACAGCTCTCGGCTTTGGGTTTCCTTGGCAGCTTTATACTGCCTTCTCCTCCATCCCCTTCCAGGACACCCCTTCTCATACCCTCCTACCTAAGCGGAGCAGCAGATATTCCTGCTCCAAGTCCCTTGTATGAATACTTACTGAGGAAGGTGTAATTCCACAAGGAGTTTGTGACTGGGCACAAACTACGCTTGAGATAATGTAGATTTATCTCCTCTGTAATAAATACGTGTTCCTGTTATTAACAGTACCACACAACAGACTGAAAGCAGCAGGAACACATTCAGACCCTTCCTGACTATAAACACTCACATCATGACTTGCAATGCTTTTCTCTTGTTCCTATTCTGAAGCTGAGATGGGGAAATGAAGCACTCACGTAATTAGAAATTACTTTACCTGTACATGGGTGCTAAACTGCAATTACCTCACCTTCCCTACCATCCTATACTACCTGTTCAAACTGCTCACCGCATCTCAGTCTTTTCTTCACTGCTTATCCTGCCTTCCAGCAAACCATCACTAGTTGCCTTTTCCCCTTATCAGATGTGCTTCTCTCCCCAGGACTAGAAGTTCACTTAATTCATATTTTCTTCTCCAGGTCGACTCCTCCAAACTCCCTCAAGCACTCTCAACTCTCCAGACTAATGGTTTCAGGTTGTGTCTCTTTCTTGCCTCAGTTCCTTGTTTCTTTACTCCCAAAAATCAAAGACAGCTTTCCTCACCACTGAGGCTGGGCTGCAGATGTGCAAACCGAAAAAAATTTTCTTAATACAACCCGTGTCTTTACAATCTGTTTAAAATCACTCCTTTTATTCACTTTTTTCTCTTCCCTTTCTCATCACAAAGCTCCAGGAAGCAAGCAGATGATTCCTACAAAGGTGAAAAGAGATACTCCACCCTGGAGTGTGCCCCTGCCTCCACACTCCCTTTAGTTCAGGGCCAGGGATCAGCTTCACCTGAGAAAAGCTACCCAAGCCAGGTAACTCAGGCACACATGAGATGAGCTGGCTGAGCTCTGCACAGTTATAAATGACTGAGGGCAGGGCAGATCTCTGTGGAAGTGAACTGGAAAAAAAAAATTAAGAATCAGGCAAAAGCCAATACAAACCATAATAGATTTAAGACATGGCAACATCCTGAGTCTAACACTATACTGTTGCTATTTTTCTTAATTCTCTTGGGCATAAAATGCTGAAGGGCTGAGGACACTGTCCTGCATTCGGCTGGGATGGAGTTAATTTTTTTCTTAGTAGCTGATAGAGTGCTGTGGTTTTTGTGTTTCATCATCACCTCCAGTACTGTATCTCTAGCTACCAGGACTTCCAAACGCTTCCAAACTTCACGCCGACAACAAAAAGACGAAATCAGATATGCACAATACACCTGACGTCTTTTCCAGCCCCGAGCTGCACTTTCGGTAACACAATCCTCACCGTGCCTTTCCCACTGTCCCCTGCTTAGCAACATCGTGACTGTCCTCTTCACCCAGGGCTGGAGGGGCTGCCCTCAGCACGGCAGTCCCACAGCCAAGTCCCACGGCCTCCGCTCGCCCCCGTCCCGGGGCTGCTCCCTCAGCGCCGCTCGGCCCCGGCTGCGGCTCGGTGCTTCCCGCCGGGGCTGCTCCCTCAGCGCCGCTCTCCCGAGCGGAGCCGCCCCAGCGCCGCTCACCCACCTCTCCGCGCAGTTTGCGGCTCAGGCTCTCCCAGTATTGCGTGGGGACCCGCGATGCGCGGAGCGCGGCCCCGTGCAGGGCCACGAAGGCCTCCAGGTCCTCCTGGCCCTCTCCCGCCATGGCCGGGCCGGAACGCGCCGGGCGGGGCCCAGGGCGGGCGGGGAGGCGGGAGCGGCGCTCGGGGCGTTCCCGGAGCCGGGCGGGGCTCGGCCCTGGAGCGGCGCGGGGGTTCGGGGGCACCGGGCGTGCGGAGCCAGTTCCAGACCCTCCCGAGGAGAAGGGGCCTGAGGAGGTTCAGTCTGCCGAGCAGATGCGGGTTCTGCTTCTCTTTTGTTCTTCTCCTGCCCTTGAGCGTTAATAAGGTTCACAGCATTCGTGGTGCAGTGCTGGCCACAAGATTTTTATTTTCCCGATGTTTGAGGCACTTTTCTGGAAGGCCCCACCTATTGCCCCTAAAGTGGGTTATAGGTGGGTTGTGAGGCATGGCAGGCACTGACTGCCGGCCACAGCAATGGGAATTGCTCTAAATTGTGGTTCTCAGGAAAAAAACATACACCGTCAGTCACGTGTTAAATTAAAGTTTGTTTTGAACGTTGACAAGGGAATTTTAACATGTAGGCCTGTCTTACGTGTCTGTCGGTACAAGAGAGAGGTGTGTTTTTTCAAGTGCCTGTAGCAGAGTGCTGGCTCCCCTGTTCTGTCCTTGGATGGTTTAGAAGAGATTTCTAAGAAAATATCTTCCTTCCAAGATTTTGTGGGGAACAGCCTAAACCAGTTTAACATGAGGCTTTTTAAGCATTAAAATAGCTTTGGTCTCGCCTCAGGTATGGTTATAAAGCCCAAGAGTGAAGCCATGTGTCCGACACTGCTCAGAGCACAGGTCAGGGCTTTGCTGTGCCCACTGCTGCTGCTGGGAGAACCCACATCGCTCCCTCTGCAGATTATCTGCTCCACAGACTCTGGAAATTCCTTTTCCTGCCAGCCCATCCTCAAATCAAGGATTCAGCTTCAATGCTGCTTGGGGTGCACTGTGCTGGGAGGGGCGCCCCACAGCCCTGGAAATAGTCAGGCTCAAGAAATAGGATTTTAGGATCTAGTAGCCGGTCAAGAAAGCTTCACATTCACACATTACAGTCAGCAGAGAACGTGCCATGTTGAAGAAATATCTCTTTGCTCTCTACCCTGTCTAGTGTTGTTGGACTGGTGTTCTTTGTAACTACCCAAGAGCAGCAACAATCCCTTTCTCCACATAATCACAGAATTATTCAGGAGGAAGATCTATAAATTAAAGGGCTACAATAGGTTGGCTGGGCAGAGAGAGAGTAAAAAGAGATTATAAATGGTGCCTACATGTTGTAACTATACATCACTACTCAGCAGCTGAGGATCTAACCCAAATCTCCAGGCTGGATATCTGAATAGTAAATGCAGGCAAATTTTCCTCTTTGCCTGAGACTGCATCTGCCTCACCACGTGCTTTGTTCCCACATTTCCTCAGCATAAAGGCTCCACTAGGATGTCTCTCAGGAGACTTCCCTGATTAAACAGCAGAAGATCAAAAATACTTGGATTTCCAGTGTTCTTCATTGTGCTCCCACCCTGCTACCCTGAGCTTGAGCACATATTTTGCTAATATTGTGGTTTGGGAAAAGAGGATGGCTGTGGTGTTGATCTTGCTCTAGTATTGTAAAATGTGGAGATTTGACCACGTACTAGTATTCCTCCTGGGGACTTGCTTACCGAAGAGGCCACACTTTCCTCACTTCTGTCTTTGTCATATTGTGTAGTTAACTCAAATATTTCACTTACCTTAAAAAAAACCCCACATTTTTTTTTTGTCCATAAACAGACTGTGGAGGAAAAGTTTGGGGTGTCTTCATGCCTTTGTTCAGCAGTGCCACAGTGATCATGCCCTGTCCAGAGGCAAGAGGAATGTGATCTTGTTCCAACATGAGATTTACATAATTCTTTTTCTCAGCAAGTGTAGGCAGCTGCCTTCTCACTGCTTGTTTGCACTTCCACCTCACTTGGCATGGGAGTTGTGGCTGCTGGCTGGCTGGCCGTGGTTCCAGGCTGTTTGAGTGAGTCTGCAGGTCGGGGTTCTGCTGCTGATAAACTCCAAGTAATAAGACACAGTGAGAATCACTGATGTTAAGAGTAGACTGTAAGTGGGCTTTTCCCTGACTTTGTCCAGCACTTACCTACATGTGGTCTTGCTTGGCTGCTGTTTTACTTTTTTTGCTGTTTTTCTACAACAAGAATAATTCCTGGAGCAGGGACCAGCACTCACCATTCTTTTACCACTGCTTCAAGCACCATGAAGCTTTCAGGAGCAGTCCTTCCTACTTTGATGGATGCCAGAGCCACAACCCAGAGGTACCACTGCCAGCCTCTCATAAAAGCAGGTATTTGTGGATAATCTTTGCAAAGAAAAGTCACCACAGTGTTTTAATCTGATTGTTTCCTTAGGAAGAGTGGCTGATTTACCGTGCCTGAACAGTGCAGCCCTTACTCAGGCAATGTGCTTGTTAAATTGAGTGGGTTACTTTACACAGATATTCACAGAGAATGCAAAAAGGTCCCAGCAAGGCTGAGCTTACTACCACTACCCCAGTCTAAAATAAGAGGATTTAGCCTTCTGTCACTACCCATAAGAAGCCAACCCATGGAGCCCCCAAGCCTCTCTGTCACAGCAGGCTCCATAACTTATCCACCACCACCACATTAAGTTCCCACCCTGCAGCAGTCTGCAGCAGAAATTTATCATGAGTTAGCATATGTGAAGTAGCATTTGGCCCCAACAAACACAGCTAGAGTTTTTCAAAGCTTTGTGAGTCTGGCAGTTTGTGGCTTTATTCCAAATGCTTGTGGTTATCTCATCCAAATAGATCTGATGTGCACTCCCCACTTCATATTCCTGTTGTTTAATGTTAGAACCTTCCTCTTTGCCAACATGGCATGGAAACCTCCTTAAGAGAGGTAAGGATATAAGGGGCAAAAGAGACCTTAACATCATAGTGAAAGGGAGATGAAGGGACATATTCTTGGTGCACTTTAACATAAAGCCTGTAGTATGTTTTAAAATAAACCATTTGTTTTCAAGTCAACAGTTTTCTCAATGGTAAAACTAGAACTTCAGAGCATGGAAAGCTGTGATAGGGGCTTAGATGAGAGGAACATCGTTTGCTGTAAATATCTTATCATGGCTGTATATGTGAGTTTAAAACCTCAGAGAGGCTTGTCAGAAGGCTGGTGTAAGGGAAAATGTATTCTTCTGCATCAAAAAAGCAGATATTGTGTATAGATTTTGCCTGCTTGCTTTGTGGACAGATACAGCTTTTGGGAAGGTTTTGCAGCTGGAGTCTGTATGAAGTCTATCCCATACCTTGGCTACTGTGTGACAGTGGGGCTGTGCTGTGCTGTTGTGTGGCTGGATGGTGATGTGAGTGAGGAGGGAAGCCCGTGCTTTGACCTTGGAATGGGTGTCCAATGTGAGTGTGCAGTTTGGAAAGAGCCCTGGGGAACACCCTGCAGATGGATGAGTGATCTTAGCAGGTTGGAGTCAGCCTCCTCTCTAAAAATCTGGCAAGAGATCAGTGTGTGAAGGATAATGAACCAAACAAATTGTCTGGCACAAACAATACTTCCACTGAGTGTTTTAGACAAATTTACTGCATCCACATTATGTGCTGACATAACATACACTGCCAAATGCAGGCAATTTACTCTTAGAGATACTCTCACTGCTCATGCAGTACTGGGGTAGAGGCAGATGCCCTCATTCTGGGAGTACAGCCACAAAAAAGCAGCTTACCAGGCAGCTCCAGTAATCTTGTGTCCATGCAGGCAATCCAACATGCTGCCCTCAGTCCTGAGGCATCCTGCTGCACCTCCACAGCCACTGCTGTGGAGTTTTTCACCAGCTGCTTGGGTGCCTTCAGAAAGGCAGATTTCTGTTCTTCCCTTTCCCATGTCTTTAGTCATACCTAGCATGCTAATATATTACTTTTATAAAAGTTGGACCATTACTCAGGAATATCGTTCTACGCACATAAGTGAGGTGGAGGTGCTGTTATTCTACATGTTAAGAAGTGCTTTTGGAGTGTAGCATACCTCATGCTGTGCTGACTGCCCATTTAGATGTTGTATTTAAGAGGCAAAAATAGCCAGTTATGGTGGTTGTACAGGATAGGCCCTTTCTGTGACACCAAGAGTCAGCTGATGATGATTCCTGGGTAAAAAGAAGAATAAATAATCTATGCCCAGCCTGCCTTCACTTACCTGCTGGGTCATGCCAGAGTGCTGTTCCTCAGGCCATTGTTTTGTATACCTTTTGGGAAGTCATGGCAAGATTGGAACTGAGAATGGACTCCTCTGCAATTTATACCAGACAATGCCTGTTCCAGTAAATGAGAATCTTGTACTCAAATGAAGACTGTCATGACTGCTGAAACTTAAGTGTTTCTTATAAAATGGCCTGTTCCACCCTTGTTTGGAAAGCACTGACAAACACACTTTCCTCTGTGCTGGCTGTAACCAATGCCTGTGTTGTCCTCAGTGTTTTTCAATAACTCCTAGTGGTTTGATGAGAAAGAAAAAGCTTTCTGTTGCTTAAGGATGAAAATTAGACCAAAATATGTAAATGCTTTAGCTTTCCTATTTTCAGATTCTGTGCTGCCTAAGGGTGTAGTTCTGAGCCTTATATTAAGTGCCAGTAAGCTCTCTTCACAGAGTAGATGGACAAAAAAAATCCTTTTCCTGATGAAGACCAAGGACAACTTTCAGCCCAACAGCATGAACAACGGTGGACTGAAGAGAGAAAACAAGAAGGATGAGACCTCACAACCTGAAGCTGTAATTGGACAATTAAACCCCAATATGCAAATAGACCCAAACTTATAAAAATGTAAGATCTTGTGACTGGTTGGCCATTTTTCTTGCCTTTCTTAGTCCACCCTGGGTGTAGCCCTGGCCAGGCTCCTGTCCTGCTCAAGGTGGATCCTGGAGGTCTTTCAATAAGTATCTACTTTATTCTCTAGCTCTGTCCAGTCTCTGTTTCAGGTCAGCCTTCCCAAGGGATCACTATCAAAAAAGACAGTTCTCTTCTGACTCTTGTCCATACTTGTGCAAGAAGCCTTGTCCTATACCCAAATAAAAGCAGGCAGGGGTATCCATTCCATTTTACGTTTATTATGAAAGTGATTTTAACAAAAGTTTTATTACATGCTTCATTTTAAACTTTGACATAGAAATCAAAGCTATTAATATACAGAGGCAAAAGGAAATGTATTTTCTTATAAGGTACATTTACAACAACATTTTCTACTATAAATCTGACGGTATTGTTAAAATATTGGTAAAGCTTAGCACTGTATTTTATTTTCTAAGTATCAAATTTTGTACAGTTATTCACTACCCTTGCTCTAAACTATTATTGTACATTTCATATTGAAATAGATGTTTGTACACAATTTACATTGGTAATAAAGCTTAGAAGTCCCAGCAGCATCTACAACAGTTCAGTTTAAAACCTCACTCCTGCGCAGTGGTTTACATGGAGCAAATTGATGCAGAAACCAGGATTACACCCCGTGTGCTTCCCCCTGAAGTCCAGCCTGCCAGAAATTCCTGCTTAAACAGGTGTTGGGCATGATCATAATGAGCTTTTTTGCAGGTGAAAATACCACTGGCCTCAGTGGTTTTGCCTAAAAAAAGCTCTGTGATCGGATCCAATGTGAGGTTTTATCACTTCGACTGCTCCCTACGAGCATAGAGATCCCGCAGCTTTCCTTGTCTTTCCACTATCCATGCACGTAATCTATTAAATTCCCTTTTATTTCTGAGTTCTGTGTTGTTTCTTATCCTAACAATGGAAGAAGAACCAGCGCTAACTTTAAATATATATTCTTTTTATGTTATGAAAATGGGAAGCACTTTCATTACACTTGATAGTCAGTTCTGTTTAAATTAGGATGCTAAATTGCCCCAGAAAACTCTTCCTGTCATGCCAGTGAGATAGAAGAAATAACAGGATCTGTAATCTGGAATGATAAATCTGGCAACTGCCTCACATCCACCCCAGTCTCCTAAAGTATCTTTATAATCTTTGTGTTGAGTCCCTGCTGCTCTCAATGCAAATTAATGGCCTTTCTAAGTCATAAAACATAGAAAACAATATTTACAAAATAATTTTAATTAAAAAAGTAACAAAAACAAACTCTAAAAAAGATATTTCACAATAATTAAAATAAAGTTTAATTAATCAAAGCCACTTTTTTCCTAGATATTGAGAAAATTGAATTGCAATTGCTTGTATATCTTTAAACTTGTTATCTCTGCTCTCTGAATACAGATGGTTTAAATTATTAGATCTAAAGGTACTTCTGTACATTTTACTCTTGTATATTACATATTAATTTTATAGATTAAAAGCTTTATGATGAAAGAATAAATAAATGAAATAACAAACTGGAATTGTATATATTCAGATCCTTAGATAACAGTTTTTTAGACATTGTTTATTTCCCACTCTGCTTCTATTCAGATGAGAGATAAAACACAAGACTTGTCTTTAAATTCAAGTCTCTCACTGAGGATTAAGTTCATAGTACCTTATAGAAATTTCCCTTCTTCCATAAATTCTTCTGGAAGACAAAAGTACTTCTTTTCCCAAGTGCTTACAACAGTCTCTCATTCTAGAAAACCATTTCATTGAAGTCCCAGAGTACTGAGATTCCATAAGAACTCCTCCAGTTACTCCCATTCCTGTCAATCAGTGGTTTTAAACTACAAAAAAATGCAACTCCTTGAACTCATGATGCAGATATAAGGAACTGTTTGTGTCACTCATTCCCATCGTTAAGAAATCATCCAGATTCCTGAGGTGGCTGAGAAATTTGCCACTGGGTCCGGCTGTTGAAGATTTTACTCCAGCTAAGTTTTTAAGAGCATTCAAAGGTATTTAGAATCCAGGTGTTTAGCTGTCAAACACTTTGTCAGCAGACCCTGTATAAGAATCACAGCACTACTTTTGCTCCTGAAGCTCCTAACCTGCTATCTGCAAGATTAAAACTGGGTTTTTTTATAGGTAATCTGAGAAATTTGTATTGGGCAGGCTCATAGAAAGGCACAGGGTGGGGTTTGACTGTCCTTTTGGAATGCTGAACACATGTAAAGGATGTTTCTCACTCACGTGGCGGCATCCTTGCATTCTGCTCACAGACACGATTTCAAGTGAGCTGTGCTCTTTAAAACCTGCTGACAACTCAGAATGAAGACACTGAAAACTCTCTGACCAATCCTGTATTTATTTAAGCTAGTCTAAAACTAAACTAAACTAAACCTGGCTTACAAGGTAAGCTAGTTTTAAGTAAGCTTACTTACTTTTAAGTAAGCTTACTCTAGAATGAAACTGCTCTGTAGGAACGATTAGTCTAAATCTTAAGTAGTCATAACTTTGTTCTATGGGGGAGGCACAATGAGGAAATAAAATTCTTTTGAAAATTTGGTCTTTAGGTAGAAATCTAATGCAGGATGGAAGAAGGAAGACAGGGCAAGAAAATGGGCTGAAAAGAAAGGCTTCAGAACGTTTAAATCCAGTTTCAGCGAGCTAAATCTCCAGGCAGAATAAGTTTCGTTATTGAAGGCAAGATGCAGTGTGGCAGAAGAGGTGGCAATACACTGAACACAGAATGCTGCTGTTCCCTTTACTTAAGTGACACAGAGAGGCACCTCTGTGTCCTCAGCACTTTCAAGACACAACTCAAGGCCTGATGAGGCTTTGTCCTGGACTGCAGCAGGTGTGCAGGCAGGGATTTGGTAGCCTGTGAAAATGTTTAGGGATCATTCACCACCACCTCACTAAAAATAAGTGCAGTATTTAAAGCAGAAAGAGAGGCTTAAAATGGCAAGCGCTGCAGGTGCAGCTTTTAAGTATACAGGCATTTGCAAATCGAAAATAGCTCTGTTTGTGCCACAAGATTGGGCAGTCACAAATGGGCACTTCTTCAGTCTACCTGTAATAACACATAAATGTGTTGCTGCACCTGTCCTGCAGGAAATGTGTAATTCTGTAAGAATAGATACAGGGCTATATTTATTGATATGTTCAAATGCAGTATTTTATATTCAGGGTAAAAGCTAAAATATTAAATTCTGCCACGTTCCTGAAGCTGGTTTGCTTAAAGGCAGCTGTATTTCTCCTTGTACTGTTTTTGATTTTCAAATGTGTGTAGGTCTTCTCTGTAGAAGAAAACATTCTTTATTGTTGTGCTGTTGTTGTTCTCTGACTTCAACAATGAAGGCATCCTGCACTAACAGATGAAGAGCTGAACTCACCTCCTATTTGGTGACTGCCAGTTTCTGTAACTGTAAATCTAGCATGAAAATCAAAGCACTTTTAATTTCTAGAGCTGTTATAAAAACTCTGGGCTGTCCTTCGAATCAACTGAAACCAGTTCAGACTGCCCTATATACCCCTTGTCATTACTTCTTTCATTAGAAATATGCACATCCAGGAGCATTTCTGTGCAGAGTGGCAAGCGATCAAGCCTAACTCATTTTCTGAACATGGAGGGGTTCACAATGTTCACAAACATTTAAGTGTCAACCCTTGAGGGTCAAATTATTCTCTTTCCTTCAGTGCCTTCCTTCAGCAACACAAAGCCTGTGTTTGCCCCAGAAGTCCACAAGTGCCTTGTCCTGACAGTGGAGTCCCTGCCCTGACATGGCTCTGGGGAATATCAGCCTCATTCTCAGGTCGTCTGTCAGGATGAACTGGACAAAACCCTGCTTTTTTGTAGTGTTGTTTTAAGTCAGGGCAAGTGGTACCAGAGCCAAATGCAATTTCTCTTGCCTGTGTTCACCTCTCATGGCTCTATCGAGGTCCCACTACCAGTGGCCAGAACTGGGACATGTCCCTCTTATGGTTTCTCTCTGGCGCTGGACTTCCCATCGAGCTAAGAACCTGGGAAATGTTATGGTGCTGCCAGTGGTTTCTGGAGTCTGACATCAGTGTCATACAATAGTATTATGTCCAAACAAGTTGGTTGTTAAACAAAAATTTTAGCAAGGATTTTACTAAACTCAGTGTAGAGTACCAGGTTCTGAGGTTTGCTTACTCAAGTTTGAAATACTAAAGATCACTGTGAATCATTTGCCAAGTGAGGAAGTTATTTTTCACCGTATTTTTCATATCTTTTTCCTTCATATCCTTCAGTAGAATGGCTGCAATCCTGACTCGTTCTAATGGATCTGAATAAAACTCTGAATAACCTATCAGACTCTGAACTACTGTGTGGCTAAAGTAGTTTTTAGCTATATACTCCTGCATAATTGAATACCTGAAAAGATTTTTGCTTTTTAAGTTTTTTTCTGTACAAATGACTACTGTTAAAGGAAAAAAAAAATCATTCTTTTTAGTGATCCTTGGTGAATCATAAATAAAAGTAGTTTTAACATCCTCAAGAAAATGTTAGGTATAACAGCGTTTAACAAAGGACTTTTATGGAGTAGTGACATTTTTAACAAGGGTTAATGGATATATTAAAAAGAAAGCTCACCAAAGATTTGAGGTCCGTAAGTAGAAAAAAAGAATTGTTAGACTATAAGGTCAGGCTGTTCAGGCATAGAAAGAAAGAAAAAAGATCATATTCTTCAACAGAAAAGGAAGGAAGGCAAGCAAAATTACAAGATGGTTAAGCAGAAAATCTCAACAGAATACCTAAAGTGTGTTCTCATAGAAATGGAATATTCAACCCCTTGTAGTCAACAGAAACCAACTGTGTAAATTTAAGCAGTACTTGTTCAAAGACAAAAAAAAAAGCGTCAGAAGATAACCACAACCACCCCTAATATATGTCTTTGAGAACATCCAAGGTCATGTTAAACTACAAGGTAGACAGGCCAAAAAAACCACCCCAAAACAACAACAAAAAGCAAACAAACAAACAAAAACAAACAACACCAAAGCGAAACTGTGTGTTAGTCTTTTTCTGAAAGGATGCTGCCAGGAGAGTCCACTTCTCCATTTAATAAACTTGTAGAATCCAAAGGGAAGATGGTACACAAGAGGAAGGGACTGAAAAGGAAAGAGGCTGAAATACTGATACAAAAAAAGATTAAAAAAAAGGCTCCTCTCTCATTTGATTTAGTGTCTGTGCTAGGATACAATGGGAAACCCTGGATTTATCATCATGGCAAACCCACTGTCACTCTGTGAGCAGGGCCCGAGCACAAGGCTAAAGCTCTCCTGCAGTCCCTGTGCTTGGTGGGCACTGTGGCTACAAATTTGGGATAAAAGGGAGAGCCAGGTCTCTGCAAACACAGAACCTGCCCTCCAGCTCTTCTGCAAAACCGTGTTCTGTTCAGCCCTGAGCCCCTGACAATCTGGGGCTTGGACACAGTTGCGTCCCTAGTGTTTTAGAGACAGCAGGTCCAGCAACAGCTCGTCCTTGCTGAGCTCCTCCCTGACCCTCACCTGAGGGTGATTCTGATGTGGGGAGGTCCCATGGAAGAGGCAACAGCTGACCCTTTACTGGGCAGCAGTTGCATCTTCACTGATGCTATTTTTCCTGGAATAATACATGTTGAAAGAGATTGTCCCAGAGTAAACAATTATCCAGTATTATAAAACCTCAAAAGGCTTCAGTTGGGTGTTAACAGAAGTGACAAGCACTTGGAGAAGTCATTTAATTGTCTACACAAAGTTACATATAGATATGAGTAAATAGAGTGTGTGGGAGTAAAGATTTAAGCATGAATAATATTTACAGTAACTAGAGATAACATTACTAATATACCCACAAATAGAAGTATATATTTATATATTTATATATTGTACTTAATTAGATGCTCTCTTAATGGAAAGAAAACCAAGACTACTAGTGTTGTTGTTAATTTCTCACATACCCTATTGTAAATGTCTTTATAGGGACCAACTGATGCATGGAAATCCAGAGCTAAATCTGTTTCAATTAAGTAATTGACAGTGGCAAACCTCTGAAGAAGCTTAGAAGAGGACAGATAAAAAATTAGGACATTAGGGCATGGGACTCAATCTCATGTGATTCATACAGCAAAATTATACCTTTTTTTCTTCTTTTTTTTCCTTTTTGATTTCTACTTGGACAGAGGTTTCACCAAGCCACAAATGAGAAATAACAAAATTTAGATTGTTTTGTTTTCTTCTAAAGATTCAAATATAAACTTCAAGTGCAATTCAAAATCCAAGTATTATTTATACTACATACTTCTTTCTATAACAGAACTTATCTGCAGGTAGTTTAATCATATTTGAATAGATTCCTCCTTTTTTTGACAAAAGTTATTGTTGATGAAAAATAAAAAGCTAGAAAGAATATTTTTACATAGTGAGAGTTCAGATGGAAAGTGAGGATACACTAGTGCAGACATAAATTTGGATCTACAACTAAATGTACTCAGGGATGCATAATTTTTTTTTGTAGTAAGAATCCCATTCAGAACATTGACTTTTAACAATTATAAAACATTATAGGTGTTCTTCAATAACAATTGAGAACAAAGACTGCAAAAAAGAGCCTTTAAATTAGCAAATGTTTCTACTATGGAGGAAAGACAATATTTGACAGGAATGCAAAGTAACCAAAAATTGAATACCACTAGACTATTTGTATGGTCGTAGAAACCTGGAAACTTTTGATCGCAGTAGCTTTATAAATGATCTTGGAAACATTTCCTTTGACTCTTGTGCTGTGTACTTGAAATAGTTTTGAGGGTGTGCCAGTACATCAAAGAGAGCTTTAATCAGTTTCTTGTCCTATGGAAGGCAACACAGATATGTTAGATAAAAGCAAGATTTTGGATTTAGAGTCTATATAGGTTTCAAAACTGAAGAACAATCGGGTCTGTTTTGCAAAACTTGAGTCTGGGTAAAACACTGTAAGGGAACTGCTCCATGTTTCTGTGGAGTTTTAGAGGGATGAGTCTGCCTGTTGTGCTGGATGCTTTTTGCAGTGCTCCTGGCAGGTCCTGCAGCACCAAATTAACCACAAACTGCAGATGTTGGGCATTAGCACTGCAAGGTGCCTCTGACTGTCCTTCCCACCTGTTCCATGCTGCTCTCCACAGAGGGGAGACAAAGCTGGTCCTCAGTGATGCTGAGCTTTCTAAGGACCTTCTCCTGTACCTTGGGAAAGCCTTGATTCAGAGCCTGAGCTGAGCCTATGCCTGGCACTGTGCACTGCACCTGAGCAACCCAAAAGCTGGAGGGAGAGAACAGCTCTGGGCAGGGATGGCCAAGGGAGCCAGCTCTTCCTCAGCTCCTGTCCTTCCAAGCCCTACATTTACATGGCTCAGTCTTGCCCTCTGACCAGCCTTTTTTTCAATTTTAATTAGATAGCTGTTACAAGTGTTGTTTGTATCTTTGTAAAACCATTTCTGATTGAGGCAAGATAGTGATTTAGGTAAATACATTTTCTAATGCACAGCAAATTTAATGAGTCATTTAAACATTTAAATGCCACACTGAGGCTGAAGAAGGCTCTCGAAACAATAGGTCCTTCATTCTTGGCTGACTAATTTTTCAAACATACAGTCTTACTAATCATACTAGCATATATTTCATTTAGTTCCTGCTTCCACAAAGGACATAAACATGTGATGAGTCCAGCTCAGTTACTTGATTTTGGGCTGTTTCAAATACCAGCATAAACCTCAGAAGACAGAGAATTGAATTTGGGGTCACCCTTGAGCTTTAAATATAATGACTCTATCAAGGTATTGATAACTATTTTAGGAAAATGCTTAGGAAAAGGAATTCTTGGTTTGCCTCAAAGAAAGCAGATTTTTTTTTACCTTTAGAATTTCTTGATGGTTTTCTGATGCATATAATCGCCCATCTCGAACAATGTCTTCTATTAGTTGTTGGTAATCCTCTGAAAAATAAAGATCAGTTGAGTGACTGTGACATCCTTTGGGAGGGCAATAGTCAGACATGAGCTAGTCCTCCTCTTGAAGACAGAGCTGAGGAATTTTGTATCCAGTTAATTATTCGGTGTCTCTCTCAGTGTCTGCTGTATTCTAATTTAATCACCTTAAAATTCTCTATTTCTTTATAACAGCGGATTTGAATTATCCCTATAAATAAATATAAAACAATAA
Source organism: Brachypodius melanocephalos (assembly GCA_013398615.1). Taxonomy (NCBI): domain Eukaryota; kingdom Metazoa; phylum Chordata; class Aves; order Passeriformes; family Pycnonotidae; genus Brachypodius; species Brachypodius melanocephalos. Next base: position 9,342,610 of record VZSR01002340.1, read on the forward strand.
ATAGTATGCCTGTAAATACATAAATAGTAAAATCTTCAAAAAACTACTCCCTCCAGATAATAATGCTGTATTATCTCCACTCTAGAGATGAAGAAACAGGGATACAAACTAACTTTTAAAACTTTATATATGTTATATGCATGTTATTTCCAAGTCTTTGCAACTAAAATTAAATGAGCCACGTAAAGTTTTTCCTCATTCTTCTGTCCCTGCAAGCAGTGTAAGAGAGACTCTAAAGGAGAATTTTCTGTAATTCAGATACAACACAAAGATGAAAACCAATTCCATTCTCACCATCATAAGTCACATAGGGGACCTGAAATCCTTTGCCACTGTTTCCTTCATTTGACTTGAACTGAATCCAGAGTTTCCTTGATCTTGAGGTAAATGCAATAGGTCTCTCATATGTCTGACATGTTTCATATGTAGTAATTGAAGTAGGAGAAGCTAGAAATAAAGTTAAACAATGTTCTTTATAAAATAATTTTTGCACTCTTCCTCATCTAGGGGTCAGAGATGTCAAATTGACAAGACCCTTCTCAGCTGACATTCCTGAGAGCAGAAGCTTTTTTGTGATAGAATGGATGTTGTCCTTATTTGCCTATAAAGAGAAGTAGGCTTTTCCACAAAGATAATGGGAGTCCCTCAGCAAAGAGCTTAAGCAGATGGCAAGGTGTAATTTTTGATGCTTATAAAACTACTATCAATATTATTATTTTTTTTTTTACTACTCTAGCATTGTATCCCAGAGTACCCATATGGTTGTCCCAGATAGGTAAGAACAAGTGAGCTGCATGCCAGGCAGACATGGTAGCCAGCCCCTCATATGGCCAGTTTGGGGAGTTCATCTGATAGCAATAAACCACTTATAAATAAAAAACACAATAAAACCAGAATGTAATGTCTGGTGTGGTAATTCTGAATAAAAGACTGTCACACTCTGCAGAGTCAGTGACCCGCAGAACAGTTAACCTGGATGTCAGGAGGTGGCTGAAATGTAACTTGACTCTGGTATGTCTGGCTTTGGTCACTGTTGGAACCACAGTTTGGGGTCAGAAGGACAACTGATGCGTTTTGTTATAGTAAGTGCTTTGCTTTTAAGAAAGCTCATCTGAACAGATGTAATTTCCTTCTATCTATAGTGACCAGGTGTCTTCCTTCTGATATACAGAGATGTCAATACAGGCCTTCAGGGATAAAAGGTTGTGAAAATTGCTTTAGCAAATAAAAGACAACATTTTGTGAGTAAATACACTGTTTTGAACAAAAGCTCCATATGAACAATTGCCTTTCAGGTTTGGTGCTTCTTGATTTACCAATAAATCACCAGAAGGATGCCCATATCCTCCATGCAAAAAAAGAGTGCATTTCATTAGGATCTTAACTTCAGAAGTTGTGGAATTAACTTCACCATCAAAGACACAACACACCCTGTCCATTCCACAGAAAAGTGGGATAACTTTGGATTTCTTGAGGGTGTCCATTGTACCAACACACTGCCCAGATTTAGCAATAATTGCAGCATATATATATACATTTACAAAAGATAAGAGAGAGCACAATTTGTACCGATTACAGACAGTTCTCCAAATATAATTTATCATTGTTGACTTCTAGAATGGCAGTGATTTATCTCATGTGGTAACTGGGCCAGACAGAAGCCCATTAACTGCTTTGGGATTCAGACAATAAACTTGAATAATTAATATCACTCTGCTTACTGTTATTGGTAGTGTTCTAACTTGCTATGCCACTTCATTCAAGAAACCTTTCAGAAACACTGGCTACACTGAAGACGGGCATCCCTTCAATATGAACTATTCACTCCATCAGTTTGCAGGAAATATAGCCCATGTCTGGCAACTTACCACTTTTTCTCATTACTAAAACATCGCCACATTCATCTTCAATTGGGAGAAATATCTCAGGTACTACGATGAGTATTCTTCTCTTTGGGGGTGGATTTATATTCCAAATGCATTCCACATTAGCTGGGTAGTCTCCAGGATAGTTGGGTGATTCAATGTAGCCAGTGTAGTCCCCCAGTTCTCCTCCACAGTGCTGGTCTGGGGAGAAACATAAATTTGCATTTGTGTTAGTTGATAAATTAATCTGAGGTGTTTTTCTAGATCTGTCACAAGCAAGTCTAAACTCCTTCCTGAGGCTTTAGAAATGTGCACACAAAAGGAATATTCCTTAAAGGAATATTTTATCCACAAGGTTGCTCCAGCTGATTGCAAAACCTTAAATCTCTGGTGCATGAACTGATTCAATGCTTCATCCAGGCTACTTGAACTTTGCTTGAGAAACACAGGTAAATAAACATGATCCAGTTGTGCTGACATGTAGAAGATACTCTGCTTTAACTTACTTGGTTTTTAACTGGGTTTCGCTGAATGAGAGTGCTGGTCCCAACAGCCAGCCTTACTTGATAACCAATCTGCCTTGCTTCATCTTGTATTAAACCAGCTAATAAAAAAATCTCCATTGATGGATCAGTTTTTCTTTCTGAATTCTCAAAAATCCTACTGAATTTGGCACCAGTTACTTAAGCTTGATCTCTCCAGGCCTACTCATCCATATAAAATTAGATATATATTTAAATATTTTGCTTAATCCAAGCCCCAAATATTATGTAAGGTCAGAAACTGGCTTGAAAACTGAGAGGATCTAAGACAGCAGCATAACAAGGATGGTTTTACTTTACATGAAAATCATCAAACTTCTTCAAATTCCATACAAATATATAATTTACTAAAATGATATTAGAAATCATGAAAGGCTTATAAAACACATGGCACATAACCTGATGAAAAACTTACAGGAGATCTGCACATGAATAGTTCGTTAGATGACACTGCTTAATTACTATAGAAACATTCTCTTAAATTACTATGGTAGAGATGAAAAGAAAATGCTTGCCTAAAATAATCAGTTATTCACAAAGGATCAACTAAAACTGCACTGAAATCGTTGGGGATATTTAAAGTGGTAATTAAGATAGGAGACCAAGTACTGCAAAAAAGCCTCCAAGAAGATCTCACTATCGTAAGCAATTACCTGGCAGTTGCAGCATGCAAGACCTTATCTTCTAATATTTTACAATTATTCTAAAATGGCAGTTACTCTGATAGAAGATATTTTGCTCTACAGAGACACAGAGAAGTATGCACCACTGTTGCACTATTTACATTATCTGGGAAATGAAAGGCTCTGTAGCTTTAATTTGTAGCTGGTACTCTCTGAAATCATATTAAAGTTAAAACACTCATACACCTCAAGTGGTACTTTCCTAACTTTTTTTCCCTCAATGTTTTCCCAACTTTTACTGTTCCCTTTGGCAGCAGATATTTGCTAACTGGGACATACAAAACTGAAGTCCAGCCTGACAGATGGAACCTTCGAGCTGCAGTTCAGATCCAAAGACACGCCCTGTGTCACTGATATAAATGTGACTTACTTTTGCAATGTGTGACATTGGTGGAGCCATCAAAATCTGTACTGGTGTTGCCAGGGCAGGTGATGCAGTAGTTCTGACCAAACTCAGGCTGGTATGTGCCCACAGGGCACCGGATACATCTGTGTGTTGTGGAGTTGTAGTAGTGTCCAGGAGAACAGTGAACTGCAAGATATGAGGTGTATTATTTTCAAAACGTAGCAACCTCCAGTGCAGAGAGCTTTCCTCTGTCCTGGACATACCTGGTCTGCAACATACTTATTAGGCCATAAAAGGCAGAAAAGACACCAACTCCTTGTATTTCCCAGTATAAAGGATTTTCCAACAAAAACCCCATGAGTAGAGCTAAACCCTTATGAACTAGAAACGCGTGATACGCCTCTCTCACTGTATTTAATATATTTGTAATAAATGGAAGCGGACGTAAATCCACCTCAACAAGAAAAATTACTTTCACAGTAGCAGGAGAGAGGTTTCTATTCACGTCTGTTTGCCAGGGCCAGCAACTAAATTATTCCAGTAACTAAACCAAAATTAATTTGGGCAGATTCCTTCTTCAGCATTGGCACTGGAAGTTGACATTATGGAATACAGAATGCGTTGCACGCTTACAGTTTCTGCTTAGCCTATGAGTAATCAATCCTTAACTTTGTCTAACTTTTGTAGTGTTTAATTTTTTTGATACAGTAAATAAAAATATACAGGACATGAAAGCTAAAGGACTGTCTAATCCAAGTTTGTGTTATTTAGCCCCACACAGTGGGGCTGATACCCTTACCAGCAGCAGTGCTGACCCCGTACCCGGGGTAATTAATTTACCTTAATTTGGTAAATTCCAAAGAAAACCATAAATCCTGTTCAGTCTGCACAACCTCGGGAGACCATTCCCAGTTTACAGATTTCTTGACCATTTCATTTAATCATACGCCCATGCAGTGACAGTGTTTTGGAGCCTTCAAGAGCCCTTGGCACTGATGATAATAAACCAAAGGCCAAGAAGTAGGAAGATGAATTGTGCAAGAATTTTGAATTCACCTTTGGTTTCGCAGTCTTGAAAGGAAACAGCACCTTCGTATTTGGTCACAAGCCCACCGCCACAGGGAAAGCAGAGGGTCCTTCCTGGTTCAGGCTGATAGGTACCAAGAGGACAGACTGTACAAGGTTTAAAACCATCTGAAGAGTAGTGCCCAGGAGAACACTGACCTAGAAATTGAAAATGATCATCTGCATTAGTGTGTTGACTTTTCTGGGATGAAGTATAAAACCCACTAGTGGTTAGCAAGGCTTTCTTTCACTTAAACATGTGACATCAAGACAGCTGCAGATCAAATTCTGATCTTACCTGCAAATTTTGTATTGTCCCTATATCTTCTTCCTAAAACCACCACCAGTAAATAGAACCAGTTTCATAATTAGCTTTTTGGGAACTGTGATTCTGTTTAGATGATTTTTTAATAATAACCAGCAGCTTTTCATGCAGTTGTGATAACTAGTGCTTGTCGTGTGCTCCTCTGCCAGGAAACGATGATTTGTGTAAAGCAGATTGCTTTGTGGATGAATCTGCTGACAGAAGTTTCCAAACTCTCTCTCTCCAGGCAGTTTCTGATAGGCCTTTGTCTGGCCTGGTTCTTGCTAGCTTGAGTATTTTACTCTGTGAATTTGAGAACCAGGATGTCAGGTTTTTCAAGATTATGGCATGAATGTGTATCTTCACACCACTCCAGACTGGGACACCAGCGCTGTGAGATGCTGCATATTCCCTGAGGTTGCCTAATCCCGGACCTTTGTAATTTAGCTTCTCTGAGAACTGAGCAGCAGACAGAAACAACTGGCTTGAAAACAAGAAAGTTTTGAGAGTTCTAGGTATTGTTGCAGTCTCATAAGAACCCTGATACTTGCTGAGAAATGTTTGGGGCATTCAGTGTCTTGGGTGTTTGGCATGAGTGAGGAACTTTGGTACTTAGGATGAACTAGAGCTCCTGAGTGAAAGCAAAGTTCAAGTTCTGGCCCCACAAAAGCTAAACTCCTATGGGCACCTATGGGGTCAGGATCTCCAGGATTTACTTGTGCTCCCATTCAGGCTGGCTGGAATATGACAGTACAAACTGGCTGTTGTGACACAGACCTCAGAGAAATATTATGATGTTACTAATTTGAGGACAATTTTGCTCTTGCTTTTAGGAGCAAAACTGATCTACCTGGCCTGGTCCAACTGGTTACTAGAACCCAGACTGGAACATGTTTCCTGGTAGGATTTGTGACCCCTGTGGGGGACCCATGCTGGAGCAGGCTGTGCCTGAAGGACTGACCCTGTGGAAAAGTGACTCATATTGGAGAACTCTTGCCCATGAGACGGAGTCACGTTGGAGAAGTTAATGAAGTCTCCTGTGGGAGGGACCCCACACTGGAGCAGCAGCAGGAACAACATCAGTGTGATGAACTGACCATAATGGGAAGCCCCATTCCCATCTCCCTGGGCGGATGGGTGGGAGGAGGCGGAGCTGGGAAGGAGTGAGGGGTGTAGAAGAGGTGTTTTTAGGAGATATTTTATTTCTCCTTATCCTGCTCTGATTTTGATTGGTAATGACTTCATTGAATTTTTCCCAATTCGAGTCTGTTTGATATTTGGTGAGTGGTCTCTCCCTGCCCTTAAGCTGTGAACCTTTGTTATCCTGTCTCTCCCCTCTCCAGCTGAGGAAGGCAGTGAAAGATCAGCTTTGGTGGGTGCCTGGCGTCCAGGCTGGGGGAATCCACTGCAGCACAGAAGTCACTTGCAGCTACAAGTGACTTCTGCACAACAGGCACTTAATATCTCTGATATACTTGTGGAATGTACATTCCTTGTGTTTAGAAGCGAGGATTTCAGTAAAATTGGTTACTGCACAGGCAGCATCTTCTGCTCTGGAAGATACGATGCAAAAATACTATTGATTACTGACAGTGAGTACAAGCTTTCTAACAAAGTCTTCTTATCAAAAATACACTGTTTCATCACATGTGCTGACACAAAGTTTGACAAAATCTTTGACAGGGAAATTTATGAAGTCCAAAGCATATTCTCTCTTGCCTCTTCCAGAGGAAAAGGGGAGAGCTGAGCAGAAAAACAAGACTGTTTTGATCTGACAATAAACATTGTGAGATAAATCCACCCTGCCAAAATAATCAGAAGGGGTTTTTTTTCTTGTTGTACAGAACAATAATTCCAACACAAGCCTTGAAACAAAAGTCTTTTTCTTCTTTTTGTTATGCTGCTTTTGTCAGTCAATCTTTATAAACTCAGATTGTATTTTGATAAGCTTTTCTTGTGTTATGGATAAATACAAATCAGCATAGCAAAGATGCACAGGTGTTTCAAATTTTTTGTCTGATAGTTCCTTCATACAACAAATCAGCAAAATCTATCATATGTTTGGACTGGAGACACTGCAGTTATTATTTGTTCAGTAGATGGGAAAAAGCAGCAGTTTCTCAAGTGACATTTGCCATGTGTTCTCTTTAGCTACCCTTGAAGAATGCATTAATGTAAATTACATGGATGAGTTTTCAAGTTAGAACGTGTGTAGCAGACAGGACAGATTTATTTCAAAGTCAGGTAATGAATCTGCTATAAACTAGATTTTGATAGTCTATAATGAAATGAGGTAAAGAAAATAATTAGAAGTTGTATCTTAAAAACTTAGACTAATCAAGTTATGGTAGAATCACCAGGTATTTCCATCATTATAATTCAGTTTATAAATCATGAAGTTGGATCAGAGATGCTACATAAGTTGTCAAAAGTCACGGTGCATTCAAGCAGCACTGAAAATTGCAATTGCTCATTCTGAGTCTGGGTTACAGATCCCTGCAGCATAACTATCTCAAATTTGTAATTGCTGCTAATTAGAGCACGTAAGCTGCATCTCATGCAAAACACTAAATGAGCAGGCTCATTATTAGACTCACCAGTCCAAAGTAATCCACCCCTTTGGCTCACAATATACGGATGAGTCCTTACAAGCCAAAGTACTTCCATACCTGACTTGAAGCACAAAGTGCTTTGCTTGGCTTGCTCATTCTCACACCATAACTCACATTGCTGCAGCAGATCCCATCGTCTTGTCAGCAATGGGAGTGGATGGCCCAAACCATCCATTGCTTCTAAGTGCACAGAGATCTTTTCTGTTACCTTTACAAGACAGACCTGTGGCAGGCTCTCTCCTCTTTCAGCCTCCTTGCCTCACAGGGTTTTTTGGGGCAACACCTAAATGCTGGAATTCTGGAAACTTAGATTTTAAGATTTTAGTATATAGTAATATATGGGGCAAGATGGAGGATTTTGGGCATTGTCTAAGTCCTTCTTCTTCCTGGGTTTGGGTGGTCTTCTGTAATTGGTTAGTAAAGGCTGCATTGCAGACTTCAAGTGGTTAGTTATTGGTTTAAAGTAAAAATAATTTAGGTGGCATTCCACAATTGGAGGGATTGTCCTTGAAAAGACCTTGTAGAGATAGAGAGGTACTCCATTTTGCCCCTTGTTAACTAGAGGTACTGCAGAACTCACAACCTGTGAGACTAATATAGTAAGAGTTAATAAACCTCTAAGTCCGAATGTGAACTTCGTGTCTCATGCTATTAATCCAGACTTTGGCAGAGAAAGAAGCCAGAACCATCACACCTAAATCTTTTATAATCAAGTTCAACTTGCCTCCGCATTCCGACACGTTCCGGGCTCCCGCTACCCCCTGGCCATCGTTACTGGGGCAAGGCTCACAGGTGAGTTGGCCTTCGGTGTCCTGGTACGTTCCTGGCGAGCACGGGACGCACTGATTGTGCTCTCCGCTATAAAAGGTGCCCGTGCTGCAGGTAACTGAGGAAACAAAAGGGGAGCCTATGTCAGGGTGTTCACTTTGATCACATCATTTGCCCTGGTATCGAACATTTAGAGAAGGTGGATGCCTTTGGCCTCAGGACTAGGATGGCACATATTTTGTCAGTCCAGGATCCTCGCCTGATGTAAACAGATCCATCTCCACTGTGGTTTAGGTCAATTCATATCAGGGTGAAGTCCTGCTTACTCTTGTTAAATACTTATTTGTTACTGAGTATCTATTATTAGTAGATATTTAAAATAGAGACTTGACATGGAAAAGCCCTTGTCAAGCCTCTAAAGGGGGGAAATGATGCCTTAAGTTTTAGCTTTTATGTTTTTCAGATTCTGTGCTGCCTAGGGGTGTAGTTCTGAGCTTCATATTAAGTGCTAGTAAGCTCTCTTCACAGAGTAGACAGACAAAAAAAATCCTTTTCCTGGCCAAAGACGAGTACAAGTTTGAGGCCCAACAGCATAAACAACGGTGGACTGAAGAGAGAAACAAGAAGGATGAGACCTCACAACCTGAGGCTGTGGTTGGACAATTGGGCCCCAATATGCAAATAGACCCAAACTTATAAAAGTACAGAACCTCGTGACCAGTGGTCCATTTTGTGACCATTCTAAGTCCACCTTCGGTGTAGCCCTGGTCAAGCCCTGTCCTGCCCAAGGTGTACCCTAAAGGCCTTTCAATAAGTATCTACTTTATTCTCTAGCTTTGTCCAGTCTCTGTTCCAGGCCAGCCTTCCCAAGGCATCACTATTGTTTAAACTATTAAATGGCTTTGTAATACGCTCAGGTGTTTATCACACATGTGTTACTAAAGCTGGGTGCAGCCTTAAAACAGTATCTTGAAGTTTATTAAAGCAGTGCTGCATAAAGTGTGGGAAGTCTGAGCTTTTAGTTTATACCAGGTGCAGTTCCAAGTTGGTTTTATGGCAGATGATTCCAAATAGTCTGTCCCCTGAGATCAGCTCTAGAGATTCCTCCACGGGCAATGTGTCCCCTGTAATAATTTCTGTCTCTTGCCACTCAAATACCCCAACTGTACAGCATCTTAAATACAGATATGAATCTACGTGCTTTTCTTGCTCCAACAGGGCACATAACTGTATTACACATTTTTCTCTGCTGGACAGGGCTGGTTAAAATGTCTGAGTTTCTAGATACTGATAGCAACAGCCTTTCAAATACAGTTTCTAGATCAGGATTCCTATATGGTGACAACTACCTCTCAACTCACTCACTGGAAACACCTATCTGATGTGACTTCTTTTGGCATGTAAGTCATTTGGTATTTCAAAAGCTGGAAAAATAGTTATTCTGATTTTGAAAAGATGTCTGTAAGTGATTAGAAAGCTTGCAGTGCTGAGAACTGCCATTAATAAATTTGCACTAGCACACAGTTCCCAGCAGAGCACTAGAACCTGATAACATGGGAAAAGACTTAAAGAAATTAGATATTTTACATAAAATAGATTTGTGTAATTTTTTTCACTGGACCTCTTGGCCATTAAATGTAACATATCCATGGATCACGGATTATTTGGTGGTGAGGAGAGAGTGACACTGGTGATATAAAAGTAAATATATAGCAACTAGGCAAACATCATATTATTATTTTACCGAATTGTAAATATATTTTGATAGGATGGGAGCAACTGGGAACTAGTTGCCAACATTGTCTTGTGGCAGGTTTTGATATCTACCACCTGACAGCATGGGAATGTATCCATATTTATACTTTTGTTTTCCTACAACCACCTAATGAATTCCCTTCAGACTCTTATGAACCATCCATAGTCCATGCACATATGCTGAGTAATACTGATCATTAAATTCTAAATCATTATCTCAGAGATTTCCTCCCTGGTTCACCACGGAAAAAGTAATTTTAGACTGCTTGGTTTGGGGGATATAACTGAGTATTTGAGCTGTTTGGACTTACCACATTTTCCATCCTGCAGTACTTGCCCTGTACTGCACGCTTCATGCCCTTCAGTAGCTTTAGCTGGCTTCTGAGCCACTTCATATTCTGTCCCAGAAAACTGAATGTAAAATTGCTGTTTGTTAATAGATTTCCTCAATGTTTTGATTGCAGTTTGCAGCTTCTGCTCCATCCTTTTCCGAACACAGTCAATGTTACAGGTGTCTAGATGGGAAATGATAACAAAACTAGAAGCAATTGAGATTCATGTTTAAAAGAGGTGCTTAACAAAAATCTTAGCCTGCATTGCACTATGACACCTCTGTTTCTTTCACTGTCTTGTCCATATAGATTGAAGCAGCAGCTCAATGTATTCAAGATCAGGCCTTTCAAAGGGACAGGACAGTATCCTGAGGTCCATGGAACAGTTCCATGGCCTGTAAGTGCATGCTGAGTGCTGCAGAAAGCATCAGTTCCAATGTGTTCTCCTTTCAGGTGTGTGCTCAGTTTGCCACCATTAATGCTCCTGAATTTTCTGTGCCCATGAATTTCTCAGTTGATTAGGAATTACTGCCACTTCCCTGACCAAAACACCTTTGTGTCAGTGACAAAAAAAGGTGCTTTCAGGCACAACTACTGTTTGAATCACTTGGCTAATGAGGTGCCCCTCAAGGTTAAGAAATCTGCCTTTGAGGACTGACAACTTTATAGGATTCAGTTCACATTTTCTTTGGCTGAAATTTATAACATTATATTCCATCTCATTTATAACTTGAGGCAATTAGTTTTATTCCAGAGTTTGGTAAGAAACCATGAATTTTTCAACTGTATAATAAAACTGTCTGATTTGCACACTAAATATTCAGCAACTTATATTTTGGAGGATATTTTTAGCACAGTTTTTGCAGAACTTCTACCTAATCTTTATGTTCCCTGTACATTGATTAGCACTTCTGCTGTTTAAAGAAATCAGACCGGATTAAAGAACATGTCTTAACTCAAGGCCTTGAAAGAATTTTGATGTAGGTTCAATTTTTGTTCCTTTGTCTTAATTTCATCCCTGTCTCTTTTCAATTAAATCTCTGAAACTTTGAGTTTGGAAAGGCTGTTGAATGAGGCTTGTGTTAAAAGGTGTTCATTGGTAGCTTGATGAAAGAGCATCACAGAGATTTTAACAACACACTGAGAAACTAAATCCTTATTTCTCTCCACAGACCGATCTTTCACAAACCTGAGACTTCTTCAGACTTCATCTCCACTTCAAACTCTGCAGTGATATGGGACACTTCTTTCGATGGTGACTTGCGGCCTCGGCGTTTTTTCTTGGAGGAATCACACTTGAGATTGACAAAGGTCACCTGGCAGTTGTCTGTACAGGGGAACTGACCTCCTTTGCATCAGAGAAGCAACACAGGGAAGAGATCAGGTATAGAAGTAGCAAGTGACAGGCTAACAAGTGACACCTCACTGGGTAATCATGAATGCAGTGACAGGCTTCATAACATTTCCAGTGTTTGTGAGACACCTCCTTCTCCAGGCAGTGCTGGGTTTGCTCCTTTTGCTAGTGAGTGCAGAAGGCAAAGCACACTCTGGTGATGCTCAGCTGCACAGTGCCTCCAATTGGTGCCTCCAATGCCTAAAACTGCCTGGCCCTTTGCTGCGTAAGGACCAGAAAGCTCTTTACAGAAATTATTTAAAACCAGCAAATATTATAAACGATATCTGATGGCTAACAAAACAAGAGAGTCAGTTTCATAAATCCATGAGAATGTCATGTCTAAAACCTATCAGTCTAAAAACTATCAGTGGGTATTCCAACTCTTTCAGAAGTGACAATCACCAGGTAGCAAAGGCTTTAAAAGGCTTTGATTGTGAGGTTACAAAAATGTATTGGAAGGTTTTATCTGTGCAGGAATCATAGTTTGCCACTGGTGGTGGACCTTCTAGGTCAGGGAAGAGAGAGAAACTTGTAGCACTTAAGCCACCAGAAGGATTTCATTCTGAGGGTGTGGTTGTATGAGGTAATCTTACTGTTAGACTCAGGTTCAGATGACACAACAAACACAAAGCCAAGCTAGCCAAGGATGAGGAAATGCATCCAAAAAGCACATTCCCATGGTGATTGTATGGACCAAAAAATTCAACTTCTATGACTTTAAAAATGAGAGTGATCATCACATCTTATTCACAGGGTAAGCATCTTGATGACTAAGACTTAAGTCAATACTTGTAAAATTAGAGATATAAATGTGTAGATTGCAGGGTAAAGATGAAATATGAGTCTAAATTTTAAAATAAAATCGTTAAACCATTCACTTTTTTAAAAATAGCTATTTTTAGTCTCTTCTGTTTAGGGCTCATGTAAGATTTCTCACTCACTAGTGAAAGTGGTGGTAAGACAAAATCACAACAGAATGCATCACAGTAGATGTTTGGTGTAAGCTGCTAAGTTGTTTAAGCAGCAATATAACTTTTTTTAATACCACATTTTTGTTAATGACACCTAAATCTTAGAAATATGTTTTCTAACATCATAACTACTTGCTCTTTCATAACAAAAGATCTAAGGCTGTGCAACACCATATTTTCATAATACCCTTTCCTCTTTGGAGTTGTCCTTGGTGCTACAATAGGTTACTAATCCAGCATAAACCAAACAACTAATAGCTTTTATTTCCTTTTTAAAACCTCGTTTGGGAAAACCGAACCAATCCAACACTGTTTCACATAACTTTGCATTACTCATATCTTCTTGTCTTAGGGTATTTCTGCCATTATCAAGGCCAGAAAAAGGATCAGCCTAATTCCCAACTCCTGTACTTTTGAACAAAGCTTTTTCAAAGCAACTGGCCAGATTTTGAGCACCCTAATTCCAAACCCAAGGCACTGTTCAGCCAGAGTGGGAACCTTGGCCTGAACTTAAATTCACACCAAATAGGAAAACCATTGATTTTTTTTCCTGTCTGCAGCGTGAGAACATAGCATGCAAATGAACAAGCAAATGAACAAACAAAAACGTTCTGTTTACATGCTGGAAGAAATCACCTACCTGAAACAGCCTGCTTCCCAGAATCTTTTGTTTTTTCTTTGCTCCGAGGCCGTAAATGGCATTTTGCATCTTTGATTTTAAAACGAGCTTTCTGCTTGATTGGAGGGGCTAGGGAATCTGTTGATGTAAAGTAAAAAAAAAAAAAGGGATGGAAATGAAACAAGATCTGGAACTTATTTTTAAACACAGGATCAAAAGCTTTCTTGTGACTTAGAAAAGAGGCAGCCCAAGAATTACACAGCTTGTCCAAGGGGGTCCATTTCCACGAGTTGATTTTAAGTGAGTACCTACCCTTGGGTCCACACAGATCAATCAGCTTTAAACCCAAGGCAGGTTTCACAGTCTTGTTTTAAAGGCTGTTATACAGTCATGCAATGAGTGGAAAATGAAGCTGCTGACTGATTTCCTCACGAAGTCCCTGGAGGAGAAGACTGGCCTGGCTGTCACCTGCCAGCTGCTGTGGGCTGCCTGGGGGCCCTGCAGAAGCTGGAGGGTGGTGCCAGGTGATGCCACAGGGTGGGTCCCTCTTTCCTTGGTAGGGCTTTGCTGAACCAGGTGGCCTGATCCTGTGCCACAAGCAGACACAGCTGCTGCCAGGCTGTGTCACTCCACAGCACTGTGTCTCCATAACATCCCAAATATATAAGGAATACTTGGCTGGAGAACTGGAAAATGTAGTAGAAGTACAGCAGGTATGTGTAAGGTGGGCTGACTCTTCCTGCTGCTGGATGTTGTTTCAGCTGTTCCTAATTTTGCCAGGCTTCAAGGTGGGTTTTTTTTGTTTTGTTTCGGTTTTATTTAATGCTATCAGCTTTCATAAACATTTGAAATATCTCTGCAAAAACAGTCCAGCCATTTTCAAGAAAAGGATGAATGAGATGCAGTATTTTCTCACAGAAGTCTCATAACCTTTGATCCTTGCAGTAGGAGAGTTTGTGCTCCTGTGGAAGGGCTTTGAGGTGAGGTCTGGGACCCACCTTTGTGCTACTGCTGGGTCCTCTGGCTCTTCCCAGGCCTGGAAAAAAGCCCCATTTTGATATCCTCACTATTGCCTTGGTAGACTATGGAGAGCAAACAATTCCAAATACTTGTCCTTATTGAGCATATCTCTAACCTGCAGCACTCCCACACTGACCCACCAACACAACACTGCAGCTCCACACACTCCACCCTCAAGGAGAGGCTGCAGAAAAGGAGTGTGTGCATAAGGGAACATTGGCTACCTTTGATGCCTCAAGATTTTTGCTTTTTATACATTTTCAATAGATTTGTAGCTTTGCAGACTGTTAATACATGGTTCTATAGCTCCTGCTCATTTTCCTACCCTTTCTCTTAGATTTTAGAATTATAAGCTAACCCTACTAACACACACTTGGAAATCTGTTTAGCCTTATTCTTAAGAAGAGAATTCCTGACAAGGACATCTTATTTTCTACCAGAAGTTAAGAGATATAACATGAGAACAGGGCAAAGAAGCCTCAAGGGGGCTGACCCATGGGTGGGTTATTGAGGTAACTGATTTCCTATTGGATGTCCCGACCAGATATACTCATTAATTGACCCTATAGAATGACAGAAATCCTGTACCACACGTGCAGACAGCCGTATTTTGTCCACCTGAAAGCTTTCACTGAAGAATTGCTTTGTTATCTTATCACTTTATTGCAAGAATTATTTTTTATCTTACCACGTTATCGCAAGGTTTTTCCTTTTGTTGTTAGGCAACGCCTTAACCCTCGCCTTACCAAACAAACGAGCCTGATGTCCTGCAATGCCCCAAGGTCCATGCCCTCCCTCCCTGGGCCCAGGAAAGGTGGGGGGCAAGCAGGGCAGCACCCACCTGAGCAGCTGGGCAGGGTGGAGTTGCGCCTGGGCTGCGCCTTGCCGTGCTGCATGGGGACACCGCAGCTGAGCGTGTAGCTGTTCTCCGAGTCTGGGGGACAGAGCACAGTCAGCACACGGGCAACAGCCCCACAGGGCACCTGCTCAACGATAAAACTTCTCAATACTGCTAAACAAGACACTTTTAAGAGCTGAACTTGGATTTTAAGTGGCTGAAATACTTCGCCAAAAGCTTGAACACGTCACAGCATTGACTACAAGGTTTGTTTCTTCCAGCACTGAAATGATACGTTTCGTAAGTGATTTGGCACAAGGTTAGCTGTGCACAAGTTTAAAATGTTTTGTGTTTGTCCATGGCAAGGTCCTTCTGCTTTGATCATCCCTGTAACTTAGAAAATAAACCGTGTACTTTCATAATAATTGTAGCTTCAAGCTCCAACAGAACTTATTGGGAGAAACAGAAACTTAAAACCACGACAGTGTTTACATATTACAGAGATAAAATTGTGTCCTGGTGCTGACAAATTACAGAAATGCACAGTTCCACTATAATTCTGCAATCTCTGCTAAACTGAAAACAAAATGTGAATATAATCTTAGCTCAACTGCATATAATGCCAAGACTAAATGTGAAAAGTTGACACCCAAAAATAATCCTGTGCCAGAACATCTAAGATAAAGCAGAAGCAACCCCTGGCTCCTTCTCTACAAAACTTTGAAGATGAAAACTATAAGTAGCAAATGGTTAAAAAAAAAAAAAAAAGGAGGGAGGGGAACGAAATGCTCGATTTTTTATAAATAATACTCAGCTGGACTGAGAGACATATCCACCTTTACCAGGATTGTGCAGAAAAAAAATTGTTATACATTGAATTGCTGTGACAAAAGGGGGGCAAAAATGAACAGCTGATTTCAGTGAATTCCTGTTACTTTTTAATACAAGCTTTTTGTTAGAATTTTTCCACTCTCACGACTGACATCTCAAATTAAATAAGGACCAAATGTCTCATGTGTAGTTGACAACCGGCTCTTCTTGATTTAATTTATAATGAAGTTTTGCTCATTTACTGTTGTCCATAACAAAAAATGAATGCAAGAATCATGAATACATTAACAGAGACAAGTCAACAAGTCACATCCCTGGTGTAAGAGGACAAATATTTTGTACAAACCTGGAACAAAAAGAGTATTGGATGGGCATGACAGGAAGCAGCTCTCTATGCCTCCTGTTTTACTGCATACTAGCTGAGCCTTGGGAGCTGGTTTGGCATTTGGGAGACATTTCACCATCTCTGAGGAGAACAAGATAAAGAAATGTAAAACAATCGGACACTGCCCAACCCAAAACCTTGTGTGCATACTTGGATACAATGGTGAGAAAAGGCAGGAAGTGGCAAAAACCAGAATGACAGAAGTATTTTTGAAATAAGCACATATTAAGGGAGAGCATCTGGATTGGGATGTTGAGCTTGTACTTGAAAATGAAAATCCTTCACATTTTTAGACCTAAACTCTAGATCGGTCTTTCTCTCCTGTCCTCCACTTTGGGATCTTTTTGCTCTGTGAACACAATTTTGTGTGCACATCTTGATCTCAGAAGCCACAGATAACACTAATCACCTGAGATGTCCTTTCTCTGATTTGGAGGCACAGTTCTCTGATTTAACAACTACTCACTGTGCACAATGGTCTGTTTACTTACATGACCACTAAAATTGTATTTTTCAGTTGTCTAACTCCCACTGACTTTTTAACTTTAACTCCATGCTCTAGCTTCTGGAGCTAGAAAAATTCCCAGCCAGGCAGAGCTGAGGCAGGAGGTGCTAGGATGGAGATGGATAGTCCTGCTGGCCCTTTCAGACACTGCTGAAATGCTCCAAACAATGCTAGAAGGAACCCTGTGACACACACAGAGACCACAGAGCCATTTTTCATCAGTGCCTACAGCAGGAGGCACGCTGCAGCTCATGTGAAGGAAAAAATCCAGCTTCTCCTCTTGGCTTCGTGGCAGGATGAAGAGAGAGCACCCTGCAGGTCTCAACAAGTGACTCTTCAAGCTTGGGTAAGGGAGTGCTTGTCTTTCAGCTGAAAACACATGAAGTTGTTAATTGTTGGAGCAGTCTCTCTGCTTCACCCTGAGAAGATGGTATGACACTGATAATCATGAACTTGCCTTTATTTCAATTTGCCATCCTTTTGGATTGAAGTATTACTTAGGTAGATCTTTTCCCTCACAAATGACAAGGTTCATCCTCGGCTGGCAGCTGGCACATGCCATCACAAGCCTCACTGCTTCCCTGCTTTCCCCAGAGCTGCTGGCCTGCAGCTGACCAAGTGCAGCTGGGCACCTCTTCAAGCAGCTTTTTCACACTGCAGCAGCTACTTAAATCTCAGCCAGGTGGCTTTGGGCAGTTCTTCCTTCAGCCCCATAGAATTGCTGTTTCAGGTAGACAATTTTTCTCCAACTGTTTCTTCCTAGTTCTTCCAAACCTGCTCACCTTACAAGACAGGTTTGGCTGACATTTGTTTTTCTCACTGCTGACTGGGGTACTATAAATGTCATTTTTCCTACCTGTCAGCTTGCCAGCAGACCACACCAAGGCAGGGGTTGCTTCTAGCTGTAGCAGCTAGACTGGTCTGGGTCTACCAGGGCTTGGGAAAAGCCCAGTGAAGCCATCATGAAACCAAGCAGTTCCAAAGCAGTAGCTGGAATGAGTGTTGCCTGACTCGGCTTGAGTGCAGAGGAAGAGTCCCAGCAGCCTCCAGCTGGTTTGTAGTCCTGGCCTCACTGGTCATTAAATATAAATATATACAAGTCCCATAAACATGCCTGATGTTCACATCTCAGATATGGGAATAATCATCCTCCACTTATCTCCCTCCTAAGTCTTCTGTGTTACTCTAGTGATGTCTTTAAAGAAACTATTTCTATGGAATGAGGAGGCAACAAAGCACAGAGTGCCATTGCTGAGCCAAAGAAGGTTTTGTTACTGCAAATGTCTCCAAATCACGTGGCATTCAGGATCACTAAATATAATTCTTCCACTTTTTATTGTGCTTTTTTAACAATTTAGAATATAGTCTCCTCTCAAAAATGTTGGCAATAAAGGCAGGCAACCAGCAGGGAGGTGACGCTCACTTTAAGCCTCACTGAAGTCACCAAATATTGGAGTGTGTATCAACAGCCAGGGTGCTCAGTTTCCATCTTCCAGCTGAGCATTATAAATAATCAGGAGAAATCTACGACAAGGAAAATATTTTCAATACAGCCTCTTACCAACATTCTTAGTAGGCTGAGGGGGAATATAGCACAAGCAGTCTAACTTCATACCACACCTCCAAAGATTTTAGTCCCAGCAGCTAACTTACAAAATCCTTTCCAGAGGAGTAACTGGTGCATGGCAAGGGAGACCTAATGGCTAACTAAAACCCACAGTGAGCTACTTCTTGCTGTCACAATGCTTAGTTCTCTACGTAGCAGGGAAGGTAACAGACAGACAGGTAAGCAGGAAAATGAAGCACTTGATCGTGCTTAGGAAGAACATAGAGGTAAAAGCTGGAATTCAGCTTGAGGCTCTCACTCCCCACCCCACCTTGGTTATAAAGTGCTTTCCATACTGCTGTATCCATGTAAAAAATGCCACAACTACCCTAGGTATGCCATTCTCATTAAAAATGAAAAACTAGAATTAAAATCTCACAGAAAATACTTTCGCCGTGACCAAGATTTGCTGTGCTTGAAGTAAGACTCAGAAAAAGACTCACAAGTAATCTATTTAAAGGATACAGAAATTTAGGTCTGCCACAGAGTGGCACTAGCAGCAAGTGCCAAATTTTTCTGGTCTCAGGATTTGTGCCCACTTTTGACACAGCTAGTGTCAATACTTTATATGAAGCAGGACACCTTTAGAGATAACTTGAAAAACTGGGGTATGGTTCTGTGAATGTAGGTATTATGTCCTACGATATCCCACTTGTAAAAAAATTAAATATTTTGAATATTCTAAATTAGTTTTAGAGGTAAGAGTTATAGTTGACATTACAGAGATGGGAGGAGGGCAAAATAAGGACAAAAGTATAAAATACTTAAGATAATAATAATAATTAGATTTCTGTGAACGGACTCATAAACTTAAAAAAAACATTCTGCACAAATAAAATCCAACATATTGCTCATTTGCTAATCAACCTATAGTTGTAACCTAGCCCAGGATCAGATGTCATCTGAGTTTATAAAATGAATTTGGGGAATCTAGGTTGTGAAAATGTAGCCTTTCTCAAACAAAACCATGGGCTTTTGCACCCTCCTGGAGAAGCGGAGCCTCACCACAGTCACCTCTGAGTCACACTTCCACACTTACCAACACAGTCCTTTTTATTCCAGTGCAGTTTCTTTCCAGGTGGGCAGACACACTCATAGCTCCCCATGGTATTAAGACACCCAAAGTCACAGCTACCATTGCTGATGCTGCATTCATCAATATCTGGAAACACATTTAAAGTTGTGAAGAGTCTCGACCATGTGGACACACACAGACTGTGCATTAAGATATGACTTGCATAAAGAAACCAATTTCTACCGTATCTTTTACATTTGAGTCCATATAAACATGTATAAAGACAGACAGTGCCCAACAACTTCACTGCACATTGCAGGTATTTGTCCTTAAACTGCACAGCTCCTACTCTCCCAAAGATGTATGCATTTGACACAGTTTACTTGTCAGGACCAGTTACACTGAAATTCTTGGAAGTACTCACAAGATACAAAACATGCTCAAAAGCCTCTGCAGCATCTGGACAATAATGCATCATATAGAAAAATTGCATAAACCTCTGTGAGATTACATCACTTCTGCAAAACAAGGAGACAAATTCTCCACAGTGATTCCCAGAGTTTCTTTCAGAAGTTCAGGTGAAGGAGGAAATTATACTTTCGAAAGAAACAAAGCACTTGAAGTGTAGTTTGGACTTCTACTCCTTGAATAAAAATAAAAGGTAAAGCTTGCAAGAAGCCGAAGAAATTATAGCATATGTTGTCATTGATATTCCACAGAAAATATTTCAACTTTTGGTACATTAGAAAAGAATTTAGCCAGTATGAGGTGTATCCTTTTTAGTCCATGTGTTCAGCATTCATATACTCGTGCTGACAAGGTCAATCCCTCATCTCCTCTCTTCCCACCACCACAAAGGACATTTATTTATTTAATGAGCTGAAATGACACCAAATCAACAGGAAATGCACAGAATTGCTAATGCCCTGGCTCACAGGCAGATCTCAAAATTAAGCATGGAAGGACTAAAACTAATGAAAGGCTTAAGCAGCAAAACTTGGGGCTGGACAAGTCTGGACTCAAGAGTTGTGATTTTGTATCTGCTTGTAATAGAAAAAAAGCAGGAGGTTTGGATCTGGTTATGTTTTTGCTCAAAGTTCAGCATTGATTATTTCCAGTTAGAGTTTTGGTCCTTCCTCAGTCTTACTGAAAAGATTGAAGCTGAACTGAGGCTGAAGGGTATTTAAAGATTGAGGCAGAACCCCAAACTTTGAGGCTTTCCCTAAATTAGTACATTAAGTAATTAAGGAATTAACAGTGAAACTGAAGATCAGTCTATCCACATCTCATGTAACACAAAAAGGTCCCAAAAACTTTTGGATTCTGAATTTGCTTTCCTAACTGCTTTCAAGTAGGGTCTGTTCCCAAATTGCTTCCTTAGATGGACTCCTCTTCCCATCTTCCTCTACTCTTACCATGAATTCATGTGATTCGTCTCCATAAAACACAGATCAGCATACACCTCCTACACCTTCCTCCCAACAGAGAAGCCATGCAGAGATACCATTAGCAGTGTCTCATGCTGACATTACAAAACCAGGTGAACTCAGCGCTCAGAAGTGAGGGGCCAGCATCTGTTTCTGCTGCATCAGCTGAACCTCTAATCTGGTCATCGTGGTAATGCTGCACTTCAGAAATATCCCTCTCCTAGATAATGAAACATTACAGCACCAATTCTTTCCAGTCATTCTAAAATGGTTGAAAGCAGGGCCCCAGAAGATGGGAAGAAGATCCACCACAGCCTTCTGTTATGAATTTCACAGGCAGTTTATGTCACAGACTGGTAAGGACAAATGCCAACAGAGCCAAAACACATAAACTTTGCAAAATTGACACCTTTCCCCCTATTCTCTTTGTTGCTCATCATATGAAGCCTCCCTACGGCTGTGAGTAACTTAAATTCTGTGGAAGTTCTGATCAAAAAATGGTGGGACGCTGGTTTTCATTGGTGTTTTTCTCTTGGGAATGATTCATCAAATTCAAGATACTGAAATTTTAGTCACACCCAGCTCATGATCTTTTAAGTTTATTTTAACATTATGTCTTTATCATCTTGAGATTTTTATAAAACCTTAATCTAAAAGAATGTGTGGCTCTGTGAACAGTTCACAAAGCAAACAAACACACATGTAAGCAAACTCAGTTTCCAAACCTCCACAGTGCGTCAGTCCGTACAAGGTGTAGCCTTTGTGGCAGAGACACTCAAAGCTTCCAGGGTAGTTGATACAGGTGTGGTCACAGGTCCGTTCAAAGGAGCACTCATCTATATCTGAATTAATAGAAAAAGCATTAGGGAATTAGATTTAATCAGGTTACACTGAATGACTGGATTTGCTCACTGAGTTGCAACGTCTTGTTACTGATAAAGTATCATTTACCATCCCATGTAAAATCTGAATAAAATATCATTCTCATTCCTCTAGTGCCTTGTAAAGAAAATACTTACAGGCACATAGAGAAGGACAAGAAGAGATAATTTGGTAAAACCCGATGAAGATTGTGTTATGTACATTCCCCATTAGATGGCAACCTTTAACTTCTGATCATGCTGACCCAGCAGGGCTGGGCGAGTGTGGAGCTTTTGGGGAAGTTAGTGGCACAATGGAAAAAAGGTTTAGGTTGGATCAAGCAATTCCCTCTTTCACTGACCAATATGCTGACATCTTGCCCATCAGGACAGGGAGCTGCTCCCAGACTTCTGCTCTGCCTTACAAGACTGTACAGAGGGTAAGCAAAACACCGCTGGAGAATAAGCCAGCATGAGGAATGGACAGGCTGCACCTAGCACAGAAAATATTAGTCCAAAGCCCACATTCTACCCAACTCAAGAAAATGTGACCTCTTCCCCTTAAAAAAAGTCAGGCAGCTCTAATTATCACTGCTCAGCAATGTGAAACCCTGGCTTCCACAGCTCTTCCATCCAGCATGCCGTGAAAAAAGCAACCAAGAGCAGGTTGCTTCCAGGACAGTACAAAGGCTTTGCTGAGCAGGTGCTGTGGTGGTTCATTTGACAGTGGTCCTGACAGAATGGACTTGCTGAAAATATTAAAGGTACCTTAAACAGCAATCTGTGCAAAATAACACTTCTGAGTTAATTTTTTAAATGAATTCTCTTCAGTGATTAATTTTTCTGATAATAGGTCAGAAAATTGAATACAATGACATAATTTGAAAGTGGTCATTTCAACAAATTTCATTCTTCCAATGTTCTTGAGTTATAAATGAATGGAATAGTATTCCTATGACAGTTTCCACCCTTTCTAGAGCTATTTTTTAAGAACAAAACCTGAACAACACAATTGCAAAATGCAACTTAGACTTTCATACTGTACATGCTGGGTGATGAAAAATCTTGAAAACTCACCCTACTTCAGGGTATTCTACCCAATTCCTATATCCAAGTATTATTTACATAGTTTTGACATTTAATGAAACATTCTAAGTCTCATTCTGTTATTATAAATGCACTTACCTTCCAGAGCTATAAAATGAAGATTTCCTGTATGTGTACGCAAACCCAAATCAGTGTGAGAGTTTATGCACAAATTTAGAATGACACAAACAGCTATATTTTATATGACCTCCAGCTTTAAATGTTTCAAAATATTTATGCAAAAGATAATTCACAATGTGGGAAGCAACTGTTCAGGCAAATGCATAACATAAAATGAAATAAACATGAACAGAAATCTGTGCTATCCAGTTTTATGTGTGCATCACAATCACTTTCTATGATCAAGTCACAAAAAGATGACAACTGAGATTTTTCTCTTTCTTACATCTATTTAATTTTTAATGAATTTTTTTATCCATTTTAAAATATCATCATTTGAGTTCTGAAAGTAATTTCTTTTTAAGGTTTCCTTTATAGTCCTGGAATTGTGCAGCTTTTGTATACACATAAATGGCAAACTGCTTCAGCTTTCTCTAAATAAATACACAAAGTAAAATCATTTGGGAATGAACACTGCAGCTACAGTTTAAAGGACTTTTAATGCTTAAGAAGCCAAATCATACATCATGGTTTCGTTCATGTGTAACCTCGTTCGCTATGTGGAATTGCGGGAAATTTACAAAAGCAGCTCATTTTCTGGCCTCTGACTTACCTTGAGAGTTTCTTTTTCAAACCCAATTTCGTATTTCTCAACAGTGATCTGATCCTGCTCTAGTTTAGTCCACACTGTTTATGCACTGCTTTCACGTACAGCACCTTGTGTGGCTTTTTTTTTTTTTTTTTTTTTTTTTCGCATTAAGGAGGATGCACCTCTCTCTTTACCCGTGGAAGAACAGTCTGCCTGATGATGTGACCACTGCTTGCCAAGGAACAGGCACTCAGGATGGCCAAATGCATTTCTACCCCATAGCTTTTCCGCCCTTTAAACCCCTCATCCCCGCTCCTGCTGCTGCTCTCAGAAATTCAGTCTGCCGAATTCAGCATCCTGCTCTGGCTGCTGGAACAAGGGAAGCCCCCGCGCAGGTTCCCCTGGCTGAGCCTCAGCCCCGGCAGGGAGGGACCCAGCTTTCTGCAGAGCCCTGTCTGCACAATCACCAGCCCCCTGAGGAATTCAGCACTTGTCATAGAAAAGGCAAAAATATGCACCACAGACTCTTCATTACAAGAAACTGGTGGTGTGATACAGGATGCTGAAATTCTCTCTGTTTTTTTTTTTTTTTTTTTTTTTTTTTTTTTTTTTTTTTTTTTGTTTTGTTTTGTTTTGTTTTGTTTTTTCCTTTTGAAACTCTGAAATCTTGCGCTCCGGATGCTGTTTTCCCTGGGCTCCCTGAAACTTTGAAGCTGGCCCCCACACCTCTGTGGTGCTTCACAAAACCTCTCCATATTTAGCCTGGAAGGATGTGCTTATTTCCCACCACCCTCATGACACAGGTGTGTCTCACAAGACACCACGGAGTTGGGAATTTGACCTTCACATCCCTGAGTGTCAAACCCTGCTTTCCCACAACAAATGTGGGCATCTAAACCCTGTCTCCTCTGTACAAGCAACATTACAAAATCTGGTAGCCTCACCTACTGAAGAGAAGTCAAAAAATACAAAAGCAGAGATGTGGCAGGTTACACATCGCCTCCACCTCCATGTACACACTCAAACACACAATTTTGTATTGTGTTGCTTTGAATTTTCCCCCTCCCACAACTCAAAACAAATACTTATAAATTAACTTCCTGGGTCTGAGGTGCTCTTAAAATGATTTAAAGTTGTTTTACGATGAAAAGTCAAAATGTTGTGGTTTTGAGGAACTGCGGTGCAAAACTTCAACTTAACATTGAAGTTTGTATTTTATTTTTGGTTGCATTGGGCATAAATTCACGGGTAGTCCAAGCTGTCTCTGAACATTCCAGATTTGCTAACGCACTTATCTGACATCAAACACACATTTTTTTTTTACTTTCACTTAGCCAAAAATTCATGCCATGTTTACCACTGCAATCAGCATAGGTGACTGTGTCATCTCAGCATATTAAGAGGTGCCTTCACATCTGAGCTGTTTGAAGCTTGCAGGAACTACGGGGCTAAATTCACTGCTGATAGCACATGATTAGTTTCCTGCTGGCTTTTTTTAGGAGTACTAATGATACATACAAAGTCTTAAGAAAGGAGCTCCCTACTTCACAGCAGAGCCAGTGGAAATGCCAAATACAGGGGCTGGAGCAGGTGACCTCCACAGGTCCCTTCCAAGCTCCACCACAGATTCATGGGCACGTTGGCAGTGCCAGACTTCTCTTTATGGTGCCCTGTGCTGCTGACAGCTCTCCTTCCAGTCCCTGTTTCCATGACATCAAGGCATCATCTCAGGCTGAATAGAGTCCAATATCTCTTCCAGCAATCCATGTTCTCACCTCCAAGGAGAATGTCTGAACAGAGGAAGCACTCCTTATTTTTCCCCTAGAAGGGATTCAACTGGAAGAGATTGTTCAATGGTTTAATAAAAGAGCAGGATTTCCCTGGGGTTTTGAGGAAAGCAATTTTTGGCAGTGGTGGCCATGCTTGATAATATTAGTTTGGCTAGGTTCCTATTATTTCAAGTCAGCATTTGGATTTTATTGTTGATTTTTCAATCATATGCAGCATTTTTCTGGTTTTTAATTTTTTTTTTAGTTCAGGCTTTCCCATGTTAAATGATCCCATAATGATCTTTAGTCTTCTTGAATGTAAAGTTTTTTAGTGGGTGTCAGATTGTCAGTACTGCAAAGTAAATTCTTCTATCTCCAGAAGGGAGCTACCAGAGATTGAATTTCTTCTAAGTTTCCTCAAACAGACGTGTCTCAAAGGTGACCTGAGGGAGCAGGGAATAAAGCAGCTCATTTTCCATGCTCATTCAAGTCCCTGCCCCTTCCACTAGTGCTGCCACTAGACTCCCAATTACAGTAGCAGCAATTGTTCTGTGGTTTGTGTGATGTGGACACTGACTCATTTGTGGATGGAGAGTGTAGGGCACCCAGGAGCCATCACACAGCGCTGATTTTTGCTAAGCCTGAACCTGAGCTGGATTCTGACCAGCAGCTCTGAAGTGAAAGGCTCCTTTCTGTACTCTGTTTCCAGCACTCAGACACAGCACCCTGTACTCCTGATTGTCATCACTATAAAATGAATTTCAGAGTATTTAAAAAGGAACCAATGACCAGGAAATCAAAGTGTAAAGTAGGACATTTCCAAAAAAGCATTAGCATTACAAACAAGCAGCTCAGCACCAGATACACACAGGTGAGACTGGTACATCCTGCTGGATTTAGAGATGTTTTAGAACTGAAAACTGATTTAGGAATTGCTGTGACACCCTGACAGAATGCACATGTCCAAAACTCACTTGCACAGAGGTGTGATTTGAGGGCTGTGGTTATAGAACTGAAGAGTTCAATGCCCAGCTTCCCAATTTCACATTAAAAATCTACTTCAAAAAATGAGGATTTTCCTGTGTCTGTGTTCCTTCATGTAATTTTGTTACAATCTAATGCTTAAAATCTAATGTTCACAATCTAATGTCACAATCTAATTGTTACATTTTGTTACAATCTAATAATGTCAGAACTAGTGAAGAAATTCTTGAGAGGAAACTAATGGTCATCTCAACAGCTTTTCTCTGAGATATACACTAAGTAGCCAGGTCAATTTATGAAGCTGGGAGCCTTCTTCCAAAACACAGGTCATGTATCGTAACTGAGTAAGAGTTTAGTCTTGAGCCTGGAGTATTTTTCACCTGATCTGAACACAAAAGTGCCAAGGAGAGATCATTGTTATTTGGTGGTGCTATTTGTGCTACAGAGAACAAGACAGGAGTGGCTCAAAGACAATCAACAAAAGCTGTAACAGGCATGGGGAACAGAGGGCAGACTGTAAAGATTCTGGACACTGTAGGCAAAGAACCCATCTTATATTTGATTTGTCTGTGTTTGATGAGGCGAGACATGAAGTACACTCTAGATCACTGCATATTTGCCAAATAGGTAAATTAAATTTAAAGATACGATTTCAAACAGAAGTAAAACAGAAAAGAAATATTTTTTAACTTAAATGAAATGTACAATAAAAATAAAAGGAAATATCTATCTCTACTATCAACTCCTTCATCAGTGGAAGTGACTGATGACACCCTGAATGCTGGTACATCAGTCAAAAATGGTCATTTTTGGTATTACAATAACACTTTAAAGTGCTATTACAGCTGTGAGTCCATACAGCCCCAGTCCTCCCAGTAAGCTTAGGCATACCTTGATTATGGCAGCAACAATTTTTATCTACCTCATAACTGCTGCCCAAGGCTGTGAAGAATACCCACAGCAAGGGATCTGTGGGTTTCAGGTTCAGATGTTGGAGGGGGTTGAGCCCCAGGCTGGGAGCAGTGGCCCCGCTGTCCCAGAGCAGTGGGCACAGCAAAGCCACTCTCAGGGCACTGGGGTTATCTCCTAACAAGGCCACATTCTCCTCATGCAAAGGCCCACAAGATGTGGCTCTGTTTTGTCCAGTTCACACAGCCCTGGTTTATTTTTAACCCCCAAGCCAAATGTGGACTCAGCGTGGAGCAGCCCAGGCCAGGCACAGCAGCCAAACTCAAGGTTAGTCAGAATGTTTTGTGTTCACCTTTCTCAGCTTCCAAGTTATCGGCTCCTCTGAGAAACAGAGCCTTTCCTTGTTCTCATTCATTAAGCACACATACATAGAAACTCTAAAGAAGTGTTACATGATGTTTTTAAAATAAACACTAATGCTTTTTTTGTATGTATTTTGGCTGAAAGTTATATTCTGTCTTCTCCTCCTCCCACCTCCAATTTCTGCGGGGAACTGATACCACCCATGTAATGTTGTTCACCTCACAGCCCAGCCAGCCTGCTTTCCAACAATATTTGACAGACATTAGGGAAACCACATATCTTAATCTGAGTGGTTGCTGGACCACAGGGAGTCATGATTCAAGCCATGTTCCCCAACAAATGGTGGTTTAAATTCGACGCTGGGCAGGCATTGTTTTGCTACAGCAGCTGCCTGATGGGGTTTCCACCACATCCCAGGGTTTTTTGATCCACAGTGACTTAGCCCCGTTCACAGTTAGTAAAAATGCATCCTCCACGTGAGAATGTAGCTCTCTAAGACACAGCCAACCCTGGCCAGGAGGAATGGCTTACAGCTAACTTCTCCTTAAGTTTCAAAGCCTACAATAATAAAACCAATGAAAAGGAAGCAGGGAAAGATGTAGTAATGTACAAATCTTCTACTTCATTACCTTCCCACTGAGTGCTTCTGGAGCAGGCTAACACAAAGGGGGAAAAAATAGCCATAATCCCAGGCCTTTAAAAGTAATTGAAAACCCACACCCATTTAGACTTCCCACTGCACTACCGAGCTGCAATCAAGTCATCTTGCTGCTGAGACTTAATTGTTAATAACACACCTAATGACTTGCAGAAAAAACCAGATCTGGCATTAATTGCTATAACTTTTAATGAGAAGCTAAGTGCCCAGGTAGCACAGTCTCATCTAGTATTTCAGAAATTTGAGGGGGAAACTGTCCATTATGACTAATGTTGACTTGGACCAAAGCATTTATTTATTTAAGAACTTTATTGCTCACAGTTAAGTATGTGATTAGTGAAGACCAAATGTAACCCACTAATCAGCGGCTGAAAGACTTCTGAAGGAAATTGATTCTGTTCACAAGGAAATGTGCTTTTTATTAGAGATGATTTGTTAGAATGCAAAGAAGTAGTAAAACAAATAAATGTATATAAACAGCAAAAGAAACCTGCAATATATGTTCGAGACAGAAGCAATAAATAGTTAGAAACCTGTGACTTATTATGTAAGCATCCCAGTGAGGAGGTATTTGAAGGATTTAGCAGTACACGACGAAGTGACTGCTACTCAGCTTCAGGGGTAGGCACAGAGTATAAAGCTGTACTAAGGACAACTGTTGTCATCTACCTAATTCTGCCTCACAGCCTCAGGATCCTGTCCATATATTTTTATCCAGTATATTGAGATCCTGGAAACAGCTTGTTTTCATCTTCCTCTCAGCTTATCTGTACCCACTGTAAGTTCAATAACCCCTATCTCTGCTCCTGGGGCTGTCTCTCTTAGGACAGGCTGTGTCTTTCTCTGTTTTCATACAAATGCAGTATGAACACTCTGGTGTTCATATAGCTCTGGTGCAAGTGCAGTTTAGGGAGCCACAGCTGTCTCTGTTGTTTATTATTTTGGTCTGATCATTTGAGATGCTCTCATTTTGCTCTAAGGAATATCTGGGCATCACTGATTTCCTTCACTGTGTGTTCTCACACTTCTGCTACATGTCTGAAATTGAATAATGCCTTTCAAGACATAAGCCAGAAACTGGATGTTTATTTTGATAGAACAAGGATAATTAATGCCATCATTAAATACTCATACTAATTTAGTCCAACCTCCTGTACTTAAGCAGCCTCCAGCATTTTGCTTGGTAAACTCCAAAGGCATCCCTGTCCCAGAAGGGATTGTTTAGGTGTTGTCCTGAACAGATCCCTTAATCTTTTTCATCAGCTTAACTTTCAGAGTTCAAGCTGGTGTGATCCTTTTTAATTGCTAAAGTTTGTAAAGGCTGAATAATTTATCTTAAAAACTGCAACGCAAACCCGATCCTTTAAGGAATAAGCAGGTACCTCCTTTTAGATTTCTCATATTACTTTCTTGGGCCTGAGGTTACACTCGAGAGAGCAGGAATGATTCCAACTAAGCAGTTCCCTTGGGTTGGCTGGCTGCCTCTACTAATTCCTGCGAATTCACCTCACTTCAAGACAGCAAACTTCCATTGGCCCCTTGAGTGTCAGAGGAACTGCAGCAGGCAGATCCTTCTTTGATGCTAAGCACCCAGGGGAGCACTCTTCACCCAGCAAACTCATCACCCTCATTAACATCACAGCAACTGGTTTCCCACTATTTACCTAGACAGTTAAAGCAAAGGGAACCGCTTTTAGGAAGAACAAGACGCTACATTTGGGAAGGTCTTTAAAGGCAAATGGCAGCTTGTTTCCTTTATCTCTGCTATCAGACCTTATCAAAAGAGAGGAGTTGCACTTTCTGTGAACCACTGTGCTATCTCTGGGGTTTGAAAACAAAAGGAAAGCAAGTTAAAAAACGAGACTTGGCAATAAAATTGTAGGCCTAGATTCGTTGCTCCCTCTCCACAGCAAACACAATCTTTTCTTTAGGAACTCTTCCAAGGGAGCTTTATGCGATCTCACGTAGCAACAAATTAATTTTCCCTTCTCCTTCCAATTTCCTTCAAAAATTCCATATTTAGTTTTTCTTCCACACAGAATCCACAAGCTCCTTTTCCTCCACAAGCTTCCCTCAGGACTTCCTCTGAGTCTGCAGAAATGGGGCTGTGGAACAACATCTCACTGCAGTAAAAGCCCATTCCCTTAACACACGTGTGTGTTCCCCTTAGCACGTGTGCCAAGCCCAGTGACCACCACACATTCCTCTTCCTGTCAGCACTGCAGAGCCAAGTCTGCTCCCAGGCACTGTGGCTTTGTTCTGCCTCTTGCATCAGCCATGGATTTGCTTGCTTTGGGATCACCAAGAGATTTGCCCAAGGGGCAGGAAGGTTTATGCTTTTGGATGGAAACTGCAGAATCTGGCCATTTCAGCCAGGCAAAAATTGGCAGCCAATTTTGGGGTCTTTGGGGGTTTCTTTGACTGTAGGTGGTGGAATTTGGACCAAGGTTTTTTCTACAATGAAATACATCATCATTGTCACCACCATTATTATTACATTGTTATTTCTCTGCTGTTGGACAAAAAAAAAGATTTCTGATATATTTCCCTGCAGCAGCATGGAAGATCCTACCAACTGCTATTTTTGGGGACAGCACCAAACTTAAAAACAGAACAATGGTAGAGGATTAGATGATAAATTCAATTTTGGCAGATAATATTTTCTTCTAATATTTTAAACATGCTTGAGCAAAACTACTTGCTAAATCTCAGTCCTGCAAGCAGAGCTGGGGAACAGCAGCATCAACTTTTCGCCATGTGACTGCTGAGGAGGAAAAGGTGCCTGGCCTCAAGCACCAAGTCAAGTTTCCCTCTTCCTCTGATTCTTCATTTGAGCTCAACTCTGAATTTGGTCAGCTGTCCTAGCAGAGAGAGGAATGAGAAAGCCAATGCTGGTCACCAGAGACAGCTCTGCAGATATTTGCAAATAGAGAAGCTAAAAAAAGAATGGGATTTTTTTTTTTTTTTTGCAAGTAAGAAAGTTTCCCTGGTCTCTTATGGAACATGGGAAAAACCTACTAATAACTAGACACAATAGTATAAAATTAGTAAGTCTGTCCAAGGTCACAAGCACAAAGTGAGCCTAGGGAGGTGTTCTATAAAGGCATTTGGAAGGGAAGATTTCAAACTGTTACTGGTTTTCTCTGTTGAGCACATCACACTTAACCCCACCATAAGCCCATGGCAGTTCTCTCATCCTGCTTTTTCTCCTTATTGCTATCTTTGCGAATAACAATTTTTAAGAGGATTTCTAAATGATTTTTAAAACATATAAAAATACACTACAGGGATCTGAACCGGAGTAAAGCACAATTATCTTCTAACAACCAAAGCTAATAGTATAAAAAAAGCCTAAGTACACTTAATGGTATAATTCATTTTTATTACCTATTACTTTAAAAATCAATAGGAAATGAGTTAAGCTAAGCATTTTGTTAGATCACAGGAGCTACAAAATCTGCCCATGATTGCATCAGGAAAGGGTGGAAGTGCTTGGTGGAAGGCCAAAGAAAGTCCAAGTACATTTTCAACTTTTCAGAAATGGTAAATCAGAGAAAGGTGGAGAAAGCTGTGATAAATGAGCCTGATTTAAAACTGTACCCCCTGAATGCTTAGCCTGGAGAATCCCAAGTGCAACAACAGCCAATGGCATTTTTGCTAAACTAAAAGCTGTTAGGTATGTTAGCACCAATGAAGTTGTAGCACTGTAAGCATCAAGGGTGTGTAGCCCTTGGGTAACAGCTCTTTTCAATGTATGAGCATTTCAGGGACCAATCTGTGCAGCCACATCTTCACTGCTCTGTGAAAGGTGCACTTGTGCTAACAAATGCATTGTCTGGCAGAAGTGGGGACCACCACCCTCAGCACATCTCTGACACGGAATTTATTTGTGTTACAGCTTCCTCACATTAGGTACAGGTTATCTTTGATGTCAGATTTTGAAGCAGAAGTATTTATTGCATGGAAATAAAGATCCTCTTGAGCCAACTTGTATTTCTCTACATGACACAACCACTTCCCAGCAACACGAGCTCCTCCAGGCTTTGAGGGCTGAATCTGCTGTGACATGAGGTGAAAGAGAGACCGTGACCAGAAAGGCAAAAGCCTAATTTTCTGTGTGAAGAACATTTCAAAATGGGGAGACAGAAGTTGTGCCAATGCTTAGACTTGCCAGACACTACCCTTGCTTTTGGGCCTATGCTTACCTGTCCCAGCTCTTCCCCACCCCTCTCCATTACTTGAGGGCTTTGTTGTGCTCAGGTTCCTCCGTTAATCTCAGGAACCCAGCAGGAGGCAATTGGCTTTGGCTCCCATTATGTTTATCCTCTTAGCATTGTTCTGCTAGGACAATCTAAAGTGCAATTAAAGTCAATACTTTTCCAGTGTTTTTTTAAGAAAAGAAGTACTTTTATCAAGACATTGCCAGGATTTTATAAGCAAATGTATAATTTTCCAGTATCAATCATTTCCCAAGGCAAAGGCAAGCTGAGTTATCTACTGCTATTATAGGAATAAACTGTGCTACTACGTCAAGAGCTTGGGGTAGAGAGGCCATATATCAAGAGAAGCACATTGAAAGAAACT
The DNA here is from genome assembly GCA_013398615.1 of Brachypodius melanocephalos. Lineage (NCBI taxonomy): Eukaryota > Metazoa > Chordata > Aves > Passeriformes > Pycnonotidae > Brachypodius > Brachypodius melanocephalos. The sequence goes on from VZSR01002340.1 coordinate 9,375,417, forward strand.
TCAGGCAGGTTTATTTGTTTTCCTACAAACATAAATATGTTTAATAGTCTGCACTCTGCTCAAGCCACTATTTACACAGCAACTCTGTAAGAGCAGCTTAACAGCCTGAGGAGAACATGATAAAGGCTTTACCCTTTCTGTATCAAGGAAGGGATATTCTGTCTGTCCTGCAATACATCTGATTTTTTACATCGTATTTTTGAAAACAGAAAACTGTTCAGGTTGCTAAGGTGTTGTCTCTATCACCCTTTAGTAGGAGCTGCTAGTGAGACTTCTTGAAGGAACAAGGGACTAGTCTGGGGTGAAAACATGCCTGGTGTTATTTGATGGTGCTGAAAGAGCAAGTACAACAACACAGTTTCAGTTTTCAGCTGAGAACTCAAATGCAGCACTTCCCGTGGACCTGTGCATTCCCAGCTTGCTTCAAGCTCTTGCTGAAGCCCAGGGACCACTGAATATACACAAGAATTGCTGTTCTCTGGCTCAGCCTCAAAGGCTTGCTTAAAAACCCTGCCCAGAAAGGCTGGCTGCTGCAGAATCCCAGCAGGTCTCCCTCTGAAAACACCAGCACCATGATTTGCAAACACGCCTCAAAAATCCTCCACCCAGCAAAACCCCAGAAGACACTCCTCCATTCCACAGACTCAATATTTGAGCTTAGATTTTTGGTTTTATTTCACCTGTCCTAACTAAGGCCTCATCTCCAAGCTATCAGAACAAAGAGTAGCGGTTCGTAACGTGGCTAACGTAAGAAAAATCACACTCCTTTCTTTCAATAGGTTTGGCTTTCACTCTCATTAGAAGAAAATAAACAAACCAGGGCACTTTTGAAAGGCCCAGGAGTGCAGATGCTAACACAGAAAAATGAAACTCCTGAATATTTGGGCTAGAGCTGTCATTTTATTGCAATTCTGTTCAGCACTCAGGGTAAAGGCTATCTGACCATAATCAGTGTGACTGAACGCCTGAGCGCAGTAATATGGCATTAATGTGCCAGAGTGGAGAATAGATACACACATATAGTCTTTCTCTGATTCTCTTTAAAAACAATTCCTATTGAATTACAGCTTTCAGCACGATTTATCAACAGATTATTGTTTGTGGAAGAATGCTACCTTCCTGCTCAAACTATTCCAAGGCTGACTCATATCCTGGTAATTCATTAATACATAACACGATTCCAGTCCAGTAAAGTAATTTCTGCACTATGCAAGTAATAAATCCTACAACATCAACTGAAAAATGTATCTCAAATTCTCTTTCTAAACACTAATGGAACGTTTTGCTTGGCTTCCCACACCCATCATCAAGAGGAGGGGGCCAGACAGAGCTGTAAAAAGCAATTTGATAGCAGTGTACTTTGTAGAGTTTAACAGTATAAGAGCTACCATACTGAATGAGACCTGAGGTCAAACTAATCTACTATCTAACTTCCAACAGTAGCCTGTGTCAGAAGCTTCATGGGAAAATAGAAGTGGAATAATCTGTCCCATCTGCCCTCTCCACATTAGGTCTCATTCTATTAGAAAGTGATTTAAAGCCTAGATTGTGAGGTTTAATATGCCTTCCAAGAAGCAGCAAGCAAAGAACATTCCCCTTTAACTTATAAAAACACTGCAGAGGAGAGAACTGGAGGTAGTGGAGGGATGTGTTTGTTTTCATGTTTCAGCAGACTTAATTGCTAGAACCAACACTGCAGATACTATCACTTGGCAAACAAACTTGTACTGGCTAGAGCTGTTTTTACTTCATACCTGGGGCATTTATTGTTTCTGGGTATGATCCTGCAACCGTTTTTTCTCACGGAGGCAGAGCGTACCAATATTCACAGTCTCACTGACACCCAGGGTAACAGAAGGGATTTGAGAACTATTCCTTTCACTGACAGTGTAACATGTTGCTTACCCAGTGGAGTATTTTTTAATCCTGAGGTGAGAAGCAATATGGTGCTTGTCATAAGCCAGATATTTTTGTAAGGCTCAGTGGTGCAGAACGCCATAGAGAAAATCTGCATAGGGAGTGAACATCATCAGTGACAGGGAAACCATCCTGAGTTTTCTTTCTCTGAGCCAGTCTGATTTCCACAAGCAGCTCCCAGTATCTCCTCCAGAGCAGCAATGCCTGGTTCTCGAGCTACACTGCCCTGGCAGCTGAACCAGCACTGCTGTCTGTATATGAAGAGTTCTCACAATTAAAACACACTTGGGTCAGACTCAGCTGCACTGGATGAAAACCAGCCTGTAACAAGCCAATGTATTTTATATGTCAGGGCACATCTGTCTGATGGGCATGGGTATATGAGTGCATTTGCTTTTCTATGTATTTAATGGGGGAAGAGAAGGAAGGAGAGGGGGTAGACCACCCTTTTTCATTGGAAAGCTGGCCAAACCATGTTGATAAACTGAATCTGAGGGACCAGATGCTCCAGCCCTGACTTCTTTTACGCTCTGATGTGTTTTGTTATCTTAGATAAGTGATTGTGTCCTGTATAAATCAATGCAAGGGGTGCATCCTAATCCTGGGACCTTTGTCAGGTTATGTGATAGGGACGAGGCCCATTGCTTTGTTGGGTTATATGATCAAGTGTGAGTGACAGGTCACTGGCATGTTACCCAAGGGTGCAAACCTCTTTGGCTATTTTTTATTTTCTAATTTGGTTACTCTGTGTCAAAGATGGCTGGAGATTCAGGGCTGCTGGTGTGGATGCTCTGATTTATTTGGGATTAAACTGGTCTTGTACATCCACATTTATCATCAATGGTTCTATACAGAAAGAGTATAATAAGATCTTTGTAGCTAATCTTTAGGGGCTTCTTTAGGCCAAAAATAATTCCCACAAACACCTTCTATTCTGTCCTTCCCTGTACGATTAATCCCTCATTTCATACTCATTTTTTAAATGGAGATACCATGCTGGGAGATTCAAATCTTAACCTGGGAAGGCAAATAGTGCATATTTTGTACATAAGTTAGAAGATGGACATTAGGAGAGGTGATTATCTACCCAGTTAATAGGGCAATGTTTCAAGACCAGGCCTGCAGGATCCTTGGATGCACAGACAGCTACTGTGTTTTTCAAGGTGCTATTTTTCCTTCTCTCATTCTGGGATGAAAGAAGGCTTCTCCTGACACTAAGCATGGGAAGTCCTATGTTAAGCATCCCTCTACTAACAGATAGGTAGAGATATAAAACAAAAACCAAACCAAACAAACCCAGGAAACAAAAAATCCAGAGCTGGACAAGGTTTGAGTGCATTGCAGGACAGCACTGCAAAATGCTGCTGGAGTTACTTAGGAAATTGCTTCAATATCTGCTCACAGCATCACTGCTCTAGGCCATTGCTTCCAGTCACTCCAATCCATGAGCATCAAGCCTTGAGGAACACTTGTCTGGAAGTAAGGCTGAGGAGAGAGGAAGGGGGGTACAGTGGGGCATAAGAAGGGTATTTGTTTTAAATGGAAAGTATAAATATCAAATATGATGGTGTAAATGCTCATGTCTTGTAGTGAGAGGGAAAAACCACCTCAAATCAGCTGTACTTGGACCCCTACTGGAGAGCTTTGTAGCTATCCAAATATAGCAAAAATTGCCCAAAGAAAATCACTAGAGGGAAAATCGAATTACTCATGAAGTAATGGGGCAAATTCTGTTTGGGATTTCCTGCTGTAGGAACATGCATCACTGAATCTCCTTTGGGCAGACACCAGCAATATCAAGAGCAGACTGAGAGACCCTGTGTTCCCTGGCTATAAAAGGGTCAGTTACACTTGTTTAAAATCTGGTAGGAAGGTAGTAAATAACCAACACTCAAACAGGCAGCACTTCAAAGCAAATAAAAGATGCTGTCATCTGTGGCTGTAAAGGAGGCCCAAAAAAGCCAGGTGGCCCATGCAGGTACTCCACATGCCCTGGAGGTTGTGTTCCCTCGTGGACAGTCACCTCCTTTTATTACAGTGGCTGTATCAATTCAAATCGTTGGTGAGAAGGCAACTTGAGCAGACTTTATCATGACTTTATCATCAAATCCTCCTTAAAGCCTACTCTGGAGGCTGTAAGTGGACCAGAATGATGCAAATGCCTCGAGCTTTTGCCCCCCTGCAAAAGTTTAAATGCCTCAGCGTAGGAGGGTTTGTCCCTATTTTGAACTGAGGTGGTGAGGGGCAGAGGGTGAGTGTGGCTTTAGCAGCCCAAAATATTACACATTGATCACTGGATGTTCCCACTAAAAGCTCTTCTTTTTTTTTTCCTCAAGGTATCACACCTTTCTATCTCTACCACTCCCTGGAGAGATTCGTAACAAATGCGTGTGCTGTCTCTCACTGTCTTGCTCTGCAAAAAGCAGTGCCTAGAGCAGGAAGAGAAAATTATTGACGATAGAATTTCACACATTTTTCTGGGTGCTTAATGAAGCTTGAACTTGAGCAGAGCAGAGAGACTGCTTATTGTTGATTTTCTTTTTCGAGATCACTGCACAACAAACAGAAACTGAATAAGCAATTAAGTTAACTGGCTCTAAAACTCATACTGGCTGAGGATGAAGGTATTTATGTCTGAGCTTACACACATTCATTGCAGCTTTATTTCACTGCAGCAAGTCTTGTCTGCTCGCCTGTTGCTGATGTCATTCTAGAACTGATCTGAGTTGTTGTCCTTCTATTAATTACCAAAAAGGTTACAAACGCAAGCTCTCCTTGCTATGAATATAACCATGTTATTTTTACTACATGTTCAAAGGAGATGCTGATCTCTTTTGCTAGGTTTATACTAATAGATCCAACTGTTTCTTCCTGCAAAGTATTTACAATATCTTGGACTTAAGAGATCAATTAAAGTAATACACAATAGATGGGTTTGGTATTGTCATACAGTGATTTCCCTGTCAAAGCGGGGAAAAAAAATCTATTTTTAAGTCTCGCAAAAAAAAAGAGACTCCGGGAAAACAGTATCAGTCTCCACAATATTACTGGCAGGGCACTATGGCTTCTTCATCTTCTGGGTAACAAATAAGTTTCCTTTTAAAAGGCTGGAATGCAGGGGAGGGGAAAGGAAGGGAACCCCCCACATTCTCCTTGTCTAACAAGGAGCCACAGCGTGAGAACCACTCCCCAGCAGAAGTAATCGGTGATTGACAATGGTTTTCTTTGCAGCCAGGGCTAAAAATGGTTGAGCTGTAAACAGACAAATGCAGAACATTTTAAGGCCCTTCCAAAGGCAAGGGCTGCTTATACAGGCACTCAAAATGCAGGGTGGCAACAAGAGAGCACCAAGCTTCAGAGATCCCGAAAAAATCAAGGAATTCTTGTATCAGGATATGAGCACAAACACAAGAGAAAAGAATGCCTTGTTATGGGCAAATGAGCAGGGGCAGACTTACAAAAATTGGAGATTTATTCTCTGGGCAGTCCAGGCATTTATATATGTGATCTTAGGCAAGCTGCTATATTTGGTTTCACTCTTCCTGCCTAAAAACTGAAAGAGAAATACTTTCCTCTACACAGAGAGCATGAATGTGGGGAAGGCACTTGGTATGACCCGGGTGGGAGCTCTGCAAACAACCAGAACAAAGTCTGCCACTGATACAATTTCCCTGTAATCTCAAAGTCAGCTCTGAGGTCTACAATGAAAGGACATGATGGAAATTAGGTGAGGTGGGGCAACTTCAGAACTTCACTGGGAATATGAAGGAACGTTTTATATTGAAATATGTAGAATTGCCTTGTGCTGATATTAATGATGAATGTGTTTGGAGATGAATGCTCTGTACACTGCGGAGGCCACCTGAACTAAACAGGACCCTGTCCCAAACAATGCAGACTTCTAAGGTCTAAATGAGAGTTTTGTAAACATGTTGATTAGTAACTGAAAGAAATCTTTATTTTAAAAAATGAAAACCAGAAGAGAAGGCCAATGTTGACAGAAAGATCATAAATCTTGGAAACTCTATTATGAATCAAAACAACAGATGTAACATGAACAACAGCATCTTTTATAAACAGAAATTAGACTGTTCTGTTTCACTCATTGGAAAGGCTAATATGCCTAAAATAAATTTCCCTGAATCTCTCATTAATGTTTTACGGTCAGTGTTGACCGGCTGTTACAAAAAACAAAATGTGGATGATTTATACCCCAGAAGAGTTACTAACCCCAAACCACATTTTCCTGATGGACCTCACATTAATAACTACAACCACTTCCCCTGACTGTATTCTTCTCGCAGTGGAAGAAGCAAAGTTCAGGTGATTCACACATCAGTGATTTCTTGCTCTACATTCAGCTTCCTTCTCTCTTTATTAGCAGGCTAATACTGACTGCATGAGTCACCAATTATCACCTTAAGCACCAGACAGGAACTAAATTATCACAGTGATCCCTCCACAAAGCAGGCATCACACCAAGTTTGCTGGGGTCAAAATACCTCAGACTTTAAACAGGAAACGACTTTGTCTTCCCCATTTCATGATACCAGAAACCAGAGTTTCTGAGATGGGAGATGGAGAAACTTGTCCAGCCCAAAAACTCTCTGGGCTTGCACAAATCTGTTACAGCAACAGACAAATGTGTCATGTAGAGGGAAGACTGAGTGCCTGCCCTTCCTCACTGACAGTGGGAAAAACAGGATGGCCAGATCATGGTTATATTTCCATGTCTGATCACATGGTTGGGGGAGAAAATCAGCTCCTGCTTCAGTCCTTGCATGGTGCATATTGTTACTGGTGACTCTCTCATTCTGGAGCTCTGGCATGTGAAGAAACAACACTCACTTGAACAGCATTTACAGAACGGCTTCTACATTCTCACTATCATCACAGACACCTGATTATTTACAGGGAGCTTTTACAGCCTACTATTCATCCTCTGCATAATGAACAAATAAATTCTGCACCAGCTCTTGCCTAACTTTTCTTGAGTTTTTCCCTAGAGTAACAAGAATTAGTTCAATGGTGAAACCCCTGACTGATACCACAGTGAGAGCATGCCATCACACATGAAATTCATGAACGAAGTCTTCCCAACCATCTCTAAATACATCATGAAGGGAGCATTTCTTTTTAATATTCTGTCCCTGTTTTTAGCAGGTAACTCAAAACCTGGCAACTTCCCCATGTCTGACACGATCCTACAGTGTTACTTCTGCTGAATCACGTGGCATGAGCTGCGCTAATCGCAGCTCTTTCCATCCTGTCCAGCTTGAGACCAACCTTTCACTAACCCCTTTGTGCCTAATCACACACTCAGGGTGGAGGTGGCTTCTCAAACGATGGATGGAAGTACCAACGAGAAGCAATGGGAAAATTCTGAATGACACATGTATCTTCAGACTGTGGTTTTGCTTTTGTGGATAAACAGAAAAGATCTAAAATACTTACGCTGTTTTGGACTCCATAACTTTTACCCATTCAAACCCCACGCAAACAATCACGTATTAATAAAATGGCATTTTCTGTGCTAAATTTTAATTGAATACATCATCCTTCCCTTTCTCTCTCTGTACTCGTCTTTCTAGCCTCTTCTATGGGTTTTTTTTAAAAAGTAAAGCTACAGAATTTTAATGCCACTTCTCCAAAGGTACATAGTCAGTACTTGGAAATGGTTATGCATTTAATTAATCATAGAATACACAACATCAGATGACTTAAGTAACAAATTATGACATGCACAGCAAACAAAATAAAACACACTTCATTTGAATTCCCACAAAATGCCACCATTATCCCTTCATAAACAGTTTCTCTCAGGCAAAGGTGAGCTCACAAATTAAATCCTTTTTTTCACTTCCAATCTTGCAAATGCTGTATTACAGTTGGTTACTCTAAATGACTCTGGTCTAAATAAGATAAGCCTCTGTCCCATTCAGATCATAGCAAGTGAGAGGATTTGAAAATAAGACTCTTTGCCTGAGGCTATTCCACTAGTCACTTGGATTTTCACACTTCAACAAGACACTGGCATTTCTACTGCTAAAAACATTTAAACAAGAAATTCCCAATAATCTTCTAATCCCACCTCAGAAAACAGAAATCTCACAGGTGTGTTCTAACGTTCCTATGACAGTACAATTAAAATCTGCAGTACAAATCACTTAAGTATAAAAACAATAACAAAAAAATCCACTGGAAGAAATATTCTCATTATACAAAGAGTAAGGTTAATGAGGTATTACCTTGGCAGGTCCTTTCATCTGTGAGCAGTTTATAGCCTTTCTGGCAGCTGCACTCAAAGCTGCCAACCGTGTTTCGGCAGAAATGGTCACAGCCACCATTGTTTACCAAACACTCATCGATATCTGCAAAGAATAAACAGCAAAGATTTAGTCCACGGCAGCAAAATTTTAGTTAGTGACAGCAATTCAGTTGTTCAGGGCAGGAATACAGGAATATACTCAGGTCCCCAAGGAGGTTGCTGTCCCTGTCAGGAACCAGGCTGGTCAGATGTGTCCCTTCCCAGTCCTATCTCACAAGGCTTACAAGCAGAGCTATGGGCTGAGCTGTTCAGGAGATAGAGGTGTTTCTCTCAGAAGTGGAACAAACAGATGACCCAAGATGAGGTACTTTGGTGTTAGGGAACATTCAGGGAAGATCTTCTGTAGATGGAGGGCTCTGCCTGACAGCAGACTTCAACCTGTCAATCATTTGACCTTGTATAGGAACTATCAAAACATAAGAACACATGGAAAATTGAAGCAATAACAAACATGAAGTAAAAGATACTTGAATTCTGAAGAAACACTTCCATCATCCTTACACAAACAAATGCAAGGATACATTTTTTTCAGAATGAGCATTATATGCTATTTTGCTCGTTATTCAGTGACGCAGTGACAGAGCATCACCCATTTTCATGGATCAAACTTCTTTCACTTGGTGTAGCAGAAAAGGAACTAACTGTGAGTACCTGTGAAATGTCGCTTCTTCAGCTATTCTGAAGACAGAGCACCTATTACCTTTATTGGAAAGCCATACATATTTATATATGTATGTATGAAGGACAGGATCAATAGCTCTTACTTCAAATAGTGATTACAAAATGGACTGACGAACTTGGTAAGATCTCTGTTCTGAATTTCATATTGATGATTCTACTTCCCGCTCCTTTTAACTTCTCCCAAAGGTGTTGAAGAACTGGAATGACCAATCCCTTTTCCAATCCATAAAAGGTTGCGAAATAAGTATTTAACAGGCCACAAAACCTAATCTGAAATACAAGACACCTTTCCATCCTCCCCCAATTATAAAGCCATAGATCCATGTTGATTTGAAAAAGGAAAAAAAAAAGTACTTCTATTATTCACGAGAAGAACAGTGCCAAAAAATAGCTCTTTTTATGAATGCATGCAGTGAAGAAGTAATATAACATTGAGCCTTGGCTTCCCACTTCTGGAATTGAAAACAAGATCTTTCAGAGAACTAAATGGAGAGTGATGTTTCCTTTTGAAAAGCTTCTTGCTGTGAGATCTTGGAAACTTTGAGGTGGCCATTTAAAGAGCAAATCTTGCAAAATGCAAATCTAGATGCTAAAATGTCTAATAGATGAAGATGGAAATTTATCAAAACCAGTAAGATGATGGTGAATGAAGGACATGATGTAAAAATTACCTGAATTTAGGAGGATTTTTAGTTAAAGTCATTCATTAATTTTTGGAAACATAGGATTCCGACACGGGAAAGTGGCATGGCACTTACCACAGTTCTGCATGTAAAATATAAACAGCAGCAAGAGGAGTGAGGTGGTAAATCTGAAAACTTGAACAGTTGAGAGGCAAATTCAGCCATCATTTCTAAAGAGTACTTTGTTGCATACACACTGACAGAAATATGTCCAGGGCTCAAATAAGCAAGAACAATGTATATCATTATAAAGGTTTTCTTATGAGTTGCACTTATGGCAAGGAGATGGGAAATTTGTTCTCAGACCCTCTGAACTAATACTGCTGCTTATTACTTTTCTGTCTGGTTCTGCAGAGCAGTGGCTTTTGCATTCAATCCAATTAAAAGAACAAGGGTAAATTGTAGGCTGTGGAACGCCCTGAATGCTCTGTGCAAAGCCAGCTCAAATCTTTGTGTCTCGGGTAACAAAGTTCTCAAAGTGCCCCGAAATCAGGAGTCTGTTTGTTGTCTGTGGTGCTCCAGCTCTGGCATTTGACTGGCCAACAGCAGATACCCCTGAGCTCCCAACCTGATGGTTCTGGTGAAGAACACACTGAAGGTCACTCTACGTAACCCACAGGACTGGAGGCAGCAACGCTTCTGGTTTCAGCTGTGATCATCTGCACAGATCAAGACTGGCAGCAAAAAGACAAGAATTTTTGGCCCAATTCCTGCAGCCTGGCATTTCCTTTTGTAGAAGTGGTTCCTCCCAGCTCCGTAATGTGTAACTGGGGCTATGGTGTGGGTGTTGGGATGGATCCCAACGAAAGGTCCCATCCTTTTGCAGAGCACAGGTGTACCTAACTACAGTTTAGCTTGCCCTGACAAAACTGGGGGACAAATGGAATTGTGAATTAAAATTACTGATATGTTATGCATCGTAAACACACGGAACAGTCATCCATCATGAAGAAAGTCTCTTGTACCCGTGATAAGAACAACATGACCTTTGGGCTACTCTGCTGCCTGAGACTGCTTGAAGCAGAAATTACTTGCAGCCTGTCAAACACCATTCTGGAGTAACGATTGATGTTTTAAATGATGGCCCCGAGATTTCACACGGTAAATTCCAAATTCCAGTCTCTTTTCTGTGTCTCTCATGACCATAAGGGGCAAAAATGAAACCCTGATGGCATCAGAGTGCAGATTTTAGGCTGTTAATAACTGTGATTCCACTGACAATGCAGCATATTAGCTTCACACCAGCAATTCTTTGGAATAATTCTGAGCCAGGATCTGGGTAAAACCTGGGAGAGTCCACAGGAAAAGAAACTATTTATCCATTTCTTCTAACTGGAAAACATGACATGACCTTCTGAAACAGGGACCATCAAAACAGAATAGAGGTCAAAACTGTTAGCTGCAAAAACATTCTAAATAACATAAACAGTGCCAATGTCTCTGCTTTCACTGTATTTCTTTCCATGGCCATAGCAAGACTGACAAGGCATGTAAAAATTATTTCACTCTGTGGAGAGCAGCACATTGCTGCATTTCACTTGGAAGAGAGCAGTACCCAACTGTATGTATCACGTCTAACTGGTTCAGAGAAATTGCAAGAAGTCTGTATCCCCACTATTTTTCTTTCCTTGGCTATAAATAATTCGTGTTATGAGCCATGTGAAAATAAATTATTCCACTGTGTGAGAAGGTGAGGCCCCATCTATCTTTAAACTCACTGGTACCCAACTTTGACAAGTGCCTCTTTGAACTTCACAGAGTTAGGTAAGCAGGTCTGCCTCTCATGTCAGGCAAGAACACACAGTGGAAACCCATTGTGCTGTCTCTACCAGCTTTGACATTATTTAGTCAAATATTCCCTTACTGTTATTGGGGCTGTCTGTGGAGCAGTCATAAACCTGCTGTCTTCAAACATAGCTCTCAAGTGGCTCCTTAAGATGCAGGTTGCAGAAAAACAGCTCCAACTTCCCACAGGCTCTGCTCCCCTTTATCCTCAGAAATGCAAAAGGATGTGAAGGACTGTATTTCTTCCACGGGGGTTGTACATAAAATGCCCTGATGGTGCTGTAAGAGTAATTTCAAACTGGGAGATCAGATGGGCTTTCAGTGCATTGGGAATAAAATCCCAAGGGATTTCTCCCAATGCAGTAAGTCAATACTGTTAAGTGATACCTTGCCCATATAAGCTGCTGATCTGCCACAAAATACCAAAATGGGACACGTGCAGATATGAAAATACAGGCCAGTGAGAAACCACAGAAGCATTGAAAATGAGGGTCAAAACTGCTAGGTGAAGGTATGGTGTAACAAGCAACTCAGCACTCAAGCCTCCTGTTAGCTCTGAAAATGGTTCCTTCAATTCCCAAGCAATTAAATACAAAAGAAAGCAAAGATAAGGTTTGCAACAAAGAAGCTAATGCCTTCTCTCAACTTTTAATATTTGAAGGAAAAAAACCCCATCGCAAATATTTGTCTGGAGATGGAGCTCAGCAACACCATCACAAAAGCTGTGCGTCCATGGAACCCAGACACAAACCCTGGGTTTGTAAATATAACATAACGCAATGTAATGTAATATAACGTAATAGATTATGCTATTTTTTCTGAGGATCTCAAAATGTGAGGGAGGCAGTGGAATCAGCTTTAAATACAGCTTTTCAGCTTTAAATTAAAACTACAGAAACTAAGATGCTTTGTGCTAAGTTGTATAGCTAAAATTTGACTCGCCTAAGCAGGCAGACTTATTTTTCTTTTCGTGATCTTGTGAAGACTAATGGGAATGCCTGCTCCTGTTCCACTTGCACCTTTTTTAAGCTCTGCTCAGTGCAATTCGTGTTTGGAAGGAGCTGGTTCTGATCAGGGTGCATTTATGCACTTGTGTGTGCACATCTAAACCCACAGAGATTTGCCTCGCTGCATGCAAGCCAGGGAACAAATTAAAAAGTAGGGATTTTAGGTAACTTAGAACTTAACATTTCACATAAGCTGCTTAAAGGCAACTGAAAGGCTAATCAACATGCAATCTTCACTTAGCTGCTGAACAATGATGGAGATGGAGATTTCCAAAGCCTCATCACAGCGGAAGTGAGGATCCTCCTTTCAATGGCTGGACAAATATTTGAACTGGTTGTGTCTGTCTAATCCTTTGCAGATTTAAAATGCTACCTAGCTCCAGGAAAATAATATACTCACAGATCGCCCTAAAATAATTACTGAAACTTCATAACCTTCTTATTTTTAATAATGGAAGCCAGCATGTTGGAATTAGTAACGCTTTTACCAGCATACAGTGGACATCAACATAAATATATTTTCTGCAAGAAGGGCTGGTTTGCTAGTCTTGTTTATTCCCTGATTTCCTAATTTTCCCTTGCTTTTCTTCCCTTGCTCTTTCTCATGGTTTTACAAATCACCATTGTCCCCTAAAACCTGGAACTACTGTTGCCTTGCAGACACAGATATGAGTTCCCTGATGTGCACAGACCACAAAGTACTTTATAAAGCAGCCACAAAACTTTTTAGCCCCATCATGGAGGTGGGGAAATAAAGGAACAGAAAAAATAACCAACTCATCCACACTTGAATTCAAGCTCAGTGTACAACTCAGCAGGCTACCCTGGGGTGCCAATCAGCACAAGGCTTGCACAAAACACCTTGCACTGCACACTGTTCTATGTCACAAGTATTACAGAGCCACCACTGCTCAGAATGAAATTATTTTGATATTTGCCCTGCCACTTCTCAATAAAACTTGTAAACTCAGGATTGACATAAGCAGAAGCTACCAGACTTCACTTGCAATACTCTAAATGGGATATTGCATAGCATCTTAAAAAACACATGCCAGGGATATCTCATTAAGGTAGAAAGATAATTTCATATCCCCACATTCACTGGATCAGTGCCACTATGAGAAAATCTAAATGGAAGTAGAACACAGGCTCTGCTGGTTCCATCCAGAAGCATCATGGCAGCTGTTGAGTGGTTAGTTTCCAGGGAGTTGTAAGTCCTAACTTCAGTTTTACAATGGATTTATCCAACATTTGGGCATGGTGTAACGCTTCCCTGCTTTACTTCATTTGTAAAATTGGGGATTGGTAATTATGACTGGGTTTTTTCAGCACCAATACTTTGAAATGCATTATTACAGAACAAGGTGTTATGAATCCAAGTCATTTGCTGTCAAATTTTTTAGGTCAAATGAAAATTATTTTAAATTTCTGGTCTGGGCTTCAGAGTGGTTTGATCCAGCAGCAGGTTCCACGCTGGTAGTGCTTTGCACTGGAAGATTTTGTGAATATCTGCAAGACTGTTAGGGCCATGTTTACTTTATGGGGTACAATTGCTCTTCCACCACTCCACCTCAAACTGCACAGTTCATTGCCTCTTGCATGTTTCAGGGAGGAATAATTCTATTTATGCACTACTACCTTCTACTCGAGGATTTCAAAGGCCAGCAGCTTATTATCTTCATTACATTAAACCTACACAACACTTCTGCAGGAGAGATACATTTAATTAATTCTTCTTTAACAATTGTGAAACTGAGGCAGGTAGGATAGTGTGCAACTTGCCTGCATCAGATAGCTACAAAATGAAATAAAGCATATAATATAGCACCTCTAATTTGAGTTCTGTGCTTCAACAACATCCTCATTTTCCCTCCCACAGTGCTAATTAACTGTAAAGCATGATAGTCATTACTGAACTGAAGTTCCACTAAGTAGCAAATGAAGATTCTCTGTTTAATTAGCTTTATTGCTAGGTTGTGGGACAAGGCATTTTGCTAATTAACAGGATTAAATCTAGACTGGGCAGACAAGAATGAATGTAATTAAAATTTAATCTCCCTCATCCTGAAAACAGGCTGCCCACAAAATAGAGAGCTTTGTGTAAATGCTCTTAGAGCATGGAAAGGTTGAGGCAGGTTTCAACACATTCCCCTCATGTCACTTTCTCAATTTTCACCTGTTATCTTCGCAATTTCACGAAGAAACCTGTCTTCCAACACAGATGGTAATCTGTCACATATGGATTTAGGTGTCAGCTATTCTCCTCCAGGACATATCCACTCTGACATTATCCACCAACCAATCAATAAAAGAGTCTGCCAGGCTGCCAAGAGATCAATCACCTTGTAAAACAAACATTATGTCCTATTATTTTCTTATTACAGTTAATTAGATTTATAAAACACAAAAACCTTTGCAGGTGAAAAACTCAGAAATGCTGTCATAATAGGTTAGGCCCAGATTTCTCATTTGTAAAAGGGAAAGGATTTACTAAATCTAATGTGAAAAGAAAGGATTTTCATTTAAATTTTTTGCTGAACACTGAATTCTTTCCTAACCTTAAAAACATGTTAGTGCAGTGCTATGAACCCAAACAGTGCAAGCTGTCTGAGGCTGTGACACCAGAATGTGAGGGGGACTGGAGACATAAAGATGCAGACTGATAGCCTTTTTACTGTCTAGGCTGAGCTAAATGCTAAAACTACCCCTCCCTACCGCCTCCCCTGCCAGAAGCAAAGATAAACCTCACAGGAATCCCAGGAAATAAAACTAGTTTTCCTCCTCCTGTAACATTTTATCAATCAAAATGCTTTTTATAAAACACTAGAGAGGGAGAAATAAGTATGCTGTTAAATCTCCCACGTGTACTTGGGGACACTAAAGAATGTCTCTCTTGGTTTTTTTTCCCAGGGCATGTGGAAAGTACAGGACATCAAATTCTGGGAAACTCGGCTGTACCTGTGGCCATGTGAGTACAGGCTGTGGGTAAAGCAGGCAGAGAACTGTGCAAATACATTGGGCTGACTGCTTACCTACCTGAATTATTCACACAGCCACTACCACCAGAATAATTCCATGTACAATGTAATTATTCACACAGCCACTACCATCAGAGTGACTCTGTGTAATGTTTGTGCAGCAGGAGCCAAGGCAGAAGAACTAAATGGGTTGCTGCAGGTTAATAACAAGAATAAAAGCCTTAATTCAGTGTTTCTTAAGGAGTAAATCAGACAGAACTGTGGGGCTGACATCCCTGGGCATTTTCTCTGTGCTAGGTGTCACTAAAAACCTGGCTCTTACTGTATTTAATTTTTCCATATGGTCTGAATGAAGAGCAAAGGGGCAAGTGAGCTAACTGCACTACTGGACCAAGATACAAGAATCCCTAGATTTAGTGTATGAACTCAATTTTCATTTACTCATGGTTGTTTTCATTTACCCCCTTGGAATTATTAACTGCTGAGGAAAGCTCTGTGCTTATTTCCAATAATCTCAGTTTGCTTCTAAAGTGTTTGTTTAATTAAACAAAATTGGTATTAAGGGCAGTTAAAGGTACTGATGTTCTTTCTAAAATCCCAGTGAAACTGTGCTAGCTTTCCTGGGATAAAGCTACTCCTTCTGAAAGGGGCACTTGAATACAATTAATGAATCAAAGAAATTTGGATGCTGACCAAAAATTTACCCTCCATAAGTTTTTGAAGACACTACTTCAACCAGCCAGTGATCTACCCTGTACCAGGGAGAACGGATCCATCACTGAGAGCAGGGTTTAGTCACAGTAAAAAAAAAACCCAAACCAAAACAAACAAAAAAAAACCAACAAAAAAAAACCAATTAAAAAAAAACTCTTTTATGGTGAAAAAGGCAATGACAAAAGAATGAAAAAAATACTGTAGGTTTTGAATGTTGGCAGTTATGATTATGTGAGTAGTCAACTCCTAAGTAACAGAAAGCACAGCACACTTTTCCATAATGCACCATGGCTGTTGATCCTCAGGGGGCTTCATATTGTTGAATAAATGCAGGGTCTTTTCAACAACTGAAATGCAAAATATGACCCTTTGAAGCATTAATTTAAAGGATTTGGCATTTTCAAAGGAGAGGTTCATGAAGACAAATAACAACTGCAAGTTTCTAGGGAACAGGGATATTGCCTAGTCATGAAAAAGCCCCTAACTTAGTACACATGAATTTATTTTGTGGGGATAGATGGAACCCTTGGGAGGGAATGAAATGGAATGAGTTACATGGCAGCTGACCCAAGTCTGTAATTTTTTAATGGAAGATAATTTGTTATATTATATTTGTCTGTCATGAACGAGTCTACAGCAGACAAATGAATTGTATCTTTTCAAGCCAAAAAAACCCCAAACCCAAGGCCCAACTGAAAACCTAAAAGAATATTCCCTCAAAAATAGGGAAGGGGCAGTGAAAGTGTCACACATATTGTGGATTAGATTAATTTGCAGCAGGAGTTAGAAGGATTCTGCTCTCCACTCTCTCTTTTTTTTTTTCCATTCCATTTTCTTCTGACAAATATCAACTTTGTTGATATCTGAATTTTGCATTTCCTTTCAATTTTTTAATAAAAACCTAACAGGTTTATAATTTGATTTTTCATCATTGGGGCCTGAAATTTCAACTGTCTCTTGGAAAGTCTAAATCTATTATGCCTCTAAATCAGTCACATACATACTCCTCAATGAGTGTCCAATTGCTCATTTTTCTGATCCCACCCAAGGCTTCTGACCACTGTCACCACCTACCACCAACAGTTTTCCATCTTTTCCTCCCTCAAGTCCCACTCACTTTCTGCTGATAACCAGCAACTTTTTACCTCTCCAACAACTCTTCCACCATGTATGGTTTTACCACGAACTCTTCTGAGCCTTCTCCTCAGTCAGATACTCTATCACTTCTCTCATCACACACCAACAACAGCCAACTCCCTGTTTCCTCTGACAAAGTGGGGGAGAAAAAATAGAAACCTAGTTTGGAGCCACTTCCCAGTCTTATCAAGTCTTGAAGCAGCTGTTTCCAGGGCAGCAGAGCTGGCCCAGATGGTTGTGGTTCTCTCACTGGACATGACACAGAGCTTTCTACTGAGCTGCTACAGCTGCCTGCTGGATGCTGCTCTCTTTTCCTCACATTGGATTGATCTGGTATGTTCTTTGCCTTGAGACCTGGATAACATCGATGGAACAGCATAAAATGACCGCAGCCTCAGCCAAAAGGCCTAAATGTTTGCTTTTTAAATCCACATTTAGGTAGCTTTTTGAAAATGCTTTTGTAGCTACCTTGGAACTCATGCTCTCACCCAATTTTTGAGTCTTATCCACCTCTTCTAAAATAAAACATCTCTTCTGATAAGCTGAACTTGATAGTTGTTCTCCCATTGGTTACTAGGTTTTCCCTCTCTCAGTCCTGTTCTTTATTTTGGACACAGATGGTCTCACATCTTTAGATCCCTATCAAACAAAAAAAAACCCCACCCCAACACTGCCTCTGTACTTTAATATTCCATTTTGGCTTTAGTCTTTCATTTGTCATTTCTAGCAAATAAGATCCCTTTGTGTTTTCTTCTTTCACCATCTACAAGCCTACCTGTTGTCTCTGCTGCATGCATGTGGTTGATTCATGTGCCAAAAACTTCCCTGTAAAGGCATTTAGTGGCTCCAGCTATAGAAGTCTTCACAGGGCTTCCCCAAAGTGTGTGTTCTGAAAACCATACCAGTACTCAAGGCCTGATCAGGACCACTGTTTTCATGATAAATTTCCCAATTTTCCTCTCGCCTAATGTTGTTTTCATTATTTTTTTCTTTGGTTGGGCAGACACATCTATTGATTGACAGCATGAAATCACCCACTGGCTGCCTTTGGTTACTTGTTTGCCACAAATGCCTCTATTTTTTTCATTATATGGTCTCGTCAGAAAAAGAGGAGTACTGGGAAGGGGAAGACACCAGTGATCCAGCTGCTGCAACATATTTCAAAAAATTTGCTGGTTTCTGTAAATCAGTTGAGCAGTTTGAGATTCACACAAATCTGCCTTTACCAAGTGGCAGAAAATGGCACGTGGTCTCAAAACCCTTTAACTGTGCAGAAATACTGGAAAATGGTCAGAACTGGTAATTTTGAGGTAGCTTGACTATTTCAATGGAACATTTAGTTGCACATTTAATCTGTGCACCATGCATATATAGAAAATTATTATTTTAAATTAATGTTTTTGTTCCTCCTAAAAGCACTAGTCTAAATACTGCAGAACCCACATTTTTACTACTATCATTCTTGACATCAGTCTCACGTTCATGAATTAATTTAGGTGCCAACTTCTCATGCAAGGCAATGACGGCCCTCTGTCCAGGCAAAGATGTAAGAGGTTTTTGTATTTATTTTTTTGCCTTGTTTTTAGGATAGAAGACAGACCTCAGCCGCAAGATTTGTATTTCCCTCATGACAAGCATGGAGAGGGCAAAGGTATTTTTTGTTTTGGTATGTGGCTGTACTGGCTTGTGATTACACCTGATCTATTTTCTGATAGCTCCTTGCTTGCAGGTGCAGGAGAAGCAAACTGAAATGGTGCTTATTTTTGAATATGCACTTATTCCTAGTGGCAAACACTGGGAGGGCAAGTTGCTGTAGCTTGAAAGCAGAGTTGTGGAAGGAATCTGATAGAAGTAGAGCTGCTTATAATGAAAGCTGCTTATTATGAAAACTAGATCTTGATTTGATTATTGGGAAGTTTATTCTTGGCTTAAGTTGATAAGAAGTAGGGAGGAAGCCATCTGGGGGAAGAATGGTTCAAAATGAACCACTTCAGTAAACACTTGAGGGTTGCTGAAAGACAACACACGCTTTAATAGCTGTCTTCTAAAACTCTACCCCCTGACTTCAGACAACTTGTGGACTGGCTTTGACAAAATCATTTGATAAAATCATTTGGCTTTGGCCTGCCACTGAAAAAAATCAAGGCACTCTGATTCCTCTGGAGTAGGATGTTTTTCAGAGGGAGGAACACTGAAGAAAACCAGAGAGGGACTGAGAATTTGTCTTGCACTGACTTCCACATCTGAATGGACAACACAGACCTTCTCTTTGCATCACTGTATTAACACTTTTTCTTATATTTTGTTTCTATTACTGAACTCAGGGAGAAGCACTGTATTCTTTGTTAGATTCTGGGCAGAAGAGGAAAGGCTAACACAGTTCAGGGATATTGTCAAGGCAAGTGAAGTGAGTATCCTACAGGTTGGGATTAAACTCTTTTCGTGTCCTTAGGAGCACGTTATTGCAATAACATATGAGTTCAGAGGGTGCCAGCTGTCCCATGTTATTTCCCAATGCACATCTCTTTAAGCTTGTACAAACAGGAGGTAGCTGAGCCATATGATGTAAGACCTCTAATCCCATCAGGAATTACCAAAGGCTGATGTGCTTTTTCCCTTGGGGTCACCTATTCTTCTGACTATATTCTAGAATGCAGTTCACTGAGGGATTCCTGAGAGAAGTAAAAGGTGTGAGGTGCAAAACTGAATTTGATGCCCCTGAGGGCTGATGCACAGGAGAGAGGATGGAGATTCTATTTGGGTATCCACAGTGGGGACGACAGTGGCCTTGGGGATCAGATGCAGAGTCACAGAAGGTGGAGTCTACACAGAGGCCTGAGGATGACTACCTCGGTTTTAAAAATGAATGAGCAACTTTCAGTGCCTTTTCTACTGAGGTTCTTGACTTGAAATCCCATGAGCATTCAGTTTTCCAAAATGTCTGAGAAATTTTCACCTAAAAAGTCAGAAGTTACCTGACTTATTACCTTAAAACATTTGTACTACTTGCCATTCCCAAGGATATGGTAAAAGTGGTTCATGTGCTCAGGTCAGCTTCTTCATAGAGAGTCTAGGCACTCAGTGTATCTCAATCTCGTTCCACTTGCAAAGTTGGGCATTTTTTTCCCAGCAGAGTAAGTTAAAGTATGCTGAGAGTAATCCTGTCTTTCCTCTTGGTACTTCTGACAGACTCTAAGCAACATGCACACTATGTCTCTGGGGTATCCCAGAGTGACCCAGCTCAGACACCTTCATTTATGTTCAGCAAGCAAAGAGATGTTACTCATCAGCTTAAAGGAAAAGCTGCCCTCACTCCTTGTCGCTGTACCTTTAACCAAGGTAAGGCTAAGAGACCATTTCCCATATGCTCCTTTCCAAACCAAACCATGAATCCAAGGCACCATTTCAGCAGAATGGTACAAAATTTAATGTGCTATACACCACATTTCTCTGGCATGAAGCACTGACATTAAGATCCAGAATCAAATGTAAAAGTGCAATCACTCTATTAACTACCTAAATTCTTTCTAAGATAAGCCATATAAGTGGATAGCTATGGTGCAATGATCAAGGAAAATGTAATCGGAAGAAAAGGGAATAAGACAAGCAGGTCTCTGCCCTTTCTGGCTTTGCCAGACATCCTCTTCAAAAACCCACTGCTGCTTGTAATTTTGAAGCTGACATTTATGCTGCCATTTGCTGGTACCACAGCACTCTGACTGCAGAGGAGGTGATGACTGTCAGCAAGTTCTTTCATCTGAGTTTATTACTTCACAACACTTGCATGTATGTTTTTTTCCTTTTTTTTTTTTTTTTTTTTTGAGAAAGCACTAGAAAATGCTAAAATAGCTAAACCCCTATGTGTCCATGTGGAGGGACCCAAACCGACCTCTTCACATGTGTTGAAAAAAAAAATCCATGTTGCTGGAGAAAGATGATCTGGGAAAATCTCTTTCTGTAAGCCCCAGCATCTGCTCTAAGGCCACTGATATTCTTTTGACTGTGTGGAGCATCCCAGATATTGCACACACTGCACAAGGGATGTGCACAGAAAGAAGCTGTGGCTTCACAGCAGGAGTAGTCAGACAGCTATGAACAGATTTACCTCTAAATGTTAAAGTTTAAACTCTTCAGGAGACAATTTAAATTCCTTTCTATTTAAAATGCCGACGTATGTGAATGAATTCAACCAAGGAAAACTATTTGGGTGACTACTTTCAACGAGATCACTTTAAAATTAAGGGGAAAAAAAGTTCATTCACAGGAAATCTTTTGGGCCTGTCTTGTATTTCTCTCTTAGGTCAGATCCATTTTAGTTCAGAAAGCCTGTTCCAAACTTACAGCCATGACTTTAAAGGCATTGAGACCTCTATTGTTGGGAGAAGTGTGGTTGTGTAAGCCATGAAAGTTTTATCTGCATTAGTGTGAACTTGACTGA
Source organism: Brachypodius melanocephalos (assembly GCA_013398615.1). NCBI lineage: Eukaryota > Metazoa > Chordata > Aves > Passeriformes > Pycnonotidae > Brachypodius > Brachypodius melanocephalos. Next base: position 9,397,085 of record VZSR01002340.1, read on the forward strand.
TGCATACTTTTTAGAGGTTTTCTTGCCCTGGGGTATATTTTACTGTCTAATTTTTACTAACATGTGAAAAAAAAGTCAAATTGATCAGGGATATTAATCAAACAAAACCTGAGTTTATCAAAGGTACTTCAACACCAAAAACATTGCATTTAGGCAGCAAATGAAAAAAAAAAACCACTCTGAAATTTAGCTAATCAATCACAGTGAAATAAAGGTATTATCATAATTCAAGCAAGCTAAGAGTGGATGTACAAGATTAACACCTATATCTTACTAATAACAAACAGTGAAAATAACCTGTGCTCTGCCTGGTGTACTTTTTTAAAAGAAGAGGAAACATTTTCAGTTTCATATGAATTGATTGGGACTGACAAGATGCAATTCCAAGTGCTTTAGTCGATTTAATCCAAATTAGAGAAAAAAACCTAAACCAAGTTTTAAGTAGTTTCGATTAATGGAAGTATGGAGGAAATCATAACTGTTCACAGATACTCTGTAGCCAGGAAATGAAGCCAAATTGGCCAGCTAAACTGTTCACTGTGAGCTTTTCACTTACTGTTAGTGTGTTCTGAATGAAAAGAGAGGAAAGCCTTCAGCATCTGAGTCATAATCTTATACCAAACTGATGTCAAGCATTAATTTAAAGCACTTAATTTAATGAAACCTTTCAGTTCATATTTAACAAAACATGACACACTTTGTTTCATTAGAACTCACTCTCTAAAAAATTCTTTTCTCACAGAAACAATTCCATTTTCAAATTTAATTCGCTTTCAGGGTTTCATTTTTTTGTGTGTACTCAAAACTGATTTAATACACATTCTGCTGCTCTAATAGGCTGCAATTAAGCAAGATTAAAAAAAAAATGTAATTACTATATCAAGCTAGCACGGCCAGTGCAAAATTTCCCTTTTATTTCAAATAAACTTTGATGCAGTTCTTTGAAATTTTTCACTCCTGCTGCCTTTTTTTTTTTTTTCTTTTCCCTAGATTGCTGAATGATAAAGGAGGTTTCAGAGCGGAGTTACTGGACAGATCATTCACCACTCAGGCATTTCTGATACTCCCACTGCAGCGCAGTCAAGTATTTAAGCGCGTAAGTGCCACATTTCTTTGCTGCCTCTGAATGCTGAAGGATGGGGGCCCGTTTGGAGGAAGTGGAGAGCCCACCCCATGGCTGGGTCACCATGACAATGAGACAGCAGGAAGGAGAAATGTTTGCCATGCAGGCACATAACCCCAGCGTAACACCGCTCTAGTTAAATATGCCAGAGCGCCGAGAAGGGCTGCCCGAGCGTCGCGCAGCGAAGAAAACGCAACATCTCCAGCTGGGGATGTGAAGGGAACTTTCTGCCTCCTGCACACACCTCTGTGGGATCCCCTGGGCTTGGCACAGACCTATTCCTGCACAGGAATTGACCCTGTTGCATTTGGTCACAGCTGGTGGCACATGATGAACGTGTAACACCACATTGCTACTAAACCCCCTGACATTCCAGCCCAGCTGACTATCCCAAAATCCTGCTGTCAGGTTCCTTCCCCTTAAGGGTGGACTGTCACAAGATGCAAATCAAATGACAAAATGCAGGTCAAATGATGCAAAACAGGAAATCAACTGTAGAAAATAATCCACATCTTGCTATTACAAAACACCTGTGGGACATTGCAAAGTTAGGTAGCACTTTATGGATGTTGTGGAAAAGTCATAGTTGAGATGTAGATTTTGCTCAATGACACTGAGAAATCCAGTTTCTCCTGCTTAAAAATTTCATTTGCTGTGCTATTTGACTCTAGAAGCTCAGCAAGGGCTGCAGCCTGCACAGTTCCTCTATATCCAGATGCAGAGTGCTGGGAAACTGCTTTACTCAGGCACAAGAGTGCCTGGGAGCACAGTTTCTCTGTTAAGTTCCAGGGCAGAAATGGAGCATATATATCATACACATGATATATATAACATTTTACACCACGCTAGAAGCTTGTGGCCCTTCCTCTTGCTCTGATTCACTTCTTAGAGAAGCCACAAAGGAAAGTCTCTGTCTCTCTCAGACATCATCTTTTGCCATCATCCTCAATCCTTCTCTACTTTAAGTCCTGAGAGAAAAAATTCTTCCTGGCTCAGTTTGTCTTCCATAGCTGTCCTCGGGAAAGTGAGCTCTTCATTGTTTGATCCAGTTTGGCAGATGGATTTAAACAATCTTCAGAAATCTGTGCTAAGTCTAATCTAGTCTGACTTCACTCCTCTCGAACCCTACAAGTCTTTTGCAAATGAGCCTCCTGCATTATCAAGTTACCCAAGCTGTATTTAGTATAATTAAAATGCTGAACTGATGAATCTTCTCACTGAGGGCAGAATGGAGCTGGATCCATGAAAAGGTCACTCAGCAGGAAGGAGGCACAGAAACCAACAAACAAGGGAGCTGAGGACCACGGAACCCCTGATATGGACAACAAAGAGGATATTAAAAAGTGGGTAGGAGGTAATGAGCAATAAGCATCCCAGGCCTCCCTGTCTTTTAATTTTCAGTCTCCCTTTCTGTCTGAATTGGCTGAATTCTGTGGGATAACTCGGCAGGCATTCAAGGAGGTGACCTACACTGTTTCCTCATGTGTAGCACAATAGTCGACAACATCAAATGAACTGAGCATCAAGCTGGCATCACCCAGTTACAGTGGCAGTAGAAATGAAATAGCATTAATTAGAGGGAGAATATGGAACTCTTTCTGCCTGGAATGTCTCTTCTCTTAGCTGTTAAAAGCCTCCATAGTTTGGCTTATTAAGAGCCAAAGAGCCAAGTTGACAGGAAAGCTGAAGGGAATAAAGGAGCATTCTCCGTTGTGTGCCAAGCCAACTGAGGGAAGACTTAAGTTCAAGGCTGACTTCTAAAAGACAGCAAAAGGTTAATGAACTTTTATCCAAGCACCACTAATACATCTGAAGATCATTCTAACTAGACCACGGACAACACTTTCGCTCTTATTTCACTGCAAGACCAGGTAAGTAATGTAACAGAGGAATCAGAGATTTTTAATCAGAGATTAAAAGGATTTTCCAGTTTCCAGAAGGCAAAGCAATCCTTCATGACAGGGACAGTACTCTTCCTATGTGTTCTGCCAATACCTGTATGTATTCCATGTTAAAACTATCTCCACAACAATTTCCCCTCCAATTTTACTGACATTTGATATAAACCAGACTGTACTCTGCATGAAAAAAGGAGCTCGATTCTTTGAGGTAAAATGAACTCTCATTTTTCACTATGGAAGAGCTCAACATCTTGCACAACCACTGAAGGCAGGTTCCTTGTATTACTTGGAAGCTGCTCTCCTACATCTTCCATTTTCTGATACACTAGGAAAAGCCAGGAGAATTATCAAATTTTTAGTCAGGACTCAGCTCTGTACTTTGTGATTTACATTTGTGCCAGCTTCTATGATAGCACTACAGAACGGGAACTGTGATATTGCAAACAAAGCATAGAACAGTTAGTTATATTTAAAAAGGTTTCTTTGACACCTTTTGGCAATCAAGCATGTTTGCATACACTCTATTTTAAGAACTCATCTTTCCTTTTGTGTGTATACTTGCCTTTTTTCTATGCAAAACAATCAATGTAATTCCCAACTACGAAACAAAAACCTGTAGACATTTTAGACAGTAAACTTTTTTCCCATTACATTACACAATGCCTAAAATTGACTAGACTCCTAATTGTTGAACAGAACCATAGAAATATTTGTTATTTAGAAAAATAGTATTTTTATTTCAGTTTTTTTAAAAAAACCCAACTCATTCCCTTGCAAAAAAACAAGAAGAATGTGTCAGCAGATTTCCATAAATTACCAGTATATTATTGAGGAAATCACCTAGAATTACACATTAATAAATGACCCTATGTCCACTTTTCAATACCCAAAATTTCAGATGTTTCTTTGAGTCTTATTTAAGCCTCTTGAATCTAATCATCTACATAACTTCATGTAGTAGTTGCACTATGTAAAATGGCTTAGAGAGGAAGATGCCAAATTGCACTAAAAAAATCACAGACTTTCCAATAAAAACATTATTTTTGGTCAGCATTGTTTGCTAAATTAAACCTAAACATATTAATAATTTTTCTCAACCCACAATTGCATTTTTTAGTTAATATATCAATTCTCCTTCCAGTTCCTCTCAGCTTTTCTTACATGCCCTACATCTTTACTTTCCCTTAACAGACAATGGCATATCTTTCTTCTACATTTAGAAGCATAATCTCCCTTAAAATGATGTTCTATGAGAAACCTCACTTGGACATGCTGCGACACTTGATGGACTTGAAAACTGCACCCAATAAAGACAGGATGTGGCAGCTCCATGATCCCTGAAGATGCTTTAAAGGGCATCCAGGAGATAAGCCCTTGCTCTTACTATAGATGTAAAATTACAGCTGGAGGAAACAGGGAACTGGATATATGAGAAATTGGGGGCCAGTCAAATCAAGGAGAGTAAAGAGGAAAAAAAAATCCAAGCAGAAAAGTTGTGCTGATCACTCTCTTCTTTTCTTTTCTAGAGAATGCAGAGGAAGGAATATGTGCACACCAGCTTTCTCCTGCCTTGTCTTTTCCTGGGTTTACCTATCAGCAAGAGGAGCCAAGAGGACATCAATGTCACTCCACCGAAAACTTCACTTTTTCCCTCAGGAGATGCAAATCCTACAGAGCATCCCCTTTGACTAAGGGCTGCCTGCAAAAGCTGTGCAAGAAACTTCACTGGTTAGTTTAAGCGCAGGATCCTTTTTGCACAGGTTTAAATGGAAAATCACTTCAGCTTCAGGAGAGCAGGATCTAGCCCAGGAATCTCACAGTGCAATACATAAGATAAATTTTCATTAATCAAATTAAATTAAAAATGTATATTTTATCATTTTATGATAAAGAGTGTTTCCTAAAATATCAATAAAAGTTAAAAAGAAATGACTTGGTGCTTAATTAAACCATCTGTGTTAATTTCCAGCTGTTGCTTATTTTAAGAAAGTAAGAAAAGATCGGCAGCATTATAAAAATACAGATTCTGTTTCTTATATGTTCTACTCATAAAAAATGGGAAAATCAAAATGTGAAAGAGCTTAGAGCTAAGGTACCTGGTTTGAGGATCAGTAGAATATTTCATTTTGTCTGCAGGAATAATTATAGTCTTGATTATTATATAAATACCATTTCATGTTAGTTCTCTGGCCAAATGTCTAAATTTAGAATTATCCTTTTTTTCATGACACTGTTTCAATAATAAACGTTATGATCAAGCCTAGGTGTATGTTACATTATTAAAATGCCTCCTTTTTAAGCACTTGGTGTAATCACTGTTACTGTTCTGCTATGGCTTAGCTAGTCTGCTGGTAAAAATGAAGATTTATTTTTATGTGGCTTGAACTAAGATGACTGAGTTTTGATGTGTGCTCACCCTTAACTATTAACATTGTGTGCGATGGCAGCTTAGATGTTTTATTTTCAAATAAACAGGCAAATGAACTGTTATTTCTATAAATACTAACAGGATCATGCCCAAGCACTGGGATTTTTCAGCCTGTAGCAAGAGGAAACCATACATTTTCTGTTTATTTTTGTGGGTTTTACTATTTTAAGTAACATCAAGCCCTGGACTGAAGATATTCTGGCATTTCTGGTTAATTTGAAGGAAAAAAAGTCACAAAAATTTCTTAGCAAGTTAGGTCAACTTAAGCTAAGTCACTGAGTGATGAAAAATATTCTCTGTGACAAGAATACACGCCATGTCCTCCTGGATCTCCATCTCCAAGTCTTTTGCCAAGAAACTCAAAAGGAATACACACGAAAGCGGGAAAATGGGAAAATAATTGTGGGATGGCCTGGCCCTACCAACATGTACCCAAATCTCCTCGTGTACCATTAAAGTGTGACTGTGTAGGGGTATTTGAGAGCTCTCCCTGTCTCCTCAACTGAGAGCACATGCTGAAAGTTATATCAGATGCTCTTTTCTGCTCTCCTTTCCCCTGACCTCAGCTTTAACACACACATGAAAGACAGAACAGCAAGGTTCTCGTGCTGCCTTTGGAGCAGTAAAACCTGAGCTGTGTGGTTTAGACTCCTGCACTTGGAAATGTTATTTCAGTTTTCCTTTGTAGCTGGCTATTTATCTTTTGAAGGTGCAGAAATGAGCAAGTGTCTGGGTTTTTTTTTTCTGAGCAATACCTGGCTTCACTTAGTAATAAGCAGTAGATTATCCACAGGTAACAAAGCATTGCTTGACAATTGTAACTCGCTTTCTGAACAGACAAATGCAGACACCGTTAGATGACTGAGGTTTTAGAAAGGTATCAGAACGTCCTTTGAAACTAAAGGCTTTTTTCAGCCCCAAGTTGTTCCTCTAAATCTCTGCTCAGCTTGAAACAGTTTGACCTCTGCATCTCATTTCTTTGCATTAATAAAACCCTCTAATAAATAAAAAAAAAAAACAAAACAATTGAACCAGGCAAATGCATAAAAAATTAGGGAAGGAGAATGCGAATGAACTTAATTGCAATCACTATACCGGTATTGCCTCGACTTAAAAAGTATTGATTAAATAACTGAATATTTACATCTTGTAGTGGACCTGCTGAAGGCAAATGATGCATTGCAAAGCAAACAGAGGCTGACCTTTGCACGTTTTCCCATCAGGCTGCAGGGTAAATCCAACGGGGCAACTGCACCGTACCCCTGTCGCGGTATCCTTGCAAGTCCGATCACAGCCTCCGTTATTGACAGCACATGTTTCTGCAGAATGAAAGAGAGAGAGAGAGGGAGAGAGAGGGAGAAAGGGAGTGTAATGAAATGCTCTGGGGGAGGGGAAGGGCACTGCCCCTTTGGGCCAATATTACAACATATTAAAAGCAATATAAGTTTTAAGCAAGGCAACTGAAGCAAGCTCAAGGTCATCGGGGTCCATGTACTGGTTTTTGACTGGTAAATCATTCCCACAAGTCAGGATTTCTTTTTCCTCCCAAACAGGAGATTTTACTTAGTGTATTTAGTTAGTGTTTTTCAACTCTCTTAGACAATAGGATGGGTTATTACATATGAAACAAGTTTAAAAAGAAAAAAAAAGTTATCGCCTTTAAAAGCAGAACCAAACATCCTGTTTTTCATCGGTCGATGTCTAGCTGAGGTATTTTAAGGTTCACTTTTAAATGATCTTGCAGGCATAATGAACTTTAAAAACAGTAGAAAGCAAAGCAGAGTGCTAGCCTTGGAACTGAGAATTTAAAACCCTTAGTTAAGAAAGAGTTAATGGAAAATGAACTACATATATCACTTTGACAAGAATCTACATGCCCAATCTGTTCTTACTGAACTACAAGCAAAAGGCATCTGGGTTTTGTCCACTTAAAGCTTTTTGCAAATTGAAAGGAGTTTGGAGTGGGTGGGAGGGCATAATTGAGGTCACTGAACCCATTCCAAGCTGTGTCATTGAAATTTCCCAGTGCTTGTAGTATGTAGAAGGGTGGCTGGGCAAACACAGGCAAGAGAAAGTTGCAATACTTGTGAGCTTTTACTATAGTGGGCAGTGACTATTAGGTACCACTAGATTAAAAAAAAATAAAATCCCCAACTTCATTACAGAAAAAGCAAGAACCCCTCCCTCGCTGCCATTGTTTTGTGTTACTCATGTATGCACATGCACACACCGTACACATGCATATGCACACATACTCACAAACACATCCATGAAAGAGATAAAAGGCAAGGGAAATGATTAACTTTGCTTTGATCCACAGAATGGAGTGAATGTAAGGATGCCAATTTAGCACGTCAGTTTGAACTGTACATTTTTCTGAAAAGTATTCACTTCAGAGAATAAGTCCTTTTAATAGTATCTTTTTCAGTTGCTCTGGATTTGATTAAATTAAAATACCCCACTGCCCCCCAAGATCGCCATTATTCTACTCAGCTCACCTCTTTCCATAAAGAGGCTTTGTCATTACTTACTCAGATTTACAGACTCCTATTGCTGAATATTCACAGCCTGTGTCACAATTGTACCCTGTGGACAGGGTCTGACAATCAGCTACAGGATATGCTAATTGGGAATTGCCTTAGAACAGTACATTGATCAAAAATTATTTACACAGAACAGAACAGGCTTTATTTTTCTATTGACTAGTACTAAAAGATTTTTATTTTAAAGTAGCTTGTGCTTTGCCCTCAAGGTGAACTTAGACTGGCCATTTGGAGAGACTTCCCTGCTTTTTTTTTTTTTTTTTTAAAAAAAAAAAAGTGTAACTGATTTTTTTTTTCTTTCACACTGGCACAGGCCTCTCCACCAGTTGTGAAATAAGCTCCTGGCACTTAAGAACAAACTGAAACATGGATTTGGGACACAGGCATTAACAGCATAGGACAGATCTCTGAGCCCATATACATTCACACATGGTCCTCCAGATAGATTTTAAATTTTTATGTCTGTTTGCTATGCAGTAACATAGTGTAGAAAGAGCTACCAGTATAGAAATGGATTTGTATGCAACTACCAGGAAGCACAGGTAACAAATGGATTGACACGTTTTCTGAAATGGCTTTCTGAAAATGCAGCTGAGTCTGCAGCTCCTGATTTTCAAGCAGTTCTTTGCTCACCTTGCAGGACCTGAACCTAACTGTTTAAGCAATATAGTTCTCATTTTCATCTACTTCTCTGGGAAGCAATATTTTATAGAGTTAGAGGCTGAAACTTCTGCTTGAAGAATTCTGGTTGAAACTTCTGCTTGAAGAATTCTTCTGCAAATGACAATGCTGCCATTTCTGTATGTGAATGTGTGTGTGTGTCCTTGTGGACCAACATATCAAATAATAATTTTACCTTTCAGGGAAGGAAAACTGCTTCAGGTCATTTAAAATTTTAAACTTGGGCACAATTTAAAGGCAGAAGGATTTGCCAGGAGTAAAGAGTTAAGGTTAAAACTCAGGAAAAAGTGCTGAAGGTTACGTTTGGCATGGCACTGCAAAGAGCAGTAAATCTTCTGTTAGCAGACTAACTCTGGCATATGAAGACTCCTTTATTGCAGTGTGTCAACACAAGATGAACATAAGCAGTAATATTTCTGCTTTCTGGATGACATCCAGTGAAAATGAATAGACACAACAATTTTTTTTTCCCATGGCATGGATGACTGGATCTATAGGGTAAGGGTCATTCAATGAACAAGAGTTATTTCTACGTATAAATAGAAGGAATCAAGCCAGCTTTTCTTATTTTCACACAGATTTAGTAAAACAAACCAAAAAGGGTAAATACCCTGCAACCTTCCTAGCAACTCTGACTTTCATACATGACGAACTCTTAACAGAATGAAGATCCAAGTAAGCAAGAGGACATGTGACAGTACCTCTCACACTTTGGATAATTGGAGAGATGTACTGATGAAATTCCTTAAACTCAAGGTCGTGAGAAAACATCAGTAAAAGAAAGCAAACATGAATAGCAGAATGTGGGAAAGGGGCTACATCAAAGAGAGGAGCTGAGCCCTACACACAGCACAAACCCAATGCATGACCACCTGTGCTTCTCAGAGGGGTGACGCCGACTCATCCCGCACCTCTCCACTACCAAACCTCAGCATTATTTTAAACACAAATACAACTTTTAGGCCTCAATCCAAGAACAGGAGCAGAAATTAGTTATTTCTATTCTGTTGCACTGGAGAAGCTACAGAAGGGAAGGAGCAGACGTTAAAAATTGGATCAGGTCTTCAAGGTGATATTGATCCTACAGAACGTTTTTGCTGGCTTTTTTCTCTGTGAAAGACAACCTCAACATTTTAGCCTTTTTTCTTGTTTGTTTTGTTTATTTCCAACTCTTTTTGCACATTTTTGGTTTTGTTCTTTTTTGTTCCGACAAGGTAGCAGAAAAAAAGAACTGGAAGACATGACTAAAGCAGTGTTATTATTGACATATAGATTCCTTCTGAATTATGACAAAGCTCATAATCTGAAACCTTTAAACCTTACTGTTAATTTGAAGTGATGTTTGTAGCCCCATCTACATCCCTACTGAATTCCTATCAGAAAATTCAAGCAGAAACAGGGATCTAAAGAAAAGGACATCTATTTATATAAGACTGTCTGGGAGACATTATATTGTATTTTTCCAGCGCAAGCTCCTAATTCTGGAACAATCTCTTGTGCATCTGCTTAATGGATCCACAGACAATAAATAACTAAAATCATTACTAATATGCTATGGTTTAATCCATAGGAACTCTTTAACATTAGTCCACTACACTATGGGATATGCACTGCTTCTGGATACTACAACATCCAATTAAAAAGCAGAAGCTTGAGCTGTCAGTCCTTCAGCACCGGATCAGGAACACTGACTGAGTTACCAGGTGAAGTTACTCCAGTGCCTGCAATGCTTCAGCAGTGAAAGAGCAGCTCTTCAGGTTCTACTCCTGAAGCCTTTGAACTAAAGCAGAATCTCTACCAGATGGCAATAGGTCACTTTCTTAAAAAGAAGAGTCACACTAGACAGGATTTATTTGGCTTTGAATTCTGTTAAATGGCTGAAACTCCAAACACATCTCATGGCTTGAGAATATTTCTGAAAGCCTGATTTTCTATGAAACAAGTAAATGTAACCATTTAAAATATAAGCTTCTCACAAAAATCTATTTGTTTGAGGGTTTTTTTTTAAGTAGCCATTTATTTTCTAAAGCAAATTTTTGTGACTTCAATTTATCTCATGAATGAAAGAACATACCATGATTTTAAAGGTATCGGTCAAAATCAGGCAAACCTTGGAATCTTTACTATTTTTTCATTGTTAGTGCAATCTGGACTAAGATCCAAGCAAGTTTTATACGAACTGAGATATGGTGCAAAGCAGAACAAAGATCCTTGAGATTAGCAGAGATAGATCTGAGCATCATGCAGTAAGCTACGTCTTAACTAGGTCATTCTCTATAATCTTTGATAAATCACGAGGACAGGCGTTAAAACGGGACAAGGTAAACACCAAAAAAAGCAAGAGGAGGGAGATCTAGGACCAAGGTGCTTTCTTTAGAAATATGGAGAAATGATTCTCTGATCTCTTCTCTTACCCATCATGGTAGTCTGAAGTCAACAGGATCCAGAAAAACACTATTTGTTTCCAGACTCCTGATCATGACTGGAAAGAGTGGCTAACAACTGTAAATGCGAGAGCTGCTCTCAAGAATGTGTGCAAAACATGAAAAGAAACCTTAACAGAAGACAAAACCCCAGCTGTAGTGAAAACAAGAGAACAATTTCTCCCAAGTGAAAATGGGAGAGGGAAGCCACTGAAGTCATCACTCAAGGCAGCCTTGCAGCATCTGTCTCTTAGGAAAAGCATGAGAGGGACACTGAATGGCACTTTCTTGCTCAGAAAGAGTTATTCTTGGACTAAATTAATGACTGTTCTGTAGGGCTTATAACTGCCATTTCCTCTGAATCAGAGAGGAACGCTGGACTGACCCCCTGTCTTAAGGCCTTGTGCAGAGGAAAAGGATTTTTTGCAGCAACTGGTAGGCTGCAGATAAAAGACAAAGCAGTCCCCCAAAACAAAGAGTATTCTCTAAGTCTGCCAGATTTCTATAAACTGTTTAGTTGACATGGTAAGCAGTAAGTACAGCTGAAAGGAAGACTTGAAAGTGGAAAAATGCTTTTTTTATGCTATCTAGTTCCTATGATTGCCCAAATGATAACACTAACCAAAGGGCAAGTTAAAGAAAACTAGCAATTCAAACAATTCAAACTGCCTTTATTTGGAATTCATTTGCAGTGGACTGAAGCTCATTGGGATGAGCAGAAACAGGATGACTGGGCTTTGCTCTCAAAATCTGTGCCATATTATTTTGAGCTTATTCTGAGTCAACATTTATGCCAGGCAAGAGCAATTCTTGACGGAGTAGTCTGGAGCTCAGAATTTAGAGAAGTCATCACATCCAATCAAGTAAATCATAGTCCAAGCAAAGTTATGAGTAATTCTACTCAGATTGTAATAATGACTACTTTTACACCTGGTCTGAATTTTGCACAAGATCTGAACATGGCATCTTATGCTCAGAATAACTGCCTTAAATTCAGGGCCCAGACACATGAACAAGTCAATCTTCATGCAACTACAGCTAAATGGTGCAAGCAGGATGGCAGCTTTAGTGCACTCACAGCTTTAGCCAGTGCAACAAGGAGATTTAATGATTAATTAGGCCATTTTTCCTAAAAAAGTGCCTCTGAAGTAATAATTCCTGGCAACTCAAGTGGCAAAAAGGATAAACTACTCTCAATATCTGTTTCTCAGCAGATGTGCTGTCACTAAAGCTGTTGTAAACTGCTACTTTCTCTGAATTAAGAGATAACCTGTTTAGCTATCCTAAGAGCATAAAAATGAGTTTATTTGCCTGTATTTAATTCACAGTGAAACACCAACTTCCAACAACTGAGAAAATACTAGGGACACCTGTTAAAGATAGCCAAACATACGGCTTTGAGAATTTTGAGGTGGTCTAATCTGAAACCACTAATTGCCATTGTCTGTTACCATCCTTGCATCACTGTAGTGTTTTGGGGGTCCCCAAACACCAGGACTCCATTTTGCCAGCTATGCTGCAGTTTTGAAAAAGTGATGATGGTAAGGTATTAGAGCAGAGAGGGCAAGATCCTGCTCAGCTGAGTGGTACCAGCTCCCTCCCCTTAAAGAATGTTGAATTCAGTTAGTTTAATACACGGAGTGTCTGGAGTCAAATTAGTCCTTAATTTGTACCTCCCCTCCTCTCACATCTGAAAAAGCACTTTGCTCCATCTGGCTCAAAGGCTGCCTGTGCAGACATCTCATCTGTTTCCTTCACGTAGGTGCCACGGCACAATCTCCACCAAAGAGAGCTCTTTCTGAATTCCAGACACGTGGGGGTTTTGGATTGGGGTTCTTTCTCTTCCTCCTAACTTTTATCTAGAGAATCCAGAAATAATTTTAACCACTAGTGGTAGGTGAAGTGCATGACCGTGCTTAAGAAGAAGGACTCCCTGACTGAATAAAAAAACCCCACACTGAAGATCCCCCGCAAATTCTGGCAAATAATGCGCAAATCCTGAAAGCTTGAGACTTGGAAGAGATTCAAACTTAACTCAGGAAAAGCGATTTAAAAAAAAAATAAAATTCTGGGGATTATAAAATGAGCTTGCCTTTACGTAAGAGGGAATATGTAGTATGAGTAAGAAAGCCACGAGACAGAGAACAGATGATAAGACTGCTGTTGCCATCCATAAAAAGAATTTTACTGAAAGTAGCGGTACATGATGTACACGTGCTATGTGGCAGGAGATCGCGGTACAGGGAAGGACCCAAAGGACAACAAGCACAAGAAGAAACTAAACACACAAAATATTTCAATTTTCAGTTAAGGGAGAACTATGCTATTCTCATGCAAATTATGCTCTGTGATGCTGAAAGGATAGAGAAAGAGCATTCACAAGAGTACAATGAAAGAAACAAATAGCTGTGAACAGATGAAGGAGAAACTGAAAGAGCTTCATATTCAGGGAAAGAAAAAGGTAAGACAGAAAGGGTAACTTGCAGGATGTGGAATTCTTCACTTCGTTATGCTTGTCTCCTCATTTCCTTGCAATTTCATGATTGGTAGAATTTTATTTGCATGAAAATAGGATGAGAATTTTGCCCTGCCACATAGGGAATGTGTGAAGAAACAACTAGGTGAATCTTACACTGAATCATGAACCCCGCAGCTCTCAGTTCAAAAAAACCTCAATTCCTCTTCAGGGAACACTACATATTTAGGGAATGTCACAGGTGTTTTATAAGCATCCTATGAGTCCAGTCTGGTTCTTAAAATTACCACTTGTAATTGTGGTGCTCTCTTTAGATAGAGAAGTTGCATTTAAGAAAAACTGAAATTCTCAGAACATCGCAAAGGAGCATTATCTCCTGACCTTGCATAAATCCTTTACTTTAAAACAGGAAAGCAAAACAATGGAAGGTATTGCCAGGAATTCTGGATAAAGCCAGAGTTTTTATCATCAGCAAAGAAATGAAGAAAAGGGATTTTTACAGGAAATAGCACACCATTTACAAACTCAATGACTAAAAGTGACGGTAACTCAAGATGAAAAGATCTGCCCTTGGGAGACAGAGAATGCATGAATGACCTCAGGGATTCCTTCCCCCTGTTTGCTATGATTCCATACAGCAAAGCAGAACTGACAGAAGGAGTTAAGGCGAGGTCTTGGTTTCACAGTCAGTAACTGAATTATAGAACCTGCTAGCAATATGCCTGCTAATGAAATGTTTGCAATTCTTTATTGATTAAAGCACAAAAGGATGATGATGAGTACAGAGCCACACGCTTGATTTTCTGACAGTGAGCAATTCTAAGTTGGGTAAAAGCCATTCAGAAAAATAAAGACATATTTTAAGTAATTGGAAAGAGTCCTAGGAGGTAGTACAACAAAGCTAGGTACTGAAGTCAACTTTGGAAAGGTGCTCTTGGTTTTAAGTGACCCTTGGTAGGCTGTAACTGTGATAGAAGTTAACTGCTTTGAAAGAACACTTGAAAACAAACACTAGCTTGTCCATCACCCTGCTCTTTGAGATAGAAACCTGGGAGTAGTGTGATACTACCGTCATTCTATTTTGAAAGGAGACAAAAATAAAGTCTGCAGAATCCATTTTTAATTCACATTGGAATGAAGCAATGTAAGACTTTTGGAAATTTTCTGATGGCAAACCAGAGCTTGTATACTCTTTACTCCAGTGTTTGGTAGTTTAAGCATTAAATTGCATGTTAGAAACCCAGGTCACATTTTCTATGCTTTTATGTTTATTGAAACTGAAAAATCCCTAGCCCTTATCAGGCTATTGATTACCAATAGTGGCTCCAAGGGTGGAACATATACATGAGGCAATAATGAGTTAGTCTGACTTTACAGACCAACATTTTCCTTGAACAGGGGTGGCAATGCACTGTGAAAGGGTCTTTAGAATCATTTCCTCACATTTCAAATGAATATTCTAACAAGTACATTCTGTCGGTGTACATTCTGTCTCCCTATTTCTGAAGATTATTCCAGGCAAAAGCTCTCTGAAAACCAGTTTCCCCACAAAACCTTCTTCCAAGAAAAAAGGCTTTTGACAGAAAACTCTCATCAGATGACAAGATTCTTTTAGTTTAAGAATGTGTAGCTTCAGTATGTTCTAGTGTTCTACAGCTCCTTTTCCTGATCTGTAAAGAAGCTAAATATGGCTCTATCACAGAGTCATGAAATCCAGAAAATGGTGGATTTCTATATGATCTACACCGTCACTGTGTGGTTTATACAGTATTTCAAGAGAGATGTTTGATTTTGGATCAGTTATTCACCCTGAGTCACCAGCACAGAGCTCTTTGGATGCTGAAAGACTACAGAAGGAAAATTTTCATATTGATACGCTGTCATTTTAAGCATGGCAGGAAAAAACAAATTTAATTACAAGACTCCGGCAATTGTAGTTAATTTTGTGGATTCTATTTTCCTGTAATCAAGAAAAAGCTGAATGTCTCTACTGAAGAGAAAGCAATGATGCAAAGAGAGTCCTGTGTGTCATACAGAGAGGTGGAAGTAAAAAGAAGCCCACTAGAGAAATTAGAAGGTTTTTTATTTGTCAGGTGCTCCAGACAAGTCAGTCAAAGCATGCTTGATGTTCAGGATGAAGTAGGGCAGCGTAATCCTCAGATAACTGGGGGTTGAGAAAAGATGCCATATGCCTGACTATTAAACTCAGATGACTCAAGGCATATGATGTTGAGCACCACTTTTGGTTCAAATGGGTAAACCCAAGCTCTAAATTTGTAAATCTCTCTGCCTTTTTTGACGTGACAGATATTTAAATGCTTGCCTTTGCTACAAATGCTGCAAGTCATGGCCGCAAAGCTCAAGTTGTGTGATTTTTATTTAATATGATATGAGCAGCTCATTAAAATCCATTGTAGGTACTGGGCTAAAGATGTGAAACGTAAACAGCTTTGGTCAGGACAGGATAAACACAGTCACCTTGGCTGATGTTTCCAGGAGGCACAAGATTGGATGAAGGAGCTGATCAGCACACAGAAAAGGGAGTACTGGCATGTCATTAAAGTGGCCAGAGCAGGATTTCCACTTGTGATCTACTATTCTGAACTGGCTTTGGCTGTTTACTGCAACGTTTGGGATCCTTAGAGTTGAGCTGATGGGGAAGTACAATTTCCACAGCAAGCAAAGGCAAACAAAGAGATGGTTCTGCCCCACACAACCTGCAGGGAGGATATTCTCTGTCATATATATACTAATCTATGGCAGAAATGCCCAAATTGCAATTTCCACATCTCACATCTCTAGTTATTGCTGGGCAGAGAGAATGGTCTTAGCTGACTGCACACTCACTTTTCCAGGCACGTAGCTGGGTGCTCATTATAAATGGCTGGAAAGCCACTGATAAGATGATGGAAGAGGAGACATCTGCAGAAGTCAAGTGATTCTTGCCACAACAAGGGAAAACACAGAACTAGTGAAAATACTACCTTATTTGCTGGTTATGTGCCAGGAATACAGCCAGACCACAGCCCTGCCTGTGAACAACTCCCAGGAAAACAGGGATGAATTGTAATACAGGTGCACATATATCCCAGCCTGGCAAAGGTGGTCCTTGTTGGTTTCCAAATAGCACCACAGAAACAATCTAGGCAGAAGTAAAATTGAGAAGGAACAAGACCAGCACAGTTCTGATACACTTTACAGCTTATTCCAGCATTTTGGCTGACAGTAGAATACTTTGGAGGGCTCTTAGGAACCAGCTTCCAGGGAAGAGAATTGCATCACTCTCTTTAAGGTGGGTTGCAAATAACCTTACTGATGACCCAAGAAGTTGGTGTCCAATGGCAAAGTCCTCAGCCGACCTGACACAAAATTAGCTGAATATGTCTAATGAAGGAGTGAATTTCTGTGAAGAGTTTGGATTTCTGAAAACACCTCTATCAATGGTGTCCATTTTGCATCCCTTAAGCATGCAAGGGAAATTACTACAATTCCTCAGCTTCAGGATGGGCTCATCATCCTGCTGCTCTTTGCTATACTCAGAAGTACTTCGTACACTCCTCTTCTTACGACAAGAAAGAACCAACTTTTTATCTTCTGGGGCCAGAGCAGGAACATTTTATGGTCAAAGTAAGTTCTTACAACAGTAATCTCAGGGAAGAATGGAAAAGGGAGTGAAGGTGAGGAAGATGCATAGTGTTGGCAATTGTTCCGAATTGTTCATGTCAAGGCCAAATGAACCTGACCAAACTGACTGCTAAAGGGTAGAGGAAGGAAAATGGAAAATAGAGAGAAATGAGTTCAGGTCTGCCTCTTCAAGAAGAGCTGATCAGAGGACAGGATCTAACAAACAGCCTGCACAAAACATCATGGTTGTGTTGCTAAAACACAAGTTCATGCAGTCTAATAACGCCTGGGATGATGGCAATGTAGCGACTGCATTTTTAAAGACAACATAAAAAAATACTTCATAGAATTGCTTGGTTCAAAGAAAGAGTTGATGTAAAGAGCAGCCAAAGAGTGAAGAATTATCTGTGACTAGGAGACGAGGACTCCTTGAGTCTAAATTTCAGACAGTTCTACAGTTCTGGTTTCTCAAAGAGGAAGTTTCCAGCTGCCTGTCACATATTTGTAAGCACTTAACTTATTTGTAATGAGGGAGCCCAATGGCATAACTGATGTTATGAATTCTATTTCTGTGACTAGAATATCAAGTTCTAAAAGAAGGTTTCTAAAAGGTTTCTAAAAGAAAGCTTCAGGATATCAACAGAAAATTGCTCTATAAAAACCTTGCAGCCTTTTTGAGCAAAAGACAGTGGCCAAGGAGAATGTTAAGCCCATAAGACTTGATTATTTACAATTTATTTAATGATAAAGTGCTAGGCTGCTGGATGATTTATTTTTACAGTTGTAGACTGCGACAGGGCTGTTTGACTTGTGAATCCTATCCAGGGCTATAACAGAAAAAAAGAGATATGGAAAAAGGAGTAAAAGCAACTTACATTGCTGAAGATGTGACCCTGGACAAAATAGTGTGAAGATACGTGTATTAGTAGGGTTAACTGAAAATTTGCTGCTTCTAAAGTTGTGTGCCCATACTAGAAAAGCTCTCATACGGAGGGCAGGGCAGATCACACTGTGATTCACACTCATTCTGTATTTAGCCTGAAAAATATGTGAAATGCACCAGTCCACTCCTCTAACCAGGTAGGACAGACTCATTCTATGATGCTATGACAGAAAAAACAGTTGTGGCAAATGGGTTCCCAAGGAAAAGAAGGTAAAGGAAAATGGAGACGGTCTCTGTGATGCTCATAAGAAACACACAAAATATTTTCAGAAAAAGTTCTATTACACCATACAAAACAGAGATTTGAACATAATTTTAAGGGCTGAAGGCTGTGCTCACCTAACTGCAAGATGAACTATACTAGTTGTTCAAGAAAACCTGAAGACATTGATTGTGCCCTTCTGATTTGTACCAAGTGCAAGGTGTTCTGCAGCAAAGGGCATGTAATGTGCCTTAGAGATGATGGTACAGCTCTGCTTTTGGAGCTGTGCACCTCTGCAGGATCAGTGTCCTTCCTCACCTACAGAATGCTCACGGCTCAAGGTCCAGTTTACAGCAACCACCATAGAACCAAGGCAGAACCTCTCCAGGAGCCCCCCTGGAGTATAACTCAGGCTGGCTGCATTGCCTCCATTCCATGATGGCCAAGGGGAAGCAAAGAAGAGGGAAATGAGCTGTATGAACGTTCACGGAGCAGACAGCAGCCATTCAGTGCCATCTCTGTAATGGGGGCACTCTTGACTCTGAATCCAAGTGCTTTTCTCTGATTCAGGGAAAAAAAAAAAAAGTGACAGCTGGAAGCCCTCAGGGTCTGTCCAAACATTATGAAAAAGTTGGATGAAAATTCCTAGGCATCTGTGGACAGTTCTAAAGGGAAATTTCCTGTAGGTCGTCAGAGAAGACCAGTTTCTCATCTGCCTCACAAGATCTAGATAAGAATGCATCTAATAGGAGGGAAAATTGTGTATTTATCTAGCTTTCTCTGTTTAAGATTTAGCCACAAGTGACAGGACTACAGCATGGCTTGGACACAGGCCCCTGTAAGAGCCAGTCTGAGACACAGAGGTGGCCAGTCCTGGTGTAGCAAAAGGACTGCTATGGGCAGCCCTGTCTGACAGCAACACTGCTCTAAAGCAATCTTGCCAAGCTTATTCTGAGCCTTGGCTGACATTAAGGGTTATACAGACCATGGCCATTTTGATAGCATGCAGCAAATGACAGGGGACTAGCAATTATCATCCCAGGACTTGCAACTAAAAGCACCTTTCATCAGATTACTAAAATTACATAAAGTTGTCTACTATTCCTACTCTCCCGCGACTGCCTGCAGGAGGGTCAAAAAATCACAGTCCCTTTAGGAAAACTGGGAAAAAAGTTTCCTGAGGAGCCTTCCAGTACTTCCTAAAACAGCTGTTTAGAAAGCATCTGAAGACATATGGAATTTAATGGAAATGTCACTACACTTTGGAAATGAGTAAGACTGCATTAAAAAAAAATGTTGAGTATCAGCAATCAGCAGAAACAAACAAATAGAAAAGTCCCTAAATATTAAGCCACCCACTCAGATCTCACTCACTAATTAAATTTCTTTTCCTCTCTAGTTAATGTTTTTCTAAGGAATCAGTGGTTTAAACACAGCATGTCCAGAAACTCTCAGCTCTCAGCTGATATCTGCTAATATACGAGGTACTGAAGAGTTCGATAATGTATTTTGTAAACTGGATTTTAAACTATCTCCTTAAGCTTATTTACAGGGTCTATGTTCAGCTTGGAACTTGCAGACCTGGTGTAATTAAGGCTGTTACTAATCTTTTTTATGCTAAACTTTTTAATGCTATTTCTTGGACTCTTGGAAGCAGTGTGAGTTTATTTTCAGGTTGGATATTGATTTTTTTCAGAGGGTGAGGCATCAACACAGTGCGCTGTGTTGCTCAGTACCTCTAGAGAGTACTGTACATGCTATTTGTGGCTGGGCAAACTCACCATTGAGACCCAGAGGGTTGCATTTTTCAGTGCTCTAGAGGCCTTTTGGCACTTTTACTTTCCTGACTTCTTGTGAGACTGTGGGTCTTATTGAAATTATAGCTAAAAGTGTTAACAGCACATTTACAAAGCAAGATGAGCTGTTTCAGCTTTTGTTACGTTAAATTATTTGAAATTGTGTATCATTAAAAAATAAAGCTATATGGGTTACTTGCTAGGTCTGCAAACTAACTGGAAAGTAGCAGTCATGGATCATCTAAAAATAAAGGAACATATGCCCAGGTTTTCACACGAAGGAAGATATTTTACCTTAATCTTGTCACCTAATACCATTACAGATTCACAACATTATGCCATTTCCTACACAGTGATTATATGCTGGCCTCTGGGTAAATAGATTATTTGTCATGGGTGACAAGATACAAATGAAATGGAAACTTTATAAATATTTCCATCTACTGCAACTATTAGCCCAACAATGAACTAAATATTCAAAGTGAGGCTTTGGTCTCCTCGAGGTGGTCACTCCAGATAGGTATGGATGCTCACAGGCAGAGCTGAGCTTTCCAAAGTCTAACAGGACAGTCTGCAAAGGACTCAGTGGTTTTAAGAAAAGCATTAGTAACCCTAGGGAAGAGAGCAGAATTTTGTCCTGCTAGAATCTCTTCTGTGGTGATGAATCCCTGTCCTGTAAGTGGGTCCATTGGGTACATCTCACCAATGGTCACTATGTTCAAAGCCTAGTGGAAATAATTTTATGAGATGAATAGGGCATCACAGT
Organism: Brachypodius melanocephalos; assembly: GCA_013398615.1. Classification (NCBI taxonomy): domain Eukaryota; kingdom Metazoa; phylum Chordata; class Aves; order Passeriformes; family Pycnonotidae; genus Brachypodius; species Brachypodius melanocephalos. Next base: position 9,417,991 of record VZSR01002340.1, read on the forward strand.
GAAAAATACAGAGAAATAAACCACCTGAAAACCCCTAAGCATCACTCAGCAGTCTGTGCTACCCGGTGCTCTTTGTCTCCTGCAAAGTCTGGCAGAGGCCCAGCCACTCAACCCTTTCTATTCCCAAAAGACCATTCTCACTAACAGCCAGAAATGTAAAATGAAGGAGACAAGCACAAGGGCGTGCAATGGGTTAACTGAGAGCACAAGCTAAAGAATTATCTTCACTGTTCAGTGCACTTTCTACTCTCTTCCACTCTCAGGCTCCAACAACACAGAGAAACAAGCCATGTCTCAGAAAGAAGAATGTACAGAAGCTCGCTAGTCACTAGGGAAAGATCTTTCAGCGGTTACTAAAATAACTGAACAAAGGAAATCAAAGAATTTCCAGTCATAATATTTACATTTCAATCAAAAGAATAGGAGATTTTAATTAGGCAAATACACTTGTTCATTTAACACCACAGATGTAATAGAACATTGGTTTATATAGTCATCACCATCATCCACTTTTAAGTCAATAGGCAGGTCTGCAACAGGAGATTTTTCAGGAATTCTACAGCAACACATACACACAAACACACAAATCACATGTAAAAAGTAGCTTGCAGAAGCTAAGTAAGGTTAATGGCAAAAGCTTCTTTCTATGCAGTGAAAACTGAACACTAAAGCTGCAGTATTAGGGAAAAAAAAAAGTTTAAAAACAAGGAATGAAGTTGTACAACAGATGAGAACTTAACGAAATTGGTGACCTTTACACACAGATGAAGTCAGGTTAAAAAAAAAAATAAAACAGGCCAAACCAAAACCAGAGGAGACCAAAACCAAATGAGACCAAAAGAGAACCTCCCCCCACATACATACAGACAAAAGTGAGAGCACAACAAAGGAAGTGGAAGAAAAGTGTTACCCATAAGTAGCCGCCGTTTCACCCGCTTGTCCACATCAGCTACTGACGTGGCATTGTACTCAGAACTCTCAATTGCAGCCTCATCCTTCTCTAAAACACAAGTAAGGGACAAACATGGAGCAGTTGGTTAATCACAAGCCCAATTTTCCGCTGCCTAAGACAGTTTCTTGGCATGGCACAGCCAAAGCCAAGAAGCAAGGCATGAAAGCACTAAATCCCCGTTAGAGAGTTAATTCCCTTTGAGAACCCAGGAAAAAATTAAAAGGGTGTTTAGGGAAAGGAGGAGGAAAGAGGGTGAGAAGGAAGAATGGACAACTCAGAAGTAATTAACCACACAGAAGAAGCTGGATTTCTACTGGAGAACAAGACAGCTAACATGGGTGCCCCAGAGAGATGTTAATGACGAAAATTAAAATTCAGGAAGGCTAGTTAAACAAATTACTGAAGACAAACTAGGCTGATGGGGGCACCAGGATCTGAAAGTGGCAAGCAGAAGACTGAGACAGACAGAGAGAGAGAGAGCAGAGTCCGGTGATGGATGGGCACGGATGCACCACAGCCTTGTACACATTAACACACTGAGAAACAAAACAACAGCATGCAAATTAAACAACAACAACAACAAAAATAAACAAACAACAAACCAAACAAACACAAAAAAAGATCAATTTGGGCAGTGCTGGTTGCCTGCTTGTCTATGAAACACTACTAGCTAAACATTCAACGCTAGGAAAGATGTTGCAAGTACAGGGTTTAGTAATTTTATTAGCATGCAGTGAGCAGGATGATGTCATCAGAGGTCATTTTACAAGGTAGTCTCTGACATCCTACTTGTAAGAGTTTCATACATAATGAGGACTTTGGTTATGCTTCATTAGAAATACACAGAAACAGTCACAAGTGTGGGAAGAGATGATCAGTAGGTGAAATAAAATTAAAGATTTCTGATACAGGAGAGCTATGGAGAAGCAGCAGCTGGGTAAATGAAATGGTTTGTAGGAAAAGGGAAATGCTCATTAGGAAAACAAAAAACCCAAAAATGCGAGTGGGGACTTTCACATGCAGCAAACATTAAAAAAAAAAAAAGGTTAAGACAAGCAAACGAAGACAAAATATGTTAGACAAAGGGTCAACGAGTATTTATCTGGCATTGCAGAAGTTTGCATTCTTGCAGTGATGCCTGGAATATATACACCACTGAAGACAGCAAACACTGGAATCACTGAAGTGAGGAGGAGGAGGAGGCTGGCAGGTTGTGTTTGTGGCAACTCTACATGGTTGAGTGGTAACAAGAAGTTGTTTTGTTTTGTTTTTAACAAGTTCTAGATGGGATCAGGCTGCAATAGAGGCTTTTGTTTGAGTTTGTTTGTTTTTTTTTTTTTTCTCTGTAAATAATTAATAAACGTCAGTTATCAGACAAGACAGGCAATCAGGAACCATCACCAGAAAGCAGGAATAAAAACGTAAAAAATAAATAAAAAAAAATTAGAAGTATTCTAAGAGAAAGAACTATTTTAGAGGGAAGAAAATCAGCACAGGCAGTAAATATGTGACTTACATCACAAGACCAAGGAATGTAACAAGGAGTTGTATGTATTACATCACAAAAATGGGAAAAAAAAGTTTTTTAAAAAAAGTTAAAAAAAAATGCAATGTTCACAGCTTTTAAAATAAATTTTTACATGCTCGAGAAAATAAAACATCAATCCAAGGATATTAACGAACAACAATAAATAGAAGATCAAATATCCATTCAATAAAACCTGCTCTCAAGGCTCTCACTCTAGCAAGTTCTCCCCATCTGGAAATGCCACAGGACAGGGATTGTAGGGTGGAGCCCTCTCTGTCAGCAGAGTCCCTTGCTGAGAGATTCCCTGCACTCAGACACACCTCGTGCAGACAAAAAGGCAGAGCCCAGCTCTGAGCTCCGTTCAGCTTTACCTCTGCCAGCATAAACCTCGCCCTACCCCACAATTTGTGAAATGAAACCCCTCAGAAGAGAGCAAGGCTCTGGGCAGCCATGGAGCTTTATGCCATGGATCTGACCAAGACAGGCTGGCTAAAGGTAACTGACAGATTTCCATGGGTTTCAAATTCTCTGTCTTGCAGTATAGGAGAGAAAATATGATAAATATGTGTCTGTGTTTTTTTAACCTCAGGAAATGACTAAGAATTTGTAAGAACTTGAAATTATACAAACAAAAAAAAGTCAACATGTCCGCAATGCCAATGAAAACCATTATGGATTTCAGGTTCTGATCTGTGAGTAAGACTTTTCAAATTTTAACTTGCACTATGCAAAAATGCACTTTTAAATTTATTTTTTTTTTAAAGTGGAGTGGAAAGAAATGGTGTTAAGCAAATTATACATTTTATAAGCATAAATATTTGCAAAGCATCTGCCAAGATGCTCCATGTCTTGACTGGCTTTTTCCTGCTGATATTCTGAATGAAAGCTTAGTCACTACAAATGCAATTTTTAGAATCATGAAACATACACCAGGGAAGAAAGCACGTAATGATGATTCCTTTGCCCTGGTAACAGCTCAGAAAGGGAGGTAATTTTTCTAACCTTGCTCGAGCAAGGAAGTCTTGACTAACGAACATGAACCGAAGAGCTGAACTTTCATTCAAAATCATGAACGCTCTACACCTTTTTAAGTTCAAAAATAGTTACGAACAGAAACACAAGTTACAAGCGGGTGACAAAGGGATACTTCATCAACAAAACATTTCGACAGAACACGCACAAACGCTTCTCTGTGCGCCTGGCTGAGCCAGGAGCTGCTGGAGCACCCTTCTGTCAGCGCCGGCAGCGCGGAACCCCCGTGGGACGCAGACGCGCGCGCCCACGGACACACACACGCACACACACACGGCACAGAGACTGTGAGCAACCCGAAATCAAATGCGCTGCAGAGAAGTACTCACCAATGCAGGTTCGGCCATCTGAGTGCAGGGCATACTTCTGATGACAGCCACACACAGGACCAGTATCTGTGTCATCACAGGTGTGCTGGCAGCCTCCATTCCCATAGTTACAGGTTACTAGTTAAGCCCCATATGAATGTGTATATATGTATATACAAATAAAATGACAATGAAACCAATTAGTCTTGAGAGCCTTTCAGAACACAGAAGAGCAGTAACATTCCATGATACAAGGTAACACAATATAAGTGCTTGCAATTATTTCTATTTCTTCCTTCTGCCCCCTCCCTTCTGCCTGTCTCATGCCCTAGCCTCAATCCATACAGTGAAGAAAAAAGAGAAAGAAAAATAAAGGCATTTTCCCACTCTGTTTGTATTAATAATTTTAGTGTGACTCTTAGCCAATTCCATGTCTTCCTAAAAGCTATATGCTTCATATCCGTGATGAAATTAGCAGTCTACTAATACAAATATATAGTTTCAGACCTATAGACCTGAAACCCTCTTTTGCTGCCCCTTCATTCTCTCAGTAGAGGAAGCAGAGACCAAGCAGAAAGAACAGAACCACGAAAGTCTTGAAATCTACTATATCAAATCCTGGCCTCCCTAAAACAACAAGTTAAAAAATAAAACAGGAAATGTTTAGTTTTTTTTTTTTTTTCTTCTCTGCAACAAAAACCACACAGTTGTTATGGCTCTGCCATGTGCTGGCCTCTTGCCACGAAGGAAGCACTGGAGATGCCACTTTCACTTCCAGGAATATAGCAAAGAACACCTTTTAGCAATTCAAATGTCCTCTGGTGAAAAGGTACTAAACATACATTAAAGCAAACATTTTTTGTGAGGACAGGTAGAGTTTCAAAGGTTACATGAATTAGTAGGTCAGATTAAATTAATTTCCTTTGTCACAGGATGAATTTAATTTCTGCCAGCTAAGACAAACCAGATTTAAAATATTAAGCTGGCTAGCACCACTTAATAAAGCCTCTCACTTGCCCCTGAGTGATTTCATCCTTTGCACCTTGATGCTGAATAACAGTTCTGATCTGACTGATTTCTGAATTCAATTTTCTGTCTTTACTTGGACTAGGTTCTTTACCGGTAAATACACAGTGGCAAATATGGGGGAAATCCAATATGCCATTATTTAGTTATATACTCATCATTTCGGAGGACTTAAATGTTTTGAAAAGTTATGGCAATTTAAATGCAGGCTACATTTATTTAAATACCACCTCCCAGTATTCAGAAGGAACTTCCTCACATTTGTCTTAGCAGAATTTTCCTTCTAGATAAGAATTTATAAAAGAGGCAGGATAACAAGCTGCAATATACAGTAAAACAAAGATAATGATTAACACGATTTGAAAATCATGTATCTAACTAGAATCTGAGGTTGTATCTAATGCAGGAGGGCTAAGTTCCTACATTTTCCCACTGAACTCAGTGACCCTGCTTTAATTCTAGCTCCTGAAAATGGAGTAGACCGGAATTTTCCATCACAGTAACTAGAAATGAAATATCTCACTTCTGATGTGAGTGCCTCAGTGCTGAGCGGCCATGTCACTCTCAGTAATCACTGAAGTATTTAGCTTGAAATGAAACAATTCTAAAAAAAGCAACTGAGGGAGACCCACCACAGCACACCCAACAGAATTCCCATTAAAACCTCCTGCCAGTATGGGAACCGCAAGTTTACAATTTCAGCTCCTGAATTCTGGCAAAGATCATAACAGGAATTGTCCACCTCTCAAGTGGGTACAGACCCGAGGCCACCACAGGTGCAAGCACCCTCGATCCTTCCCACTGTACACTTGGAATAAAAACCCTTGTGCTGTTCAGACATAGAGAAGGAATAGCCTCGATGGCAAGAATTATCTCTGAGAAAGAGATTGCCTGAATTCCCATCTCACTTTCCAGGAATATCACTGTTCTATCCAGCTGGAAAGAATGGCAGTGAGAAAGTTGGGAAAACCTGCCTGATCCGTGTTCCCTTTTTGGAGCTTGACAGTTTGTGCATTAGACCGGAAAATGGAAATTGTGGTTTCAGTCCAACTGGACAGAGGAGGGAATATATCCCAAATCATAGGAATCCTAAACTTGTAAGGAATTCCATTACAAAAACCCCTGAGCAACAGCCACCCTTGGGCATTCTTTCTCCTTCTCCACTTTTATAGCTTACCTAATAATTTATTTTTGTGAAAAAATAGCTGAAGCAAATCAGTCTGCTCTGCATCCAAAGGAAGCAACGTTTCTTTCCGTTCAATACACAGTAACATTTTGCTTTTTATTTTTAATGCAAAACAAACAAAATTCTATGCCAATTCTCTATTCTTGAAGTTCCCACCTTTCCAATTAAGACATGCTTATTACTTGACCCCAGATGCCTCTAGGACTAGGTGGAGTTTCTATTCTTGTTGGACTGCAGTGCCATCACAAATTAACCTAAAGGTGTTGTTTATGCCAGATGTTCAAATACATTTCTGGCCAACAGTATTTTTACTGAGGATTTTAAAGTGCAATCAGCAACAAAGTGCATACTTAAAAAATGTGACTGCAGTGGTTATTTTTGGCATTCCTTGCTGAAAGCCTCTGCCGGCAGAGATGAAAATATCTTAACACGCTTGCTCTGACCCACGTAATATGAGGAACTTTTCCTTACTATATTTGTCTATGAAAAAATTGCACTAGACTGATGGCATTTATAGCAAATCCTGCAGAATCACACACTTTTACAGCTTCCCTGCATATTAAACTTACTGGTTCTCCTTCTACCCAGTCCATGAAGGCACATGTAGGTCAGTTCCTTTTCCTGTCTCCTAGAAACATTAGTCAATCATGTTTTTGAAGGATTTGAATTTCTGTCTAGACTACAACTTATTTATTTACTTAAAGTAACTTGAGTCAACATTTTGGAGTTTGACAGCTCTACAGGTGAAACTGGTACAAAATCCAGTTGTAAAATATGTCACTTCAATGTTCTTCCAGCCCTCATTCTGTGGCAGTGACACAGTTGGAAGCTTCTCTTGCTTAGAGGAAAAAAAAACCCCTAATTATTTAAAAGCAAATGGACATCCAGATCTACTCCATTTTTTGTCAGAAAGAATTAAAGCAATATTAATGAGAATTCTTGAAATGTTATTTTAAAAATATTTCTGATAAACTTGGACTCTGCAGCTATGCAAACAACTGCGTGCTCATTCAGAGTCTGACATTAGAGAGACAAACAGAGGCAAACAGAGGCAAAATGGTAAATTCCAACAGACATGGATCATCTTAAAATATCACAAATCGTGTCAAAATGAAAGGCATGGAAAATTGTATTTTTTTTTTTAACCAAAGGAAAATATTCACCTATCTGTTAGAACTCAGACACACTTATCTATCCCCACATGGGAGATTTAAAACCAGAGTAACATCTTTTAACAACGCTTCAGCATTTACACGTGTCTTAAGTGCAGTCAAAACCCTGGGCTCTTTCCCTCAGTGGGAGAAATGCCCTGTACAGCAGCACAGAAGCCCTACAAGGACACACACCCTCTGTGGGACACCTCCAGTGCTGGCAGCCAAATCACCAGTCTCTTCTCCCAACACTCTGCCACGTGGATAAAGAGTTTTGAGGCTGACACTGGGGCTTCAAAGTGCCTTCAAACCAGTTTAATTCTTTTCACTGACCAAAGTCCTCAGGGTCCTGGGCTGGCCAGACACCTTTCAGACCCTGGCAGGTGGCATAATGGCCATACCTGTCCACCTGCCCACACTGGAACCAGCAGCATCTATTTAGTTTGACTGGGCTTAGCCAAACAGTCCTGAGACACAGCTTGGCATGCGGGCCAATGAAAAATATGTGACCCAGGGAAATATAATAGACTATTTTGATCATGAAAAATGAGGAACAACTGTCTGAAAGAGAAGTGACATCTTAAAGAACAAGAAGGATTTTAATGTCCATATTCCACTAAGCATTGATACTGATATTCCATGCTAAACTCCCCAGAAGACAGAAAATACCAAAATTTGGCCTCACTCGACAGCCTAAATCCTTTTTTCAGTGCTTCTGCGAAGTTTCACAGAACCCTCTCTCAGGCCCATCTTACCTGGCCATGAAAAGAAGTACTTGAAAACATATGGCCAATTATGTAATCTAGCATTTATTACTTGGTAACCTAAAAAAATTGCCCAAGACAACAGTGTCCTGAGCCTGATCATATGTGGGCTGAAAGATACACCATGGCTCAGATGCCACAGAATTTGTCACAAGACAGATATTCAGTTTTTGTAGAATGGGCTTCTCAAATGAGCATACTGTAATTCCAGATAACTTGAAAACTGCACTGTTCTTTAACTAAATTGGCCATTAAATACATCACTTGTATAAATACATGGACACCTCTATGTGATAAAGCTGTGCATGCAAGATTAATTACACGATTTATTCTGGTATGTCTTTACATTTTTAACATTTTGGGGATTTTTGTACTGAGAGCAAACAGTTGCATGAGGACACTGTCAGCAGGAGCTGAAAATCTGCCACTTGGCATAGGGAGGTTGGCATTTTATTGTAAAAGTACTAGACAGAATTTTAGAATTTGCACTAGCCTTCTGCTCTCTTAAACCATTATTATCCAAGCAGGCAGATAGAAACAGTTGTAGGTAGGGTTACCCAGAATTTTTCATTAAAACATTCAGCTTTTCCTTGTTTGTAAGTCTTTCAGGCTGCAACTTGCAGGTATGTCAATCTGCTTTAGATTTCCTCTTATTTTTAAGCTTCCAGCTAAGAAAGAGAGGAACATGAAATGTCTTGGTTTGTTCATATTCGGGGAAAAAACCTTCAGTTTATCAAAAACTTCTAATGCAATCATGCTCAGGAGGAGGATCTTAGTATCTATCATGGATACAGATGTAGAAAGAAGAGGCAAATTCCCATGTTTTTTTCAACATAATCTGGAGTCAAATTGACTGCTCTGAAGCATTGTCTTTCTGCTGCCAGCAAGTATCTATGAAAATTACTGACAAAGCATAATCTCCTTCTGGGCTTGTGTACACCAGAGGCCATTGAAGTAGTTTACAGGAGTAGCAGTAAACTCCCAGAGACTGAAGTTTATTGATGCTTTGGATCTAAAGGATGCAGCTCATCTGAGGATGTATGGATCTGTGTGATTCTGCTTGGTGTATTTCTGGATGGCCTCTTGAGGTCTCTTTCAGCCTCGACACTTTAGTGTTTTCTTTATATGTAACTAGAAACTGCATACTTAAAATTTACACTAAGAAACCATTAAGGCTGCAATCTTAAAGCACTCAAAAGCTACAAAATACCAGACTTACACACAGACCTATTGTGTCATGATAACTCTCCTTAATGACAATGCAGAAAATGCTCCAGTCTCATTTAGTGCCTAGTGAAGCTGGGGAAAGCCAGGGCTGTGGAAACAGCTGGAAATCTTTTCTCCTCTACTGCAGAGTGAGTAGCAAAGCAGAAATGGACTGTCAAGAACCAAGAGTCTTGTTCAGACAGTGAAAAGAGCCCTAAAAGCTGTAACCTATTTCTGCCTTCACTGTGAAATTCCTGTTTAGAGCTTGGCAAGTCACTTGAATCTCTTCTGTTACAGGTTACTGGTGTTATAGTCCTTTCTCTATGGCATCTGCAATTACAGCTGGAGCCATCAGGAGTTTGGCTTGGATCATATTAACATGCTGTAAATGCTTAGCTGGGTTCTGTGTGGCTCTTGTTAATCACCTATCACTACTAAATGACTTTAATATCTTTATATTAATTTCTCTTTTGTAATATGGGCAAAGCAGTACTTTTTAACTTGGGAAGAGCATTTTGAAAATACATGACAAATGTCTACAAAGCACTTTGATATTACAGTAATGAGTATCATGGGAAAGTCCACAAGGGAATGAAAAAATTAATGTTCACAATAGAGTTTAAATACTGTGCAGCAGGAAAGGCATGACACTAAATTATGGAGAGAAAGCTACTGAATACAAGTCTGTTTAATGAGCACTGACCGTCATGGACACTGAATGAAGCAAGAGTGACTGTCTTATCAGCATGTGAAGGTAAATGATAAGATGGGATGTGATTATGTAACTAGCAGGTAATAACCATCATGTGATGCATCCATAAAAATCTTGGAGCCTTCCTCCAAGTTTTTCTGCTTTCTAACTTATTTTGACATCTTACTTTGAGGAAGAACTTGAATTGTTACTGAAGGCCTTGGGCCAATACATTTGAAAACCTCTCCCAGTGGTCTGACTGAATTGCAAACTGGCTGATGAAAGTTCACCCAGAGAGGTAGTAGGTGTACCAAGAGGTACTACCTTCTCTGTCACTAGTTCACATTAAAAAAACAGAGCAGCAAGCTCTGACAAACGCAGAAAAGCATGGACTCCTGGAGGACCATGATAAACCAGCATAACTGAGAGGGGTACAGGGTTTTATAAGGGTGCATCAGACCCCAGCAGTCCCTGTTAAACAGGGCTGCAGACCCAGTCCAGGCTGGCAAGTGGGAAGTGTCTAGCTCTTCAACACAGCTGCACTGAATAGTTGCAAAACTGCAGGTCAGGATTTAAGCAAATTCCACTGAAATGGTTAGCTGTGAAAAGGTTGGGGTTTTTTTTTTTGGGTTTTTTTTGTTTTTTTTTTAAGTTGAGATTTGGTTTCAGAATTAGGCTTTTATAAATAGCCTGCTGTAATCTGGCAGTTACTGTCCCAGGCTATCTGGCTACACCTGTATACTTCTGTGCCTCTGGAAGGACTAGAAGTAATTATTATAAATAAAACTCTGGATCATACTTGCAGAATGTGCTTTGGGTTTAGAGGCTGGTGTGCTTCAAAGTAAGCTCTGCAGCCTTGGAAAAACTCAGTGTCTCTACTTAGCAGTCTGTCACCAAAAATTCATTATACTTCCAACTACAATTTGAACACCAGAGGGCACAGAATAAATTGAAGTTTTTACTCTATTAAACCCTGAGACATTTAGAAATAATGTTCCAGAAAAGGCTCTAATCCTCCTGCCACCATCTATTACTGGAACTCTCAAAGAATATAAGAATTTGAGGAAACAAATAATAACAACAAAAGTAAACATCCTCCCACACTTCACCAATGTAGCTGATGTTGCACTCCAATTAACAGCACGCAATATTCACTTCCAATAAACATGGAGAATGAAAATTACCATAAAGGCATTTTTCTCTGTGCTTTTGCCTTTGGCCTTGTGCAGCCTCTTAATACTGAGCAGAAATCAGGCTGTTCGATACTCTGTGACATTTCTTTATGACATTCAAAAGTGATTCTTTTGACTTTGCACTTTTGACTCTGTACTAGCATCATCTACATGTGTTTACAGAGTGGAGATCTCAGGAAGAAAAACCCTGAAGTGTAAGAAAAACTGTCTCAAAAATACTGGCCCTGTGCTAAGCAGCAAACATTTAATGTTGCTTTACTGCACTTTTTTTTTTTTGTCTCTTAAAGCTACCAAGTAGGAATGCAAGCTATTGGACTCAGATCTAAGACTCACTGAAGCCATCAGATGTGGCTCAGTTCTGAAGCTTTCAGGTGACGATGCTGAGGACAATTTGAACCTGTACAAATAATTTTTGTATTATTTATTATTTTGTATTATTTATTTACAAATAAATAATCTTTAATTTTGTGGGCTAATGAGTATCTGCATCTTTAGCATCCCAGCTTCAAGAATACACCACTCTGGGCTTTTCTCTGTAGAGCAGTATTTATGATGCAGCTGCATGTTTTCCAAGTAATAATTCTAGATAGTGAGCAGTGGAATCCCGACTACAGCAATCATTTCTGTCTTAAATAAACAAAAAAGGGAACTGACACTCTTAATTTGATAGCCCTAGTGGGTTTATCATCAAATTCACTGATGCATCCATCCACCTTTGTGGACCTTCAAAATACTGCAAGCCAGAATTCACTATGCTTTACAATTTGTATTGCTTCACAAGCAAAGTCTGGATTAAACTGATCCTTCACTTTTCTGCATTCACAGGAAAGGAGAAAAGTTATCATTTGGTAACTGAGCCACTGCCAACATTGTATTATTCAATCCCTCTTATCCATCCCCAAACACATCTTCTACAGCAAAAAAACCCCCCTCATTACTAAAATTGCAAATCACCTTTGGCCAAAACAAAGTTAACTTCTTCTGGAACATAACAACAATGAAGGAAACAAGACATTTTGGGGCATTTGAAATTTAATCTTCATCTACCTACATTTGCAGTCCTTCTGGTTTTTGGCAAGTTCAAAGCCAGGTCTACATTCACAGGCAACCCCACCTTTGGGTGTCTCCCGGCAGATGTGTGCACACCCATGATCTTTGTTCATACAGTTCATACCCTCTGTGGAAAAGGAAAGAAAAACAGAAAGTATTAGCATTAAAATAAAACTACAAAATAATTATGCATATGCAGTCCTCCAACAATTTTATCTATAACTTCTATTTTTCATCTGGACTTTGCTCCACAATTCAAACGAACAGAGCTGAAAGGAGATATATAGTCAACAAAACAGTGTAATAAAAGACAAACATGCTCTGGGGCAAATATGAGCACTACTGTGTGTCTCTGTTTCATGCAGAAACTTGGGGTTCCTCTATTCTGTATCTATATTCTAATCTTTCATGAAAATATCAGGGATTTAAAGGATAGTCCAGAAAGTTGTGCCCCACAGAGCTGAATAAGTGATTTGACTGTTATTTTTTTCTTGTATAAATTCAATGGCTGTTACTGTCTGGTACATTTTTATATGCCTGTTAATGTGCTTTATATTTTCTAACACACAAAATCTGCCAAATATTAAAACCAAGCATTTCTGCTTGGATTAATTTCTTTGCTATTTGTTTTAAATCTCAATTCTCTGTCATTCACCATAAACACAGCACATCTCCAACAAACCCACCACCACTTCTCTCTTTGACTCTATTAAACAAAACACACCAGCTGTTCAACAAACATCCCAGTGCCATGGGTGGATTCCTGCTAATGTTTATGCCAAGGAATAGTATCAACCAGCTTTCTTTTAATCATCACAGAGACAAATTTAGCTTTCTAAACTATGTCAGTGATTTAGATACTGAATGCACCTTACACTCCTAGAGCCTTTCATTACCGTGTTAATTCAAATCCCACATATTCACAGAAATCTTGAACTCAGTTCTTATGGGTCAGCATCTAACATTCCTTGTGTGAACGAAGGCTAGCTAGATTTGCATTACAAAGCCTTCCCAGACTTCCCTTTGGATATCTGACCTGTAAAGGAGAGACAGATTCTCTCAGAATACACTGGCAGAGAATTCACATTTTAACTCAGCTTGCCATGCTGAAAACTGTGTGCATTGCCCAAAACACCGATGTAAGCAACATCAGAGTGGACTCTGGATTCTGCAACTTATTTGGCACTTTGCAATCTGTCTGCTCCTACCTATTCTAAGCTTATCTCTCAAAACTCCAGTGCAAAATGTTCGACTTAATCCTACAGTGCCAGTGTATTGCAAGTAAATGTTTTTTTTTATGTCTAGAATTTTGAGGAGGAAATGCTACAGAGAATCAGTCAGAGATTGCCTCAGGGTGACAGAAGTTAACAGCTTCAAGAAGTTATTCACACTGCTCAGCTTTACCTCTGAGAGGTTTGTATTAGCAGAGTAATGAAAAACACACATCGCCAGTCTGATTGGGAATTTTTGTTCGCCTCTCCTACAAAACACAGCAGCATCTTAAATCTCACCACCTATGAAAACCAGTATTATAGACAACAGATGTATTTATTTCTTCTAAATTCCCCTCTGTGTTGTCCTTGAGCCTAAAAACTTGCCCAAACACAGTAAGTTACTATAACCAAGTAAGTTATTCTTTGTGAACGGCAGCCTGGACAACAGATGCTGCTCTGAGGTACAACACACACTACATGCTATAATATACCATCCTACACATCAAAGCGAGGTACGGATGCTTTGTTGGGCTGGACAGATACAAGAAACCTGGGAATGGCCTTATTGAAGGGTTTGAGGCATTTTATAATCTCTTTCTCTCCACTTCTCCCAACAAAGGATTTCAGACACAATGTGTTTGACAAACTGCATTCCTGTGCACTGCGCTATGCTCCGAAAGGGATCTGGGAAAGATAACACATGGCTGATTGAGTCCCACTGCCCAGGCTCTGAGAAGAGAGGAATTATAGAGATGAAAGCAGATTTTTAATGGCCCACAGGAGTAATCAAGCAAGTGATTTGTCAGTGTTTACTCGCAGATACTGAATACCTGCCTTTATGGGAAGACAGAAACCGTGCGCAGCTAAAAATACTGGGAGAAATTGAAGATCAAAATAATTAAATATAGAAACAAAAGTGATCCTGGTATTTGTGTGTAAGGTCGCAATATTTTAGTTACTGTATTAATTATTCCAGGTATTGTATTAATCTGAGTTGCCTAAAAACGATTTCAGTTTCATGTTAAGCTGGAGAATACCATAGAAATCTCCTGAGCCTGAAAATCATTATTTTAGAAAATTTAATGTTTTTTTCTGGTGAAATGAAAAACCATTATTTTTCAGTCAAGAGCAGGAGCTCACGCACAACAAAAATCCTCCTTTTTATGTCAGTATTTTTCAAAACCCCGAAAAATTAAATTACAAAAAAACCCCCAAAAAGCTCTAAAAAAACCCTTTTTAGCCTGAAAAAATTAGTGAAATAAGAATGCAGCAAATTAATATTTTACCTTGCTAAAAATGCAATCTAACCCAAAACTGTGTTAATTTGCAAATAATTTTAATAGTTTAAAATTCTAACTTTTCAGCAAATGCAGCATTTGTCCAGACGTCTTCTGTATCAATCTACATACACAAATAATTTATAAATCACTGCTGATAAAGTTTGCTTTTTTGCAAGTTGACTCTTCAGGCAATATTGAAGCTTTAATGATAAGGCACATGAGTAACACTAAAATACAAAGATATGCAAAGTCCTAATCTTAGTTTCTATACAAATGCATATAAATAGGAGAGAACAATACTGCTAAAATGACTTTGTTCAGTATTCTCTTGAGCAGCATGTAGTCCAAACTTTAAAATCAACTGGAAATACATAAACCACCTCCAGTATTTTCCTATGCTGGAAGAAGGTGCACTGCTGGTGGTGCAGAACTGCTCTGATGAGTCCACACTGCTGCCACAGCAGCAGTGAGATGTTTGAGTTATCATTTCTCTTCACTCATGCCCCATGAGAAAGAAAGCTTTGCAATATTTTAGTTTATATTTAGCAGCCAAGTAATGCACAAATGATTTTTCCATAAGGGATGCAGAGTGTGAATAACAGCATGGGAAAACTTTCCCTAATGTTAAAGGGGGATTTAAGCCCCCGGTGCCTGCCTTGCTGCTCAGCCCCAGGACAATGGGTGACCCAAGGGGGAGGTGGGCACTGTGCTCCAGCCCCACTGCCACAATCAAGGCCAAACCTATTTTACTTGCAGAAAAAGTCATTTAAAAAAAAACCAAAAAACCCCAAAAACATGATCATGGAAAAACTGCATGGGATTTTGCTGCTCATTTATGTGAAGTTTTTGAAGTTTTTATCACCATCGGCCCCAACTCAGCAGATGGGTGCTGGCACCCAGGGGTGCCCTGTGCATGGTGCCCCTTCCTTGAGCTGACTAATGCAGTGCACAAACAGGACAGAGAGGGAAAACACGCACGGAACTGTTATAGGCTTCTCCCAGGTCAGTACAGAATTATGCCCACAGCAGTTTTAACTCAGTGTGTTGCACAGCCTGGGCAAAGTATCAGACAATGGCTCTCCTATCCAAGCCCTAACCAGAAGGTATTTACAGAACTATTTACAGAACTCGTGACCCCCCTCTCTCTCCCATTGTGTGCACATCTGCTTCACTCTGGTTTGGAACACAAGGAGCTGTTCCCAGCTTGTCTTGATTTTTGCAGTGCTTGGTGTGTCCCAGCTTCTAGAACTGATGGGACTATGGGTCAAGTGAAAAATCATGGTTCCCAAATGAAGGGAAAGGCTTTGTGTTGGTAAGAGAGAAATCTGTACACACACACACACCAAAAAACCCTTACTTTATCAGCATGACACAAAAATATCCAGTGTTGAAATGTTCTAGGTTTTACATATTAACTGTTAATAAAAGCAGTGTCTTAATCCCACATGCTGCTACTCAAGGTAATCTCTAAAGCCAGCACAAGAATGGGTGCATGTCTCTCCAGCAGTGCTGACAGACAGTCAAATAAACTTCTGAAACACAGACACATTCTCAGCGAATTCACCTTACAGACAGCAAAACAAAATCCCATGGAAAATATAAACAGGAAGGGAAATGTCACTTAAGAAAGGAAAACACTGATCTAATTAAACTAAATCCTCTCTCAGCATTTTAGATATGACTTGAGAAACTCTCTTCTATTGCCTTCCTGGATTTTTTTCTGACTCTAAGTTACAAAAGGTTGCTCATGGGAGAGTGACAACCACTGTTATGTATACCCACAATCCACACTCATTTTTGTTCCTGGCCTAGGAGAGATTTGGATGTGAGTCTACTACATTAATCCAGTCTGCCATCTAGTTATCACAAATCTCTTAATAGTGCTGTTCTGCAAAATGTTCAGTCTGATATAACGGCCTCTCCATTGTATTATGCTCTAAAAATGTTTTCAGCTCAATGGCCCTGAAAGTGCTTAAATCAGGCTGACTGTGACAACCAAAGCACGGATCAGCCTTTATTTCTCATTAACCCTGTCTATTCTCATCTTAATTAAGACTTTTAGCAATTATTTTACCCTGTGGCTCATCATATATGCTTAGATTAGCTCTGTGTTGCCATGATTTAACTTTCTCTGTATTTATATTGCCGCTGGTTTTACAACTTTCAAATAAACATGCTGATCCCAAACACAATCCGAAAAAGACTACTTTAAATTGCATCAATAACTTTCAAAATATTGTCAGACTACATGTGCTTGAATGTGCTCAGAAGATACAGGAGATCTTGAACTTCACCCATACATACACACTGCCATGCCCAGTAGCACCTGCATAATTGACACTCAGTCTTGAAAACTACATAATCACATCATCCTTTTTTGTTGCCAAGTTAATTTTAACACAAGGTACACAGTGAGATCGCTTAGTGAGTTGCACCATATATAAGATAGAAGATACATCTTCAGCAGCAGAGAGAGGAAAGAATACCAGAGGAAGCAAGCATTCTCATTTTATTTGTTTTGTAAGCTATTAACATTGGAGGAATTTATTTTTTGTTCTCTTTTTAAAAATTGGGTAAGAAACTACAGTGCTACAATAAAACACACTGGTCAATGACCAGGAAGTTTAGAAAATTGTCAAAGACAACTCCTCTCACAGAGTTCTTACTCTGTGAGGAATGGAAGCCAACAAAAAGACACCAAGTTTCTGATGGAGACAGGAACATGATGTTAGCGAAAATGTGAGTCGGCTGTTCTAAGCCAAATGGCACATTATGCATGTAACTTTTTGTCATATAGAAACAGATTGTTCACTTTTTGTCTGGCTTGTGGAAAGCAGCTCCCCACACCTTAGACTGTCCCTGCCTTTGCCTTCTAAATCCAGGATCTCCTGTGCATCTCGAGGGTGACGAAAATCAACATTTGGCTAAACAACCCAATTAGAGTCAACAAATACATATGGCCAGATCTTAGGACCATTAAAGCCAAGGATTGTTTTCCAACAGACTGGATCTGACCTTTATGCTGCACAGTTGCATCAGATCTTCTGGACACTTCTGGCTCCCTAATAAGAACCTGATTCTGTGATGTGAGGAATATCCGGGTGAGTTCTGCTCCCCAGTGAGAGAAGTAAGGTGTTTTCATCTCACACAGAATGTCCTTTCTTGAGGATCAAAACCCCACCAAGATTAGCTCTCTTTGGCAAGAAAATGGAGGGTGAAACTAATTGTCTGAGGCAGGTGCCCTTCTGCCCTTCCTCAGCTGATCACAATGCCACAAGTACCTCCAGGAACAGACTTTTGAAGCTAAATGAGAAACTCCACACTGGGCATGCTGGAAATGTAATAATCTGCATAAACATCTGATTTTTTCATACTGTTAACTGAATGAACACATGTTCTTCCCAACCTCTTTCCTGAAATAAGTTACTTGGTTCTGCCTAAAGTTTTAGGAAAAAATAGTTGTTTCAGTGACTACAACTCAACCCAACAGAGGCTGGAAAGAAAACAAATAAAGCAGGCAAACTGACCCAAGGAAACAGAATTCTACACTATTAAGTAGGTTGCCTGGAGAAATCTTGGACACAGTACAAGAAAACAGCTGCTGGTATATTATAAAATAAACAAATTCAAGTTTGTTTAGCAATTACATGTCTTTTCAGTTTGGATCTGAAATGTGCTTAGGGCCAGCATCTTCAGAAGGCAGACTTGCAGTCTGATCTCTGACAAGATGTTCCTGCTCTGAGTGGCAGCCAGGAAACCACATGGAGAGGGGTTTTTGTCTTGAGATTTACAAACGGACATGAATCAGAAATACAACTTCATTTTTTCAGCACTAAGAACACAGATTTGCAGTTCTGAAAAGATGCTGTGGTTTCAGGAGAATGATGAGGACGAATGGACCATGTTTAAGAGAGAAACCATGGAAGCAGGGAAAGGAAAGAGATTCCAAAATTGCCAGGAAATGTCATCAATTCCCATAGGACCAGAAGAGAATAAAGAAGACTGGCTGAAATCCATCCCATGCTGGTTGTGACCAATTTGTGACAGTATGATGGCTTTTTGGTGAACACATGAAAGAAGGTCTGCAATCTCAATCTGCTTTCCACATTGCAGAGCTACCAAGAGAAGCTGAAGACCACTGAAACTCTTCCCAATAGTCTCTGTTACCTTCTGACACATAGATATGGATAGATATGGATTATCTAAAAAAAAAAAAAAAATAGTTCTGCAAGATAGCCCAGAACATGTGTGCCACTGCTGCTCTGGCAAAATCAACTGTGAGTGTCTGCCAGCATAGACTTGGCACCTGATATTAAAGGGGAATAAATGGTGAGGGAAGAAAAAGGTAAGGACGGGAAAGGAAAGAGAAACAAAACACAGTCAGCACTACAACCTGCTTTTAACTTTGCCTCATCTTTAAACAGCAATTCCTTAAAGAGTACAGCAAAGCAGAAGAAAAGGGAGGTTTTCAGGGAGTGGCTGCCACAGGATGTCCCTTTGCAGATGGGAGTGATCCTGAGGGGAGACAAGGCCATGCAGGAGGCAGAGGAGAGAAAAGCACTTTCTGCATCTGAGTCTTTACCACCACTCTCCTACTTCTTGGTGCCTTGGTGGGAGCAAATAAACCAGTTTGGCTATCCTGAGCTCCAGAGCTGTGGTGGTAAAGCAGAGCCAGTGAAGGACAACATCCCCACAAGCTCGAACACCTTCAGCTGGGCAGGGGTGGTGAAACAACCACCCCACCACACCTCAGCCTTCTCTGGCATCTCAAACACTCACTCACAACAGCAGGACTGAGAAAACACAAAGAAATCCAGAGCTGGCACAAGAATAAGAAACTTGCAGCATTTTAAAAGAATATCTATATAAGGTCTTTGGGCCTCCTAGCATACCTACAGCTAGGAAAACTTGTCTCACTCTTTCCTAGAGTGTTTCTCTTAGTACCTGTTTATAACATGGGAAAATTGTAAAGCAGAAGATCAGATAATGGTAATAATAATAATTTTTTCCCTTCCTGGTCACAGGAAAATTCAGTATTTAATCAAACATTCACCACCTCTACCAAGTGAAACTTCTCAAAAAGATGTAAAAAAAGTTTTTGGGTCTCCAGTAAAAAGATTTAAAATAATCTCAGAAAGCAGACACTTTTCACAAACATAAGTTAAAAAATCAATTGAAAGGATGTTTTTTCATTACTGTTTCATGAGAAGGTTTTGAACAAGTTCTGAGCAAAAATCAAATCACTACAGTATCATTTGTGTAAAGATAAGGCAAGCAATGGGAAGACAGGACTAAAAAAACCCAGCTAAAATCTTGCAATTTTTTCCTTCTGCAATCTGCACAACTGACATGAGACCGACTTGGTTTCTAGAAATATTTCTAATGAAATATCTTAAGTATAAATATTTCTAGGGCACTTTTTCAAACACATAAAGTATATTCAGATAGATGGAATAACAGTAAACACTTCAACAACACTTTCCTCTGCAGGAACTCCTTCACATCCCAAACTCTTCCCAGGACAATTTCACAACTTCTTGCAAAATCATGTAATTAGCAAAATGATACATGACATTATAGCATATATATTATGTACTATATATACTAAATATATTATGTACTGTAATAGATGGATGTATCATTATATATGCAGCAATTTTTATATATAATGAATGTTCATAATTTTATGTCATTCTATATGTACTAATGCAAATTAAATATAACCTATTTAAACTCAAAAGTATGTTGTGCAGAGAATGAAGGCTGCTCACTCTTCTTCAGGTAAATACAGAGCACAGATAAAACAATATTCTTACATCAAGATTATAATTTTTGTAGTAGGGCTAAACATGATCAAGATCTAAAGCTCATTCTGTCACTTTGTTCCTTACAAAATAAAAACCACACTGACTGGGATGTTTAGGAATTTCTCAACTTGCCTGCAGAAAGGACCACTAAGGTGGTTACATTTGTCAGAGACAAAGCAGTAGAGTTTCCAGCTTTCTGTTCAGTTTTTTGGGAGTCCCTTCAGCTCTGGAAAGCTGAATGTGAAGCAGCACTAATATGTAGCTGTGCTATAGTCCCCAGAGTTTCACATTCTCATCAAGATTTTGAGAGCACAAAAATCTAGTGGTCAAAGTTATTGTCCAACAACCAAACAGCTGATTTCTACCAGCTGTGGTGACTTCCAGAAAAGTCACACACAACTTAGAACCAAAATTTTAACAGTGTATTTGGAGCCAGAGAGTCAACTCCAGTTTCTCTCAAAAATAAGACCGTGGGTATATTTAAGTGGTACAGTTCCACACAACACAAGTTCATTTTAGGTGCAAAGTGTTCAAGTCCCAGGGTTTGTACAGCCCTCTTCCATGCACCACTGGTGTGCAGGAGATAGTTTGTTCCTTGGGGAAGTCAAACAAGAAGGGACACTTGGGTGCCAGAAAAGGCACCACAGAGAGCAGAATGGATTTCAAACATTCCGAATTTCGATACATTCCCTTCTCTTTCTTCTTACAAAAACACAGATACATTTTGCTCATGAGTCTCTGAGAAATAAAGTAATTCATTTTAGAGCTGCAGTGGAGTCAAAACGAATAAAGTTATACTGTGCCTTAGAAAATGCCATTGCTACTAAATGCTAATGTAGCGGGATTTTACATACCCAGGGACAATGAAAGCCAAAATATATGTTTGCAAACTGCCTTGTGAGAAAGCAATTCGATTTCCTATCAAAATGTGTTAAGATGTGTGTAGTGTCTGGGGTAAAAGCAATGTTATCTGGAGCACTGTTATAACTTAATAACTACTTTAATAAGCTCAGAGTGTTTGGCTCCTCAACTCTCCTCCGTCTCTTGATTGATTATCTAGTGAGTCTGCTCCTAGAGCTCATAAATTTCAAAATTCTTTCAAGTTTATTTTGTCTTTCTGATCAAAGAAATGTTTATGTATCCTTCCCATACTGTGTCTCTTTAAACCATTGGCTTTTTCAAAGTGTTTTTTTTTTTTAAACACCATAATGTGATGTACACAGAGGGGTAAATGATGTCAGAATCCTTTCTGCCCCAAACCAGTCTGTAAATCTTCAGAAAAGCAAAGTTCATGGGTGCATTTAAAAGGGGCACAATCTGTTTGTGCTTAAAAGAAAGTCCCCCTTTTTTTTGTGTGTGCAGAATAACAATGCCAGAATGTGTTATTCCAAAGAACTGTTGCCATGGTGATGCCATCAATAACATCATTTTCTGCATCCTTGTCCTTTAAACACATAAGGAACGCAACAAGCATTGGTAAATGTGAAAAAAGAACAATTACCTTTTCTTTCTCAACAGCAGAGGAAGCCTTTATTCACCTCATCAATAGAAAATTATGTAGAAAAGAATAATAAAGACTGTTACAAGAAGCACCAAGAAGCCTATTAGTGACAAAGGCTTTTTTTCCCCCTTTCCATGAATAATTACAGCTCTTCAAGAAGAAATCAGCCCAGGCTAAGGACCCTTTGCAAGCTTTAGATGGTAAAACAAACATTTGACTATACAAGGATTTCCCTTTCATGTACCTTTCCAAGGAAAAACAACTAAAATCCAAAGTGAAATGAGAGAGAGAAAACCCAGAGAAACATCTGCTGCAATTAAATTTACAGAACCCTGCTCATTCACCTAAAAGACTCATAACAAAAGCAACTAGACTAGTGACAGAATCAATATAAATTTCAAGCCAGCAGGTTAAAGTTGTCTATAGTGGGAAACTTCAGCTTTTTAAATCACATAATAACAGGAAGCTATTCTGATTCTGTACAAATGGGGGAAACAGGATTTCAACACTAAATGTGTTACCAAACAGTTGGAAAACACTGTTCAGTTTAAAACCTCAATGGCCAAAGCAAAATGATAGATACACTTCCTACACAAAATCAGTTCATAAATAATGGAACCTTTATCACAGCAAGATTTGACTGCAGGGACTCTTAAGAGCCATATAGCAAAAATCAGGAGGGTCCTTCTGAAGCATTACACTTTTGTCATGACTCTGATGGCAATGTTGAAATGGGAATCCTGACTATGCTGCTTGGTGCTTTCCACATAAAGTAAAGGTCAATGTATTGTGCACTGGCTTGTTTTTATCTTTTGCACCTTTCTTTATATACCTGTAGTAGGGCCAGAGGCTGAAGGTGTGGATGGAAAACCTCCTGCTTCCTTCTCCTTGCCTCTAGGTAGTAAAAGGAACATGTGTAAGAGGAAAGCGTGGTGGAAAGGAAGAAAGGAGTGATGCAAGCTGGAGATGAGGAATGTGCATGTCCCACAGAGTTAGACCAAAGGGCTTGTAGGGTTAATGACAGCAAAGATACATGGCAGAAAACTGATCAGATTTAAAGCAGTAACATGAATTTACCAAAACGATGCAATTCCAAGCTCTTGAGGTGAATTTGAGTGGTCTATGAGTAAAAGAGGAGAATCTGACCATATGGCCACATTTACAATGGAAAGTTTGTGCTAGTTAGGAAAGGGAATTCAGGATGTTTGAATCTTTTCCTGCACACATGGTCTTACCCTGTCCTTTGATATCTCACTGCTTCTCTCTCTGCCTCTAAAAGAGAGATAATGCTTGCTCATTTTGGATAGCTCCTTCAGCTTTCCACTTGTCACTGTGGAAATCCTATAGGAATTGTGACCCAGTAAAGAGGAACAACATATGGAGATGACAGTTTCTTCTCCTTTCTATTTAGAGCTTCTGCAATGTTTTAAAGTGTTCTGCTATTCCCTTCAGTTTAAATGTTAACACTGACTGGGTTCTCTTTAATGGAAAAAGAGCTTCTACATTCTTTCTAGATTTCGACATATTTAGGAATTGTTTAGAAAACCCCGTGGAAAGGCTTTAATACAGAAGCTGATGGCTTAACCTAGCCTATCTGAGGGGCTATTCACCAAACTCCCCAGAAATCGACAATCAGTGAAATCTGTTTTTCAGTATCCAAACATTACTCTTTATCTCCTAAGCTAAAGGAATAAAAGATAAATTCCTGGAAGGAAATGTTATGATTCCCTTCCCTTCTGACTTGCCTGACACTTGGAAAGAAAATGTCTACTTTTGTAATTTCCTAGTTGGCCTCAATAGGCTGAAAGCTGAAGGGTAATTCCCAGTTTACCAGTCCCTCAGATCAACACTCCTGCACGGCTGTCAACAAAACAAACCAATTGTTTTGATGAATTGGTAAAAGCCTCTTGAACTCCTCTGGGATCATTTCAAGGCCACTGGAAGTTTATATGCCTAATTTATGAAGCAAATATTAAAAAGTGTACATGTGTCTTATTAAGCAACAGTTTCCTAACTCTGCTGAACTCTGTGACTGAAAGGACACTTAGTATTAATTGCTTGTAGGTTACCTCAGAATGCATGCCATACGTAAGGGTCACTTCAGTGGGACACTGTTCTTACACAGATCTTTGAGAAAATCTTCAGAATAAAAATCTTTAATTTTTATTCTGAAGAGAGAAGAAAGCTACTATGATATTTTAAAGGTTATACCAGTACTTACAGCATTATTCTCCTTCACCAGTAATGAAAAAAAAAATTAAATTCTTCAAAATAATCAAGCATTACCTAAATCATTCTTTTTTTCCTGTCCCCTGAATCCTCAGATGGAATTTCTTCCATTTAATCCTGTACAATTGTATCATTTTTAAGGCAGAAGTAGAAGAAGTGATTTTAAAAAATCAAACCTGAATATGCTAACATATTCTAAATACTAATGGTGCTTCTCAAAAGAGAAAGATCTTTCCGTCTTAGGAATATTTGCACAAAAGAAACCTGAAGATGAACCCTAACATCCATAGTGGCCTGTGGCTGGACTATCACAAAAATAAAACAAACTATATCATACTATATAACCTGACTAAAACTTCACTTTTTTTATGGCTTCTGCAAAGATTCATTCACCTCTACACGTTAACAATTTCCACTTGAATGGGTGTATTTGCCCTAAGCTTAGGTCACAAAGTTATTTTTCAAATGTTCTCAAAGATGGCACTGAAAAGATTTAATGACACTTTTTTTGGCCACAACCTGCAAAACAAAAGCTAGCAAATTTGTCTTACAGCTGCTCTGTCATCACCATGGAGGTAACAGAGCAGACTTTTCGTGACACAACTCTGCTAAGAAACTTGCTAGATCCTTGGCTGAGAGAAAAATGAAAGCTGTTAAGTGTGTAGGCATTGCTCAGATGGAGAGAGCAGATGAGAGCTGGGTCCTAGAGGCAAAATAAGGAGCTGAAGGAGGGTGGACAGGCATGAAGGGACAGTCAGTCACTGTCACTGAGTCAGAGGCCTGTAGGGAACATGAGGAATAACCCTGGCACTCAGCATATGAGCAGTCAGCAGACAGGGTAATGGTCCGTGCTGGAGAAGGAAAGGCCAGTCCCATCAAGGGAAGGAAAGCAAAGCTGGTTTTGATGAAGTGCTGGAAGTGATCTAGGGTGGATATGGAATAGGGAAGGTGGTGTGCTGAACAGACCAGTAAGCTACATTCCCTGCACCTAGAAAAACAGGAGAAAACCCAGAAGAAAATACGGAAAAAGTAGGATACTGGAGTAATAAGTGGAAAGGCTAGTAGACAGAAGCAGTCACTGTCTAGAGCCTTCAGGCTCACCAGGAAAAGGTGTGCCACTGAGTTTTCCCATATTCCTCAATGACAGGACATGACAATTGCTTACATGTCACTAAAGTTCTTGGCTTGACAATATGTATGAGTTCCAAGATCTCTAATACAGTTTTGTGGGAAGGCTTGACTTCATCTGCCACATTCTCACCACAGCTCCCTCTGTGTGCCCAGGCTGCTTGTGGGGTGACATCAGACCACAGAAACACAAGCATTCCCCTCTGCCATTGGCATGAGGGCCATCATTATCAATATCCAGCAAAGCAGAACACTGCAAACTCTGTACATTTACAAGTAAAGTACTGGTCAAACAACCTCTGACACAGGACTTTCAGGCTCCAGGTAAGATACTGGGTGAGCTTAGCATTCTTGTGTCCTTATTAAGTGGAGTTCTTTGTAGGTTTGACAGTATGTTTCTAACTGGCCGTGTTTTTGCCATAACTTGGAATTATTTGTAGGTCTGGAAAGTTCCCACAGGGTTTGGGCTGTGTGCCATTTTAATACATGTTATGTTGTTGGGTTTGGATATCACTCATAGGCTTTTTTCTACACTCATTGAAACAATGAAAGAGGCAAAGAACACACACTTGGGCCTGACTTCAAATTTAAAAATCCAGTTTGATGGCAATCCACATCCTCTAAAATTACAGGGCACCACAATCTGATTAAATACGACATATGCACAACAAGCTCCACCTACATCACTCGGCCAGCCAAGGTAGAGAACACAATGCTACCTGAGGATGTGTGTTTACCAGATTGGAAGTGCTCCCTTTTTATGTAAACTTGCTCTTCCAAAAGTGATGAAGAAGACTGGCCAAGTGGTGGGTGCCAGAGAGCAAAACTGGGACAGCATCCCCTAAGCTTCTCAGAGGTGCTACAGGAAACCTTTCTTTTTCCCCTCTGACCGCAATTCTTTTGTGAAACTGCTTTTATGGCCTCACCTTCACAAGCTGCTCACACAGGTTTATTGGTCTGGAAGATCTGCTAAAGAGAGTAAGTCCCACCCCAGTCTAAAACAGTGAATTTGCCAGCACTAGGAAGCCATTTCACATGATTTATCACATGCTGCTCCACAATGATATCACTGAACTTCCATCTCTGACCTCATGGCGTGACTGAAAAGACAGAAATTTTCCTTCTGTTATGAAACCCTACTGGCAGCCACTCCACTTTCTCCCTCCACTATGGCAATTGCCAGATTTCATAAGTACTGAGAGAGTTGCTGTTACTTTTTTGACCCTGACTCTTGTCTTCCAGGTCTTCTCTCTTGCATGCAAGTTCTACTGATGGCAATTTGGAAATAACAAGGAATCTAAGAGCAATGTTAGGTAAACCCAGATAATCTCATAAATAAGTAGTACTTTGTAAGAGGCTTTGCACTAATGTGTTTTTCTAAGATGACATTTGCACACACATTCCTACCGAAGAGGGGTTTTTGATGAAATGTTGAGCAAGCTTAGATTGATAATTTAGAAGTCATTGCTCTTTGCATGGAATTTATGATGTTGCAAGAGCCTGTAGATCCAAAAGGGACAGTACAACACAATACTCACTGGCAATCTTTTTACTCAACACAGAATCACCACTTAATTTCCTCAAAGAAGGACTAGCTAGGAAGGGGACTCCATCTGAACAGAAAAGAAAACTGCGATTGACTTGGCTGAACTAAGCCACTAATGTCAGAACAAAAAGAAAACTGGAAAATTATTTTGTGGTCCTTGATGACAAGTTATCCTAGAAGTCCCTGAGGAAAGTGTATGAAAGAGCCTCTGAACAAAATTGGCTGTTTGGACAGAAAATTACACAGGTTTCTCCTTCTGAGATGATGCAAGACGCTTGCTGAACAATTACTGCAGCTATTGGTTCATTGTGAATGTGCAATAGATTAATTTATTGTCACTCTGTATAAACCACCCTTGTTTTCATTGAAAATTATACAACAGGGGTTGTGATAGCCTGACATGGCTAATTAGGAACAAATTGTGAAAGCTTACTTTTTAATGATCACTTCTGCATAGATATGTTTTCAAGACAAACAAGCAGTGGACAGATTTGTTACCAATGGAACGTTTTTGTTTAATACTGACTTCTTTGGTTGTGTAAGAACTTTTCAGAGTTTAAAACTGAAGTAATTTCTCATACTCTCAGACAAGGTCAAAGGCCTCAAGCGATAAACTTCATCTTCTAGGAGTAAGCATCAATTAACGTGCACTCCTCTGCCGTGCAGTGACACAAGGAATCAGTATTACAGGGAGCAGAACAGACTTCCTGCAGTCCAGGAGGTGGCACAGGACAAGAGGAACTGGCCCCAAGCTGTGTCAAGACAGGTTCAGGTTGGACATCAGGAAGAGTTTCTTCACTGAAAGGGCTGTCAGGCACTGGAAGGGGCTGCCCAGGGAGGTGGGGGTATCCCCATCCCTGCAGGTGTTCAAGGAATGACTGGATGTGGCACTCAGTGCTCTGGGCTGGTTGATAAGTTGGGGATCAACCACAGGCTGGACTCGATGGTTGTGGATGTCTTTTCCAAATTAAATGATTCTGTAATTAGCACTGTTTGCAGTATCTTCAGAAGTTTTTTAACAGGCAGGAACTGATGCCCAGGAAGTTCCACCTGGGCTTGAGGCAGGTCCTGGGCAGTGACTGAGCCCTGAACAGATTGTCCAGAGAGCGTGTGGAGTCTCCTCACTGGGGATATTCCAGAACCATCTGGACACAATCCTGTGCTCTGTGCTCTGGGATGGCCCTGTGCTTGAGGTGAGGCTTGGACCTCTATGGTTCCTTCTCTATGGTTCCTATGAACCACTATGGTTCCTTCCAGCCTGAGCCATGATGTGATTCTTTGATTCCAAGGATAATGAAAGTTTGAAGAAAATTAAACAGCACTGTTTTCATAGTAAGGTCAGTTAAGTGAGTGATTTTAATTGCTACTTATCACAGCAAAAATATTGCTTCTCAGAAATCTCCAAACCAACTGAATTTTACATGAACAAACAGTAAACCCAAATTTGAGACTACTTAGATTACAGTAGTAACTCCAAAGAAACTGAAGGATGTGAAAGTGGGAAATTTGTATTTTTACAATCCATCTCAAATAGTTTCTCTCTGTAGAAGAAATGTAGTCTCTCTTTTCTCCTTGCATGGTTTAAGGGAGAGAAATAAACTCCCCTAGAAGTCAGAATCTCTCTTGGACATATGACATTAAATGCAGAGACAATGTTCCAGTGCCTCAATTCCCTCAGCCTTTTGAAGAGAGTTTTTTTGTGAATTACAGCTTTGCCAACATGATGTCAGATGAATGTATTTTGAAAGATGATTGAGTATGTTCACTGTGCTGGAGAACAGTCTTCTATCATGTCAGTTTTACGTCTTACACACAAAAATTCTTCCTCATATCAAGTCTGAATCTATTAATTCATAACCATTACCTCTTGTCCCGTTGCAACAGGTCCTGCCAAAAACTTTGTCTTTCTTATAACCACTCCTTAAAGTTCTGAAACGCTGCAATAAGGTCTCCCCAGAGCCTTCTCTTCTCCAGGCTGGACTATCCCAACCCTCTCACCCTGTCTTTACAGGAGAGGTGTTCTGTACCTCTTATCATTTTTGTGGCCTCCCTCTGGACCTGCTCCAACAGGTCCATGTCATCTAACACACTTTTTATTCCACAGAGAGGCAAAAAAGACTTGGACATCATTTTGAGAAAATATGACTGAACATTCCTATGACAAAGAGATTATAAAAAGTGCATATGGATCTGCATTCAAGTGTCTGATGAAGATAACAGTCTAGTACAGGATGAGCAAAGAAAACATTGGTTTCAAGGGAGTACAGTTGTTTGGTTTTTTGTTTTGGTGGTTTGTTTGGTTTTTTTTTAAAAACAACAAACAAAACAAACAAAACAACTGTCCAGTGTCCAGGCTACTCTGCTTCACTTCAGTTAAACCCTGTTGTTCTTGTCCCGTGCAGTGTACAACACTGAAGAAAAAAAGCTCCTTAGCGAAAGATTTCACACCTAGAGATATAAATCGCAAAAACACAGCAGAAAAGCTGACATCTACTTCATTCAAGAAATGCAACAACTACATCTGGAGCATCTACAAACGTTTCCTCCCAGACTTTAAATACTTTCATCTTACTATTCTTAGTCTTCCCCGCCACCAGGACCACTGGTGACAATTTATGCCATGGTTGTGCATCCCCTTTAGGTGTTCACATCAGTCTATGTGAGTACCAAGAAATGTGGGTATCATTTATATCTTCAAGCTGTTGCCTTTCTTTTTGGAGGAGTGTAGAACTTTTTTTCAGCTTTCAGCACTGCACTTTTTCAGGACAAGTAGGTTTTCTTCATGAGCTGCCCTGTACGAACTGGAAGTGCAGTACTGAAGGTGTCAGGTTTGCTGGCTCAGCTGGCTGCTGTCCACAGGGACTGCAGGCCAGGAGCATATGATACCCAAGGAAAAAAAAAAAAAAAAGGATTAAAACTACCTGCATGCTGAAGGAAGCGTAGGACAGGGAAGATGGATGGCATGGAAGGTTTCTGACCCTTCCCTCAGGACTATCCCATATGAGAAGTGGGCTGAGCCCTTCCTCTGGGCAGCTGCAATAAGGGTGCAATGGGAAACACGAGCTGAAAACTCAACAAATAAAGGAATCCTGGGAAAAAAAACCATGACAAAAACGAATGGTAATACTTTGCACTTACAGAGTGAGTAAAGAGCTCCAAAGTATATTTGACTTATGTGGTAACTCCATCAGTGAATATCTAGGTAGGGCTTCACAATAATTACACGTCTTTGCAACTCACCTGATAATTATGCTCAATCAGATCCCTGAGTATTTACCATATAACTGCTGTGTGGTTTAGAAGATGAGATAGTTGTGTAATTTGCTGGTATTTTTCAGGGCTAAACACTACTATTACATGGTGCAGTTCACACCACAAATCATCACCACTATGGTCTACACAGATGTCGGTTCTCAGCTATAAAATTCCATAGGATTGAAGACCTGACCAACAATGCAACAGATATTTCTAAAAATGCTGTTAATGCCCAATGTACATCTGTATTTTAAAGTAAATGCCCATGAATGTTGCATTCCCCTTTTAGGCATGCTTTCAATGAGTTTCACCCAGATAATTTGCTATTTCAGCAAAAGTATTTTGCTGAAACAGCAAATTTTAAGCTGGAATTACACACTATTTATGAAAAGAAATATTTGGAGAGTATGTGAGTAAGAATGCACACCTAAGTGCTAGCCATGGTGGTAACATAAGTCACGAAGTTATGGTTTTTGAACACGTAGATATGGATTGAAAAATGGATTAATCAAACAGCCTTTACCTTGTGAGTGAAGGCTCTGAACTGTTAACTACAGAAGAAACTCTTCTTTTCTGCTACTGCAAGATTCAAGGTGTGATAGACTACTTTGAGAACACTGGATTATGATTAGGCCACTGAATGCCTGGCTGAGATGCAGCATCTAAGGTGTAGGCTGTGCAGTCCTCCAACAGGAAAGCCAGCTGGGGAGAGTTTTAAAATAATTTGTATGCTATTTTGGAATTCGCTTTGTAAATAAAATAAAGTGGAGTGGGAAAGAACTCTACATAGCAACCTAGCCTGAAAATGTAAAGAAGAGGAATGCATACTCAGAAGTCTTCCCCTTCTGTCCTTATATCCCCTTCTGAACTATGAACCAATCATTGTGTGAGGTGACTCTACTGTAAAAGTTTGTAAAAAATTAACTCCTGAACTTTGAGCTTCAAGGTCCTTGGAGAACAGTTTTAGTGTCATGTGGCCAGAGATATTTCTTTCTGTGCTCATTCACGGGCAACTTTAGAAGCACTTACATAAGCTAGGTGTCTTCAAACATTTTTAAAAAAGTTTGGACACCTTTTTCTCCCACCAGGTCTCTGAAAAGAGATAAATATGGACTAAGAAGCACAGCACATTCTTTTGACTTCATTATATGTGAAAATGAATGAAAACATTAATTTTGAGGTTCTCCTAGGGTTACAACTGCAGATTCAGAGAACGCTCTTCCAACACAACCCAACCACTCTGCACACCTGTCTACCTGCACACTTATCATGTCATCAGAACACCAATTATAGTCAGTCTTGGTGTTATAAAATAATTGAATAACATACATTGGAAGGCTACTTTAAAGATCATTTGTTTAAACATTCAAAGTTACACTGGGTCTTGCATTGCTGGATCTTGCTTTCTCAGAGATACCTATTTCTCAGCACAGCAGCTACGAACTATATTAGGTTTGGTGAAGTGTCTTTTTTGAACATTAGATCTGAGGATTTTTATGATAAAATTCTCAGCTAATTGCTATGCAATTACTGACAAGTTCATGCTGGTGACATTTGCCACCTGAATTTTTGTCACCTTAGAAGTGTGCTTTTATTACCAAAAAAATTAAGTAATGAAATACACCAAGTCGCCTGTGTGGAGGAGATACTGAGATAGAACCTGAAGAACATTTATTACCACCCCTTTTCTCCAGCTGGAGATAATGATTTTATCATCCTTTACTCCCCTGCTCACTACAACAGGTGTTTCCATCTGCGCATCTAGTCAAACACAGAACAATTGTGCTCAGTTCAGATTTACCTTTAAACATCTTTGTTTTCCATGTCTATCAAGTCAGTCTGAAAAAAACCCCAGTCTCCTGACAATCCCCATGCTTCTTATGCCATGAGATGACCCCAGCTATGACTGCCCTACTGCTCTAATAAGGTATCTGTATCCCACTGTGAAATACTCCATCACCTGGGTAAAACCTCAGCTTTAACACAAGATCAAAATTTACTGCAATTTCAACAACTAAGTTTTCATCATTTAAAACCCTCTCTATATTTTGCTTCAAAAAATGCTGGAGGGAGCTTTGGCATCTGAATCCATTCCTGCAAGCAAGGGGATGCCCTCACACTGCCAGAGCTCCAGTGCCCCTTGCCAAACTCTGCTTGTGGAGCGATCAAAGTCAGAGGCAGAAGAGATCCACAAAAATATATTTGCAATGGATCATCCTAACAAATGTATTAGATCCACATTTCCCTGCACCTGATGCTGCACTGGATTCACAACCAGGAAATAAGGAGAACTGTTGTCCAAACCCAAAGTGTTGGTTTGGGGAAGAAGGGTTTTTCCTATGTCGTATCTCTTTGTGTGATATTCACTCGCAATTTTTTCTTTAATTTAGGTGCATCTAGTCAGAAACTTCCAGCAACATACACGGTGCTGAGAGCTTAATTCAAAGTCATCTCTATTGTCAATGTGGTGGAATAACACTAGGAAAAAAAGACACTATTTTTCTGTACATATGTGTCTAGCTATTTAGGTATGTACAGAACCAGCTCACTGGGAAATTTTTCCTTTATGAACACATAAATCTTTTTCATTAAAATCAGAGTTATTTATGCCTAGGACTACCTGTGCTTGCACCAGACCTGGTGGGCCAGAAGAAAACCCTGCCAAGACCACAAACTAACCCAGCTCTCCAGGGATTCCTAGTTTGCCATAAGGAGTGGCTTAAGAAAGCAGTTTTTTGAAGTCAAGTTATGAGTCCCTGTGGGCCTCCTGCTTATTTTATGAAGGAAAAATTCATGCTACCTCTTTGCCATATAACCCAACACCCATAGACAAGAGGAAATGCACTGAGAAATTTACAGAAACTTCTCTGGGAAAATTGCAGAATCTTGTACACCTTGCTTATGCTGCTGCATGTCCATTAAAGAAAAAGATAACACCCTAATATTTTGTCCTGAAGAGATCATTCTAGGAATGAAATATAACAGTACACACTGAAAATACAACATTCATAAAACCCTGAGCAAATATTTGTGCTAATGAAGGTTAAGGAGTTGGCAGTTCTGAAAACTGTAGTCCTCTATTTATCGACAGCCTAATTTCAATGCAGGCAGCTGGAGTGGAAGCTTCCCTACACTGGCCTGCCAATGCTTTCAGCCCTGACCCAAAGAGACCCTCTCTAGAAGCAAGAAATAATTAATTCTTTATGCTTGTTCAGCCCTGGATTTATTTCAAGCAAGGGCTGCCAATTCCACGGAATCTGTACACAGTGATTTTATAATACAGTCTACAGTCAACTGGGATGTGAACCGAGACCACCTAAGTCATTCCATTAAAACAACACACTGGAGCAGAAATAGAGTGCTGGGAGCAAAAGGCCAGAGCTGTTATCCACTTCAGCTCATTTTTGTAATTGGGAGGTGGTTGCAAAGGAAGGGAAAGCAAGTTGAGTCACACCTAATAGCCTTGAAAACTACATAATAAAAATTAAGAGGGAAAGTCAGAACTAGAAAATGGTTTGGACCTCTACACACTTGTGTGACCTATTCTTCTAAAAACAAATGTTCCCTGTCCTTTTTATGGAATGGAGTGAATTGTTTTTGATATAGGAATGTTGAGTCTGTTGCAGTATTCATTAGTAATGAGATGTATTTCCATGGACTGAGACAGTGACTTATCAGCTCATTTTTTATTTAGGCCAGCTCTCAGAAATGGATGTGTCAGTATTCCAGGATCTAACTTCTGCTTCAGGAGTAAAATTTTCAGAAATTACAAAGCACTCTCCTTCTGAATATTAGTCCATTTAATGTCAGACTGTAGCCAAGCAGACCTGCAGGCACATCTGTCACTGCTGGAAACAAGAAATCCAAATGGCTCCAATCTGAAGCCCTACTGCACCTTTTCTCCTTGAAGCTGTTGACAAAACTGTTCAGTAATACTACAGACTGTGTCAAAATGCCTGCACTGGACAAAGTGCATCTGCATCAGTCTCCAAGATAAATTTTAATTTATTCTTTCTTAGATATGCATAGAAAACAGACTTTTCCTCTGCTAAGGATGAAGAGTTTCCTCATATCATGCCCATGCTGTCTGCCTTAGGAACACACCTGCTGCTCCAGAATGCCAGCTGAGAACACAGCTCTTGCCTGAGACACATTCCTCCTGGAGGCAGAAGTTCCTTTCACTACTGACATTTGTGGAGCATGGCTTTGTTTCATGATGTGACTAACGGGAAATAACACAAGCGGTACAAAATATGAGTTATTTGCAAAAGAATTTTTATATCATTTGTGAAATCTACTGCTTTTAAAATAGATAATTCATCATGTAATAGCTCATTGTAATCTATGACACCTAAATAAATCAACACCCTCCAGTAGAATAGCATGAATAGAAAAACTCCTGGAAACTAAACAAAAACCTCAGTGGTTATGTGTTTAAAGATGCATTGATAGCAGTAGTATTGGATTAATCCCATAACTACTTTTATTTGCTCAGAAATGTAGGTTAGATATGATTCTTTTAAAAAGTGAAAATGGCAATTTTAATTTTGAATTTTTCAGTTTGCTTCTATAATACTTTTCTTCAGAACAGATTAGGGCTATAACAGAGACCCTAATACTCTGTACCACAAGCTACTACTACATGCAGAACGTGGCTCCATTCATTTTCCAGCCTATGATTTTATTTCATAGAAACACAGCTCTGCTTATCTTTGACCAATGAACCACGCTGATGTCACATCAAATTATCTTTATGAAGTAAAAGTAAGTATGTTTCTAAAAGTTTGCATTACAGGACCTAAACTGTAAAAGGATAATTAAAATTTATTTCTGTAATTCAGAAAGGGATTTATCAACATTCCAGTGCGTAATTTTTTAACATCACGTTTCCATCCCTGTTATTATATCCCCGACACAGCTCACAAATCTGCTGCTTGTTTTTTCCACCTCATCGCAGCACAGAGCTGAAGCTTTCATACTCAGTCTGCTTCCTCTTGCCTCACCTCACACCTGCACCAACTTAATGTCTCAGGAAAGCAACAGGACTGTAGAGCATGTTACAGAAAATGGTGTGCTTATACTGCAAACAAGACCATAACACCAGAAATGCAACTGTTTGGCAGCACAGCGTGTTGGAAGGAAGAATCACCAGCAGCAAAGACAGAGAGAGGGCCAAAGCAGTAGGTCTGCTTGTTCCCTGTCACTGGATAGAAACCATCACTGCATCTTTTAAGTCAGGGAGGAAAATTGAACTTTTTGTCCTAGCGAGTGCAACGGAAGTAATTCTTATTAATAGTGGCATAATAGCAACCCACCTACACGAAACAGAACTTTATGTCAATTAGTCTATTTGGACAGAGGGAAAGACAGTCACAGAAATTTTTTTCAGCTACATTCACTACTTATTTTGAAATGCATTTGATGCTTTACTAAACAAGCCCAGCTTTAAATATTCAGAAATCTCTCTTATGCTTCATATTTCGTGTTTTTCCCTCGCCACATTTTCAAACACATAACACCATGTAATCTTCAAGCAAGAACACTCCCCCTATTTCTCGTGGCTCTCTGACAGACATCATCATGGATGGCTCTGCATCTCCTGCTGGCCCCCAGGTTTGTTGACCTGTTCCAGGCATGGACTACCCATGCCAAGGCTGGACCAGGTGGATGCAGCAAGATGAGAATGGGAGGGACTGCGCACATCTGCTGTGCAGGGATCATGGAGGAAGAACGTGTGAGAGTGCACACAAACCAACAGTTCTCTTTCTCTCATCCTCTGGGACCAAGAGGCCACCAAATGCAGGGAGCAGGAGCCAGGATGAGACAAACAGGATGTGGCAGTTCTTGAGACAAGAGGCTGCGGGCCTGAAGGGCTCATTTTAGAGTGCCTGCATGCATTCAGGATAGACAAGGAGAGTGTGTGTAAGAGGGATCCACTAATGGCTACAAAGCAGACAAGCCACACCAGGCTTGGGAAATCCCTCTGAGCTGGAAACAGTACAAGGAAGCATCACGTGTGCCTGCCCTGCTTTTCCTCTTCCCTAGGTACTCCAGGCTATTACTGGAGACAGCTATTACAGCAAGACAGGCATGTACTCTGATCAAGTACCACTGTTCTTGTTATCTAAGAAGAGTCCCTCTGGCATGTTCCCTGTGGCCTACACATTCTGGTTTTTTTTCCCATTATTAACAGATTATACCATTCCACACTTTTCCTGGATAATGTAGAAATTATTTTACTCACAAGGCACAGGAGACATTTCTTAAGTGCTGTTCTTTTTAGCTTTTCTGCTGCTAATTCCACTGAAATAAACTGGCACTCACACACTTGCATACTTGAATCCCATTTACGCTCGCCCAACAGTTTTCTGATTGATAACAAAACCACTTTTCTAGATTGTTAAAGTTGGACAAGCCTCATAATACAAAATGCAAAGTTAGATACATGCATTTGAAAATACCAGCAAATACTTTTAAATAAAAGGCTAATTTGCAAGGGCTTAAGTATGATACTTTAAAAACATTTTTTTACCATTTAAAATGAAATTTAGGATGCAACGGAGCTTTATTTCGTATTTTAAAAGGCAAATTTCTTTTCAATTTACTTAGCCACTGAGAAAAATGTGTCCTGCTCCTTGCTGCCTTAGTAGACCTATAATAGGATTTCACTAGATTCTCTTTCAAGTGGAAGTAAGCTTATGTTCCCAGCTCTTGACATGAAGTTGCAGAACTGAATTCACATCAAATTCAGGAGCAAAAGGATGTACCTGCACTATTAACTTCAGGCATCCAATGCAAGTGTTCCTGGGACCTTCTGGAGATGTGCAGAACTCAAGTGCTCCGAATCACAGCTTCCTTAGAGATCACGGTCATTCCTATTAATGACTTGAGCATGAATGTTAAAGCTCCAGAGAAGCTGTTTCCATCCTATCCGTAGGGGAGGATGGCTTTGTGCTTTAAGGCTGAAACACTTTAGGGTTTTGTTTCTTTTATTTCAGTGCATATTTTTGCAGTTCGCTTGGCAAAATGAAGGATCAACAATTTCATTTAAAGACAATCAAAACAATTTTTTTTTTTTTAAATCTGCAGATATTTTAACCCTCTTCTCCCTAACATCTAAAAAGAAATGTACGTATTCATCTCAAATTACTGTTTCTCTGAGAAAGTTTTCTAATTTCTCTGCAAATCTGCTGATCAGTCCAGATTATATAAACATGATTTTTCTACTAATGAACAGTCTGTCTGTGGGATCTTGCCCAAGACAGTTAGTGAAGGCTAGGAACCTAGTGGGCTAGGAATCAGGGGGCAGCATTCTCTCTCTCTAGGGAGCCCACTGAATACCATGCTTCCTTGCCTGTAAAGTAGGGATACACATCTTTTGTCTGGCTGAATGGAGAGTCTCAACCCCTCAGTCTCTCTCCCTCTCTCTCTGTATAGCAGTTGACACAATAGACCCAGACCTAAAAGCTATTGTAATACAAATTAATACTACTTTTCCACAAGCCCTTCGACCAGCGCTACCTAAATATACTTTTTGGCCACAGTACCATCCACAAAACAAATGCACTGCGTTAGAGATTTTCACCACCCGTGCTGCAATTACCACAGTGACGCAACCTTTTTTTTAGACCACAGTGGTATAAAAAGAAAATAGCATCATCTTGTTCAATGCCAACGCCTCTGCTGAAATATTCATCACCTAAGTGATAGTTATGTGCTTTTTCAAAGTGTAAAATGCACAAGCTTTGCCACTGGCAGACCATGTTCCTACTATGTTTAAACCTGTGTAAAACAGCCATAATTAGCAAGAATGAATGGCCAAAAGTGAAAAAAAAAAATCAAGAGACTATATGTTTTAATTCAAGTTATGCACAGAACTTGTTAAAAGAAAATTAAGACCACCTCATAACTGAAAAATGTAAGCCTAAGCATCTGAGCTTTTCAAGTAGCTGTTACTTTACAATAAAATGTACTCAATGTTATTTAAAAAAGAGAGATATTTATCATCATTACCTGTTACTACTGGCATCATTTTTGGTTATTATTTAAGTGCTATTTGTTTTTATTGCTGTTCACAGGAAAATTATGCTCGTGCAACTGAGCAAGGGTTATTGTGGTAGTGTGTGGGCATGAGTATGGAGAAAGCATTCCTCTGACCATGAAACAACAAACAGGCCCTAAACCACAGTTATTTTCTGACTCCTGAATCACGGTCCATGATAAAAAAGCCACGATGAAGTTTCTTTATGGACATAAACCATGCAATTCTACGTAGGAAAACTGCAGAAATACAATCAAAAGTGCTTCACTAGATGAGTTTGTGGATCAAGCTAAAAATTAAGGCAACTTCTGGAGGAAAGAAAAAAAAAGAGTTGATGAGCAAACCCTGGGGGGGATGGTATTAAGTAAAATAATTTATTTCAAATAAGGCATTCTGTTACATCCTCCTGTCATTGAATAATGGAGGGAGAATTTGTCTTACCAGAATCTTTTGGTATTTGTTTTTATTGTAGGGCCTGTTAAGTGCTCTGCTGCTTCCAATGATGCAGCCATTAAGGGATGTCATCATAGATGCCCCCACAAACCTAGACACGGCAAAAATGATAAAATTCATGAGCAGTTTTGCCTTGAAAGGGCACTGATTTAATATGCTGCTATTTGTGCTCCTGCCAAGAAACCCTGTGCATTTAAAGCCAATGCTCTGGAGATCCACTTGTGAAAAATTTTTGGCTTCAAGATACGGTTTTGAGTGCTGCATGAGATCCAGTGATATTCAAATGACTCTGCAAAATTCCCTTGGCTCACCTGTGCTCAGGCACTTTGCTCTGAATTCCACTGTGTGCACTTGCACCAGGGATTCTCTGAGGTGTGGTGGAAAACCCTTGGCTTTGCCTGGATACGCAGGAGTGAGACAGAGCTCATCACTGGGTAAGAAGATGGAAGGTGAAGAACAAGGTGGGTTCTACAGCTCTTAAAACAGCTGTTCAAAGCACCTGCCAATGTTTGTCTGTTGCTAAACTCTCCTCATATTCTGACCAGGAAATTCAGGAACAAGATAAATTCTTATTTAAAATCAGTTGGAGACCAATCTTTCTGAATCTGCTGTCTCTTGCAACTGGACACAGAACTCCAGGGTTATCTGGGAATTTCATTTATGCTCCCCATGACTTCAAGAATCTAGGGATCTGGCAATTTTTGCTTTTTTCTTACTGTGGTAAATTACAGTTGAGGCTTTTGTGGTTCTACTGTAAGTTTTGAGTTTGTTTTGCTGACAAGTGTTTTGTGGCTCGTGGTATCTAGTTGCATCTGGAATACATGTTCTCTGAACCCTTTTGAACTGTGTATCTCTTGCAAGTGACTTCAGCTGATGGCCTTGGGGATCTTTGGTAGCCATAAATTGCTATATTTCTGTTACTTGGTGCCCAGACACCAATTCAATGAGGGATTCATGCTACATAAGTCCCTGGAATTAGAAAAGAATCTGAAAGTATTGCAAGAATAAAGCAATCATCATGTACATTAAAAATCTGTAAATGGCAACTACAACTGTAGCTAAACACAAATAACTAATTATTTTAAAAAACACTATTTCTTTTTGCATGTTTTTTTTCTTTCCTTTCAAATTTTCTAATCAGTTGGTGTAGAAATTAGATAAGGCTTCTATTGTGCTAAAAGACCTAGAGAGCCTTAAGTTGAATAAAATTTTAGGTCTATGGGATTTTGTTTTATTTCAAAGTACCTTGCTCTGAGACCTATTAAGACACTCATTGTTTCAAGGCAAGATATTTGATGTTTGTAAAGCGTATTAGATACTTACATGCTTTATATTAAAAAGGCAATGATTGGCTTCACAAAGAACCATACAAATACCTTTTTAATTGAAATCTTTCCATCTCCCCCGCTTTCAAGTCCCCAAAGGTACCAAGCTATGAATTTCAATGAGGGCTTTGCAAAACAGTATTTAATTAGTGCTTTTCTGTCAGCCTATCTTCCATCACCCATCTAACTATTCTTGTTTCTACAGAGACATGTAGCAGCAATTTAATATTACACAAAAGGAGCAA
Organism: Brachypodius melanocephalos; assembly: GCA_013398615.1. Classification (NCBI taxonomy): domain Eukaryota; kingdom Metazoa; phylum Chordata; class Aves; order Passeriformes; family Pycnonotidae; genus Brachypodius; species Brachypodius melanocephalos. The sequence goes on from VZSR01002340.1 coordinate 9,458,102, forward strand.
CATTCTCTCACAGATAAGAGTCTAAAACCTATCAGTTCAACCTAATTTTGGTATGGCTGTTTTCCAAACTCATATGAAATAAGTGTCTATTTTTATTTTAGAGGTAGCAGACCTTATCCATTAAAAAAAGGGAGAAAAAAAAAATCTGCACCTGAAGGAACCAAAGGCTTTAACAGCAGCAGTCTGTTATATCACTGCTGCAGTTCAGCTGTGCCTCTAAAATTATTATCATGAAAAAGTGGGACTAATGCTGATCCACAGCAAATAATGCAGATGGGCACAGGATTCTGACCAGCTTGCAGACACTCTGCAGGCTCTTTTGGTCAAATATTAATTCACCAGTTCTATCCCCAGATGAAGAAGCCTCTTGCACTCCTTGCCAAGTAAACCCTGACACTGCAGAGTTCACGGAATCTTCTATACTGTGTGCCCAAAAAGCAAAATGGCCACTAAGCCTGGCTGCAGTGATTCTTGATGTTATCTTCTTTCAGTGGGACTAGAACAAGGTGACACAGCCAGGCTCCAAGCCTCTAGTGCTTCAGAATGCTGCTGGTACACTACAAAAACTGCAGTGCTTTACCTAGATTAGGCACATCAGATGTCACCCCAATTTTCTACACTGCCTTGCTACTGAATTGTTATCAGAATTTTGATGCTTAAAAGACTTCTATGCCCAGTTGCTCATTATTTTCAAAGGAGTTACAAAGTCCTTACTGTGAATGACCTAACAAAAAAAAAAAAATCACTTCTTTATGAAGGTGTGATTCTGAGGTAAAGTTGGTTTATGGCAGAGACACACCATTCCTGGAGGTGAATGGAAGAAGGGGAAATGAATGATGAGATCCTGTACACACATCATGTGGAAAACATGAGGATACAAACAAGCTCTGTGTGATAGAAATAACTTCTACTGATGATGCGGAGTGATACTGCAGCATTTGTGTGTGAAGAAGATTAGGATACAGTAGAATGTATGGAATGAAGTAGCACCACAGCAGACTAATGCTGCTTGAACTGCACCCTGGGAACGTTCAGTTCTTGGAGTAAATGGAACCATTCAGGTGAATCCTTCCATATGAGGACTTTTAAACTTAACTCAGCATGACTAGCAATTTTTTGCTCTGACAAGGGGTCACAAACGAACGAAAAGGGATGCCACCAGCAAATAAGAATAAAGAATTTCAAAAGATGTGATGAAGGGCATTTAGTCATACTATGTTTTCACAATTATTTCTCATTCTTTCAATTACCTTTTTAACATGAGACTAAGTACATTCAGAAACCTGAAGATTGAAGTAATAAATGTTTTTAAATCCTGACTTCAAGCAGAATTGGGAAAAGAATTGTGGTAGTATCCAGAAATAAGAATAAGATGCACGAGGAGAGCTGACAGCATCAAATGAATTGCTCATTATGGTAGACCTTTCTGTCCTCAGTCTTGGCTACAAGTAGTGAGTATCAAGACTCTAACTTTTGGTAAAAAGAGCAGAGGAGAAAATGAAAGCATCAGTAAAAGCCACAAGACACCACAGGAGGGTGCTGCACACAGTCACTGCATTCTTCTGGCAGGAGCAGCTAAAGGCAGCATGATTATGTTTTCCATAGAATTGGAAAGCAGCAGTAAGTCCTTTTCCCACATAGCATCCCAGAATAAATCCATTTACCTATAATCAGAGAACTCAAAACCAAAGGGCACCGCTTGTGTCAGCCTGAGACCCGTTGGTTGTAATGGTACAGCCAACTGGAGCCACTTGAGAACATGAGGAGCAGAAATTACCTTAGCAAATGACCCACCCAATGCAGAGAGTTTCATGATTGTATAAATATTGCACTGTGCTTACACTGTGTCAGACAATAACTCTCCTCTACCTTGCATGCTAAATATCAACACATCTTCAGAAAGCTCCAGGATTCTCAGAATGAAATTGGTGTGTGAAGGGATTTACACTTTTATGAATCAGCATATGACAATAGAGTTCCTATAAGCACAGACAGATTTTACTGTCCCCAGATATGTTTTCTTTCACACTTCCCACTTTACTTTTCAGTAGCTAAACAAACACAGAGCACTATACTACATAAAATACAACACAATACATTTACCACTAACTACTTCCTACTATGGTTGTTTACAGCAATTTAAAAGAAAAAAAAATTAACCACTCATCCCTCTTCCAAGAGATTTATGCTAACTTGCCAGGGTAGAGGTTACTCCCTTCTCTATCCCAGTGAAGGTAGGAAAGCTCACCAAAGTAATCCTATCCATATTGTGGGTGCCTGGAAATAGAAAAATTGCATAAGCTTTCTTTAAAGCATCCTCTAGTACAACGGGGGGGTCCCTTGCCCAATTGCTCAAGTACGTCCACTGCCCAGAACCTGTCTCTTAATGAAGATTAATCCATCTCAGTGGAGCTTCTGTTCAGAGCCCTTGGGCACAGAAGAAAAGGACGTGCTAACTCACAGAAGCCTCTTCTTATGCAGGGAAAGGGAAGATAATGCAAGGGAGTCTTCCAAGCAAGGATCTGGAATTTTTCCTTTCCCCTGCCCCATTTCTTTAACATCACTCATCCATTTTCTTCTCTCATTCTCTGATCCCAGTCTAGTTATATCTTCCTGAGTTGGTGTCCTTTTTGTTGGGTTTTCTTGATAATTTCCCTAATCATAGAACCATAACTTATCTCTATTTGGACGGGAACAATCGGGATCACTGTGTTCAGCTCCCAAATTAATGTCATGTTGGCCAACAGCTACTGCATTGCCAGATTTGTTCTGTCATAGTATCCCTTGCAAGTTCCCATTCCAGCTTTCTTCTCTTTACCTACAGAGTAGTTACTGCTTTGCTTTCTCTACAAGCCCCTCTTTCCTCATTTCTCTTTTATACAGAACTTCTCTCTCTTCAAGGAGTAAGTTCACCTGCTGCTGACTCTTTGACCTGGTTGCACGTCAGCATTTCTCTCTACAACAACACACCTTGCTTTATTTCTGGAGTCTTGTGCCTCCATCTGTTTCTATAACCTTTTACTTGATGAGTTCCAATTGTTCTTCAGGGAGGTGGGGAAGGGAAAACAAGCCCTAGCCCCACATTCTCTTCACTTGATTGTAATGTCCATCAATACTGGGAGCATCACAGTTTGTTTCCAGTAAAACCCAGCATGTGCTCTATGTACATCCCATACTGTCCATAAATTCAAGCATCTGTCCAGAAGTAATGGGGTAATGTCATTTCCTAGGATCACCTCTAAAGCACCCTGGGATATTTCAGGATGAATGGGGCTCTTCTAAAAAAATAGCTAACTACCTCAGAAGCTGAACCATGAGAAAACAATGCATAGCCCTGCCTTCAAGTAACTTCTAGCCTTCTAGTCCACACAGGAATTAAAAGTTAACACAACCAAGCATGGAGATAGCATTATAATGCAGGACAGAAAAAGGCCTGGAATGCCAGGAAACAGTGTCAACATGCAAAGTAAGATGCAGTCAGAAGTCCTGCTTTCTGCAAGGTGGAATTCTGGTGCTTTTGGCTCCACTGGGGCATGACCTTGCTCTGAGAAAGCCACCCAATATTAATCAGAAGTGGAAAGCAGGATGCAACAGAGCTGTGGAATAAATGGGCTGGTGACTGTGACTTGCCTCAAAAAGCAGTGCCAGTGGGACAGTGGAGATCCTTGGCTCACCTGGGCAATTTGCTGCTAAAGAAGTATCAATACAGAAGCTCACAAATGATTTAGTGAAGTGAGAACACATCTGTTGCCTAATAAGCTGTGTAGAAATGTGTGTTTTTCCAATTCAAATGCCACTGTCAGAATTTCATTCCAAAGGAGACGTACAACTACTCTCCCATACTCCAAGCTGGAAGGCAAATGCTTTCAGAGAAGTTTCTGTCAGCCTGCAATGAATACCTGTGGTCACTATCACTCTAATCATTTGGCAGCTAAATTTTGTTTCTAACACAGCCTGGAACATACCACGAGCAGAAACCACGCATACAATGCTACTTTGACAGAAGATAAGAAAGGATAGCAACAATAGCCACTTTTTCTGTAGGGAATGGAGTTTGGATGGGAAGAAAAGGGGAACATCATCTATCAGAAAGCAATGCAGAAACACTAACTAACGAGAAGACATCCCATTTTTTGACATCCAACTTCATAAATAAAGCAAAGGGGCTGCTTGTCACTCTATATCCTATACAAATACTGGAAATGCAAACTGTCTGGGAAGAAGAAATAGAATGCTATACCCTGGTATGTGCACTAATTTGCTAACTGCCCTGTGGCTTCAATCCAGCAAAACACTTAAGCACATGAATAGTTCCAACAACAAAGGTCTGAAAGACTGCCCATACATTAAAGTAAATTGCAATGTAGGCACAAGCCTCTCCCTTGCTTTCATTAAAGCCTGCAAAACTCAGAGAAGAAAATCAATGCTGTCTGTCTCCCTTGGGTATAGCAAGCAAGGTAGTGGGGTCACAGCAGCTGCTTTCAAGGATAACTTAGGCAAACGTATTTACAAAACGCATGTGAATTTGTACACACAAATTTTAAATATGCATACATTGGTGGTATAACATTGCTTTTTGAGCCAAAAAGAAAAGGAAAAAACCTCATTTTGTTTCTAGTTGAAATAGAAAAGTATTTAGCTATGAGAAAACTTCCAAACTTTTTACTGGGCTTGCTTTCATGGTTAGACAGTTTCCCATTCTGTGCAAACAAAATATGTTGCTGTGTTTTTCTCTGTGTTTACTTCAGAAGAGGAATCTGAGTAAAATGTCAGCCTGAGCCATGCAGCGATGGTGGCTTACACAAATCAAATGTCAGGGTTCAAGCGGGTGTGATGATAACATTTGGTGGGGCACAAGGGAGACAGACAAGTGATTCACAGTCTGGAAGGTGATATTGCAGGGTCTGGGTCAGGGGAGAAGCAAGGGCTGCTCGGGAAAGATGGGTGTAGCATGGGGATGATGAATATATTGCCATGTGAGAAAAGCTACCTGCGACCAGGATTTACTCAGACAGTGCCATTAAGGCATTCAAAAACCATTTTCTGGTTCCCTCAGGGAACAAAATCCTTTATTATCTGAACATGAATATTACCAAATGGACCATTCAAAGCATAGCTATAATTTCTGCTTTTACTGTGACTAGTATTTACATTCCTCTTGCTTCTCTGTTCAAATGCTACGACCAGCACCTAACACAGACACACAGTGGGCATTTGTAGGCAAATACATCTTCCTCAAAGCAGCAAACTTGATCCCATTCCTGTCACAAATGGTTAATTTTTTTCTGGGGCACTCAGCATCAGATTTCATGTGGAGGCACCTGAAATAGCAGTCCTATGTTATTAGCCATTTAAGACCAAATGCTATCAAGAACACAATGAGTGGAAGTCTAATCTGCAAGTTGTACTTCAGAGCTGAATGAAATGTTTACAGGGCAATAGCAGTGTGAAAGTGGAAGAACCTGCTTCTCTCAGAACTCTATATGCTCTGCTGGCACATTCAGGGTGAGAAACATCCACCGTGTACACAAACCACACTGCTGCTGTCATATCATTGCTCTTTTTCTGTGCATTGCGGCTTATTTATCATCACAGTATAGTTTCTTCACCCTAACACTAGCAGGCTCTCTTCTGTGCCATATTGAAGTGCATCACCTGTTTATAGCTCTGCTCTTATTACCATAACATCATTAGTAGCATTTGGGAGTAGTAGGCTGTGTAATTGCTCTGCAAGTATATTCTTCAGGATTGAATTGCCTTTCATCTATTTAGTACCTCTTGGTTTCTTTCTTGCTTTTTACTCTCTTTCTCACAGCTCTGCACAGAACCCAGAGTCACTTCTCTCCTACAGTTTAGTGAAATGATTTGCTGATTTCTTCTGCAGGAAGTGGAAAGTGGATTGTAGTACAGTTATTCCCGACTTTCTTTACCTGAGCAATGGTGTAACCCAAAGAAATGATGATGATTTGCTTCACCTTCTGATGCAATCTCTGTTGTTGGCAGATGTTCAGAGTCTCGTGATGCCAGCTCAAATCCTACTGAAATTGCTGGGAGTCTGTGGGCTTCAGAACCGGTTTGATCAGGCTTTGATCTCATCTCCACTTCAGAGAGAACACTGCAGCAGTGACTAGAGCAGTCTTTGGCCTCTACAGATTTCACAGGCTAGAAATGCTGCATTATTTCATCCTAGTCACCATGTAATTGGTATTCCATTTTTTAAAAAGAGCAAGCAGGTGAAAAGACAAAATGAGTGAAGATGGAGATGCACTGGCAGAGCTGCACATGGAAATAAGGATGAGATCTGCTACCAGCATATCTGGTTTGTAGCAATCCCTGGCTTTAATGATCTAAGTAAAGAAAGGTGAAGAAAATCCTTAGGAATCTACAAGCTGTTTGCCAGAGGTCAGCAGAAGACTAAACAGAGTGCAGTCAATATTGCTGTGCTTGCGTGAACACAAAAAAAGTAGAATTCTTCTTGATAAGCAGCTGTATTTGATTTTTATACTTCGATGAAAAGCATCAGCTAAACACTGAACATGGATTTTAATTTGGGTGATATTTATTGGTGGACAAAGTAAGCAGAAAAAAAAATGGCAGCATTTTTCCTGACATCATGCCATATTGGAAAGCAAGAAAATCCTGTTTCTGCCTGTAAACAGGACTTGTGGAAATCCAAAGAGAGAATAAATATGAAAAAGGAAAAATCAGATGTCCTTCAACAGAGTCACACAAAAGTGTCTTCTGATTACAAAGTTGTTTTAGAGACAGCTCAACTTCATTTAGCTCAGCACAGAAGTATCTCCATGAAATGAGTCATTAAAAAAAACAGAAAGAGAAAATGAGGCCTTTGCAGGTATTTTTGGAGGAAATGAAGAAACAAAACAACGCCAAAATATTTAACCAAATGACATACAAACAACATGAAGGTATATTTATTAATATTTTGGCTTTAGGCACTTGATAGCTAATAGGAAGAAGTGAATTTGCTGGACACTCAGAAGTGCTACTACATATACACTAGAGCTGGGTTAAACAACAAAACCACAGTCTGGACATCAGGAAAATTTCTTTAGTCACCTAACATCCCTTTTGCATAAAACCAACAAAAACAACATAAAAACCACAAAAGAGCTCTTCTGCTCCCACCAGGGAGGATCCTTTAGATCCTTTTAAAGGCTCTAATTACTGAGTATTACAACTGGTGTTCTTTGGTTTTATTGTTTTTACTTTGCTGTGAGACTGTTTCATGTGGACCATTTTGTTCCTGATAGGCAATCCTCCAGATTAATTCCATGTTCATTGGGCCAATAAGTGGTCAGCTTCTCTGAGAGACAGCACAGCAATGACAGCTCACTATCTCCTTCTGGGAATTCTAGGAAGATTGAACAGCACACAGTATTTTGAACTAATGCCAAATGGCTCAAAAGCATGTTTTCACCTACACCTAGAGCATTTTCAAAATAAATCTCCAGGTAAATGTACTACTCAGGATTCAAGTATGAGACACAGATTAGCCTAGGAAACTACAAATCCTGCTTTAAAACAGCTCATTACAGGTTTGTTTGGTTTTTTATGATATGTTTTTCAGACCCAAACTAGAGCAGAACAATTAAATAACCATTAAGGTTAATGCCTAAGCACTTAGGCCAAATGATAGCTTTTCCTGAGAAGCTTAGAGGGAGCTCAGAAAGCATTTTGTCTGGAAAGGTGAGGAGCAGAATCCCAGTTCTGGAGAAGAGCAGGCAGACAAATTGCTGCTGCCCAGGCAGGCCAGTCTGACCCCCAGCACTGCTGGCAGTGCCCTTCGGCAGAGCTGGCAAGACCCTTTGGGTTTGTTTTGCTTGGTTTTTTTTCCTGCAAAGCTTCTCCAGCACTGAAAGATTTCACCTGTGAAACTGGATTCAGAGACACCTCCAGGAACACCCTCCTGCACGCAGCAAATCAGGCTCCATGGTTTGAGCTGCTCCTTGTACCAGCATCTCTGCCCAACGAGAGGCTTCATGGATTCTCAGTGCCATAGAACAGCCACCCACAGGCAGGTGAGGCTGCCTAAACACCACTTCCATACAATGCCAAGGACAATACCTCCAGTTTTGAAGTCTGGGGTTTTAATTTTTTAGATTTTTAAAAAATATATGATTATTATTATTTCGGAAAAAATCAGCTACTTCAGAGAACAAAATTTGGCTTAGTGGGAGAACACACTTCTTTCAAAAATAGTGCTGGCAACATTTTGTTGACTTGCTCAGGTGGTTGTATTCCTCCTCACTTCTCAGAACCTATCCATTTCCAGTGTCAATTTTGCTGCCTTCCCAGTGCCCACAAAGGCACATTACAGAGTGCCAGCAGGCATCCTGAATTTCAGGGAGAAGTCAAGCTGCCTGGCACCATTCAGAAATTGTTCAATTTACAATGCTGAGCCAACAGAGAACAAAGAGAACAAAAATGTGGGAAGGAAAGGCGGGAGAGAACAGGATTTGCAAAATGCGCTGTTATCCACTGCGCTACACTTTGACCTCTAAACGCGTACACGTAATTCATCAACCACTGATGTTAAAGTGCACCAGGGATAAAAGAAGGGCATTAAATAACACACCAACAGAATGGGGTTCAGGGTATCTGCACTCTGTTCATGGTAGGAGCATACGTAAAAACAGATACTCCGCTTAACAAAACAGATTTGGTGAAATCAACACAGTATCAATTAAACTGCATGCACTGGCAAATGATCCCTTCACAGCTTTTCTGTTAAGTTCTTGTGGTTTCTGCAGCCTCCCTGTGTAACTCCAGGCAAATTAATTAACTTTTCTGTCCCTCACACCTATAAGTTACAGCACATGGTGTAACATCTCCCCTTTCAGAGGCGGTGTAAAGTCCTGAGGTAGTTTTTGCAAACTCCTGTGACATCCTCTAGTCAATTAGTGATTAGAAAAGCAAGTAACTAGGAGTTCACTTCTGAAGAAGCAGAAGGAGAAGAAATACATAGCATACGAATATTCACATCCCTGCTTCCCCATCTTGGCATTTGTAGCCTTACAAAGAAATGTCAGTTTAAATAACCAATTCTCATTACACCAAATACTAAAATGCCAACACTGATCATGTGGATTTCTGTTAAAAATTAATGTTTTATCAAGGAGGCTCTTAGTTTTGGCCTTTCTAGTACTTTGCAGTTTGATATGGATTGAAGACAGCAGCTATTTTACCATCCTCTGCCCATGTAAAGTGCAGGCAGAAAATCTGCCAGCTCTGGTAAATCACCAGTGCGACACAACGCTGGCAGCACTGGAGTGGATAATATGGGCTTACATTGCATGTGCAGTGATTTAACGAGCTATAAACACACAGAATTTTTAAAGAAGGTACTCCATACCAAAGGGGGCCAAAAGAGCTGTTGCTTTTCCTCCAAGGGGAAAGCTTTATGGCGGAACCAGAGAAGAAAGATTACTTGCAGCATCTCAGCCCTGATAAATCAGGCACAGCCTATGGAAAATGAATAGTCATACTGTGCATTGTGCACAAACCCTAGGTTAATCCATTTGCTGCACAATCTCGATGCTTTTATCAATAATGAACATATTTCAGATGCTCTCCTCCCCCTATTACACTTAAAATCTCTGTTTCTCCCTTTCTGGAGTCCTGGGAGCAGCAAAGCAGGGAAATCATCCTGATGACTTGCTCATGTTTGCAGGTTGACTTTGCAATCTCAGCACACAATCCATTCCACTGAGAAAAAAATAACATTCCAAAGACACTGCTACCATGACTGTTCTGTGGATGTACTGTGGCTTATACTAGAGAGAAATTACCTATGTGATAACTCTGAGGGAGTGGATATTGAAAAGAAATGCTCCCGGTGAGCCAGGGAAATAAGGAGAGAGAAGAAATATGGATTTTTGCCTTACGTTGTTTCTCACTCTTCATTTTCTATCTGTACTCCTCTTCTTCACCTCATTCCCGCTGGGCTGGCTGTTTCTCTTCCTTCTCCTCTTAGTTTCTGTTTGCCTGACATACCTTTGTCTCACTCCCTTCTTCCTTCGTGTTCCCTCTTAAAAATGTCTCATGGTGTTCCTACAAGGTTCCTACTATGAAAGCATTCACAGTGACTTCTAAGATATAAAATTTAACAAAGCATGCAAGTATTCTTAGGCTTGAAATATACATGACTGTTAAGTATATGCATCTCCCTTCTTATTTCCATTAACTCCTAAATTAATTCAGAATAGCTCAGAGCAACCTCAAACATAATTACCTGGAACAAAATAATTAACAGAACTGATGAAATACACGATGCCACATACAGGAGGCTGACAGTTTATATGAACAGGTATTTGCCATTCATATCTTGAATTTCTCCTGGTTCATAACTAGAAACACATTGCAGTATCAGTCTCTAGAGCTTCTGTTGGATCACATCTCAGATTTGTCATGGATTGCACAAAAGAGGAGCAGTGCCTGCAACACGGTCTGTGACTGATTTCTCTGCACAGTGAAAAATACAAGAGACGCATGGAGACACCCCCATACTGACTACAGCAGGTATGAAAGATGCTCTGAGCATCTTTACACCATATTCAGAGCAGGCTCTGCCTTCAAAGAGAGACACATGACAAATACAACATATGGTATACTTAAAACAGAGTCCATTTGTTGTGCTATGTGTGAATGCAAGCTTTTTCCAGTGTGCTCTGGCTTAATATCCTTCCCAGATCTTTCTCACCTTATGTTTCAGTCCACTGGATGCTAGAGGCCTTTAAAAAACATGTCAGCTCTTTTATTTAGTATAATCTTGCTATATCCAAAGGAGACAGTATGAACAGAACATTGGTTCACTTCCAATGCTATTGAATGATTGAGTGTGAAAGCCTCTTTTGCCTATTTTCTCTCTCTTTTTTTTTTTTTCCTTAAGGCTCTGCTTTCCAGTGTGTTTTCCCATTGGTGCATATAGTTTTCCCATCCTGTCAGCACTGCCAGTCACTCAGCTGCTGAGCTCCAGCCTGCTCACTGCACTTTCTGTCACACAGGTGTGGAGAGATTTCTGATCTGACTTACAAATTCTGTGCTACTCCTGGCAAGCTGGCTGGCTGTCATGCTGCTGCAGGGTGTTCCAAATAGCTGCTCTTTCCAAGGCATACTTTGCACCTCCAGCTTAATTTTCCCCCTTTAGTTTTCATCCTTTCCACACCAAAAGGCACTGGCAATGGAGCCATGCAGAAACAACAACAGTACCATTAAACTATTTCAGATTCTTGCTCATTGAGAAATTATCTGCATGTCCTGGTTTATCACTTAGTCATATTCAACCGTGCATTTACTGTTCAAGCACTATATCCATGTGACCTCTAGATTACCTACCAGCTGATGTTTCCTAGCACATCTAGGCTATGATTTTTTTTTTAGCATTGTCTTGTTTTCTCTTTTCTTTTAAAAATATTTTTGCCTGTTCTGATCAGTATGCTTAAATCTGGTACCTGTTGAAGGACAGCTTGTGCACAACACTCTTGGAATTCAACCCCAGATTTTGGCAAAATCTGGCCATCTGCTCTTGTTCCTGACTGTTGGGAGAGTTTTCCTTTGAGTTTCAATTAACTCACCACTACTGTATCCTCCTTACTGTTGGTTTTCTAGTGCATTCAATCTCAGCTGAAGCAAAGCAACAATAGGTATTGACTACTCAACAAAATTTGGTTTTCTTTCTGAATTAAGACCAATTAAAGTCCCAGAAAATTTTGAAGTACAAGGTTTTTTCTTTAGGAAGGCAAGTGAGCTACAAAACCAAGGTAGAATGTGCAGAGACTTGGTCACATTTTGCTGAGGGTAAGTATGAGACGAGTCTGAGTTGGTCCCTAGGAACTCAACAGAAGACTGCAATCAACTTTACTTGGCTGTATTTAACCCTGCAACTCGGGATGTACTGAAACTCTATCTTGATTTCACGTCACATAACATTTTCTCACATCTTGGTTTCTGTCTGGACTACTCTGAGCAACAGAACTGCAGCTGCTCTCATGGATGGGATCTGTCCTGCAGTCCAGACACAATCTTAGACAATACTGGAATATTTACACCTCAGTTTTACATGTAAAAGGAAGATTGCAGCCTCAAGTTTCAGATGCATTTGAAATTTCTGTAAGCCAAAAGTCGCACGCCTTTGTCTCCAATTCTACGACATCCTAAGCATTTAAGCTGACAGTTATTCAAAGTCTTTATTAAAGTGAAAAGCTAAGAGGAAAAACAACCCCATCAAAAAAATAGTACTGAGAATTTTGATACTTAAAACTATGATTTTGTAGTTTTATTTGGACAGATTTTGTTTTATTTGCATAGGGCTTAGTGGGCAGCTACAAAGAGGATATTTTTTGCAAGGAGCCACAAGGAGAAATGATAAAGAGCAATGGTTACAAGTTGCACTGACCAAGGTTTTATCAGCTTTGTGACCTAAGAAAGACAATTTTTACAATAAGAATTACCATTTCCACAGAAGGCTAGAGGTCCCTTCCAATCTGGGCTGTTCTAGGATTTTATGAAACTACTTACTATCACATCTAGCCCTAAACTTTCACCTGAAACTGATTTTGTGATTCTATGATGATTACTGATCTCCTCACAGCTGAACCTAAGTCAGGTTACACTTAAACTGGTTTTACACCAGTTTCATTTTACTAATCCTAATCATAATAAGTCATTTGCATACAAAAGGAGCTAACAGATCAGGTCTAACAGAAATTACTTTTTACTCATACCAGGTATATTTTCACCTGTTGCATCTCCCCTCCAGAGAAACTAAAAGCTCTTTCTGTTCCAGAGGAATAGAGAAAGAAATTACAAGGTGCCCTTCACACAGGTGGCTGGAGCAAATCAGAATCCTGGTAATGAAAGTACAGAAATTTTCATGGGTTATACACAGTTTTTAAAAATTACATATTTCTAACAGGGCACAGTGAGTTTTCGACTAGCTTTTCTATATCTATATCCCCTATATTCTGTGAAAGATAATAAATTGTAAGTTTTATTCTAAATGTATCATGGGAATATATAAAGAGCCAAATCTCAGTTTCACTTAGGTCATAATGTGTGCTGTATTAGGAAAAGACTTCCAAGATTGCACTATGTTTGTCCAGACAAAACTGCTGCTGCCTGAAATGCTTTCTTATAAACGAACTGATTTCCTTTACAAAATCTGCTTTACATACATTTCTTTACAGTCATATTAGGATTACAACTGAAATAAACAAATAAGATTGTTCTGTGAATGGGACATCTGCACTCAGGGTAGCCATGGTGAAGTATGTTCAGGTAGTGGAATAATTTAGCTGGTTACATCATCATGGAAGAGCTTTCATAGTTGAGATGAGAAACTCGTACTTCATAAATTCTGGAACAGTGCTGGCAACACTTAATTATTTAAAGTTACCCTTCTGCGTGAATTTAAATATGAATACATTATTGTGCTTTCTGTAGAAAAAACATCTCTGTCCTTTAAAGTGCTTTGCAGAAATTCTGAGTCACAATAACCTTCCTGCCCAGAGTCCCACAAGGGATCGGCACCAGAGATGGGAATAAAGAATCCCAGAATCTCAGCTGTAACACCTCCTCCAGTGACTGAGGACAGTCCTTTTGCCCAGGGAGTCCTACCATATTATTCTACCACTACAAAAATCACACTGAATGAAGAAAACACATGAAAAATAAAAATAAATCATAGAAAATAGGAAGGAAAAAAATTGAACAAAGGTGGCTTCATAATCCTCGGAAGAAGAAACGCAGTAGTCTGATGTCAGCTGACCAAAGGACTCCTATGCTACTACTGCAAAATTAACAAGGGTTTAACACATAATCAAGTTTAACAAGTTTCTGTTAAGTAAGAGCATGATAAGCCATTCCATAGGCCTACTTAGCAACTGCAAGACAACATGGCTTAGCACATTTTCTTTTTCCCAGGATCTAAACCTACATACTTTTAGTACAGAAAGAGACGAGTTGGTTTTGAGAATCTTGCTAAGTTGTGGCAGAGCTTGACTTTATGTCAAATTCCCTAACTCTGCTAAGGCTAATGGGATAAGGGGAGATGAAAAAGCATTTCCTTGCTAAGCAGTTTTTTAACAGGCTTGAAAATGACAGTGACAACTGTGTAAAAAGCTTTTCCACCACTTGATGAGACCACCATGATTTCAGCCTGCTATAGCCTGGTACTTTTCCATCTCTTCTCATCTGCACATGTAATTGCCACTCATAATCCACCTGCCTTTTTATCCTTCTTGGTACTTGCTGTGTAAAAACATTGCCAGTGAACAATGAGCAGACCTAAGACCATTAATATAACTATGCTAGACGTAGACATCCAGGGAATGGAATCTAAAGGGGCTAAGGTCTTCTTAGCCACAGAGCTCCTGAAGCATGCTGCTTGTAGGCAAAAACCCTTTGTGCTTTAAGAGATTTGCCGCTGGAGGTGGGACTCAGCTGGGAATTCGGGCAGGTGAGGCAGTTTGAAGCCAGGACTCCTGCCCACAATACCTCTTGTAGGTTGTAATGCAAATGGGATGTACCCTACCCTTCACTGTGTTCACTCTGAGCTCCAGTGGAGATACAGGCACTCTGTCTCTGTCTATCTATAGGCACTCTGCCTACTTTGATACGTTAAAAGCCCAACTTACATTTTTCACCAGCTTTCCTAAATTAAGACTTTAAGGATCTGACCCAAGGCTTTGTTGAATTAGGGCTTTTGGTTTATCATCAGATTCAGTGAAAATGTGCTGTAACCCACTAACCTGACTCAGTCACAGCAGCAGTATATGATAGTAATCTCCCCATTTATTAAACACATGCTCCCTCTGGAGCTGGAGATGATACAGTAACAGCTGTTTTATTCAGGTTTCTCTTTAAGTCATGAGGAAACAAACACAACCTTGTCTCTGGCATAATTCCCAGTGTTCATACCCACTCATGCAATTAAGGTATACAAAGATAAACAACTGTTAAGTTCGCCATAACTTTTACAATCTATTCTCCCTCTTCCTGCCATAATTATTGTGAGTAAACTAGCACTGAAATCTGACTCAGCAAAGCAAAATTAAGTTTTATGCAAAAATAAATGAGGTAAGTTGTACTGGGCATAGCATCCTCCCAAAAGATACTGGGACTAAACATAAGAAACCAGTAGGCCTGTAAAGAAGACAGCAAAACAGTGAAAATGCTGGGACACCAGGGTTTGCTCTGACTTCAATGTCAACCTGGCTTCCCACTAGTCTGAAATAATTATTTCTCTGTGGATCATTAGGCCTTTTTGTCTACAAGAAATTAAAAAAAAAAAAAAAAAACAAACACACTTCTGGATGGCAAGGCAACATGTCATTTGAGAAACAAGAACATAAGCCCCCATCATGAACTCCAATACGGCTCCAGCTTGTGGGTAGGAGCACAGTGACACAAAACACCCCCAAAACACTGGGACAAACACAGTGCATCTCTGGAAGCTGAGAAAATTCACAGAGCAGCCAACAATTTTAAGGAGGGTATCTCTTATCAGAAGACACCATTCCTTTGCCTGCTAAGTGTGAAAAGGGATGTATTCCTTCCTCTGCTCAATTGTCAGTACCCAAACCCCTTTTTAAACTCTGACACCACCCAATGACTTCAAAGTGCTGGTGAGCTCCAAGAATGTGATCAGCACCAGCTCTGCTGGTGTCTGAGGCAGGTGAGTTTGGTCTGCAGACAGGGCATCCTTAGGCTTGGTGCTGCTCCCTCATCCCAACTCATCCCAACTCCAGTCATGTCCTAAGCACCCTGCAATGCTTCTCCCTTTTTTCTCAAGGCATTTGAAAACAGGAGAGGAAAGGTGGCAGCAAAGTGCATGAAGAGCCTTGTGGCTGATGCTTTTAGACTAGCTAAGTCTTTGGGGAGACTTTAGGTAATGTTGAGGACACCAACATTCTGTGACTACCTGCATTTTACAGAGATAGAAATGCACCCACCCTGCAATGAATGGATCTTATTATGCACAAAATCAACAAACTTGCTACGGGGCTTTGGCAAGTCAGTGCCTTCACGTTTAGATTGCAGTGCCGGCTGTGTGGTGTGCCTTTGCCCACTCCAGCCCTGTTTGCCAACACAATATAGCCCTAGGCACCATTCTGGATAAATATGTTGATGTGTATTTTTGTGTTCCAACAGTTTCTGTAGCAGTGTTTACAAGTGAGACCTATGAAAGTGAGTAAATGCAGTTATTTTAAAAGCCATGTGCTTTCTCACCATGCATGTTCACTGTTTGCAGTTCAGTCACCTCTGACAAGTGAAAGAGATCATTTCATCTCAGTTCCTTCCTCCAGCATACCCACCTGATATATTTCTGGGGGGATCATGACACTGCAGTGTAATGTTTGCTGTTATTGTAAATTGACACTTTACTTTTGAAAAGCTGCAAGTCATTTTGTTCATAAAACACACTACAATCCCCACTAGTCTATTTGGTAGTTTGCTTGTTTTTTTTCAGATCTAGAACAACTTTAAGATATTTCTTCAAATTAAACATCCATGTGTTATATGACATTTTCTTTGTAAAACATTAACACAAATATATTTCCATGCATATTAATTCTACGCCCACAGCAGTCAGTGTTCAGATCCACTCCCCTAGTCTTTCTGACAAACTAGGAATCCTCACAGCCATAAAAACATACCCTTTTCCCGCAGTGAAGCTATTCCTTAGAATAAACTTTTGCCTTTAGAGTCTCATTTTTCATTTATTTCATTAGTTTCCATCTCAGATAACTAGATTCTTTTTTTATTACAGCTGGGAACTTTTATAACGTGCAAATTGAAATAATGATTGTAGCACAGTACTCTGCAAGTGCTTTTCATTAAGCCTCCAGCTACTATTCCTTGCTCTGTTGGATATCTTTGTGTCAGGGTTACTTTATGGTGGACAGAAATCTGGACAACTTATGTTTAAAGAATGACTTAAACCTGTAAGATAACAACCTCAAACATGCACTGGGTCATGCAGCTTAATTGCACATTCTTGTTATAATCAAAATACTCAATAATCATGCTAAAAAAGTAGACCTGTCCATATATTCTGTAGTTTCATGATTCTAAAAGTCAGGATCACTACTTGTTGTTACAATTCTGTTTAAGCAAACACACAGTGCCAGAAATACATCTACATTTCTGAGATGCTGCATCATAGCAAAACCCTGATGTTTCACCTTCTAATCAACAGAATGACTAAAATCATACTCTGTGTTCAAGTATGATCTTCTGGTTAGTATTAGTCACTTAAAATGGTCCAGAAGCATTTGTGTGGCCTGTTTTTACAGCAAAAATTTACAGCATGCTTACAACTGTTGATCACCAGTCTCATCTTGCTACTTTGTCATTCTGTATTGCTTACTGGTAAATGAGTTTGCTAGCATATATTCCCACTGCTGCCAGGGTCACTGAAGTCTGAATGAACACTCAGAGAGTCCACTTAATTGCAAAGATTTATGGCTATGTTGTTTTCTTTTCTCCCTTTCCACTCAAACTTGTCTCCCATGTCTGACATCCATAGAAAAGGGAGAGCTGCTTATTCTAGCTTAAAATAGCAACAGACAAGGATCACAGCTCTGCAGGGATTCCTTGTTTCTACTGCTAGTGCATAGGCAACAGAGAAACTGTTTTTTAATCCACCCTAGGACAGGGTACCGAACCAAAGAAAAATCCTGTGTCAGTACAGCATCAGCCACGATCAGTCTGTAGTGAAATAACGAGTTACACAACTGGCAAACCCCCCGTAAGCCGTGTAATTTACAGAAGGAACGAGCTGCTCATTTGGATTTAAGATACCGTGCTTTCTAAGGTAAAACACAGGTGCACCATTATGCAATAAACTGATCTTTAAGTTCTGGAAACTCAGAAGCAGAAAGTTACCACTTGAAAATCTGTCTCTGCCTGCACAAAGAGTCTGCTGTGCGAACCAAGTAGAATTTGTGCGTCAAATCAAAGCCTGTTTCTTTGTCTTATTTATGGCTCTGCTACAAGAATTAATCAATTTCAACCAACCAGTAAAATGATTTTGGGAACGGTGGAGATTAAAAACCGAAAAACTCAACAAACCCCAAACTGTTTCAGCTTTTTCTGATTGAACATGGGTGCTCTAAAGAGCACATTTTGCATGCTGAAAACTTACCAATGGAGCGATGAATGCAGGTGTGCTGGTTATCACTCAGAAAAAAGCCCTCTTTGCACTGACATTCATAGCTGCCCATAGTATTTACACAAATCTGCTGGCAACCTCCATTGTTATCCAGACACTCATCAACATCTAGAAGACAGAAGAAAAAAAAAAAGAAATTCAAGATAATGTACAGATTCAGAATATAAATGTAGAAGAGTGAGCAACACACAAAAAGGCACACTGTAAATTAAGCTAATGAAGATTACCCAAATCAGTTAATCCAAATTAATCCCTCTAATTATTTTTCCTGCATCCCAGGCTTAAAGCTAACATGGAATAAAACACCCCAAAACAAAACCCCAAACAGTTGTGGGGGGAATCCCCCTATGTCTTCATGTATTCTGAGCTGCAAATTGATTTCCAGTGCACAATGAACATGAACAACCTAAAAAGGCTGTGACCCCATCTGCCAAGTGTGCTGTTGCACTCTGTCATTCCCACTCCACTTGGAAAGACATACTTCAGGTCTACAGTAATTTCTAGCAGGGGTAGCAGGCAAACACAAAGGGCATTACTGGGTGAAAAGAGTCTTTACAGAGTTCTGGTCTTGAACAGAACAGCATGTTTCAATTACTGGAGTCATAACCCCCTACTTTGTCAGTTTGTTTAATGCTGTTTAGTGAAAAGAAGGCTTCTTAAACCTAAATGTTCCATGTCTGTATTGTCATTTTAACAGGCAAATATATAAAGCCACAAAGGCAGCATTAGCTACTGGCTGTTTTGAGGGCCTATCTCCCATCATTTCTCTTTGGCATAACTGTTTTTATGCTGTAGTGTTTAACAGACATGTATGTATCAGCATTGGGAAACCACTGCCACTATTAGGTATCAGAACCACATTCAACTTTGCAATTCTCCCTTTTTGCCCCCAAAAGTGAGCCATATCTAAGTTTTGCTTTTTTCTTGACACCTGAAAAATTCATGTTTTCCTTCTTTATGAAGATTCTCTAGCCAGTTAAGTTATTTCTCAGTATGTGCCAACATGCCAGCAATGGAGTTGGTGTGCGTTTTGCTTTCATTTTACTTTTGGAAGGAGCAAAAAACCCACAACAAAGCGAAATGATCCACAACACTCCAAACCTCAGAATAGCTGGCACAGCTCCTGCAAAAATTAATTCCTTCAGGACTGGCCACAACACACTAAGGTAAACCCAAGCTGCTTTTGCTGGTACTGCTGCAAGCAAGGCCAGGCAGCTCTGAGTGCAGGGCTGGCTGTGAGCTCCAGCAGCTTGCCCAGATATTGCTGTTTGTGCTGCCTTCATGTGTTAGCATGTGTAGCTCTTTCTCACAGAGAAAAAAAGCTCTGGGGTAATTACAGCAGCACCCAGGGAAACCAGGAAGGCTCATTCTGTCTTGAACTACAATGCAAGTGTGTAGACAGTCCTCCCTTTTTATTTACCAGGAAATGTTAAGCACTATTAACTAAATTTCTCTATATCAAAATTCTCCCTGCCCTCAGTTCTTATTCTTTTCCAGATCTGAACATATCACCACCCCATCAGAGATTTTGGGAGTGTGTAGGGAAAGGGAAAGCAAAGACTTTCCTTGCCTACTGCTGCACAAGAAGGAAAATAAATAAGACATCTTGGTTAGGGCCTTCCTCTGTCAGTCAGCAGGCATTGCTGCCCTATCAGTGCCAACTCAAACCTGCTCCTTCAGAACAGCAGCCTGGAATCTAGATTCTCCTCTCTGGAAAATCAGCTGAATACTACTTACTGAAGGAAAGTCTCAGTTGGTACATGCACAAACCCCAAGTTATGCTACAAAATATGTGGTCTTCCCAGAGCTCTGTTTATGGTAACACAAAGTAACTCAAACAGCTGCCTTTCAACTCTGATGAATAATCTGAAACGAATGCAATGATTTGTAAACATTTGATTTTTAAACATTTTTCTGTTCTTGATAGCAAATGCTAATGATTTACCACTTCCAGAAAGAGATCAATTTACCACAAGCCTCAAATCCATAGGCTAAAATAAAATTATTACAATCAAAACTCTTTAAAAAGCCTTTCTATGAGGAATTTCTTCCAATGGTGTTCAATTACTTGCCTCAAATTTATTTTAATATGCATTTATGAGAAGGACTTGAAGAAAGAAAACAGCTGGGATCTAGGACTACTCTATCTCTATACTACATGCCTTGCAATGGATCTTGGTTTGACGGTGCAGGTTTTATTCTCAAGTCTCAGTCCTACTAGGGTAAGGCTTTTTGGAGCACTTTGTGTTACTGGAGTCTTAAAAAGCAGTATTGCTTGCTATCCACCACACCAATCTACTGGACATGGATGCCTGGAAAATACTTACTGAATTTTTCACTTGGTAAAACCTTCCAATAAAGTCACTTTAGGATCAGCCTATCAGTTTATTAATAATGCAGCTGAGAGAACAGCATAAAAAAAATCTTCTGAAATTATGCAAGAGAACTCCATTGACTCCAAGAAGCTCCAGCTTTGGTAGGTCTGGAAGAGTAATTCCTTAATGTCTCTGAATTTTTTTCAGAGCTCACAAATGAAACACCTGCCCAAGGGCCTATTTCTTTTTTTCATTGTGCAATTCTCATTCAATGCAGCTGAAGTTATTAACCTGAATGTAGAAACTTTGGTAGTGCAGCATGAACGAGACTGAAGTTTGGATCAGATTTTGTAGTGATCAAGTTCCACATAAACACCAAAAGAAGTAGTCAGGCTTAGGGGGGGAAAAAAAATTGGAGGTTTTTTAGCTCTTTACATGTCAAACCGGCTGTTGACTGTTTTGAAAAAACTGAGGGTAGATTCTCAGGAGCTTTAATTGGTGCCAACTCTGTGTGACAGTTTACAATAGCACCCCAAGGCCTAACTCTGGAGATTTGAAAAAAGTCACTTACGGCATAAAATCCCTTCCCTCAAACACCCAAACATCTACTCTAAGCCCCAGCTAAACCCATATTAAAAACTTTTAAATTGATTGAGCACAAATACAAAGCTTACTTGGTTTCTTACTCTGTTCTTAATAAAACAATTTTTTTCTCTTCTTTTAGAACAAATAGACAAGTCTTCTTTCATAAACTTTTACACAAAATCAGGTACCACTGGTCATTCAGGACTAGATTGTCTCACTGAGGATGGCAGCAGGTAGCAGGGGAAAGACTCCATTCCTTTAAACTGGTGTATGGAAAGCCAAATCCATTTTCCAGCCTCCTTATATGACAGAAGTTTCATCTTGGCCTCCCCACCCAACAGCGTGCTGATTCCTAAAGGACATTATCCAGTGCTTACAGGAGAGTTGAGTGTCAAACCCCCACTGATGCAGGAAGATTTCAGCAAGTCTTTACAATCCAAACCCACAAAAGAATGGTAAAAGATTCTCACCTGAGCTGAGCTCAGATGGTTATTCCATATGGCTGCTCCAATCCTCATCCTCAAAGAGAAGATGAAGAACTAGTACAGAGTGAACACATGTCCTTAGCCATTCTCTGTAATGCTCATCACAAACTCTCCTGTGATTCTATTCACCAAAGACAACTAATGCTGGAAGCACCTAGAAATAGCTCAGTTTCTACAAATGAACAGCT
Source organism: Brachypodius melanocephalos (assembly GCA_013398615.1). Classification (NCBI taxonomy): domain Eukaryota; kingdom Metazoa; phylum Chordata; class Aves; order Passeriformes; family Pycnonotidae; genus Brachypodius; species Brachypodius melanocephalos. The sequence goes on from VZSR01002340.1 coordinate 9,479,868, forward strand.
CAGATGACAACCAGCACAAAAGCAAGAATTGCTGCTAGAGAATTTACAGCACTGACAAATCTATGTTTGCAGGGAGAGGAGCCCCTGGACTTTAGAGTGGCCAGTCCTCATCAAGGACAACCAGGAGCAGGGCAAGAGCCAGTTCAGGGAAAGGCTGGGAAAGGAGAAGGATCTTTCAAACAGAGACAGAGAGATAATGGCTGCATAAATGCATACACATATAGCTATATCTATATATCAGAAGCATTATGCAAATGAATGCAGATTTCAATTTGCATAAGACCTCTAGCTTTTTGGCCCACTGCCTTCATATAATCAAACTCGTGTTCTGCACCTTAGTAAGATGAGATCCTCTGGAGAGTGGTAGTGTGGAACAGTATCAAAGGGTAGGAAATATTACAGTTGATAAAGATGAATCTTTTATATATTAAATAAACAAATGTTTTCAGTTTCTCATTTAATTTATCTGATGAATTTTTCAAATTAACTTCACTGGTGTTTCACCCTGATCTGGCACAGAGCTTCTTGAAGCATTTGGCCTAAAGAAGCTCTTCCAGCGAAGTGTCCTGGTTGGATACCATGGAGGGAGAAAGGTCTGCTAAGGGTACCTGAAACCAAAACCACCAGCAGGAAGACACAAAAGTGGAAACACTACACAGAGTCAAGGCCAGGAACAGTATGGTTTTCTTCCTCTCTTGATCTTCTCTTCCTTCCTTCTGACATTTCTCTCTCAGGTCAGCATTTTCATATATACTTAAGCCCCTGAGAAATCTGAGTCTTCAAAATCTCCAAAGCATTTGGGAACCATAGTAAAATGTACTTGCTGTAGCATTGAGACTTCTAAAAACAGGTTTTTGACTCATGATCCAGGCACTTGATCTTGCTATTTTTTTTTTGTTCCTCTAGGCTACTCTTGGAAACTTTTGGAAGATATGCCTAAGATGCCTATTTTACCAGTGCAGAACATTGTGACAGAGATGAAGCACTGATAGCAACACTGCAAACTTTTCTCAAATGTTAGCAACAAAATACCACTTAGGATATTAGGGAAAGGATTAGTTACTACAGGCTTGGAAAATGACTCTGGAATTTTAAAATCATTATATTCTGAATATTTCTAGTCAGAAAGCTGGCTGAAAGTCTAAAATTTAAAAAGAAAAAAAAAATCACATTCCTGGATTCACTACAGTCATAATTGTACCAAAATCACATCTAGCCCAGCATCTCTGACACTGTCCTTGTAGCTGACACTCAGGAGAAGACTGTAAAGATGGGACAGAATTATTGCAGACATGTTCTCCCAGATTTCAGCCATCACAAACCTATGCTAAATCACTTCCTAGACCACTGCCCTGCTGGATCTTTCCTGTGTGGATTTCTCTAATCTCCAGTGAACCCAACACGATGGGGCAATTACTTCTGCATTTCTAAATTATGAGATTTAATTTTATTATAAGTTTTATAAAAATGACATACTCTTGTTTATTTCTAAAATGCTGCTTCATAGTCTGGATGAATGCCTCCAGATTCCATTATTGTGAGAAAGAGTAAATATTCATCCACTACTTGCCTTTTCTGCACTTGTCTTGATCCTATAAATCCCCCTTAGCCTCGTACTGTCTTTCTCATCTATTCTGAACCCTGAAGCACAGCAGTATACAAATAAGATAATCACAGAAACAATTCAAATGACTTCAGTGTATCATGTTTAAAACAAAATGTGCTCATTTCTAGGAGTTAACCTTTAATGACAGCAGCATTTGGAACACACTCTTCTCACTTCTCTAATCCTCCAAGTACCGTGATGCTCTGTTGGAGTGGGTGTCTTGGAAGATGGGATCTCAAGATACCCACGTGAGCCCAAAGAGCAAATCTGGCATGTAGGAGTGGTATCAGATCAGAGGCTGCAGGCAGGTGATCCTGCTGGAACGCTCCTACAAGCAGTGACATGCTGTGAGGGTAGGGAGGGTGATCCCTTGCAGCAGCTGAGGGGGCCATGGAAACACGAGTCGCTGCTAATTGAAAGAGCTGCCAAACCATCTTCCTTAGACTGGCTTTACATGAGCATGCAGGGAGAAATGTTAGAGGCAAGAGACCTTGCTGCCTATCTACACAGCATTTGTATTTCTAGCAGAAATCAGGCTCCACCAAAAATTTAAAAGCTGAGCCTGAATTTTCTGTTACTTGCGCATGAGGCTATATTCTACTTTTCGTCCCCTCCTTTCAGAAACTGAAAAATCTGGTGAAGAAAAGGAGAAAGAGCACCACAGCCTTGAACTGAATGCTTTATTCACTCCCACAGTTGCAAAAATATTCACTAGAGCCCTTGGTGAGAAAAAATACACTTGCAGAAGATGGATCCTACAGTAGTCAGTGTTTACTGAACTAGACATTAAAAACACCCCCCAAATCAACAAAACTCTGAAAAACTACCTTTCCCCGAGAAATAAAGCACATTTTGCAGATGGGAAACAAAGAAACAATCTCAAGAATTCTCTTGGGTGAATACTACAATCACTCTAAAATAATTGATTAATTAATTGATTCCTAGAACCACTCTTTTCTTATGTACAAAGATAGAAACACTTAAAGTGATGGCTTTGATCTATCCCGGAGAATTTAGTCTTTTAATGGGCTACAATCACCTACCCACTCCCACTCAGCACCCACTGACTGGGCTTCTCGTTTGCCTTCACAACTTGAAAAGGATGCTTCAAATCTTTTCTGTAGCTATTTTGTGACACGCAGTGGAACGTCTTAAATTTCACAGTATGCAAACACAGCATAAATACAGGTGCAAGAGACTTCTTTGCTCTGTACAGCCTGGGAAACATGCATGTAATTCACATTTTAACTTTGCTGCCTGTGATTGCTGCCCGTTTGCTGAGCTGGAGGGAACAGCCCCATGGATGCTGTGTGGATGTTGCATCAAGTTCAACTCTCTTGCTGTCGCTTATTCACTCCTTTCTTAAGCAACTGGGCACCACTCTCTGTCCTCTTAAGACATCAAAACCCTTTTCACAGCTCTTAGCATTTCCAAAATAAACATCCAAGTCTCTGAATGTGACTTCATAGTTGTAGCTTCTATTCTTTCACAGGTGGCCTCCTGACAACAGTGCTTAAACACAACAATTTTCCTGCTCAATTATTTGTCCATGTTATCCACTCTTTTGATTCAGGTTTTCAGACAATTTAGTGTGAATTTGATCACACTTCTTTTCATCTCTGCCACTGCCTAGGGAATGCCAGCAGCTTCCAGCCTGGCACGAAGCTCTTTCTGTGAGGCACAGACATTCACAGCCCCATTAGTGTAAGTTTGCAGTTCCCACTGACATCTAGTTACATGCAGGCACTCCAAGTGGCAAATGCTGGATTAACATTACTCCATAAACTAGTGGAGGGAAGCTAATTACAGATACAAACAACAGTCCAATCAATTGAAGGAAAAAATTGAGATAAGTAAATTATTTATTCTATTATCATAATGCCCCTTACTTTGTCTTTTTCCTCAGCATCATTAACTGCTGCAAGCTGAACTGAACTATCCTTTTTTCCAGGATAATTATTCCTTATACCTGCTTTCTTTTACATTTACTTATAGACCCTAGCAAGATTAGAAAAAAATCTGGTTTGGGTTAACTTAAACATGCTTGTTGTTGTTCTTGTTGTATTGTTATTATTGTTTTAATAATTAAAAAAGATTTTGCTGTGGGTTAAACAAACCATGAAACTTGACAGGGAAGATGAAACAGTATCTCTGCCCCAGGTTGTAAACATTTTCCAGGTCCATACTACATGGAGTACTTCCCTCCCCAGCTCTGGTAATCAAAGCCTAAAAACAGCTAGATTAAAGATTCTCATTGTTATCTATCAGTAACGCAGTTAGGGGCCTCTCTAGATTCACATGAGTGATTTTTAACCTAAGCACTGCAGCATCCAGCAGGCTAGGAGGTCATTCTCACGCTCTATATGGATAATACTTGAGGTCCATGAAAAGTGGAAGAAATGGGAGAGTCTCAGGCACAACTTTCAATACAGTGAAATGAGAACTATTGCAGGAGTAGAAAAATATTGGCTTATTCAGGTAAATCAGCTTAGTTAGACACATATCTACTCATTAAACTTTTGGGGAACAGAAAAGTGTTGAAAATGTTTTTAAATGTTGAAATCCTTCCTGTAGGCCATACCAAAGCAATTACACTTTTCTGAAAGTATCTCCATTGGTGAAAAGTGTTTTATAAAACCACTTTCTGAATCGTTTCAGAGAATGAATGCTTCCTTCGACACAAAATGTTTGGGTAAATGGGCATTTCTGCCACCTGGGAAATGAGTTCAGCATTTTCACTCTACTAAACATGACCAATACCAAATCCACTATTTAGAAAAAAATATTTTCTCTGATTTCTCTGGACAGAAATACCTGAAACATATTTAAGCTCTTACAGCAAATAGGGTTGGTGTTATTTTTTTTTTAAATATAGAATGGCAACATTAGCTTACCAGCCAACCCAGTTGTGCTGTATCACACAGTACAAAGATGGACTGCATGGTTGGTTTGTTTTTTTACTACCTAGGTTTAAGAAAACAACTGGACACCTGTGCACCAGCTAAGCAGCAGCCACCCATCAGAACATGTAAGCTGCAGTACTTTGTGTTAGAGTTAAGCAACTCAACAGATGGACACATCAGCACATTCACCTCTTATAAAGAGAGACCAGCATCGCCCTGAGCTGGGAATTACCAATGAAAAGCAACAGCAGTCAAAAAACCTGACTTTATCTAGAGAAGGCATGAATTTAATAAGTTTGGAGCTTGGTAGTGTAAAGCCAACACAAAGAAAGAACCCAAAACAAATCAAAACAAACAACAACCTGAACTCCATCTTTCCTACAAAATTCACCAGACCTGTATATTCTTTTTGCCAGAGACTGGCAACACATAAATGGATTTCTCTAACAGCTATATAACAGTGTGCATTTAAAAAAAACAACCCTAAGAATTCTTACTTAAGAGTCCACCGGAGATCATCCAACCTCTCTGCCCAGGCAGGGTCATCCTAGAGCACATTACTCAGGATTGTGTCCACATGGCTTTGGAGGGTCTTCCACAGAAGGAGACTCCACACCCTCTCTGGGCTTCCAGCACCCAGTTGCCTGCACATTAAAGAAGTTTCTTCTCATGCTCCTCATGGAACGCTTCCTGTGTTCCAGTTTCTGCCCACTGCCTCTCAGGTATTGACAAACATTGGTAAGAGCCTCTCTTGGTCATCTCTTCTCCAGGCTAAACAGGCCCTTCTCCCTCAGCCTCTCCTCATATGAGAGATGTTCTAGTCCCCTGATCATCTCCACAGCCCTCTGCTGCACCCAATCCAACAGATTCTTGCATGTAAATTAATCTGTAAATTACAGGAATGACGCAGAGCTTTCTATGGGCAACTTATTCCACTGAAAGCTTTCTTACCTTTTACTCTGAGATATCTAATATTGGTTGTAAAGAACCTTAAATCAGAGGAAAACTATTTACATGTTAAGGCAAATGGACTGACCATCTACTGACAAATTCTGAGACTTAAAAGCCCTGAGGTCCTGCTCAGACATGTATCCTGTGTGAAATGATGAAGTGGACACTTGCTGGAATCTAGTCAAAGCAAAACTCAGCCCTTGCCTGGGGTATTCATGTCATTTCAGAGCACAAGAACGAGTACTCACATTCTTTCAATATGCAGTCATTAACAGCCTGAGACTGTGGTCCACTCAGGTTTTACAGTTTGGAGGAGTTCTTCAAGTTCTTTTTAAAGTGACTGAAACCAAGTCTCTTAGACCTCCCTAACATCTTCACAAAGAGAGTTTCAGGGTTATTTGTAAGTACTGAGTAACACTTGGTGACATATAGCCACTCTCAGGCCTATTTAAGAAAGCACTGCAGTTGTACAGGCAGCAAGGTATCAGGACTAGTACCTGCTGTACAAATAGAAGTTTTGATGCACTGGGACCAGAGTGCTTAGCATCTTATCTAACAAGCCCAACATGATTGGTCACACACTACAAATCCAGTCCCCCCTAAATCCTTAGTCGGGTCCAGAACCCTTTCACTGCTGTCATACTCATAATTTGAATGGAGTTTTTGATTAATTTCAGAAGCAGTTTCTTAATTATGCCTTCAAAATAAACAACACAAATAATTAAACAGTTTCTCAACTTTTTCCAACATTTTTGCTCCATCCTAGGCACAATATGGGCTCTTATTTATTTAACAAAATACAATTTCATTACAGAAACACAGGACAGCTAGGACCTGTCAGGTTGCTGGCAGGAACCCTGGAGATCATCTAGCCCAATACCCCTCCTGAAGCAGGGGCACCTGGAGCAGGATGCACAGGATTATGTCCAGGAAGTTTTTGAATCTGTCCTAAGGAGGAGACTCCACAGCCTCTCTGGGAAGGCAGTTCCCATGCTCTGTCACTCTCACAGTGAAGTAGTTTTTCCTTATATTTAGAAGGAGACTTCCTGTGTTCCAGGCAGCAACTGGGAGAACGAGAGGGGACAGTTTCAAGCTGTGTCAAGGGAAATATAGGTTGGATATTAGGAAGAAGTTTTTCACTGAGAGAGTGATTAAATACTGGAATAGTCTGCCCGGGGAGGTGGTGGAGTCACCGTCTCTGGATGTGTTTAAAAAGAGACTGGATGTGGCACTCGGTGCCATGGTCTAGTTGAGGTGTTAGGGCTGGGTTGGACCCGATGATCTTGAAGGTCTCTTCCAATCTACATATTCTGTGATTCTGTTTCACTTTTTCAGTGCCCTTTGTCCCTGAAGATATTTGTATGCATTTATAAGATCCCTCTCAGTTATGTCTTCCCCAGGCTGACCAAGTCTTGCTCCCTCAGACTTTCACAGAAGCACAGATTCCATTTGGCTCCTCACAGGAGAGATGCTCCAGTCCCCTCACCATCCATACAGCCCTTTGCTGGCCTCATTCCAGGAGCTCCCTGTCCCTCCTGTGCTGAGGATCCCAGAGCTGGACACAGCTCTCCAGATGTGCCTCCCAGGGCTGGGCAGAGGGGCAGGATCACTCCCTGACCCGCTGGCACTGCTCTTCCTGATGCTTCCCAAGGATTCCATTGGCCTCCTTGCCCCCAGGGCAGTGCTGGCTCAGGGAGACCTCACTGTCCACCAGGATCCCCAGGTCTCTCCTCAGAGCTGCTCTCCAGCAGGTGACCCCAGCCCATCCTTGTGCCCAGGGTTGTTCTTGCCTAGGTGCAGGACCCTGCCCTTGCCTTCCATTCTGTGATTTTATGATTTTTTTAAAGATTTTATGATTCTTTTTCCTCCACATGCTCAGAGATAACATCCAGGATGAGATGCTCCATCATCTTTCCAGGGGTGGTGAGGCTGACTGTAATTTCCTGACCCTGTAGTTCTCTGGGTCTTCCCTCTTGCCCTTTTTGAAGACTTGAGTGAATTGTTTCTAATAATTCATTTCCATATCTCATAAGGCCTCTTAACCATAAATTTAGCTTTAATCCCAAACATTGCAAATTCTCCAAACAATCACTCTTGTAAAAGTATGTCCAGTGACTTTTTAATGAGTAATAACTATTATTACTTTGATGTTAGCTACAGTCATCAAAAAGGTAATATTGAAATAGGCTGCCATCAACTACTCTATGTTCCTTCCTGCTCCTCTTTTATGCAAAACTACATCTTATGCTCTGATCCAACTCCAGTAAGGAATGGGGAATATTCTGAGATGCCTGAAAAGGAACTGAATTGAAGTCTGCAGAAGGCCACGAAAGCAGCAAAAACAAGCCTCTACCTTGGTCATGTAGTTTGATCCATACTTTCAGGTTTGCACACTGAAGTCAAAAGAATAATGTAAAGATGCTGAAATTCATGGAGACAGCAAAGGCAGGGCACTATGGAAATCTGAGACCCTAAAATCTACTTAACAAGAAATTCACTACCAACCGTTCATCTAGAACTCATTCCTACTGGAAAAGAGTTAGGTCTCATTTTCTAATACAGTCAGCAACTGTGTAGCAGATATTCTTCATGATGGCTGTTTCTTGACTGAGTAAATCATATTGTTTATCATAAATCAACACTGCCAAGAACTGGCTGCATTCTAAGCATAGCTTGACAGTGAGTCTCTTTGAATTCAGGGATCAGATGACTCCTTTGTCTACTGTCTTTTTGTAATCCATCTCAATTCAGTGTTTCAACTGGATCTATGTAATTTCTAGGACTGAAAAGGGCATCAATCCATTAAGGAGGGCTTGAATGCCATATACACCTGACACACCCATTATAGGCTGGAATCCTGCACCCTCAGTTGAACTCACATCCTGCCTTGGTTTAAGTAAGTGCTAAACGTGATGCAGCTCCCCAAGCTTTGATAAATACATTGAATTTTATAGTTTTTCCCTTAAGGTATACATCAATATAGGCCACACTGGGTCAGAAATTTGCTATTATGAGAAAGTTAACATGAATTAACAAAAGACACAAAACTAATACAAATCATATAAAGCAGCAAGGATGCATTATCTCTGAGCTTGTTGAACCAGGACACTACAGCTGTATCAAACTAAGAGCATCTGTATGGGATTTAACTTATACATATTAGCCTCACACTCCAAGCTGCTTATTCTTTACTTTCCTGAGTGTTCCTTGTAGAGAAATCTTTGCTGTGATTGATTACCTCCTCCAGGGAGTAAGTATTTGAGGGAAAAAAAAAAAAAAAAGAAAAAGGCTCAGACAACAAGAAGACTTGCAGAAACAAGAGACTGAGATTGATGCTGCTGTCACACAGCTCACAGTTTCCTAATTTATTATGACAGTCTGAGAATCTAACTTCATAGCTGACAGCCACCAAGATTTATTCTACACTTTTGATTATTTCCCCATACCTAACAAAAAACTTTGGTCTATGCTGATTTATACTCTCACTTGTTTTGGTACTTCTCAGATTGCATTGGCTTAAGAAAGCAAACATATGGCAAATTAACATGTAAGAAGTTATATCCCGTTTGAACTCCAAAGATTAATGTGGGGTGACCAAACATTAGGGTACTTTTAAAGGGGGAAACTTTATACAGAAATAGAAAAAGCAAGATAAGGAAAGCAAAGTGTTGAGATCCCAGCTTCAGAGAGGGCTGGATACCAAAGACCTTTCCATTAATCACAAAGAGAATTCCAGATTTTTATTGGATGTTGGAAGACCATCAGTACTAAGATATTATAATACCATCTTGAAAGAGAGATTTAACTTAGTTTTCTGACAGCCTGCTACCATTTGGCACCGTGGAGACTTTCACAAGATGCAGGCAGCCAAGTAACAAGAGTAAACACATGTATACAGAAGTTGCATGTAAACATCTAATAGAGAATTGTCTCTAGAACATTTACATCCTAGCTATCCCATATTTTCTCAGCACCTAGTCATCAGTCAGCGCAAACTGCAGAATAGCAATATATGTTCTAAAATCTGATTAATGCTGCTGTACCACGAAGACTGGATACTCTAAATTGCTATGATGAATCACAGCTGTTCTGATTAATCTAATGTACAGACCAAACAAGACTGGTAAAACACCTGAAACCAGGAATATGGTAAAAATCAGTTCACTGAAGAGATATATCAAAACAAATTTCTTTGTCACTTAGGCTTGCATCTGAAAGCCAAAGAACTTCAAAAAATGCTTTCAAGTTTTTCATTCTGCAAGAACACATTTTTCACTCCAAGGCAGTCTGCTGCACAATTTGTAGCATGGATTTGTGTGAATGTGTTCACTGCAGCTTCTCTTGGGAAGGGTCAGTAGCTAAATACCAGAATCTCTCTCCATCTCAAGGCTCTTACTACACCCCCAGGACCTGATCACTGCTCGTCATCTTTTGCAGAAAGGCAGAGCTCACAAGGGTTTAAAATATGCAGATAAATACGTTGTTAAACCTTGAATTTCAACTGTTCTCATCTCATCTATAAATACGTATTTTATATTATAAATAAAATATTATTTTATATTATTTTATATTATTTATACCCTTCCCATCTTGTGGCCTGGACTTCTCACGGTTAGAACAGCTCCTTGCTACTCAACAGCTGACACCTGATTTAGGGTCTGGCCTGCTTCTCTTAAGGCATAAACCACCTGCCAAGTACCAAAATCTTCTTCAAGTAAAAGTCTGGAAATGAGTAAGAACTTCACGGTTTAGATTATTAACCTTCTTGAGAAAAATACCACAATTCTGCATTTGTTTTAATAAAAAATGCAGAGTTATAAAAAGAAGGCTATTGGGTGTATTCAACTTTCCTCCATCTGCCAAGGAGTCTGGAATCACTAACCAGGAAAATCTGGAAGAGAGTTTCTGACTGATAATATTATTAGAAGCCCTGCTAATGTGCTAGAGAAGGACAACACTTAACTGTCAGCTCACCTAATAGTCTTCTAGAACTAGGAAAGAAGGGCAAAGAAAACTGGAAGATGGCCAAGGAAATGAACCACTTTTCAGCTCCTCTCTGAAATATTTGCTTTTATGAAACTAAAACCAACTTTGCAAAAGCTGTTTAGTTTTATATTAAAAATGTTCGTATTTAAAAAAATCTATTTAAACTGTCAGGAAACAAAGAAAAATAAACATCAGGAATACCAGCATTTGCTCAGAGTTTAAGCAAGCAACAATTGTGCACAGCTGTCAGGAGAAGAAGAAAAATATAGCTAAATTAAAAGGAAGACACTGGTCTCTTTAATCATACCAGTGATTATGCAATCCTGGGTTATGTGACACTTCTGGACAAGACACATCTGGCAGCTTTAGGAACGATTTCTCACACATTTGCAACTCTCCTCCTACTTGTGTTGATAGTTGAGGCCACAATCCCAAGTCCTACTGTGTATGTTTGAACAGCAGGGTAGGAACAGGTAGATTTTGATTTCTAATAGGTTTGGATTTATTTTGAAAAAAAAAAGACAAAAACAAAACCAAAGAACACTGGAACATTTACTGAAAAATGACTGAATGATACGATGTGATATACATACATTTAAAAGTCAGACTCAATGATCTAAAGGTTAAACTCAATGATCTTGGAGGGCTTTTCCAACTTAAATGATTCTGTGATTCTATGTATATATCAATGCTGGTTTTTTCATCTGAGTCAGATTACAGATTACTACCACCCAACCAGGAATTAAGCCTGCATGCCAGGGTTAAACATCTTCTCTCTTAAAATAAGACAAGATACTTTAAAGGAGCACTTCAAGACAGGCACTTGGGTTTAGATCTTAACTTCAGACCTTAGAAGAAATGAAACTGTGACTTCAAACATGAACTTTTATATTCATTTGAGATCCCAAAGTCTATTTTCTAACAGGCATCTCAAGGCCTGTGCCTCATCAGCTCCTGGTTCATCTCAGAAGTTTCTCCTTTAGCTGCAGGCTCCCAAATGCCTGGCTGGAATTGCTGCTTTGCTCCACCTACCAGAGCTGGCAAACCAACGCCACTCCTGGAGCAGGTTTGGATGCTCCAGGGAAAGGATCATCTCTCCTTTCCTACAGGGGTTTCCATGTGACTCAGCCACTTTGTCAAGAGATGAAAAGTGCCATCTGAGAACAGACAAATCAAAAGCTAATTCCCATTATTCATGCTGGAAAATCAGTTCTGCTCCAGGCACAGCTTCAAGGTTGTGGGCATGGCCAGGGCTTTGCCATTCAATTCACGGCTGACACAGTGCTTGTGTCTGCCACACTTGAGTCTGCTCAGCTCCTGCAGAGAGCTCCATGGAACCTATCATGCACACCAGGAGTTGCATTTCTGTCCTGATTTCCAACCAGAATTTCCCTCTCCTTCTCAGGATTCTTCTCAATCAGACAAAGAATTAACTGCTGAAGAACCATAAACTATATTGAACCATCAAAACCTACTTTTTACAGTTATCTTCAGGAAGTCTGGCATACAAAAGAATCGACTGAGATATCATATTACAGATGTCTAAACTTAGTAATTGTTATTTTTCTGTAAGAGAAACCAAAGCTGCACAGACTATTTGAAATAAAAACAGGGATGCAGAAGGGTAAGGATTCTATCCCTGCCTATGGTGTAGACATCGAGATACCTCGTGTGAAGACTGAGAAGTAACTTAATCTGTTTGCCCGAGTTACTAATCTATAAAACAATGAAAATTATATCTCCTTTCCTTACAGGACTTTCTGAGGACAAATATATTACTACTTACAAGGCATTAATGCATGTTCCTACAGCAATTAATACCACAGAAAAACCTATAAATAAAATAAGTATGTCTCTGAATACAATTTTTTTTTTGTCCATGCTGCTTTGCATCTTTTTTGATACTTTTTAAGAAGAGTTTGCAACCATCTTTAGTATTCTTCATAGAACCTAATCTTTAGAAAAAGGAAGAGTTAGGATGTGTGCAGTCTGGCAGCAAGAACTGCTTATGCAAAAAAGCAATGCTTATTCCCTATTTAAAAAGTGACTATCACAGATTAGACCTAAGAAGAAAGAAAATATGAAAAAAACCCCAACCAACACACAAAAAGGAGAGATGAAAGCAGGTCATAACTATTTCTATTTATATCAGAAGAGATAAGCATTATAAAACCCTCCAGATTTATATTTTATGTAGAAGAAGGGAAACCATACTTCAAACCTACTGTATGATACCAAATATTAGTCTTGCATCCACTGAGTAGAATTTAGAGCAATTTTTGAGAAAAAAACTACTGCTATTTCAGGGGAGTGCAAAAAAAAAAGATTTTTTTTGCTAGACAAGGATGGGAAGGAAGGATGGGAAGGAAATGCTGAAGGAAGAACTCAGAAAAAGCACTTAATTTTTCCACAGCATCTGCTGTAATTGAATCCTCCAAGTTCGCTATTTATAAAGAAGATTTTCATCATCTTGCTGCACTGATGTTACCAGAAAGACATTCAGTGAAGATTTATAAAGGAATGTAAACCCTGTCAAGAAGAGATGGCTTAAGGTTTTGCACAGACCTCAGGCAAGCAAGAGATGCAGAAATCCTGATGTCAAACAAGATATGCAGAAATTCTGACTCAATCTTTTTCATTACAAGAATTCATTGGAAGGTGAAAAACATCATTACTAATCTTGTGAAGCATTCTTTGTCTCCATAAAATCCATGAAACATAAGTGGTTTCTCAAAAACGAAGAACAGATGGAAATCAGTGGACTCACCAAGACTTTAATTCCTTTCAATACCTGATTTGGAATAAGCAAGCCAATTTCCAAAATGTTATAGAAATCCTGATTTAAATTTGTATGTGAAAATACAGTGTTTGCTTTTGATTTGAGACCTCACTGCAACCTCTTAGTGCATTTAGATATTTCTGGTAGCGTAAGAGAAGGGAAATACAGCTGGTCAAGAAGGGAAGGGATTAGAATTGCCCCCTTTTCAAAAACTGATACTGTACTAATGGGAACAACAGGGCTATCACAACAAACTGATAATGCCAGCAACTAGGTGGAGTGTAAATAATGGCAGAAAAATGCCATTAAAAAAATTTTCTCTCTTTTCTAGCAGTGGTGTCCCAAATCTGAGTCAGCACACAACAAGCAGCCACAGCAAGACTGGCATGGTCTCTGTCACAATTAAAATCTTCAGTCTAAAACCTTAAAACCAGACACATTGGCCCTCAGGGAGGGAGGGAAAGAAGGAGGGAAGGAAGGAGGGAGGGAAGGAAGGAGGGAGGGAAGGAAGGAGGGAGGGAAGGAGGGAGGGAAGGAAGGAGGGAGGGAAGGAAGGAAGGAAGGAAGGAAGGAAGGAAGGAAGGAGAAATGTGCCTTGATTCCCTTTTCAGTGCTCTTTTTGTAAAATCAGGTATTTTACTAAGACATGCTAAAGACCATTCAGTAGTGGGAGACATAACCCCCCCAGTCCATGGTCTCAAAATCAGAAAGACAATTGTGATCTCTTTTAGTGTCCTAAGGTTGTACATTGGGAGAAAGGCAGCTATTTACTATTATTCCCATTGTAGTCACCTGTTTGTATTGTTGTTGGCCTTTCTTAAATTTTAAAAAACCAACAAAAAAAAAACCCCACCAAAAAATCAAGCAGCTGAATAGAAATTAATGAAAATATAATTAGAATTGTGACTATCTCTGTAGATTTAGCCTCCTCATTTCATGACCAGAGAGCAATAACACACACAGCGGGTCCAAAAAATCCCACAGCTCTCCTCAATGGCTCATCTTTGATCAGGTCACTTCTTTTGCTGTTCATTGTTCAAAAGGGTTTTTTCTCTGCTATAATGGGAGTTGTTTGGACAAAGTTGAAACTAGCAAGCTGTTTGAAACAACACATATGCACAGTTATTTGAATTCCAAATACTTGAACTATTTGATTATGTTTGTGTCTTGGTTTAGTAAGAATTTATCAGTATTAGAATAAATAGAGTTTTTCTTTATTTTTAAAGTTAATGTCTGGCTGCTCTTTGTATAAGAAATACCTCTTGCACCATTATTCATTTGACCACCTCAGGCTAAAACAAATAAATCTATTTTAATCTGTTCTATTACAGATGAAATTTGGAAGTTTGAGTCAAATCCCTGTCAATGGTCAGGACATATAATCCATCTGAACAAACATTACTCTGGTTGAAAATGAATGCCGTACAAAATACATCTACTGAAAGTCTAATCAAATCCTTGCCCTGAAATTCTAGTTCTTTCATAGCTTCAATTAGTACAGACTGGTGATACTGAACTTTAATATTGCTGGTTCACTGCGTCATTTCTTGAATTTCATTGCAAATATCTCAGTTTTTAATGAAGTAGAGCTGCTGCTGACACAGAAAATCTCTTTTACACACTGTTTTATAAACATCACCTTGAAATTAACTTAGGACTGTACCAAAACATGGTCATTGCATTTATATCGGGAATAGTGAGAGTCTCTAAGCACCAGAAATTAACAAAAAATGACCAGCAAGTAAGCAGCTATGGCAAAATGGACATAGCAATGTAGGTTCATTTCCAGGTAACTGGTGTGAAGAAATTTCATAACAAAACATATACTTCATAACACAGCTTCATAGCTTTCATAACAAAAACATATACCTATATAGCTTCTATACTTATGTATACTTATGTAGCTTCTAAAACCCAACCTATTTAAACCAGAGCAATGGCCGTGATTCAAAAATACAGATCCCCAAATCCTCAGACTGCTGAAGCAATGAAGATCCTGCACTGGGCTTTGCACAGTCAGTGGACAGTGTCCCTCCAGTTATTAGTGACTAGTGCTGCTTCTGCCCTGTTTCATTGTCCAAGTATTCCTTCCTCACTTGTACTTTTAACATTCTGTAATTTATGTTCATACACCATATCCTAGAACTTTATTGCCTGAAAAGGGAAAAAAGGGGAGGGCAAGCTCTAAAGGTGAGACTGGGATTACAAGAGTTGGAAGAAACAGACAAAATATATCTCAGGATATTCAATATATTTAACAGATTACTCTTCTTAAAGAAGAAAAGGCACAGGCATTGTGGGTCAGGGTTTTCTTCAGCAATATTAAACATGGGCACACTGCTTTGAGCATGTTGAGTGACAGAGAGTGACAGCTCTAAGGCTCTGACCTGAACCACACTGGGGCCAACACAGGCTTGAACGTACTCATTGTGACCTGGACCAAGTCTTTCCTGAAGACATGCCAGATGACAAAATGCAGAAAACGGATCAGGTCTTTATGCCACAGCCATGAAATGAAAGTTTCTTGCCAGCACTCAGTACTTACCGAGACAGTTGTGGCCATCGTGGGCTAACATGAATCCATCGTAGCACGTGCACCTGTAGTTGCCTGGAATGTTGATACACTCGTGGACACAGCCACCATTGTAGAAGTCATTTTCACACTCATCGATATCTAAAACACAAGAGCAGGCAAAAGGAGCTTTTGTAAAAAGAGAATTCTAACAACACTGAAAAATTTCTCCAACTGAGCATGTTTTTGATATATGCATAGCCCTGAATCTTTCTTTTAAGCTCATATTGCCTACTTCATCCAACACATCCTAAGGGACTGAATAGATCAGGGTCACGTTTGTCTGAAAAGCAGTAAGCCAATGTATAGAACACTCCTTCAAAAATAAATGGAGTATCATCACAGTAAACAATGATATATTGTAAAAAATAAAAAAGAAACACTTGATTTTGGTATGCTTTATATTTAAAATGTAGTTTTTATTTTCTTGCTTCAAAATAATCAAGCAGAGAGTGAGTGAAACCTTTGACTTGTACCAACTATGTGAAGCATTAATAAGGTATGAGACAAAAGTATGCTTTTTATAACAAATAAACTTTTATCTTCTGTATTAATCCACATACAAGAACTACAAAAATCCAGTATTTTATTCTCAAAAGATATGATGGAGTTTTTTTGGAGTTTTTTTTTCACTGGCCTGTATCCAAAAGAGGATCATAAAAGATGAGAGATGGATTCTGCTTCCAACTACAAACAATGCTGTCAGGATCCTCCCTCCCTCATACAAAAAAAGCAGCACTTCTTCACTCATTCCAGAAAATGCAAACTTCCTTCTTTTTACAAACTGTATTTTGGCTTATCCATGGAACATCAGTATCACAGTCACTCTTGCGAATAATTCAGTGGTGCACATCAACCAACTAAAAATACGTAAATAAACAATCTCCCAAGCAGCTTGAAAAGGGAACTATAGACTTGGTTTTACCTGCAAAACCAACTGGCTATTTTTGTTAAGCATTTGGCACCAAAGCAATACCAGAAATAGGAAGCTGGAGAAAGGATTTTCCAAACAAAAATACAACCTGCTGCTTAAGGGTGAATTTCCTAGTCTTTAAAACACTGCTCTTTTTCAGAAGGTTCTCATTTTTTACTAAATTTCCATCCATGAGCTGTGCAAGTGCCCACTCAGCACAGCCTGTGGTTGTGCTCTACCTTCCAAGTCCAGTAGGACAGCAGAAAGGGACATCTGTGATTTTTCTCGAAAATAAGAACCAGCAAGTCAAGTGCTCATTCCAAACAACCCACAACACTCTCTGAGAAGCTGCTGTCCCTAGGCCACAGCTCCGTCTGCCTGGGTGCATATTCCCAAAATGTTCCAGTCTGGTTTCCACTCAACAGAAATTTGCAGCTTCCATAACCATTCATTAACGTTTCCAGAAACTTCCTGTTGTTCTTTACAGGCTACAGGGACAAAAATAGAGTTCTACATAATGCCATGTTTTAACAGGCCAAGTCAATACTGAAGAAGTATCTAACACGATTTTGATGTCAGGCGTTCCCCTCAGGACACTCAGAAAAAAATGGCATCTTCATTTCAAGGCTTGTTCTTAACTTTTATCCAGCGAGGAGTCTTTCCAGAAAAGGGAATTCAGAAGAAGCCATTATCACCTGTTGTGTTCCTCAGCATCAGACTGTCAAGGGTTGAGCAATTAATTCCCTTTTTTTTTTTCAAACAATGAATCAAACAGGACTTTTTGTTTAAATAAGCAGTGGGAGAGCCTTCAAAAAGGACAAAAAAAAATCAAAGAAATGTGAAGTCTTTTCAATGACTGCCCCTTATATAATATTTATTTCTAAAAAGCTGTACTGTGATTAGCAGCACAAAGTGATGATGCAATACAAACACACAAGTTATGGAAAGGATAATGCAACAGATACAGAAACCACAAAAACAGCTAAAGAAACAGTTTATTTGCATCTCATTCTCTCAGGAGTACAAGTCACAACCCATATTGCAAAAGGATTAGAAAATTATTTCTCCCTTTTGCAGCTCAATAGCTGTACAAAACTAGAAGTGGAACCAAACATTCTAACTCCTTTTCAGAGCCATGGTGTGGGGTTTTTGGTGTTTCTTCCCTCCAAAACCCACGTAACTATTTAAAAACTTCACCTGGCAGGCTGATTGGGATTTCCATTTCCAGTATGGCTAGCAAAAGCAAGAGTCTAAGACTGGTGAATTTACATTTCCAAAAAAAACCAAAGCAAAAACACAGCAAAAAAAACCCCAGCCCCTCTCTCCCCACAAAAAACCCAAACCAAAAAAAAAAAAACCCCAAAAAAACCCACACAAAACAAACAGACACAAACAAAACCAAACAAAAACAAACAAGAAAACCTCATAAAAACACACACAAAGCCTACAAAGTCCAAATGCTGAACATTTTTGAGTCCCCAACTGCTAAGAGAAATGTAACCAATGTGACCACCACTCCATCTTCTCTTATACTTGGAGGAGGACACTGTTTAAAGAGTGGAACAATTATAATTTATAGACAGAATGCTACATCTGACATGCCAGAAAACAGATTCCTTAGTAAGCTTCATATAGTGTAAAAGTAATAGGAGTACATTCAATCACATAAAACTTGCTCTTCATCTTGTCTATTCTAAACCTCAAAATTTGCAGGGGCCATCTGTGTTCATTTCCTTTTGGTTAGGTCATATCCTATTCTTCTTTTTGTCCTATAATTGATGGAATTGGGTGTTAATCAAAATCTCAGCTCTAAACACCTCTGAGAAATTATGCTTTCCCTGCTAATTTGGTAGCTTCGACTACCTTTAACATTTTTTAGTATTTGGTCACTTAATCTTGTCTTTCATCACGAAGGAATTACCACAACAAAAAATCCAAAACCAAGAGGAAAAAAATAAATGTAGGTATCTAACCATGAAATTGTGATGAATGTAGGTGCATCTAGTGATGAATCTGCAAGATTTCTCAAAGGGAAACCTGAAGTTTTATCTACACTGGAAAAATACTTATAAAGTTTTCTTTCCCTTAAATTTCAGCCATTCAGATGGGGAACTCTTAGGGTGTTTAGTGAAGAAATCACCTTAAAAGAGAACTGCAGTATTTCCACTCTAAGAGAAATTAATTTCACGTGGTACTACAATGGCAGGAATCATGGGAGTCTCAGACAAGAATTAAATGCACCAAAATGATTAAGGAGGAGTACAGACACTTTTAGTACTGACACAACCTGTCAAGAACAAATTTGAGCTTAGTGTATTCAAAAGAAACAGCAACTCCCAGTCAGGGTTGGATGTATGGACATCCTCAAATGCTGGCAAAATAATTTTGATAATCTCTTTCTAGAACTGGTTTGAAAAAAATCTGAAAAATCCACTGCTTGTTTAAAAAGTTTTAAAGTAAAAAATGAGCAGGAAAAAAGAGGTTAAAAGAAACTTGCTTACTTGGGTGTACTAATAACTGTACTGGTTCAGCTGTTTACCAAGGTGAAAGACGCTTGGAAACTCCATCCTAATTCTTTCTAGAAAGCAGAGGTGAATCTTTTTATTACCATCTGGAAATAACTTTGAGCACATCCCTAAGGAACAAAGCCACGCTCTGCTACTGCCCTCCTCAAGGAGCAGTGGTGTTAAAGAACACCTACTCTATGAGACTGCAGTTATTATGCAATGCAAGCATCCAAGAACCTAAAAAACAACAACAACACCAAAACTTGACAAGTATCTGAGAAAATCTGAAGATGTGTTACCATGAAGACGTGCTGTGATTTACAGTCCTTACAAGTTCAGTTATAGGAAGAGAATTTGAATTTAAGTGACCTTATTCTTTTCGGTCTGATGGGACTTGTATTCGCCTTATATATAATGGGGTTGATTCTTCTTTCATTATTAGAGGTGAAATTGCTCCTCCCCCAGGATTTAGTTTATGTATTCTGCCACAAAGAGATGGAACTCTCATAAGCCTCACAATGCCACCCTGCAGAGAAACAGCTCTTCCAGAAGCACGTGCAACTATGAAATGTTCAAAATAAGGCAAGAATCAAACTCTGCTGCTTCCCATACCACAGTATTTCAGCTTTCTGTTTCAGCAAATAATAGAAGACACATCAGCATGCAATAACCTACGTCCACAAGACAAACCAAACTGTGAAACAGTGAGAAAGTTGCAAAACGGCTGGTTCGCATTTTGTCCAAACATTTTCAGCAGTGTCACAAAATTTATTGTGCTAATCATCTTTTCCAAGCAGTAACCAGCTCTCCTAGAAGGTGGCACAGAATTTATGCCACGAAATGTAAAAAGTCTCTACCCCCGGAAAAGTTCATTCCCACTCTTCGTTGCATCACGTGCAATTAATTAAGTTCCTGAATGTCCAAAAATCATTCCAACACGTGGAATAAACTTTGTCAGCACAGCTACAGATCATCATGGGCACAGCTACTGAAATCAAAGCAAATGCCTGCATGGATTTGATGAATTTTGGATGAATGTCACAGCTGAACTGTCACAAGAAGCCTTATGGCTATTAACATGCAAAAGGAAGGATGACTGAGGCCTGGAAGTCAACGAGCCAAATTCAGTGTTTGGTGTTGAATTCCACAGATTTCTATAGAAAATGGGAAAGTGTGCATTGACACAATTTTTATCTTGGCATCTGCCAAGGCCACAGATCCCAACACTCACAATGCAACAGAAGATGCTCGAAACAGGCGTGGGATTGAATAAAATCTGTGTCCATTTTAAAGTATTTCTTGACTAGTAACATAAGGGCAAGATCTGGAGCTAATTTAGTAAACAAAAACTTCAACTGACTTTGAAAGGAGTAATTTATGTGCTTGGACATTTTAAAATAAATAGCCAAAGAAAGCTGTCTGCCCACATCAACTTCTAATTTGGAGAACCACAAACAAAAGCAATTGTGCAGGTATATTATGCAGTTAGGGAATATCTCATAAAGAAGCTGGATCCATTAAATAGTTAGGAAAAGAAATATTAAAATCTTTATAAGTACATCTTCATGGATGAAGCCATGTATTTCTTCAGTATCTAAAGAAAAATAATTTTGATATTCATCTTCCTTTATCTAACTGCTTTAAACAAAATACTGCCAAAAAGACACTGTGGAGGCAGTAAATAACATTGTCCTTACAAACTTGACAGGAAAGAAACTGTTACCTTCTTGCTTGAAGATGGACTGCTGCTAGCCCATACACAGTGCAAAGCATACCAGATGCAAAATTCTCTTTTACCAGTTGTTTTCTGCTAAAAAAGTCATCCTACAGTTCTGCAACAGCAGCATCTTGCCTGCTTATCCACAACTATTATGCAGCAAGACACTGGAGCCCATATTTCCACGTGGTAATATTTTCCACTTTTATTTAATATTTCCACTTTTAGTAGCTCTTCTCTACTAAGCTTTCAAAAATGTTATTGATTCTCTATCGAGTTTTGGTCACTGTTCCTCCTAGGGCTAATGCACTATCCTCATATCCACAGAAAAATACAGGAGCAAAAGGCCTATCCCTAGGTTCTAAATCCCACACAACTAAGAACAGATTGACAGTGCAGAACTGTCTTTCTCATTGCATAGCTTCATACAAGCTTGATCTCAGATGCTTTTGAAAGAAAGTAACCTTGTTAAATCCAAAGATAAAACAGCTGGAGATGAAATCCCAATGTTACAAAAGCCACGAGAAGACATATTTTATGGGACTCACAGTAGAAAGATAGGTGAGACAGGATCAGCACTGATATTTTTTGTTCCTATTTCTAATTCAGAACAAACAGAAGGACAGCACTGACACCACGACTTTAAAGCAAACAGGTGAAGGTGAAGTTACATGCACACTGACAAGAATTACAAACAAGTTCAAGTCCTGGATCACACTCAGATCAGCATCTTATTCTTCTTCATAACTGGGTTTGAAACTGCAAAAGCCATGAAAATAAGTAAAAATTGCATGGGAATTTTTATATATTTATGCATATATTCTTTGGCAGAGTTTACGTTTAATACACTTTCAGTAGATATACATCATACTCTGGACAACCTGAACCTAAGGCATCTGTATTTCCCACATCAAGTTGCACTTTCCTTAAGAGGGGAACCAGTTCCAGATCTAAAGGCCAGGATAAAAGCTCAAACATAGGTTAAAGACCATTCTGGTAAAATGCAGGTGAAATGTGCCAGTAGTTCAGCTCTCTGGGAAACACTCAACCTAAGCAACAATACTACATATGTCAGATTCTTACAAAGAATTTAGCATCACCACATTTCCACACATTTAAAGTCTGTTCTACGCTTAAAATTTGCAAAATCTGACCCATGTATGAAGAATTGGGTGGGGAAACATTATCAATTATCAATTTCACTCAATCCTGATGAAATGCCATTTCCATCTGTGTTTTGTGGCATCAGAATTCAGCATCTACTCCAAGTCCAAATTTTATGAAGAAAATATTGACATACTCCACAAAACCCCTTCACCTTCAGAGAAGAGTCCACTTTTGAAAATCTCTTTCCAAGAAAAGCTTGTTAAATCACTTTTTCTACAAAACAAATTATTTGTTACATCTGGTCCTTCCTGGGATACTTTAATTTTTTTTGACTCATAAATGTTAACATCTTTATTCTTTAGATGCTGTGACCTTGTAAAGGTTACAATCTAATGAATCAGGGGAACACAGAGTGCAGTTTTTACAGCTTTCAAGTTGCCATGATATTTTCAAGACGCTTGTGCCAAAGAAAACTGTAAAATTTGATAGCCATCAGGACTTTTCTAAGAAGCAAGGTCAAGGGTGGGCAGACTGGGAACGGGGAAAATTCAGAAAGAGCAGCCGGATGTTTCTCGGTGGAGAAGGAAAAAGAACAGGTACAATACATTGTTTAACATGAGGTTTTTTCAGTGTAAATCTCTCAAGAGCCTTTCCACTATGGGTACTGCCTCTCCCATGTTTTTCCCATTAGTGCATCCACAAAGAAAAAAAAAAATTCAATTTTACAACTTCCTTCAAAAATGTCACAAGCCTCTATTTCTCAGTATTAAACCAGCAATAAAATGAAAAGGCCATGCCAGCACAGTGGACATGATTTGGATACAATCTGTGGTATTGTTGTGCTGTTTTTCAAGAAGCCATTTCATCCAATTTCCAGAAAAGATCAAGTATTCTGTAGCAGTTTTGTTTCCTTTCCTTCTGTGATGGCTAAACACAAAGCCCATCATGCTTTGGATGAACTTTTCTTGCTGAAGTATGAATAATCTTGCTAAAGTATTGCCTGAAAGGAGTGGAGGGAAATGGAATACAAACCACACTATGTAAAGATATGTCCAGCAGGTTAAACAACACACAAATTTTTGAAGTGTGAACAGTTTTATATTTAGAGCTATCTTGCCTAAAAACATTTAGGTTATGTCTGAAAGACAGATGAGAGATCATCACATTTATCACTGCCTGTAGATATGACATTTTTATTTTCTGTAATTTTTAATTTAACATTATTTTAATATTGTTTCATCATTTTTCCTGAACCACACTTATTAACTTATAATTTTAAAGAAAGCGCAGAGACAGCTCTTAATGATCCCTATTTTGCCCTGTGTCTGTGAATTTTTTTTCCTATTATTATACTGTGCACAGCAAGCATGAATCAAATTTTCAAGTCACACAGAGGGCCTTACAGGAGTCACCCTCACTGGCTGGGGACAAACAGCTTTCAGACACACAAGTCCTTCTCTAAGGAGGTGATGAAGTAATTGGAGTGAGTTTATCAGCTGTAGAAAATGTAGGTGTGTTTGGCACGTGCTGCTTTCCAAGTTTTAGTTAATGATCTTCAAATATCGTGCATCATACAAAGAGGATTCAAGAGTCACATTTAAAGACGTGAGTGACTAGACAGTATCAAGCACCCAGTGCTGTGAGCTGACTTCAGCTGACTCAGCTCAAACACTGATAAATGAAACGAGGCAACAGATGAAGAAAACCCAAAATTTACATCTCACATTCTTGGTGAATATGAATATCATTCATCAGTAAGAAATATGGGGCCTGGAGACTCCCTTCCTTCCATTTTTCTTAAATTCACCTCCCTCCATTTCCTGTAACTGTTCTCTTTCCTGTGAATTTCCCTCCTTATTTAAACTCTTAGTTCAAAGGGTGGAAGGAACATTTTTAGTGGCTGGACATTGATATGGCAATCAAACTGACAAAAGACACAAGAACCCACCCCTTTGATTCCTCCTCTGAGGATGTTCAAGACAGGTATTCTTGCTTCAGTCCACACGTACCTCGCCACTGGAAAGTTATCACTGAAGCGCAGTGAAGTAAGAAATACGCAAAAAGGTAACGTGGAAACTGAAAGCTGAGACTCTGCATGCATTTGGTGTCACTTGCCAGCCACCTAAATACTCTATATAGTGGCATATGTAACACCCCAGCAGCAGGAACAGGGAGGAGATCAAATAAGTGATATGGAACACTCTTCCCTTAGGACCTTACAGAGTTTCTGACTGCTTCATTAGCAAGTCTTCTTACTGCATTAACACTGGGGTTTTACAGAGCTGTTTACCTACAGAACCTTTTGGGTGCATGAAACCTTTGGAAAGCTAGAATAATTTATGGGGAAAAATAGTTAAGCTGAGTTCTTTCCCTAGGGAACATTGTATGTTCTATTAATCCGAGTATTAATAGAGTATCCGAGTATTACCCCTGTGTGACATCTGCCATCTCAACTAGCATAATTTAAACTTATTTTCTAGTTTCATTTATAGTAAATAGATTTTTTTTTCCTAGATAAACCCAAAGTTATTGTAATCCTGCATTCAGCATCTTGAACCCTTGATTAGAGTTTGGAGCAGCTTGACATTTGTCTTAATTGATATTTAAACAGAGTGGCTGCAAGTTCTTTGAAGCTCAAGTGAGATATCCAAATAAAGATGGATACCTGTGGAGCATGTCACAGTTTTAGAGTCTGTCTTTATTTAGTAGCTGCCATGCCCGACAAGCTCAAGCAGAGAGGTTTCCTGTTCACAAGCTGTTATGAATGTGAAACATGACATCTAACAGCATTTTTCCTATCACTTCTAAATCACATACATTTCCACCCCAATTCCCTCTTTTAATATAATGGGAAATGTTTGATTCTACTTCGAATTTTCCAAATTTTGGTGATCTAATGGGAGAGTATTTCTGTATCCTTACTGACACCGCTGGTGTGCATGCATCCTAATGATAATTGTTTCAGTACGTCATGGCAAGAGGTTGTTCCTAGATCTTTAAATTCAAATATGAACCTATAAATTTTGAGAAGAATGTTTCAAGTAATGAAATTAGCTCATTGATATAGGTATAATTCACCTACTTTTTCCCAGACTCTGCAGGCATCTCATTCTCAGATTATCTCCAACCTTACTTTACATTTTATTTCTAAACAGCTACCTGACAAAGGGAAAGAATGCTAGCCTTCAATTTGGAAGTAAATTTCTTTATTACTTATCAGTGAACAAATATTAACTTTTTTTTTTTATGTGGCCCTTCATGTAGGGGAACAGAAGATTGCTTCTTGCCCATTTCAAAAAGAGTTAGTGGCATATTATGTACTGCCAAATGGAAGATATACTGGTATCATAGGGCACATTCTTCCTTAGTCCCTGACAGACTGACGCTTCCTCAGTTTCAGGCTGAAAAAGACCACAAACAATATGAGAGGCTACAGAGCAGTCGTTTTCAGCCTTCCTGGATATGAGGAACTAGTATGTTTTCCAGCAGAAGTGGAAACACTTGCATAGCAAATTTACATCTTCTGACAGCAGGCTTACCTTTTCAAGATTTTTTTCCCCACCTGTACCTTAGTGATAGTTCTTGGGCTGTTGCAGACTCCTGGCTGAAAACTACTCTGCTTGTGGTGGTTAACCACTGGGAGAATATAATGTAATTTAGATCATGCAAGATTTGTAAAATGCAGTGCTTCCTGTCATCCTGTATCACTTGGTCAAATGTCCTACTCTGTATGAGATGTGTATCAGACATGAATTTTGCCAGCCCACAAAAACTGGCAGGACAGTCCCACACAAGTAATCTGTCTATAAGCAGAGCAGCTCTGCATTGCACTGCTGCTGTGCCCTGCAATGAGGGAATCACCTGTTCAGGCTGCCTTTCGTTTCAACATTTACTGAAGTCAAGTGGCTACTTCTAAACACGATCCACAGAGAAACCACGAACTTGTGTTCCCTGCCAGACCCAACACTCATGAAGCCCCAGAAACCAACTCTGCCTCCTATTTTGTCACCTGTTCCCTGAACACAGACAAATTTGTACCATTCCCCAACAACATCCTTGATGAACTGAAGGCCTCTCAGCATCCTGGTTTGCAGACAACAGTAAGGAGCAGCCTACAAGGAGTGCCACTCTAAATCCTTCACAGGGATAAATGCTGTAACTCCTCACCCATTAAACTGCAGCTGACTGGGCAGTAACTTGGTTCATCAAAACACAGCTACTTCTTTGGTTTAGAATCATTATGTTTGGCTTTGCTGTAAATAGTTTTTCTACCTGCAGAAGTTTTTATCCAGTCTAGGAGGGTGTACATGATGGTAAAACCATTGTAACACATATGGAATGCACTGAAAAAATGAGATAATTGCTCATTCATTAGAACTCAATGAAAGAAGTCCCCCACACTCAGGGCAAATTAAGACTCCAGAGTACCTCTGGCATGAGTAATCTATTAATACCAGCATGTTGCCTAATTTCCAATAGTAATAATTTTACATTATATTTTTTTTATTCAGGAGATAGCACTGAGGATTTCTTACTTTCCTTCTCTTTTCTATGGTGTTAAGAAGACTTTTCTTAAAAATTCAGTGCTCCAGCCTAGATACAGATGCATTATTTGTATTTAGTTTATGTTTTCAGGAGAGTGGTGCTGATTTTGCTCATGAATCCCTTGCAGAGCTGTGGGTATTTTTAGGAAACAATCAGTAAAACTAGTTGAGATGACTTTACATTAAGCCATTTACATGGCTCATTTATGACCTTGATACATTCACTTCAAAAAGACATGAGAAGACTAAACTGAATAGAAACCATCAAATATTTACAATACTTTTTAAAAAAAATCTGAGACAGTCTTGCAAAAAAGCTTAAACTCATTTTTGTCCACCACCCTTCAGCTCTGTGCACCATCCAGAAGGTACAAAAGTTACCAGGCCAAAAATTTTGCTACTATACAAGAGTTTAAGATGATCAAGTCACATTTTGTTCCTGTAATGAAAATTTAAGCTTGTTACAGATTTGTGCTTCAGCATCTCACTTTCATTAAATTAAACCTCATAAACCTGTGATAAAATAATTATGATATCCTAAATGTGGATACACACAAGCACTGTCTGAAACAGTTCACAGCTCTAAAAGCTGTCTCCATCAGGACTCTACAATCATGAAATGTGGAGCTATTTTCAAGATGCCAAAACAGTTGGCAATTTTGCTGCATAACTCAGAATTCTGGCACAGCGCCTCTCAGCTTCTTAACAACAATTCTGTCTCCACAGTGTGTAAAGTACCTGCCATGCAGTTTTGCTTGGATGTACAGACTGAATGTTTTCCTTATTTTTTGAAAGCGTGGACCTGGCCAGTATCAACAAGAAGCCCTAGATGTTGTTGTAGTTGATGAATGCAAAAGGGTTTTATTTTCAAACAAATACCACATTGATGTAATTTTTTGATTCCAGCGATTTTATTCCCGAAACAGGGAACCCAGTACTACTGATATGTGCTGACAGTTCTAAAATTTATCCCCAAACAGAGTTCATCTGTTATGATGCAGGGTCTCCTCAGTCTTTCAAAAGGCCATGCAGCAATTAGTCTAATTTATCACCAGAGACAAACAATCACAGAGAAAATCTAATCAACATTGGTATTCAGCCTTTGGTTTTTGAGCTGTGGATGTGCAGCCATTGTCCAACAGGGACATAAATGTACAGATAGCGAACAGTAACAGGCAACCCACTGGCTTTTTCATCATTATTACCCTTTTCAGACTCTCAAAACATTTCCCAGACTCTTGGACAACTAGAGAAGTAAGCAATACCAGGAACAGGAATTAATGAAGTTACACACTCATCTTTGCTGGACATGAGGTGAGGGTTAGATGAGGCCAGGCCAAACTGTACAAACACCAATTCATAGTGAGGAAAGTCCAGGAAAAGTGCTAAGGATGAAATTTAACATTCAAATCTGAAAATACCATTGCTGACCTGTGAATCATCAAATATTTTCATTCATAAGCTGTGCTCACATCTGATGTTTGGGCAAGAAAGCGAGATAGGACAAACAGATGCAATTTCAGCTTTGCCATGCAATCAGACAACTTGGCTCCAGTGTTCAAATATCCTGTACTCAAAAGCCCACACAGCTTCCATTAAAACTATTAAATGAAAAAAGGATGAAACTGCAGATACAGGAATAATAAATTACACGGGCATTTGCTGTAAATTGGAGACTGCTCATATCCATAGCCTGGAAATCTTCCTTTGGGAATTTTAAGCAATCATATTTGTTCGTTATGTTGGGCAGAATGTTAGGTAGAGAGAACCAAAGAATGCCTATAACTCCTGTGCAGTATTCAAATAATAATCTACTTTTGAGAGGATGCACCACAGAAAACCAAGCTGTACAACTGTACTGACCTCCTCCCCAACAGCAGAGGGATAAAAGTGGCTAAGGTTATATCAATAATTGTTTAGTCCTCTAGAGCTATTTTCAATACTCTCATGTAGATGATTTCTAATGAGATGTCTTTCACAACAATGTTATTTTATTATGCAAAGATAAGCAAAATGCAGCAATGTCTTGCCTAAAGACTTGATCACCAACCCAATAAACCGTTTGGGTTCAAGGTTTTTTTGTTTAGTTGGACAATACACCCAACATAAAACTAGAGATTTGAGATGTCACTTCTTGAAGTGTTCTTCATGAATTCCACATGCTTCTTCCTTCTTCCCATCTTTCTAGAGAATCCTTATTTTAACACTGTCTTTGGTGTATATTCACAGTATTTCTAAGATACATAAACAGAAATCTAGGAGAGAACACATTACAACATCCTTGGTTATCCACTGAAAACTGGGCAGCAAGGCCTGACTAGTTAACTCACCCATAAATAATATGGGACTTCAGCCTCAGTAAAAGGCTCAAAAATGAAATGACAGGGTTATGAGTGTTTATCCACAGCATCTGATTTAACAGTCTAGTCATCTCAAGTTCAGTCAAACATCCAGGTCAAGCTTCTCAAAGTACCTATTAATTTTTCACAACTGACTTGAGACTCTCCCGAATGAAGTCTCATTTTCAGAGAAGTGTGAAGGCCTGTCATTCTGAAGATGCTGTTAGCTGCCAAGCCAAAAATCCAGGTTTGTAGGGTTTGCCCATGTAAGGAAACACAGTGTGTGGTTCCTGTTAAACTACATTAGGCAAGAGGCTGCAAAGAGACAGATGTACACAATTACCTGCTCCTGCACCATTCTTCCCCAGCATGCTGAGCATGGCTAATCACCTGTCTACCACTGTGAGTTTTCCAGAACACCTGGAGAAGAAAACATACTTATTTTCTCTTCCTGTTCTGAAGATGTCATTAAACAATGATTTGAAGGAAACTTCTGGCTCAGGAGGTCTTTAAGTCTCAAGGAGAGAACTTCCATTCATGTTTTTTATAATCTACTGTTGGCCACTGTCAGAAACTGCACATCAGGCTAGGCAGATCTTCAGTCAAACTTGGTCTGGCTAGCTTATACACTTTTGATATTAAAAGATAAATACACAGAGGGGGGGACCAGATTCTTTGCATCCAGGTAAAGAGTACTAATTTTGCCTTCCTGTGCTGGATGTCATTTAAAAATCTTTGTATATTCCATTAGCACAGAACATGAAACTAACTGGACAACAAAGAGAAATTCTAAAAAAATGCTTTAGGGGATTTCCAAAGATCTGATAATTAGGCAAACAAAACTGACATTCAAGAAGGTCCATCCATATCCATAATCAGCACAAGTGACTTTAATGGAATTTTCTCCCAAGTGCATATAGAGGTCTAGTAGACCTAGCATATAAAGGACTTCTAATTTGTGTTTAGTTTGTGCAAGTAGGTGATTCAGCCACTACAATAAAAGCACTGCAAATTAAATAAAGGTATGATCATAGTCTAGCAGTACTTCCTGAGTAGGATGCACTAAGAAAAAAAAATTAAATTAAATAATTAAAAAAAAATAAAACAGACTGGGAGGATGAATTTCATCATGATCCAATGATAATATGGCAGCTGAAAAATACCTGGTTAAATTCAAAGCACCAGTTCAGAATATCTTTCATAAATTTCAATGGAATTTGAATCTCACAGCTGCAGGCTCTTTGGCCTGATACACCTCATTCAACTTTGAAGATGCCCACATCTGTGTCAGAAAGAAGACTCTCCAGATTTATCTGACCTACTTCTGTCTCCGATAATGCACAGCAAACACCATGAAGGAAATTTCTCTCCCTCAACCATAAAGAGAAAGCAAAGCAGATGGTTTAAACGGGCTGATCTGTACTACTGAGCTCCACCTTTGGAAAGATGAAATCCACGCCCTGTCCTCTTCAGACAGCCCTGAAAAGCACAGGAGCTCTGTTAACACACCAAATGCTCAGCAGACAGAGCCAGGGCCTGCCTCCCTCCCAATAGAACAGACTTCATTTATTCTGAAATTTAGATCTCTGAAGGAGTGCAGAGACCATAATCAAGTGCCTGAGAACAATTTCAGTGTTGAACTAAATGAATTATAGGGTGTATTATTAATGATTGTAAGTGACTGACAAACACTTGCCTGAAGACAGATAAACGCAGGAAGGGAAGGTTTGTATTGATTCACACGTTATTCTTGCAAATTGTGACCCCAGAAAACTTTTAAAACAAAGGCAGAAACATGTTTTCAAATTACCACAGGAAAAGTAAAGTAATCCCACCCCCACCAGTCAAACAATTTTACAGCCAGCAGACTGCACAAAACCACATGGAGGAGATATTTTTAATTAAGTGCAATATAAGGAAAATAATGGCTACCCGTATTCAGCCTAAACAATTATTAGCAAAAGGG
This sequence comes from Brachypodius melanocephalos, assembly GCA_013398615.1. Lineage (NCBI taxonomy): Eukaryota > Metazoa > Chordata > Aves > Passeriformes > Pycnonotidae > Brachypodius > Brachypodius melanocephalos. The sequence continues at coordinate 9,510,758 of VZSR01002340.1, forward strand.
CTTTAGTATTTTAAAGTAAGCCATTTAAGAAAGGCTTACTGTTTAAAACATAGGCTGTTTCCGATTATAAAGCAGAGCTTTTAATTAAGATTAGTAAGGCCTAATTCAAGCTATAATTTGGTTCCTTTAGTTAGCAAATGTCTATTAAAACCAAGCAATTAAGGTTAAATGGGTTGAAGCATTTAAAGCACTCCCTCCTGCTTCAAATACTATAATAGAAAAGACTATGTCAGGGACTAATTCAGACCAGAAGACATGTAGTTATTTCCCTTAAGTTTTTTACTTCCTTGTTGATCATAAAGTTTATCGAAGAAGAAACTCCTGGTAAACTAGGTTTTCAGTGGAACAATATGTTGCTAATAGTTTAAAAAACAAAATATAAAATACAAACGCTGCCATTTTATAGAGTATAAAGTTTGTCCCTACTATGTTTTTTCCTTAAGTTCATAAATACCAATAATAAGAATATGCACTGAACTTCCCAGTGGTGTATTTCCGACTTTTGACAGTTGTGCTCACACTTGGCATGGTCTTAAGCATAGATGTTGTATGTGTGTACTTGACAGATAAAGGTAGAGGTAAACTACTTCTAAATAAATGGACTTCTAAAGCATTCCCATCTCACCTTCCAGTTCCCATTTTTTTTTATTTCCACAGCTTCTTCAAAGACTGAAATTCTTCATGCTTTGTCCCATTTTTAAAATCAAGTTATTTTAGCAGATTCAAGCCAATTGGGGTGAGCAAACCAAGGCTGTATTCCTGAGGGCATGAGAGCCTCCCCAGCATCCCTGTCTGGCTGTGCCAGAGCCCATCTCCAGCAGGACCCTCTGGTAACACTCACACTCAAACCTTTCACTTTCACTCAAACCTTTTGGACTCGTCAGAACTCCCCCAAAGCACCCAAATAAATCACAGTTTTAAAGACAACAGGCTGTCCTTTCCATCAAACAGGAGACTCACAGAAAATGCTGTGTGCAAACAGGACCACTCAGGTGCTCTCCCAGCTACAAACACTGGGGCTTTCCTCAGGGAACAGCAGCATTAAGGAAAACATGCTGGTCCTTCCAGAAAGTGTCTACCCACCCTGGAAGTCCAAATTCTGGCTAATTCAGGCAATTGTATCTTGTAATTCTACTCAGAATAAAGACTGATGTTGTGGAGCAGGCTACAGCCTTCCATAGAGACCACCAGAACATGTGTCTTAAAAAAAGCTTAAAATTATGACTAGTACTTGATCATAACATCAATATTAATGGACATCACCAAGAGCCTTCCAGCATAAGCAGTACAGGAACATATTCTAGTAACTCTTTTCTAGTAACTCTTTTTTGTTTTTGTGCAGCAAAGTGCAGTGAAAGAACTCAGAAATGTGCACTGAAAACTGAACTTCTGTATTAATTCAAGGTAAAATGTGTCATTTAGCTATTCTAGGAAATTAATGCTACTGCTGTTGCTATCCCGAATAGACTTCTGTGTATTTCCCATTTAGAATAAAAGCTAAAGTTTTTGGGTTTTGCCCAAATTTTTTTTTATAATGCAGATCTAGCACTCCCCTTAAGAAAAAGATCTTTTTAAATACAAGATGTGTTTCAAAACAGACAGTGAAAGGATGAAAAGTGCCAGAAGGATAAAGAAGATAAATATGTTTAATATACACCTAGATGTGATTGTTAATAGCAAACTGAAGTGACAACACCTTAGAGTTTACCATTATCACAAGAAAGTATTTTCCTAGTAAACAATCATGTTATAAACAATTTGATGGGGTTGTTCCCATTGTTAAAGCTTTTGAGAAAACTGTATTATAAAAGTTCTGCCACTCTGAAGGCATAATCTCCTTAAATGTAAAACTGTGTGTCTACAGGGTAAGATGCTGCCATTTTCACAAAGTGAAACACTCTATACTTAATGAAACAGACTATATCCAACCAAAGCATTTTAGTATTCAGGTATTTTACTTCCAGACAACAGGCTGAGGTTGTCTATTCCTCTCTTATTCCCTGGCTTACTCTTACAGCAAAACAGTCACAGGCCAGAGAAATCCTGGCAGCCCTCCTTCCCTCATTTGTTTCTTGCACTCTCAGTATGTCTGCACGCTCCCATCTGAATAGAGGTAAAATTGCTTCCTTAGGAATTCAAGCCAAGCAAAAGCCAGAGGGTTCCACTTGTGTTTGCCCTCTAGTAGCCAGATAATGCAGTTAGGCTCCCTCATGCCTTTGGGTTTGGTCTGCAGCACAGTCAAAGTAGGCTGCCCTCCCCCAGTGTGCCCATGCACACAAAGCCACCACGAAGGCCCTTGGGAAAATCCCAAGGAAAATCCCAAATCAGGAGCAGGAGTGATCTGTTCAGAGCACCTGCCTTTGCAGAGGGTGCTGTACCAAGACCTGCACAAAGATCAGGTGAGCTCCACCACTGTGCAAGCAAGAATTGGGCTCCTTTCAGAGAAAAGTGATGTGGGGGGAAAGGAGATGCAAAGAGGAGCTTTGATCTTTAGACAGGTTGGTATGCATCAGGAAAAAATGGAAATTTCTAAATAAAGTTGGACTTGGGTACTTTGTAGTTAGAGAAAAACATTGGCATGTCTCCACGTCACAGCTTTTATGGAATCCTTTTCCAACAAAGTTCTGCAAACAGAAATGTGCAAAAAGAATAAAGACAGAACTCTACTTGGTAGAGACACTGACATCTCTAGAGGACTGAAGTCTGATATCAAATTCCTTCTATGCATGTGCTGCCAAACAATTTAGATATGCATCACCTAGCCTACTTATTCAGCAAAGCAAACACCCCACTTACTCCAACCCCTTTTTCCACTATGACAGGGAGACTGAAAGTTCTGAATGTGACCTCTGCTTCCAGATAATGAAATCAGAACAAAGACGCTTCAGTGCAGTTCCCCTCTTACAACAGCAAGAACTAGAGTGCAGAGCAGTAATGTCCTGTAGTATTTTCAAGAATGATATGTCCAACAAATATCTATTTCTGCAGAGGTTCTCCTTCTCTGAAGCATCTTCTGCAGCAGCACCATTTCCTCCAACAACATCACTAATCACCAATTTGGTATTATGCATTGCTTATTTTTCCCCCTCAGTTAAATTTCTGATGCTCTCTGAGCATGATGTTAAATGCAAGGACTGACAGTGGCTCATGCAGATTCAGGAATGGGAACCACAGTATGAAGGTTAGTAACCTCACCCTGACAGAGCAAATGAAAATTGGCTTTTATATTCTCTGAGATAACAGCTCATCTGCTTAACAAATTGGTTGTGAGAAGCAGAACAATCTGAAAGTTGTTTATTCAATATTTCTGATTCTTTGATGGCTGTATGTAAAACGTTGTCAATAGCAGTGAAAGCATGGTCTTGAATTTGATGCATTGTCTATGGGTCCTATAGCACCAAACAAACTGCACTAAAGTTTAGGTCTAGAGCATGTGCAAGATCAAGGTGCAAAATCACCTTTTTAAATGACCCAGGTTTCTCTTTAAATTCCTTTGTCACTGAAACAAAAACTGTGACCTTCTACAGGCTCCAGAGCACTGTAACATAAAATAAGGCAGCAGCTTCAATTCAAGAAAGCACTTAAACAGAATTACTTTAAAATGTAACAGTTTCTTAAGATTAAGCACATACTTGAGTACTCCGGTGATTCATAGCACTTAAACAAAAACATTCTTGCAACTGAAATCTAAGGATATTCCTTTTGCTTAGCATCTTAAATGTGTAGAAAAGTCTTGAAATTTCAAGGGGGGGGTCTCTCAGACCCTATCTTCAGTTTCTTGTAACTCTACCAAACATTTACATATTAAATACATTTTTTTCTTGCAGGGTATCTGCTTTAAAGCGGGTCTTTTTTTCCATTTAAAATTTAAAACAAATATATATATGCACATATACATACTAAAATTAAGGAAAAAACCTCAGGAAGTTTGCTTTTTTCCTAAAGGGATTATATGGGAAAATCACTGCTTTGCTAAGTTTAAAAAAAATCTCCCTCAACTGCTTGAACAGATTGAATACTCCCAGATCTTGTTTCCAATAAGGTGTCAGGGAGTTACCTTTCAGGAGATTTCTCAAGACAGGGTAAGATAGTCAAATTACAGCTGAAAATTCACCAAAAAGAAAAACAGTCATCTAAAAAATTCATTAGCCCCTTCCCGCAAGAAGATAATAAATTCAAAGCTCAACAGGCATCTGCTGAAATTTAGGCAGCTAAAGTTTCCAAAACGTCCTTCTTGCTAGGTGTTTTTTTTTTTTTCAACCTTATGCTGTAGTTTCACACCACAATGACTCCAGAAACTAAACCAGATTAGGAAATCTATTCACCTTATTCACCACCACCTTCTCCCTGCCCTGTGTCTCAGCCTCTATATCCCAGTTCATCGACTTTTCAGTGTAGAAATGCTTACAGGGCTAGACTGTACTCCTTCGTGTTTTCTTCCACTTTTGGGGGTATTATTTCAGTGATATTCTTCACAGAATAGCCCAACATCAACTGGCCCTTTGCAAAAAAACCCAAAAAAACCAACACCAACAACAAAAAAAAAACAAAACCAAACACACGCAAACAAAAAAAAGAAGCACCATCAAGGAAAAGGAGCTTCCTAAATCAGTGCAGAGGGAGTACTACTCCTTTTGCCACCAGACTCCACACACATTGTCTCTACAAATTCCTGCTGTACATCCTCCATCCCAGGACCACCTGAGGTTTGGCCAAACCTGCCCTGCATTTAAGGCTCACAGCTATCCTGGGCTGGAACAGCCTGGGATGGGCACCATGGGTACAGGGATGGGATGGTATCCACCATCCTCTTCCTCAGGTACAGACACCATCCCTGATTCCCATTAACTCCACAGTATCCTGACAGCAGGGATGCTAATGAACAGAGTGGATGCTACCTGGCTCAAATGCAGAGGAGATAAAAGCAGCATTAGTGCAGCTTTTTTGGGCAAGGGAGCAGCAGGAGGTCATATTCCCTAACTCCTCCTCTGCCATCATCCCAGCAGAGGCTCTCTGACCATGTCCTGCATCAGCCTGAGATCAAAGAATGTGGATTTCAGCAGTGCAGTGAACACACATGGAGACAGTGCCCATAACCAAAGAGGAGCTAACAAATGATGGCAATGAGCCAGGAAAAGATGTTTTTCCAGCCAGCCACCAAGGGAAGAGCTGTGGGTTTTCAGGGGATGTAAACAGCAGCGAAAGTGCTGAGGGACAGGTGAGCTCTGAGCTGCTGATGGGGGCCAGGAAAGAAGTGGAAAAAAGGGAGAAAAAGCAAGAAAAAGGGGAAATCTGAGAGCTGGTCAGAGCTGTTTTCACTTAAAGATTATACTAAAGGGAAAGGAGCAGTAAGGGGCACTTCGAGCTGCCAGTTCTCCAGGCCCAGAGGTCTTGCTGTGGGACACTGGCTCCCAGAACAGTGCTGCAGTAAGGGCAGCAAGCCCCTGAGAGGACAGAGGAAGGAAAGCTAAATGAAATAATTGAAAATACATGAGAAAAGAACAAAAGAGAAGCAGGATTTGCAGCAGGGAAATAACTAGGTTAAAATACAGTTGAGTAACAGAGCATCCAAAACAACAAAATGAGGACTGCAAAGTGGATTGCACCAGCAGTAAAGGTGACAGGTGGGAAAACAAGGAAAACTGGATCATATCTGGCAGATGTAAAAAGAATGAAGACAAAAGAAGGACAGACCTATTGAGCTTAGTATATTTTATTTATGGTCCTTCATCTAATTTCATTACAATCTCCCTGGCAGTTAATTTACATTGTATATCTGGGTAGAAAGAAGTTCCTTCTAAAAACCAAGTTTACATCACCCCAGGAGGCCACCCTGGGTTCTGCAGCTTAGCAACTGTTAAGGCTGATGAAATATTATATATATTTATAACTTCCCAGAGTACTCACAGACCATCCAGCAGACAGGGAGCTTATCAACTATTTAGAGAAGTGTCCTTGGGAAAAAAACCCTTTTTTTTTCCAAATTGAGAACTACATGTAATGCTGTTGAAGAATGAAGCCCATATTTCATACGGGATGGTATTTGTTTATGCAAAATACAGTGATATTTGTATCCAATAAGCATTTCTGGAGAGGAAAAAAAAAAAAAGTTGGGAGTGAATGTTCTTTTTCTAAGTCAAAATGGAAGATTTCCAAAGTGGACCACCGGGGGAGCTGTTCACTGAAGCAGCATTATGGGCTGTCAAAAAGCAGCTCTGAGAGGTAGGACAGGGTAGAGAAGAAAAGGGAGAGGAGAAAACAATAGGGTTCATGACACATGGGTACTGATGGCCCTGGGAGCAGTTAAACAGGGCATGTCAGCCCAGCTAAGGGACATTCTGGTTTTAGTGGATGAACTAGTGAACAAAGTTGGGAAACTAAAGCAATTTAAATAAATAAATAAAATCAAGGCTCAACTCTGACCAAAACAAAAGCCCTATTCACTGAACAGAGAGCAGCATGAAGGAAGAAAAAGAAAAAAAGTTATCATAAGCTGTTAATTCACTTAGGCTGTAATAAAATTCTGATTTAATACACAATGTTCTCAGGAGTATTTTCTTACTTGCTGCTACTTCTCTACTTCTCCATCCCCCAAGAAAATTCATCCCCTAGTGCAAGTTAGAAAACTTGCAAGTCAGAATTGAGTATTGACTAGTGCCAGACAATTAAAACAAAAAAGAAAAAAGAAGAGATATAGAAGGCCTCAGAATTCAATTCTAGGAACACTTTTATCAGCCTAAACCAAATAAAATGCATCAAGTTACCCAATGAGAGAAAGAGAAAATAAAAAGGCAGTTTCCAGCTCAAATCAAAGAAGATAGTTTATATTCTCTCTCCTTGAGTTTTTGACAACATGTACTGCTTCATTGTGAAAGCTGCTGTCAGTGAAATCAGCACAGAGGCTCATCCAGAGTAAAGCCATAATCTGTGTGAATCAAACCGGGAAGGAAGACTTGACCCCGGCACAGAAATCCCCATACAACGTGGAGCTGGCAGAGTGTGTTGCTCTGTGCTCAGATGCTGCTGCAAGCCAACCTCACAAACCCAGCAGCACAGACCTGGAGCACCAGGTCTCCTCTGGAGCACGGCCCTTAGGGGAGGGTGACATGAACTTCAACACATGACATAAGCACCATCTGTCAAGGTATTGTAGCCCCAGAAAGCACAGCAGCTTCAGCAACTAATATCCACTGCAGACCTCATTCAGGGACATCAAGCAAGTCCTTGCAAGTATTAATTCACCTTCTACTGCAACTGGAAGAATCATCAATCAGAAAGAAGTCACTTAAGCTGCCTTGTTCAGTGGCATCACTGTTATTCTGCAGAGACAGACAGAACAAGTCTAAGCTCATTAGAGTTGTGGAAGCATCAAGACTCCTGAGTTTCAGACACCAAAAGACACCCAACAGTGTCTCAACTCTCACAGGGAGCCATCATTGATGAAAATTACTCACTTAAGAAAGAATTGCTGAGAGAGGATTGATGGGACACACCACAGAGCTCTTAAAAGAAATAGGATCATTGTTCCACTTAAAAGATATCCAGAAGCACCTTCCTTATTTATCCTGCAGATAAAAGGAGGCTCTGGTATGAGATACTGGACTGGGAGCTGGGAAATGAGAAATCTGGAAAGTCCTGTGTTTCCAGGTTGATTGACTGAGGGCAGCCCTATCACAATATTTGGATTCACTTTTGAAGAGCATGAGAAGAACACAACAGGTATTTCAAAGACCATAGTAACACAAAAACCCAACGAGTGAGACAATGAATGAGCTTCTGAAAGAAATGAAAGATAAAACAGGTTAACAAGATTAAAATAAGAGAAGTATTAATTCAAACCTGGAGAGTCAATCATTATTATTTAAATGAAAGTGATGAGATGTTTTTCCAATTGCTAAGATTTGTTGAAAATCCATTAAAAACAGATCTAACAAACAGGTACAAGTAGAAACTAAGCTTCACATCCACAAAACTACTGGGGATGATAATGACCGGTCAGAAAGGACAATTGGTCTGTGTTTCCAAATGGACATATGCAGAGGCTGAATATACCTGTGATTGAGGCAGGAATGGTTCATTTTATTTTGAGATCGTACCATGCTTAAACCCAGTGAGGTGCCACCACTGGGGCAATCCAGAATAAAGGCCCTCATTGCAGATTATCATCATCACCTGCCCATTTACCTAGAATGATTATTTACATTAAGAAAAAGACTACAAATTCATCAACACAAGACCAACTTAAATCACTAGAACTGCACAATCCCACTCACCTAGCAGTCAAGCAGAACTGCTGCTGATACAGCACAGATTTCCAACATGAGTAGAAATCTGAAAACCACCCTCTCAAGGCAGACTCTACCGAGACACTTTGCCATGGTATGTGTTTGTTGCCCTCAGCAAGAAATCATCAACAACATAATGAAGCTTCACAGGAGAATTAAAAAAAAAAAAAACCAACTCCCGCTGAAAGTTGTGAACATTTCTCTTCTGCACAAAAGTTCAAGAAACATTGTAACAACTGTATGAGATCAATTATTAAAAAAACTGAAGCAGAAGTCTGAAAATACTATGAAAGACAGTAGAAAAAATGCTCCAAGAGGAAAATCTCAGTCAATATGGGAAAGCACAGAGTAGAATTTAACAATCCAGAAGAAACAGGTCCCAATAAACATGTCTTAAGGGTCTTACATGTAAGGTATAATCCAAAAGGAAAAAATCAACAGCTAGAGCAACTTACTGAAATTACGTTCCCACCGAGGATAAAATGTAGGCTAAGGAAAAGAATCAATCTATAAAATAAACTTAACACTAAGTAGATATAAAATGGGCATAGGTAAACATCAATGAACAACTGTACAGAGAAGGTTAACCATTAATGGCGTGAGAATTAAGAATAGTCAGAGAAGCAGTATGGGGTAAAAACCCCAAACAAGTGGGTTGGAGAGCTAAACCCCTTCATACGCCATTCAGTGACAGAATATCCTACAACTACAAACACATGACATTGCATTGAAGACAAAGAACACTCTATCAAGGCACAAGGAACCCCATGACCTGGAATCCTTTTGAACCTTTTGGAATTTCCATTGCTTTGACACAATTTTGTTGAGATATCAACCTGTGGGGAAGCCAAAAGTCAACGTTGAGAAGGTAAGGACAAAGTCCTATGGATGATGAAAGATCACGCCTGCAGCTGAATCCATTACACTGCATTTGAGATCCTAACTAAAATCACAATGAGAAAGACTTCTTAGGTAATAGCAGGTGTGCCAGGGCAAGCAAATTAATTAATTATAAATTAATGGATTTTGTATATTGATTAGAAATAGAGATTTTTTTTGTCAAGATTATCTGAGTTGGACACATTTTTCTGTCCTACGAAAATGCCAGCTAGAGAACTTGTGTACAAGGGATATTGATACATTATGTGATATTGGAAAATATCATGGCAATGCTGACCATGAGGCTTTACAAAGCGTAACAGATACCTGATTAAAGAAAGAAAAAATGCCAACTGAAATCTACAGAGGGAAGCAAAAGACAGGACACAAGAAGAACGAGGAACTCTTCTGTCTGGGGAAACAACTGTGCTCTGTGGAGAGGAACAGGTCAAGTGGTTCAGGCAAGAAAGCTAGCCAGAAAAAAAAATATTAAGAAAATGATCTGTGAACTGAAAAGTCATCTTCAATCCTCGTAAACTCTGAAGAAACCCAGGCCAAAAGACATTTTGAGAGTAAATCAAAGTTCAGAAAGAAATTCCCTACTGAAGAAACTTAACAGGCTGTCAGGAAAATGTTTCATTTCCATACAATTGCTGCTAGAGTTCTCCACATGTCCTTAAAGAATATTTATATCATATGGATTTCTCCCCACCCTTCAGCTCACAGCAGCAAACCCTGAGCAAAATCCTGCACAAGTGGCTGGGCTCCACATTGTTTAGAAAAAAACTATAAATAAGTACACAAGAGTACACAAATACATATTGATATACTGGACACAGTTATTTGTACAACTATGAGCTCCTAAGAATCCACCAAAAATGTTATTTCCCATACTCTACTCCTTGCTCTAAAAGGGATCTTCGGTGAACAAAAGCAATATTTAAGACTACTGTTTAAAATAAACAAACATGCACACTGCTAAATGAATTGCAATGCCTCAGTACAACCTAAATAGGCAGCTCACTAAAATTTATCAGAATGAATTTGATAGTGCAATGTCTTTGAGCTCACTGTACTGCATGAATGGCAATCCTACTTGTTTAGTAAAATCTGGCAGTATGAGAGAGCCTGGGCTATAAGTGAGTCAGTTATGATATAATGAATGTTTTTCAGATATGAAGCAACACTGTTAGATTGCTACAAACTTAGCTAAAGAGGCTCTTTTATACAAAAATCTGCACAAAATCTTTTTCTCATAGGTAACTAGTTTCACTGATCAAAAGGGCTTATTTTGAAAAGCCCAGTTATAAAGACTGGGCTTTAGAATCAAGACAAGAATCATTTAATGACCCAGATTTGGTTTTAGCACAATAAAACCAATCCAGTGGGTTTCATCTTTGTTAACAGTCACTTTTATCTTAAAAGATAACTCCTAACAGCTGATCACTGAGGTTGTCTTGTGACAGAATACTACATACCAATGAATTAAGCAAGTCTGTTTATTTTGTAGGTTTTGAATACTTAATCTCAAGATGCAAAATAAACTCACTCTCTATGTACAGCAGGCCTCAGACCCTTTCTGAAGCTTTCTGCTTCTACCAAAATTTGATATTGATTACCAACTTAAGACATGGAACTGATGCAAAATCTTTAGAACTGTTAACATAATACTATAGAAATAAATTATATATCATGCACAGCACCACCTGGTTTAGACAGCTTACACTACCTGACTAATACTGAACATCCATGCAGAACATGTTGGGGTCTGCCCCAGTTTACTGATCAGGCTTGTCAGACACTAAATTCTATCAGATATGAGTTTGGTATCAGACACAGATGTTCCATTTTTCTGTAAATCATTACAAGGATCTATCTTGTTTTTTACTACTTACTGAGTTTGGGATTTTTGGGGTTTTTTAGTGAGCCAAGGCAAGTCAGGCAAAGAGATGTATGTGTATTAGACAGGCATGAATATCAGCCATGTCTACCAATAAACAGAGTCCAACAACTAAAATATGAATAGTTACAGCTAAGGAAACTTTTAATGCAGAAAACCAATACAACAAGTACCAACACCAAGAATGTTGTAACCTCCATGGCTGCAGCCTTGAGTACATTCACTCAGAGCTCTGTAACTCTTTCTCTGGAAGGGATGAACAGAGAAAGAACTGGTGCTGAATGATTATCACGTTTGCAAGAAAGAAAATCTGGCTTCCAGAGGAACAGCAGCTCAGAGATGCTGGAGCACCAAAAGGTAGACAATCAGAGTTTGTCAATTTAAGGCCAAGACAGAAAAATATGACAGCCACAAAAATGTTTTCTGAGGCCACTTGAATAAACATTTTGGAGGTCCATGGACAATAAAGTATGGTCTCAAATTTTTGTAGACCAAATTAATTTCCAGGTCTTCAATCTTTTTAATGGACTGGCAATAGATGTTTTTGAAAAAGCTGCATTCTGCTATAGAAGGAAAGACACTTGGAAGGAAAATGTTATACCTACTAAGCATCTACAAGTAGGAAAAAATAACAATCTTGCATTTTTTATTTGCAAGGCATTCTGCTATGATTACAATATTTGTTCTTTTCACTAGAGAATCTCTCCACTGAGATTCAGTAGACAAGACGGAGTCCATAAAATACAAAATATGAGTGTACACAGAGCCTAATAAAACCTGCTGGGTCTTTTTCAATTACAAGACTGATGTGAGGACACAGAGAAGTAAAGTAAGTTTTTTCAAGTCTGTATAAGCACACTAATCTGAAATCCTTCCTTTTAAAATAATGTTCCAAGGACTAGAAATACACGATCATGACACATGTAGAGTGTCACAGAGAAGCAAACTCCAGCGGCCTGTTTGAGCAGGTACAGAAAAACACCTGTAATTCGTGGAAAACAAGGCAAGTCCTTTCCATCCACTCTGCTGGGGAGCTGGCCGGGGGCCTGGCCCATCCCATCGCCACACCCACGTGTTTGGGCTTCGAGCCCCAGGGGCAGCGGGCCCAACACTGCCCACGAGGAGCTGGTGCTACCAGGGAACGCCACCCCTTCACGCCCCCTTTTTTATTTTATTCTTAAGAGCAGGCTGGCGGGCACAAGGTTTGCGGTGCTGGACAATTAGCAAAAGCAGCAGGGGGATGCCTGCCAATAAACACCCAGATTTGAGGTTAAGCAGCTGTAAATCTGCATTAATCGTTTCAGGAATTCAGCTATTTACAAAAGCTTTTAAAGAGCAAACAAATAAGAGAAGGGAAGGGAGAAGAGACAGGAGTGGAGCCGATCTGTCCTTACCTTCACACTGCTTCCCTTCCCCTTTGTAACCCGGCTTGCAGATGCATTTGTAGGATTTTGGTGTGTTTTGACAAATTGCGTCGATGTGACAGTCATCCGTAGCTTCGGCACACTCGTCAACATCTGGAAGCACAGAGGAAACCCCAACGGGACAGATAAGAAGGGAGACCTAAGACACAAAACACCAGGGATAGATACTCCCCTTGAAGCTGCCTGCCTGCCTTCCTAGTGTCATGCTGGAAATGAGAACATCTAAGGATAAATAACTAAACAGGTCAGCGTGATATTCTCCTCAAATCACTTATAAGCACTGCTCCCCGGAGCTGGAGGGACTCGATCTCACATTTCTGCACTATGAATGAAATAGTTAGACACTAGAAATTAGCTTTTGCTGTAAAAGTCTGCTGTGTAACTGGAGACCCACATCTTAGTAAAACAAGAGAATGCTGAAATTACTTATAAGAGGAGAAAAAAAGACCACTTGCATATTCTAGCACAAGTATTTTCTTAATTTATAAAGATAGACCCTAGTTTAAATAAACTATGCTGGTGGGGGAATGGGAAAAAGAAATATTTGAACAGTAAAACCACATTAATGCTTTTTACTGAGAAGCAAAAAAATAAATAAATGGAAGACCATATGAAACTCGGTAAGGTAGAGTGGAGGAAAGCAACCTGCAATAACACCATCTACTTGGACTAACACTCATTTAGGAGGAAAAAAGTCCCAGCAGTCGTCCCAGCCCCTGCTCGGTGGGTAAGTCTGACTCTGAAAGGGGGGGACCCAGACCGCTTTTCTTGTTTTCAGAGTAGGAACCCTTTAAAACATTTCAGTGACAAGCATTCGTTCTCTCCCTCGGACTTAAAGAGGATGGGGAGGGAGGAGGATGAGACAGAGTGGATAGTTGGGAGTCGTGGGAATGTTAATGAAGTGAACATGGCGGGGGGGGTAAACCCAAGTCCGACCTATTGAGGGATAGGGTGTGCTGGGAACACGGAACAGTTACAGCCCGGCCCAGGCTGCCCCACCCCCGCCCTGCCCGCAGCCGCTCCCCGGCCACCCCGGCACCCGCAGCTCCCGACACGAGGAGTCGCGATGCCACCGCACCCCGGCCACAGCCCAGGGGGCTCCTCCCCGCCCCACGCCACAACCACATCTGGGGCTCCCGGGGGAACACGGGCAGGCAGGCAGGCAAGCGAGCGAGCAGCCGGAGAGGGACCCGCAGAGCTGCACAGAGCACAGCCCTCGCTTTATGGTCAGGGAGCACCGAGGATGCAGGGCTGCCGCGGAGGGAGGCAGGCGGGCATCCAGCGAGAGGCATGTGCAGTTGGTTTCATGCCAATTAGATTAACAGATCATCCAAAAGGTGCACTAAAGTGAAAACAGCTTTATTGTTAGCTTGAAATCCTAACGCTAATTGTTTCAGAAGTGCTCACTCAGCCATCTCCAGTGATAACACACGGATCCTTCAAAGTCACCGGGAACAGGAGGGGGCTATTTAGAGAGGGGAGAATAAGCAGACATTGTAGCATGGCACACAGCAAAGAACTTCTCTGAGAGGTGCAGACGGGGCGGCCCCGCGGGGCACCTCTGGAATCCCAGCGAGAGAATTGCCCGGACTCTATCGGTATTGTTGTTTTTGTAGAGATTTTTTTCTCCTTTCTTTTTTAGAAAGAGGGGAACAGAACACCGAGCGCCTTAATTTTCCGGACTAAGGCAGAGCTGCTGTAATCTGTTGCCTTCTTTCTTGTCCATTCGTTTATTTTTTACCGCTGAACCAGTTCAGATCTAGCTATGATTTACGTAAATTAGCTTAGGTGGTGCCCAGATCAGGCACAGATTCAGTCAAGCACAAGGAGAAAACAAGTTTTTTTGGGGGGTTTCTCTGTGTTTTTTTTAATGCTGTGGTTCATACTTTTGAGTCATTAAACCGGCACCCATCTCCCATCAAGACCAGCAAAAGTGACAGCTGGACTCTTTATAATGCCGTCAAAAATTCAAACTGCATTGAGCCAAGGGGGACATTTCACAGCAACCAGAGGATGCCTGGGAGTCAGGCGTGAATGCCAATGAGTCAAATGAAAGGGCAAAACCAAGTATGAGCCCCTGCTCTGCTCCACCTCTCACATTGCATTACTCGGACTTTAAGAACTTCTAGGCTGACTTCGTGCATTTTGTTACATTCAAACTCCTCTATCCGAGGAACAGGGATTTTTTTTCCACATCCTCCCCCTCCCTCCTGCCCCTGCTCGTACTTCACCTTAAAAGATTTCTCCACGCACAACTTCAGAGCCTGCATACGTTTCTTTCAGAAATCACTTTGGGCTTGCAACATTCCAAAGCAGATAGGATTGGGGGGTGTTTGATTTTTGCCTTTTTTTCTTTTTTAAACACCGAGCAAAGACAAAGTATAATTACAGCTATTAAACTGATGCGAGCGCCGCTGTTAAAAACACCAGGTCTTTAGGTTAACGCGCAGACAGGGAAAACTTGTGAAGATACCCCAGCCGACGCTTGCTCTGCGGAGTCCCCAGGGCTCAGCACAGGCTTATCTCGTAGCCACTCAAGGAAAGTAACTTTTTCTTCCCCATCTCTCCCTGC